>OY744606.1:44159418-44759418 GCA_963556255.1 Allolobophora icterica | reverse complement strand
AGTATTCTCATTAATTTTGGCTCTCGGTTTACCTGTGTATCTAAGTATTTTCGTACTTTTGGTAGCGACTGCGTTCTCTGAGAAGGCACAATAATAAAATATTGATTGGCATTGTTTAAAAAGTGGGGGGTACAGTACCCCCCCAGTCCAAAAAGTGGGGGGTACGGGTACCCCTCGTACCCCCCACAAATTACGCCTATGCTGATTTCCTTAGTGCCATTTCAGTTTCTAATCTCTAACCTAATCTAATCCAAGCATTACGTCTTTCAAGATCTTATGTTCTTAGAGCAAGAGTGCCATTCATCTATCTCCCCTCCCAGGTATCAAAAGCCAGGTACCAGATACGTACATACAACAGCCCAACTTCCATTAAGGACATGATGCAATTTCTGGTGGCAACAGCTTCATGGTAATGGATAAATATGAAGAAATTCGTTTACTGCCATTTTGTCAAATTCAAAGCACTGAGGTTGCTTTATCTGATTTAATTCATTTACTCAACAATCTCTGCCAAGAGGATAGCATGTTCTATAACATTAGTTAACAAGCAGCCTGTTAACAATGTTTCAAAAAGAAACTATTTGAATCTGCACTTACCATTGCACAGTCAATGGCCTGCAACATGAACTCGAGCAGATGTCTTTCAAACAATTCAGTTGGTGAACATATATCATCACTGTCCCCACTGCATCTTTCCTCTTCGCTGATCAATTCACAACTTTCAACTTTTATATCAGTTTCTGGGGAAGATTCTCGAGAACTGGGCTTTTCAAGTTGGATACCTTGAAACAAATCAAATCATTTTTGTTTCAGTAACTAAAGGGAGAATTATTTGAAACAGATTATGAACATTTTGGTATTCGAATACACAATCCACTACATCTACATAAAACTACATCAACATAACATTAGCAATGCCAAGAAATTCGAACTATACAGACAACTTCTTTTCATATAATTTAACCTAACCTAACACCATCTACAATGCTTTATCATAAGTGCACAAGGCACCAACTTTTGGTCATTCTCTGTGAAACCATAGTCATTGGAAATTGGCAAAGAATTTCACATTAATGAAAGAAAGAAATTGCAGCACTCAAATATACCTCAAACAAACTTGGATTTCAAAACTGGTAAAGATTGGCATTTAAATAGTATCTTCAATTTAAAAACAAGAATCTTAAAGTTGAAAATGCCTAAATTCACTGCAGTAACAGGTGATTAGAATAGAACTGACTAACCTCTGAATATAACAAAGTCTGTTGCACTGCAGATGAGTTTCTTGAATCGGTCTGAAAGTTCACTTGGAGTTATGGATACATCAAAGTTGCCAGAAGCGAAGATCTTTCGAAGTGAGCTGCTGCCTGAAGTTTCAGACAAACATTTGTTAGCATGAGGAAACCTCGGCGCTTCAGCCACGTCCTTAGAGGAACCAATGAGAGGAGGAAATGTGAATCCAAGAAAATGATGGCCAGAATCATTCAGACTGTTCGCTGAACCCAGAAGCCCATCACCCACAGAAGGACGTGCTGGAGAAGCAAATGAAAAGCTGAAGCGTTGCTTTTCCGGTTTCTGTTTCTCCTCGCACGGCACTGAAAGGTTTTCATTGGATACCGAGAGACGAGGAAAATTTGAGAAACATTTTGGAAATGAGAGTTTTGAGAAAAAGTTTTCCACTGCAAAATAAAAAAAAACAATATTTTATCAATTCTTTTTGTTATGCAGAAAGCTTTAAATTAAAGTGTAAATGTGTAAGATTTCAATGTGCAAATTAATCAGAGTTGAAAGAACAAGTCAAACAATGATGGTAATTAAAAAGAGTCATTACTCGCTGTGTTGACAAAGGTAGCTGGTAATGATGGCAAGAATGAGGCAGCAGGCATGTCAGCAGCACAAAGTTTCTTTTGAACAGTGATGGGCAATAGTTAACTAAAAAGTTGCTAACTTTTAGTTTAACTAAAAAAATTTAGTTAAGGAAGAAGTTTAACTATAAAAAAAAGTTTAGTTAAAACCATAGTTTAAATAAAAAATTTTATTTGCTAACTAAAAAGTTTAACTAAAAAAATCAGCAATACGCAACTATTTTTCCACAGTGAACATTGAACACTGTCAGCAAAAAAACATTTTAACACTGCATAGTTTTAGCATTAACAGCCTGTGTTTTCAAATTCAAACACTACATACAGTACACATGTACCTGTATTCCAGAACAGTATACATTGCATAGTTTGAAGGTGAAATTGTCATTGACGCTTTGCATTATTACAGTTCACTTAACGTCTTTTATTGTGAAAATGTTTGTCGAAATAAGTTGGAAAAAAAGTTGGAAAAAGTTTAACTACTTTTTTTTTTTTTTTTTTTAGTTTAGTTAACTAATTTCCGGTCCGCAAAGGTTCACCAGTCACTCTGGTACAGAGTAAAGCAGGGAGGCGACCTGACCGACGACTCTGATGAGCGTAGACTCGGATCCGACCTGGGCTGGTGAACCAAAGTCCTCCGTGCCCACCTTCTCGTGGTGCGGACCGTTAGTACCCTTCCTAGGAAGTACTCTTCCTAGGAGGGGGAACGAACGGGCACGGCAGGCAAAACCAGGGGAAGGCAATGGCAAACCACCCCTGTTAATCATGCCAAGAAAATCGTCATGCCACACACCAAACCACGCCGATGGTCGCGGATGGAGGGACTCCCAGGCCGGAGCGCTGAGGTGGGACTCCCAGGCCAAAGCGCGACTCAAGGGCTACTGGGAGAAGTAGCAAGACGGCAACGGAGACTGTGTGGCATGACGATCGCTAGGGCTCCTAGAGCCGACGGCACAAAGAGACAAAAGAACTAATTTCCAAAATCAGTTGCCAACTTTAGTTAAACTATTTTTTTAGTTGGAAAATAGTTTTAGTTTAACTAAAAAAAAAGTTTAGTGCCCATCACTGCTTTTGAATAAGATTCAATAATCAGAATAACTCAAAATATCCATCTGTGGTTGTTGCAGTCATTTCTAAAATTATTCTAGTATTGTCTTATCTTGAAGAAGAGATTGTAGTAAAAATTGCTATTTTCTTAAACTAACCTATAGATTAAAATTAAGTTGGCAATAATGTTTGCACATAGGTGTAATACAAAAACTTTACTTTTGTCTACATCTGTTGTAAGTAACAACTGCACATAATTACTGGCAACATACAAACGCAGAGCAAAAAGAACGTAACAACAAGAATGCAAAAACAAAGCTGTACTAAACAACATTACGTTGAGTGTCACTTGGTATTTTGTCAAATTCGAGAGCACCCCATAGCACAAATAGTTCTTTTGGGAGTTTCTGCGATCTTAATGATCTCATTTGCATACATAAACTTTACTTAACTTGAAACTTCTACAGAATTTTTAAATAACTTAAAGGTTCTATGTAAGAAATAAAATCTAATTTAGCCTAATTTACACAGCATCTTTTTAAAGAACTCAAAAGTTCTATATAAGAAATAAAATCCAATTATAAATAAGAAAAACAATCAACAAAAAACTAAAGAACCTTTACCTTGAAATGACAATGAAGTAAAATCTCCACAATCGTTTAGCACAAGGGTAGCAAACTCGTGCATGAAGAAACAGAACAAGTAAGTCAAAAACTCAAATTTTTCACCAAAAATTAAATTCTAGAATATGTACTCATACAAAGTAGGAATGCAGCAAAATAAAGCAAATACTTAAAATGGGAAATGACCAGATAGATTTATATACTGGGTAATGCAGGATAAAATAACTATGATCTTTGCCCATCATTTGAACTGCAAACTTGTGCAGTTTCTTTAGTGAACACATACCAATGATAACAACGAGAATGGTAAAAATGCTGGCAGAAATTTATAAAATCAGAATAATTTTCACTCAAATTAATAATGAAACATAGGAAATGCTGAAACTGTATTTTTATAATGTTGAGATTCAGACGATATCTCTAAGCAGCAAACTAAGCAAATAACATAAATTTAGAAAATTTCAACAAACACAAAAGTCGAGTACACGAACAAGGCAATACTAGAAGAATGGCAAAGATCCAATAAATCTCATACTCTAATCTAATCTAATCTACATTATATTTGCATGCCAAACAGAAGCATATAAAATATTCAAAGAGTATATGTTGTAATAGTTGAAATTCAAAATATCATCAAATATAAAGTAATCAACAAGAAAATTCAGTTTTGTTATAAGCAATCGCTGGATTCAAATGATTGTTTCAAAATTAAAATTAATATGTACAGTCAAGTAACATAATATTTAGAAAAACTATCTCAAATAGCATCAAGAAAGGCTAGAAAGCTAGCATAAAAAGCATAGCAGACAAATCTGCACATACCTGTGCTCTGAAGGGTTCCAAAACTGAATGAACTTTCCTGTGAAGAATTTGGATTCTTTAGAATGTACTCAAATATTGTTTCTAAATATTCACATTGAGTCGCAATAGTAAAGGACACAACAGATGCGTCTCTACCTAAAAATCAGCAGAAAGAAAACATACAAATGGTACAGTGAATGCCGGTAGCCACACTTGCTTCAAGTGCAATTTCAGCTTCAGCAAAATTCAATGCACTCACAAGCACACTCACACACTAGGATGCACAACACACAACAATGTTTTGCTAGGCACAACAGATCTCAGTCAATGTACCAAAGAAATCTATTTCACTCCTTTTAGTTTCCCTCACTCTATCGGTCTGGTCTTCGTGTTGTTACCTACATCTTCTCCTGGATGACATCTAATTTTCTATTTGACAACCCATCTCAAACCAAATTATGTGTGACCAGCTCAAGAAAATTCCTCATACCTCTAACTTTGCAGCCTGGATTTTTCCTCCTCCCAAACCCTTATTGCTAATTTTCCTGTCTGCAACTTAGGGGTGATTTTTGATCAAAACGTCAGCTTTTCCATTCTTTATCACCCATCTTTTCCACTCTTGCTAAATGCACATAGTTGAGTTTCACAGAACCTGCTCTGCACTTGCCTTCAAAAACAAACCTACAACTGCCACACATGCATTCCATGCTAACATAGACTGCTGTAATTCACTTTTTCTGGACACAGGCAGCACCAAAAGAAATTGCCTTCGTGCTATCCAGAATGTGCTGTCACTTGTGCTGTCATTAAACTCCAAGCACCACCAAATCACTCCGATTCTTAAATAATTTCACTGGCTTAAAATACCTAAATGAATACAGCAAAATTATCCGATAATTTACTAATAACTCACTCCAAACCTCATTGTATTTTGATAATGCACTCACGACGTTCAGATGTACACATTCAAGCCAGACAATAGGAAATATCAACAATAAATGGACTGAAAGAGTCAAGTTTTCAGTTTAGAGTGGAAGATAGTCTCGGTAGGGGAGTTGTTAACCTGAGGAGGTAGAGAGTTCCAGATGGACAGACCAGCAACTGTGAATGAACGTCAACCAAAAGACAAGACATGTACCAGAATAAAATATTTTCCTGAAGATGCTGATTAAAGAGAGGGTCAGCCTTTAGCAGAGCTCTGCTCCTCTGGAATAAACTCCTACAGAAATTATGACATTATTTGACCCATTCTACAAATTCACCAGCAAGGCAACTTTTGCAATCCCTGAGCTGGAATTTCACTAAAAACTGAAACATAACTCTTCCACAAATCTCATCCTTATTTCTCCTCTTCCCTAACCTCTCTTGCCATTTTGATTCTAAAACAGCATCCACTACAGCTGTCCTACTGCCTACCTGTCTCATCCTTGCTTCTTGACCTGGAACTGAACCTCACATTACCCACCTAATGAGTTTATTTTGAACGTGTGCCTGCGAATAAACTGGTTACTGTCACTTAGCTTCTCTTTGGCCACTGCAGAAATCTCGAGATTACGATTACAATTACAAAGGTTAAGAAATGAGTCACTTATTACCATGTAGGCTTTGTAATCTTGATTCCAGACATTTCAGCAACGTGAAAGTCTCCTCAAATTGCTGAAAGGATGAACTACCAGTTGTGCTAAAAATAGAAAATAATTAAATATAGGTATAAATAAAGTCAATAAATAAATAAAAAATCCTTAAAAGTCACCTCTTGTTAGGCTGGATTCATCATTTCATTGCCATTCTTCATGTAAAAATTGGACCAGTTGCAAAAAAGAAAAATCAGTGCATGTAATGAGGCTTAGTAGCCTAATTTCCAGGAAATGAAAGTCACACAAACAATATATTTGCTGGAAGACAGAAGAAAAGTTCATTAAGAATAACTTCGTTCTGACTTTGATTCCATCAGTCAACACAAACAGATCACATAGAACAATATACAAACTGCAACACCTGAAATGCCAAATATTTTATCAAGCAGCAGTGAAATTGATGAAACAATTGAAAGCAATTTCACCATTTTGTTCACAGAGATACGCCACTGAAAAGTTTCTTTACAGTGGCACTACATAAATGCATGATAGCATGATAGAAGTATTGGGTTGTCTGCTTTTGCAATGGTTTGATTGAAAGTGCTTTTAAGCATGTCCCAAACGCATACTGCGTATAAACACACCGATACAATGAATAAACATGGTTAAACAACGAGCGTAGTGGTTTTACCAGAAAGCTTTCTGTGCAATATAGCAGAAGAACGTCTGGATGTCCTCCATGACCATCTGCCTGTCCTTGGCAGCACCAGAGGTCATCGCTCCAGCAGCCGACTCCTTTTCCCAGCACAGACCAAAGCGGTGAATGGTATTGCACAGGACCTCAGCCAACCCGTTCTCCAGCATTACTTGGCTAACATCAAGGAGGCTAACAAACACCTAGGCACCAGAAAAAGCAACAAACATCACACCTCAACATGACATGACAGTTACATAGAGTTGTTAGGTTCAAATCCCAAAAAAGGCTTTTGTCAAGATTCACTTTCCAAAGTCAACATTCAGCATGACTCATTTTCTGAAGTTGTGCTTTGATTCAGCAGACCACCCACCATCTGGTTTATTTGTCTACTATTGGCACATGAATTTCAAGCTGTTGGTCGCTCATCACCATCAGCGACATGTCCCTCTCTGAAGTGCTGTTACCAGCCATCTCTGCTAACTCACTGCATTAGTTGACAACAGTGAAGCCTGTCACACACCCTACCATAGATTTCAACATGAGAATTTGACAATCAAGGTAAGAAAACCTATGAACCAGCTTCAGATGCTTTGCTGCCACCTGAATGTGATCCAGTGTTGCATTGAAGTACAATTTTTCCATGTCGCAAAAATGTACTTTACATAGTTAAATAAACACCTACTCACTTATAGCAGTTGTTGAATGGGCAACAAGAGGCAAAACAAACCTTCTGAAGAGCTGTGAAGAGATGGTGACAGAGCACAGCATCAGGCACACAGTTTTCAGTAACAGCCAATAAAAGATTCACGGATGATTGAAAAAGAACCGGAATTCCAATCGGCAAATTGACACCAGGGCTGCAACACAGGAGATTTTTAGTTGTCAGACAAACCACTACCATAACCCCTCACTATACACTATACACAGAAATGGTACTGTATGGAAAAATGAATGGGCTTTAAAACAGCAGCGGCCTACTTTTCATATCACATGCAATGTGTCAGGCAACAGATGGCAGCAGTACAATGAAGAATAACCTTTCATATAACATGCTCTCTTGCTGCATGAATTCTGACAATATGCACTTGGGAACACAAAAACAAAATTTAATTCAGTTTTGCACGACAGACTACAACAAAGCCTTGTTATAGTGCACTGCGTGTTATGATACGATGGCAGAGACTAACAAGATAAGAACGGAAATGAAGAACTTACAACTGGTCAAGCAGAACAGACTGGCCAACCAGAATGGACAGACACTCTTCCACAATGCTCTGGTTTGTGCCATGTTGATGAAGCTGATTTGCCAACAGATGAAAGATCTGAAGTCGAACGAAGGACTCCTTCTGCTGTGCAGTCGTCAGTCTCAAATAGCACCTCAACAGCTACACAACATACATCACGTCAAACACATACGGTAGGTCAATTAGTACATGATGCTAAGAAATTATCAATTAAGAAACTGGATTCATATTTAGATCATTTCACCAACTTGGCAGAGAAATTTTATTCAGAGATACAAAAACAATAATTACTACAAATTATTGAAAGAAAATTACAAAGAACTGCATCAACTGCGATAAAAAATCTCAGTGCAATTTGTAAAAATTTATTAATAAAAACTTTATAAATTAATAGCACGAAATAAGTGTAATAGGTATTTCAACTTGATGAGCAATAGTAAACTGATGGTTATCTATACACAGTCAGTTCACATGTGGATACATTCATAAAGGATACATTCTCCAGTGAGCCAATGTTACAAAGACAATATACCTTATAAGATGTCTCAAACATTGGGATTTGTTTGAAACTGAAACATCTTTCAACTCAAAACTTAACAAGTAACTTCCTCTTTGTTCAGATGAAACCAAGCCCTTTACGAGACCATGGGGCAGAAGTACTACCCAATTAAAATGCGCTTCATTAAATGTCCTTATACAAACATAGTGTTTGTTTGCACCACGACCAAGCAGTAGTTGGATTAAAATCAAAAGGACTGCTCACCTTAAGAACTGTAACACGAATCTGGGCAGAACCATGGTGAGCCATGATGACAAGGACCTGGGGTTTGAGGACAATGCTGAAGATACTTTCCAGGTCTGTGGTCTTCAGATCCGGTAGAAGGTCGGCCAATATTGCCAAGAGACCTACAAGGTGAGAGCAGCAGACATCAGGAAAATGTCAGGCAGTCTAAATGCAAAAATTGACAAAAATGTGGTAAATAAATTAGGTAGATCATTTAAGCCCAAGTAATGCAAGTTAAGGTAAAGTACTATCCATCAGTTAAAGTAAGTTACTGTAAAGCCATATTTATTACACTGTTTATCAATAATAGTCTTCAGAAGCAAGGTTTCATAGTTGAATAATTTTTTGTATAATGCAAAAAGAAAACAAACAGCAATGCAACATTCAGAAAACCATTTGTCTAAACTGCCATGGCTAAACAGTAAAAGTCTGTTAACCTCATATGGCACTTCATATTATCTGAATCCAGCATACCTAGATGAAATTTTGATAAAACATCATAAATGAGTCATAAGGTTATTTGACAATCAGCTTAAACAGCCAAATCCAAAGAGATTACCTACTAAGACCTCGTCATCTCAGTGAGACAGCAGCAGGTACATAAACAACTGCAAAATCCATTCTCTCATGAAGATACAAGTCTGTGCATGGCACTGAGACTCTGCGCATGTTACTGACCACGTCGGTCATTGCTTGACTTCATTTCGACGGATTATTTTGTCTAAGTGTAGAAATTGCTCCGTAATTTCTAACATGTTGGAGTTTACATTCATGCAGTGGTTCGAGGGATAGCTGGACTTGCGTCATCATCCACCAATGAGGGACCGCCGGACAGAGGTATAGCATGGAACTGTAATTGTTATTGTAAACAAACATTTATATGGCGCCATTCAAATCAGCGGCGCTCTTGACCCGCCTCATTGCCAGAACCGGCAGAAAGAAAGGTTTTCAAGCATCTATGGAACTGAAGAGGAGAGAGGACAAGAAGCTCTTGATGGAAGGACTGGGGAAGACTATTCCATGCTGAAGGACCCACATAGGCAGAGCTCCTGGACTGGGCCGCAGAACAGTGCACACGTGGAACAACCATAAGGCCACGTGCCGAGGATCGCAAGGAGGCCCTCTCAGGCAGGGAAAAACCGCGGTGCAGAAATTCATTAGGTAAGACGGAGCAGACCCAGTGATGCAGTTGTGCATGAGGGTGAGGGTTTTGAACTGAATTATCTGTTGATCAGGAAGCCAGTGGAGGGAGTCACGAATAAAGGCAGAGATGTGGGCAAAGTTAGGAATATCGCCTATAAGCCGAGCAGAAGCATTAAAAATAGACTGAAGTTTGTGCATATTGGAGGATGAAAGGCCAATGTACACAGCATTGCCAAAGTCAACCGAGTGCAGATCAAAGCATGGACCAGTGTAGTGACAGCATGGACCGAAAGACAACTGCAGATGGATTGAAGCTGGTGTAGATGATAAAAGCAAGATCAGGATAAAAAGTTAACGTGCTGCGAATGCTGTAGTCCATCATCAGTCCACACTGTTGATGCAGTTTGGTCCAGAGATTCTTATGCCTTTGTCAGCAATGGATGGGTCTCCATTGGTTGGGCTTCACGTGTGTCCATTGGTGCTCCATTGGTGACTCTTCTGATTTTGCTTATGGAAGAAGTATCTATTTTTAATGACATTTAATATCATATCGTTAAGTACTTAAAAGGCACTATAGCAAGTATCTGATTATACACATGTAGACATATAACCATACATACACACACATACAAGATATCTGTTCTGCTAACAAAGCAGACAAAAGCTGGAAACAGTGACATAAACCACAAGTGAATCAGTGACTTCAAAGTACTTACCAGTCACAATGGACACGAGACCCTCATCATCTTTTTCCACAGAATCCAACAAATGAGCGCCACACATTACATCTGCTTCTTCAACTCCCTCAGTCTTTGGAATTCCATCAGATGAATCAGGTTCACCTTCGGTTACTGCATTTGAGTCCAAATCATCTGATCCACTGATTTGATTGATGCCTGCATTCTGATCATCCAATTGTAAGATTAGTTCATCTTCAGCACACAACGCAGTCTCAGGAGATATGCTGCCACAAACTACTTCTCGCTGAAACACATCAGCGTAATCCTCACTGTCTTGTGTGCCAGAAGAACGTTTTCCAGGGCTTCCTTGTCTGTCCGTGCCTGGAAAGGCAGCAGAACTGGAGGAGTCCCTAGAAATACTGGACTGAACCTCCGTAGATTCTGAATCAGATACAGTCGCAGCATAGACACAAGGCTCTGTCGTTTCCTGATAATAATCTTTAATACAATTATCAGTCAAATAAATGTCGTCACTTGGTTTACTGGCAGCTCTTGTCACAGGCCCATGATAACTGTTAACCCTACCAGAATCGCTGGTACTGCGAATAACTACACTTCCGTCAATTCTGCCATTTGAGGTAACATCATCCATTCTGCCATTCGATACAACGCTGTCAGGCGTTTTGGCATCAGATGCCTTGTTGTTTGTCACGCTGTCACTCTTGAGCACTATACTACCAGCAGTGCTTGACGCTCTGCTAAATCTTTTGAATCCACTTGGATTTGATGACGAAGGTTCCGGTTTCTCTTCTTCGTCCATGAGAAGACTAAAGCTTGAGCTGTTTGTAGACTTTGAATCGTCTAATGATCCAGAAACCATTACTCTGGTGCTTTCGTAGAATAAGCCTGATGGCCTTTCACCAGCAACTGAAAATGATCAATTAACAATGATGATTAACAGTACAATGAGGCAAAAAATTACTAAGATCTAGATCTGTGTTTTCATCAGTTGAACACTACAGGTATTGCCGATCAATTTTCTGGTACACATCAATCATTATAATTTTAATTGTGATCATAAATTTTTAAGGCACCTCTTACGAGAAACTACCAGTACTTAATCAGAAACACTCTCTAATTACATTCAGATTAAGAAAGCTGACTGGTTTTGTTTCATAGCAATGATCGATTGCTACCTTGTGGAATGTGTGTACTATAGAAGTCCTGAGAAATGAATCTCCTAATTTTGAACACAAACTGACCTCAATAAATCCTACCAAACACTTTAACTCCAGCCGAGCCCTTTTATTCAAATCATACTATGCTATTTACAGTCCTACAAGATGCTTACAGATGTTCAATGATATCCTGATTGAAATATCATGATTAAAAAAGAGAAGAAACTAGCAGTGATAGCAACAAGAAAAACAGCATACGTAGCTATACAATGGGCAAAACAACAGATAACAACATAAAACTGTAGAGTATTTATGAATGGAATCTCACTCCATTTATTTCGGAAGCAGAATGTCGTGGGATTGTGATAAACAAAGGTGTTCGCAGCCGGATGTGTCAGCAACAGAAAATCGCATATTTGAATGATGTGATGGATATCTGGATGAAGACTGATTAAGTTTGAGATGATGCTGAGAAAGACCTCGCAGAGTGGAGATGATAAAGATGGATAAGAAAGCTGGATCCTCTCCTGGAAAAACAAATAAGAGTAAGCAGGCATTGAAAGCGGCCACATGCAACTACCAACATTCACTGATCACCATTTCCCTAAATACAGACAAGTTTTGCAACTCCTAATTTATTATTCATCTATATAGCCCTTGAACCAAAGTACACTGTAAGAAACACAAAAGCAAATCCTTTTCAACATTTATATGTCATACCTTATGAATAGGCACTATGACACCCACTGTTAAACTGCATAAAAATTATTTCTAAACATATGTGAAACTAAATGTACCAGATACTGAGTTGGCACTTATGATATAATGTTGGATAGGTGACCACCATGAAACATGGGTCCATCTAGTGCCAACTCAGCCATCCATCCTAGCAAGATTTGCATATGAGCATCAGTGTAAGTTGGGAGGTTAAAAACGTGTCTCATGGTTGCATTGCAGCGGCAAAGTGAATACCTCAACGGAAAGACCCTTCAAACACCAGGACCATGATTCCGAGGAATTTCTATACAGGCTTGTAAAAGAAGAGTGTTACTTCTAGCTTGTAACTTCTTTTGTCAATGCACATTCATGCATTGTGTAATCGTTTCCTTCGAGGGCATTAGGTCAGCCGTTTGCCATTACGAAACAAGCTCGACTGTAGAGCAAAAAGTGTTCAGTGACTCATGGGAATGAACAAAGGACCTCTGATTAAAGAATCAGAAAGTGCTATAACATGAAGGAAACTTTTCATGAACCAGAAGCATTATTACTTAAAGGCCACACATGGTAGCATAACAGAGACAATACATACTGGTATCATAGAAACACATACCAAGCAAATATTAAACAGCTTCTCTACAGCACCAGTCATCAGCAAGACTCTTATGTTGAAGTCGCAATGATGGTGTGTTTTTCTAATAAGACTTTCGATTGCCTTAAAACCGAGAAGCCAAACATCATCAGCAGCTTTGTTCCAAACCGTCCACACAAATATGATGTCAATAATGACATGAACATCACGAATCAGCGATTGCGTGTCACCGTCAAGCACATATGACTGCGACACATGATTATACGATATTAAAGGTGTTGTTACACAAGCATCCAGTAAGACCTGTAACACAAATAAACAACATTACAAGCGACCATACTTAACGGATTTTAACAATCAATCTGTGCAGCACTAAATGTGTTTTCTAGGCATTTCTAAAAAAATTTTAACCTTGTAAATAATCTCAATCCCTTTGCTAAGCTCTGAAGAGTGCACTTGAAATCCTCAGTTTTATAACTACATTGTATCGCATTACACAACAGGAATTAGCTTCACTTGTATCATAGTTATTCTTGTGATCAATGTCAATATCACAACATTAACTATTTCAATATGCTACAAACCTATAATTATAATACCTAAACCAAAACTTACCATTAACTGTAATTACTGTAGATTACAGCATTAATCATTGTACTCGGTTAATAACTTACAGAGCCTGACAAAAGCAGAATTTTGAATGACAAACCTTCAACATTTCGTAGCCAATGACACAGCGTACTGTGAGGAACACTTTGACAATCATTGCATATCCATCCATCTCGATGAACTCCTGCATTAAGATTTTATCTTTCTGCACAAGATTAAACACCAGGTGCAAGGCCTGAGCCTGTTCCACTTCATGTGAACTGCACTCGACGACCTATAACAAAATGACATTACAAGCGTTTGGATGTTTCCATTTTGAAGTTTTTGAACCAATCAAATCAAATACATGCTCCAATTGTAAAAGCATTCACACATGGCAGGCGTACATAGACATCAGAGATAAAGTAGACATGTGAAAAATTAAATTAGCGAACTTGATGCTGACTTCAATATCTATTAAATTCTCTTTCAGTGTCATACAATCTACAGTAATTACAAGTATGCAATGAAACACAGCAAAATTGGTAAAACTAAGAACTTTACTAATGCAAAGTGCATCTTTGAAGACAGCTGTTTGTTGTATGATGTGCCTTATAGGTTTGAACTTTATAAGAAACGGGCCATTCAGTTGCAGTCGTGAAACCAGAGGTTGGGGTTTAAATTCCCAACAAGGCAGAAAATTGTGTTGAGATTTCTGCTCCACTTGTAAACTCAGCTATAAAATGAATAGACTGCCCATAAAAGGTCAGTCGGATGAATGGATGGAGAGGAGAAGGAGTGGTCACCCACCCTCATAAGCAAACGCTCAAAGGCTAAGAAAAAGAAAAATTGCCATACTCATGGCCACCTCTCTGGGTTAGCTAACAGGACTGCTCTTCTTCTTCCTCTTCTTCTTCTGCTAATTCTTCTACCTGGACTTTACTTAATTATTCTAAAGCTAAGTCAAGAATGAAAACCAGAAAAAAATCCTAGTAGCACCTGGACAGTGATTCCCAAACACACAGTCCAACAAAACCCCAACTGCCAATAGCAAATGAAGTATTGGGATTCACTGAACTACTGTCGAGTTACCATTTGCCAACGACACTCGAATGACTGCCCAACAAACCTTAGCAAAGAGATAGATGAACGCTCCAATTCCGCCCAGTTGTCGGATGCTGGACGTCGTTTCCTGGTTCACGAGTGCATTGAGGTCAGCAGTCAGACGTGGACGAACACAGAAAAGCTGAGAGCAAAGGTCACTCGTCTGCAAAGAACTTGACATACGAACGTTCCTCTTTACACTGACTTGTCTGCTTGGTTTGGTCTCCGAGGAAGGATCTTTTGTGAAACCAAAGATCTTTGGATCCTTAGGAGAATATGTCAGTAGAAGACAACTCTGAAATCAATTCAAACATCAGTATGTCAGCACAAAAGAAAAGCATTCAACTTTCAAGAAAAGAAACATCTTTCATTACATAAGAAATCTGTAAATGAGCCATGAAAGGCAGCTACACAGGGAACCACCCATTTAGTTCGCCAGAAAAGTCATTCATCAAAAGTCTTTGCCAGTCATCAGTTAAATATAGCACCTCTGTGAGGTCCTTTACAGACATAAACATAATTAATTCATTAAGTCAGCCAGAAAGTCGCCCACTATCTACACATCAATTACTGCCAGCAAATGAAAGTATACAGATTGGTGAATGAAACACGGTGAACTGAAAACAGAAGAGAAATCATGGACAAATCATTAGCGAATAATCATTAGCGACTCGCACAGAACTTTGGAGCAAATCAGTCAAGAAATCAAAACCACAAGATATATTGCAATATGATAGGCTTGTCAAATGAGCAAAGTGCAGTCTAGTGACTGGCTTACTCTCATTTCCATCAGGGATGCTGCCTCCAGGTCCTGACTTGGCTTTCCCTCATCCCAAAGCATGAGAGAGACCTGCTGGGAAAACATCGGATTGAGTTCGCTGGAGTCACACTTGCTCAGAGTAGAACAGTCTGGTCCAAGGCAGAACAAATAGAAGCTCATCCACTTGGTCAGCAACAAATCTACAGAAAGAAGATCACACACATAGTCAAACATATCAGCAATAATCTAACTTAATCTGACATGAAACACAGACACACTGAGGTGTGAATATGTGTGCCTGCAAATGAATGTGTTGTGCACATTCATGCCTCAATATATATATGTGTGTTTTATTGTACATTCATAAATGAAAAAATTCATAAATATTAATAATAATTATAATAGAAAAGAAATGTCCCTGGTCATTTGAACATTTTGTTACGCTCCTCTCATTGGCCGGTTCCAACTAATATATATTTATGATCAATGACATCACTGTTTACAAAATGGCGACATTCCAACGGACGATCAGTTCACACTTAATTCAAAGTAAATTTAAATATACCGTAAACGGCTGCTCTTTTAAACTAACGGCTTAAAACAGGATTAAACTAATTTACTTAAGTGGTGAACAGGTTGAAACGAACGAGCTTAACAGATTTAAACAGGCCCAAAAATATAACGAAGTGATGAACTGAACAGCGGCCCAAATGGCCATTCATGACTTGATTTGATAAAAATTGATATAACACCGATAAATAATACCGTCTATACAACTGGAAAAGACATTTCAAATTTTTTTAACCATCTTAGGACAGGCAAACCAACTAGTTTCTATAATAATGAATATAGCTGTTTCATCACATTAGTGAAATTGTTCTTCAAGGTGTTCTTCAATTCCTAAATAGATTTCAACGTCGGAAGACATGCATTCACAGCCAATTCATCACTTATGTTGAAAGGTTTCTTCAGAAATCGATAATTGTGCTATGCCTCGACACTTTAAAATGACTTAAATTCTCCCTCTTAAGTGGATTCCTGTGTAAACAGATTGCAGGCAAATGTGTCTTTACTGAATACACATTACAATGTACCTAATATAAGTACATCCATCCATAATACATACATACATACAGACACACAAACATACATTTCATACATGCATACCACACATATATGTCTAGAAACTCTACCTTGAAAAATGAAGACATTTCCAATCTGGTAGTAGACATTTGTTTTATCTGAGATACAGTCAGTGGAGCAATGTCCAAGATATACGTAACAACTTGATGCTGGAGGGCTTTTGGGTGATGGCATTTCCTTGACAGCCCATTTCAACGAAACAAAGTTCTCACTTAAGCCATCCAAGCACGCTGTAATCTAAAAAGCAAAGAAAGCAATTTGATAATTGTTCGTGAAGACGAATTTAACATTCACTGCAGTCACATGACATAAAAATGGACAAAACCCATAGCAGAACTGCTTGATGGCGATAATAGGATTTCATCCATCCCTACAATGCAGAAGAGTAAAATCTTTAACAATAGAGATATGCGCCATAGTCAAAAGTGGCATTTGTTACCGAGTGTGAACGCCAGGAGAAGCAACCCTGAGTCACAAGAAGCCTGTCTTCAGTTGACATTTTGCTTTAATATATGTACTACAAATTATAGCCTCACAATAGAAAATGCTCTATCAAAACTCATCAAAGTCAAGAAAACGAGCAGCTCAGTTTCTCTTGACGAGGTTGGGAACTAAACAAACAGCCAAGTAAAACAATGTTACCAAATATTTCGTTACCCTTTCACACAATATGGGTGGTAACAAAGATTTAGAGATCCTGGTACTGGTAGTTACCATAGCTGATGCCCGGTTGTTGTCACACGAGACCTGTTCAAAGGTAAAGGTCAGATGATGCCATTTTCCCTTCTGAATCTTTAACGGAAGAACAGCCTCACAAAGGACAATCCTCTCGATCTCTGTCAACTGCGACGTAAGTCTGGTCAGAAAGCACACATATACAAACCAAATTCACTACAATTAAGTAAAAACTGCAAATCTGGCACACTGGTAATCTATCACTTTCAATTTGATTTTATCCAGTTGAATAAACTAATTGAGAGCAAGTGCTCATCTGTGATGAGTGGACTCAACTCTTTACATTGAACAAATCTTGTTAACAATATGAAGTACCTCGAACACAGACAACATACCGGTGTATTAAAATCATTAATTAACCGTACGCTACGAAACACAGCTTACACGATTGTCCTAGAATTCACAAAAAAAGGTTTATTAGAGCTTATTGACAGTCTGCAATGCTATGCATACCCCAGTCCTTATAAATTGCTCAAACTCCCGTGCAAGTGACCAAAAGAGGTATGTACATAACTGATTGTAGAAATATTTCAGTGACATTCTAAAATCATCATTCTATGTGCTGCAGACTTTAAACTTCCTTCTATGCTAAACTTCACTGTTGCAGTGATTTCCACTGTACAGGTTGGTATTTCTTATATCTGTATGTCTGCTCCCTGAAGCATTTTAAGACTGAGGCATCTTCATACTGAAACTGTTTCCACATTCTTAGGTTCTAACAATATTCAGCATTTGTAGTCATCAAGCACAAAGTCAGCAGACACAGAGTTGCATATCAGTACATATTATAAAATTACTTCCTCCCTATTTTCATTAGTCTTTAAACGTTTCTTGGAGAGAGAAAATCCAGCTGAATTAGATTTGGATCCTAGGCATTTGCAAACAGGACTAATGTTTCTTGATCCACCTACAACATAAATTCACCAAAATACCTGATCGTGAGTCCCATCTTGTTGCCCATCTTGTTGCTTTTAAGCCAAACTTCCAGCATCATTTCTGGACTACCAAGAGAAATAATGTGTGAATCAAGTCTCTTTTCACTGGATACGTTGCTATTTAGCAGGTTTCTTTTATTAAGACAGTCTGAAATACAGAACAATTAAGTAAATGTAATGTTTGCCCAAGCCAGCTGTGCATATAAAGCAAGATATCAACAGCAGTAGAAACAGTGATTATGCAGTCCAATGAGGTTCTCTTACACCTTCATACAACAATATATTTCATTCCCTGGTGGTGAACTCAGCTAAATGTAGCCACGTTGCAATGTGGTGCCACACTGTTCTGTTCTGGGCTTACCTTCATGCTGTATGAAGGCCACAAATTTCAGATATTTAGCTATGAGATCCTTCTTCACGTCTCTATACCAAGCAGTTCTTACTCTACCATGTGGTTTTCTCAAATCCCTCAAAAGTTTGTTCAAGGCAGCACATATGGCTCTCTAAAGTGTGAGCAATGTGCACGAATAAGCGCAGTCTGCGTTTTTAGACAGTGGCAGAGATCTATGCCACAGCTGTTCTCCTCCTGACCACGAGATGGCTCAGATGGTTCAAGTGGGAATCTGGATGATCTTCCAAGGCACCACATGTGGAAACTGTCAAGTTACTTGTTTTGGGCCACTGTAGCGGACCATGTCTCGCAACTGTAGAGGAATCCTGGCAGCATGAACAGTTTATACAGCTACAGGTTAGTATTCACTCAATTGTAGAGTGCCAGGTGGGGACCATGCAGATTAGCATAGTTCTGGTTCTGTGTCTACTGTGTAGCCTCTTCGAGTCCTCAAGGGCTGGAATTTGCATGCAAAACATCGCCTCAAGCTGTCCTTTGTTGGTTTTTATGAAAAGTGAACACACAGTTACACTAAACAGAAAGTAAACCATAGGAAAGTACATCAAATGCAGTTAAATGATTCAGTAGTCTTGCATAAAATATTCTGAAACAACTGTAAGTAAAGGGCCATTATAAAAACCATGATATAACTGGATTTCAAATACCTGAGCGAAATTTCTTTCGTTTCACAATTTGGTTGGTCAACTGTGAACCTTCCACCATTATCCAACATGCCACACTCAGTTTTCCACCTTTCCTTCCAAATGGTGTTGCCAATTCACGTAGCGCCATCTTCAGTGCAGCACGAACAATGTTTCCATCAGCACTATCCATTGAATTTTGCAGAACTGGGAGACCAGGTCCAGGAAATGACATCTGAGGAGAATCACGAAAGACTTCGGACGTGGATGAGCCAATATCTACTGATACAGACTGCATCACAACACAGGACAGCAACAAGTCATCTGCAACCAATGATGTTCCAGTGGTTGGCATTCTCAGTGAATATTTTGGCTGGATTGGCATGTGAGAGGAGGTTAATGTGTTCAAAGTTGAAAGCAGCAGGCTCTATAAACAAGGAAAACATTCTGGATCAAAGAACGACATTCAGCACAGTGGTTGCAGTCTTAAGAAAAATAGCTCTGACAATTCTTAACCACTGGGCCAAGTAAAGCAGAATGCACATTGAACATTCAAACACTATCTACAGCTATGCTCCAGCCTGTGCTTTAGATGTTGAGTCACACTGGTGAATGTGACCAGCTGGACACATTCATGAATAGAACTTCCTCCCATTGTCAGCCATCAAGTACACTTGAAACAATGACTATTGGGCACTTAGGCAGGCAGAAAAAAGTTAAAGAATCATATCACACAATCAACAAAGGATGTAATACAAGTACATTTATGATAGCCAACAAGCTACAACAACAGTACATATATCAACCTGCATTGCGATATATCAAGTTATCAAATTACCAGCAGAACTTATATTTGGTATGCTATAAAATTAGAGTTTGATTCAACAAACTAACCAGATATTCTCCTTCATTGAAAAGCGACAGGACAGCAGATAGAGATTTTGGTGAAAGACCACACTGGGCAACCCGCAACACCAGTCCCATCAAGATCTTTAGAAAATCTAAAATACACACAAATGTCTAAACCAGCATATACACGTATGGTATGCAGTGACGTAGCCAGACTAAAATTCAATAGGAGGCAAATCCGGGAGATATCCAGGTGTAGTAGGGGTGCGGAGGTATAACCCTGCTGAAAATTTATGAAATCTAAAAAAGCAAGAGGAGGCAACTGCCTCTTCTTGCCTCAATGTGGCTACGCCTATGATGGTATATTTTGGCCCAATCGATAGCAAAATATACAGCACATCAAGATATTCTCACTAAGAATAATCACTATCACAATTACAATACACATGCAACACGTGCTATGAGTAGATACATACACTTAGCTATTTCCATATATCTGGCATAAATGTATAATAATAAATATATCACACCATCTATATATGTATATATATATTATATATGCATCTAATATACGTACCTATATCAAGAAAGATATTAGGCATTTAACACACTTACAAAAAACAATCAGAGATTCAAAATTAATTATCGAAATATGCACCTATATTTTTATATAAAGGATAAAGAAAGAACAATTCAAAACCAAATTCTGAGAGAACATGTTGTACACAAGAATTTAAAAGAAATTTAAATTTAATTTACCTTGGTTGATCACTTCACTTGAAGCTCGGTTCTTTATATAGCAGGAGATAAAAGACTCCAGTAAATCCTGACATAAGAAAAATTAGATACCAAATATTATCAACTGCAGTAGGCAAAAACATGCACAGTGTAGTTTATGACTCGATAAGGTGCGCCGTAGCAACTTCACAGACAACAAACAAGCAACAGCCGAGTACTCAGCATAAGTCTTTGCCGAGCTGAGTGGAAATGATCTTTTCTAACAAAATAATTATGTCCAAAAGAACCCCAAGAATTGAAACTTGTGTTTGGAAGAGACCCACATTTGCCTTAACACTTAAAAAGCAATTTTTAAAATTACCCAAACAATTTGTTCTATTGCAAAGAAGAATAGAAGTTACAATAGTTTCATTACTTGACACATTGCTGTTTGTCTACTGAGAAACCAAACACTAGTCCCAGCTCCTACTCTGTGAAAGACCCAATCTGCATAAAAGCAACGGAGAAAGGAGAGATGAAGATCGCTAGCTAAGGAAATATTTTGGCAAATAGTTTATAAGAACAAATATAAATAATTACATCATTCCACATTTTTACAGTTTGCACATCAAGGAAGAACTTTTATTTCTCTACCTGTCTGTGTATGTAGGTAATCAGTGGCACACTTGTTTTGCCAAAAGATGCAAGCCGCTTCAGGAGGTGCAAAGAGAAGTGCATATCCCGTTTTTCCGAAGTGGTGGAAACAAAGTTATCTGTATTCAGCAACTCAGTACAATTCTCATCGTTCAAGTTTCGTGAAGTACAGCCGTCCAATTGAGCAGTAGCTGATGAATCAAGATTCTCTGTTGCACTCACATTTTGTACAACAGCTTCATCAGATGTATTATTATTCAGTGACGGAGTATTGTCTGATACATTATGATGATAAGACAAGTTCTGATAATTTATTGCCACATGTAGCACCAGTCTAGACAATTCTGGATATACGCCAACTAGGCATTGAGCATTCGGAGTCAGAAAGGTCCCACTTTCATCTGATATGTTATGATTATCTAAAAAGTAAAAACAAGAGATTTAGTTTCAATTTAGAATGCCTCATCAAAGCAGATAATATGACAAATGCAAACTTCCTAAAACAACTTTTAGTAGTACCAAATAAAAATGACACAAAATATGCTGAGTCACAGGCACATCAATAACGAACAAATGAAGCAGTTCTTTGCTAAACTTTTGAATATATTTTAGAAAACAATTATTTGTTGTATCATGATTAAACAAATGTATGTAAACAAGCGAAAGCATAAAAAAGTACATGTAAATTTGTTCACACTTGGTGTTTTATTTAACAATATACTAAAAAGAATAACAAATATTCACTTAAATGAAACATTAGATTGGATTTATTCAACTATACATAAGCAAAGGCATCTCTCTACTTCAACTGCATGACCTAATTTCCTGCTGGGACGTGTCTCAATACTAGGTACTGCCTCAGCAAACATCAGGAAGCTCTGCACTTCAGGCTCATCAACTGGGTTGGCAATTATTGCACTCTGCTAGCAGTGGACACATGCAGGAGTTGCACTTCAACTTCAGCTTGTTGTTCCTTCTCATGCATGGTACCATTTTCATACTGTTGCATTTGACTCTGTGCAGCAAGCATTTTTAAACAATCTCAAAAGCCACTTATTTAAATGAGTTAGATAGCCTTCCCTTCAGTGCTTTACTTAGAGGGAGCTATTTTAAGTGTCTTGATACCTACACACAATCACATGCATACCAAAAGTTACACAACATGTATAGTATTACAACAGGTTAAGTTATCTGTACCACAGTTCATGTCTGATGACATTTCAGAATCGGCTTCATAGCCATCGTCAACTGTAAAAGCAGACAATTGCCCTTTGCCAACCAGTCGACCGGTGTCAGGTTCAGACGAATCGTTTTCCTTTACAAAACAAAGAAAGTCGTTTCAGGTAACACTGGCAAAACTAAATGGTTTTACATTTTTGGATAAGAAGTAAACATTTGTGTCTGAATATGAGTTCATGTGGACAGTCTGGCATTTACTATAAAACTGTTTCTCTTTACCTTTCAAATTCAAAGTTACATTTGTAACTCTTGTTTCTTCAAAAACTCTGTATTGACAGTGTCTCCATTTATTCTGCTAAATGAAAGGAAAATTATGACCAAACACCTTCAAGATATTCAGGTGTTTTGCACATCCTCCCATGTACCTCTAACCCAGTTGGCTACATTGGTGAGAGCGTTGGTGGTGTCTTATAATCCTCTGTTTAACAGAGTGCACAGATCAAGGTTTGCCTCCTGAAGGCAGCTTATTTTAGAGATTTAAATCTCGGGCTAGCACAGTCCGTTCAGGGGACCTTAAATAGCATGGCGCCTATTAAAACGAGAAGCAGTGGTGAAGGATCTCACCTAATCAATTCATTGAAAAATGAGCAGGGTCGAAGCCCTACTGTCACTATGTAAAATTCTGTACATTTACATTCCATTTCTATTTCTATTTTTCTCTGTTTTATACCCTTTAAAACGCATTCTCCATTCTGCACACAGCATTGCAGTAAGAAATAATCAAGTTAAAGAATATTAAATCATGCACTGATAATCACAGCACACAAACCAGGAAATGCAGAAACTGGCAAGAGAATTGTTCCCTGCTTTCAAGGCATTTGTCATTAATGCAAATGAGAAGAACTTCACAGAACAGCTGAAGTGAATTGTCTGAAGTGTTGCCCGATTTAATCTCTTCAACAACAGCTCGATTCAGGTTCTCTACTAAGTCATCAACTGTCAGGTTCTGGCAAAAGAAAAGAACTTTACATACATAATTTTTTACGATAAACCTAATTTTCACATGCAAAATGTTAGCAGAAAGATGTATACATTCATTAGCTAAGAAAATGGTGGTAAAACATGTCACACAAAGTAGGAGCAAGAGTCTTCATATAAAAGGTACAAGGTACAGAATACTAAGTCTTGAAATGGCACTATAATATTGTTCGATAATGTAAGCTTAATAAAGGAGGAACAAGAATTAAATTTTTTAAAGCAGCATAAGTAGTTTTCCTCATCATAATATTGGAATATAAAAGTGAAACTGCTTATTATCTATAGAAAAACTAATTAAGAGATACTTACGCGTGTTAAAAATGTTCGTAATAATAATAATACGTAGGAATTCCAGAAACAACAGAGTTCAAAAACTGTAGACAGCATCAACTAGAAACCATCATTACCCTCATAAGCCCCTCCTGATCAACAATTTCCATCAGATCATAATGAACAAATTCTTTACTCTACCTTCAGTAACCTCAGCTTCAGTTTCTGCACTACTTATTCCATGTAGAACACCTTTGTTCAAGAAAGTTCAAGAAAGCTGCTATATTAACGTCCAGTAAAAGATGCCCACATAATAATTAGCAATCATTCATACCTGTGAACCAAAGCTGATTTCTTGACGAGCACAAAACAAAGAGATGGTAAGAGAAGCCCTCAGCAGCTGAAACCACCTGTGCACTTCCTGATATTTCTCGGCTGCTGTTCTGCCATCATCCATCACATCCAACTGGAACTGCAAAGTGACCGCTGGAATGTCCAGTTGCAGGAACATACTCACACAGACAAAAAGCAGTGAGTGGACAACAGCAGGGCCACCACTTTCTACAAACATCTGCTGGAACAGCTTGTGATTCACAAATAGTAACCGCACTGTGCTCCACAGATCAGACATTTTACCCAATCGTGCAGTAACAAAATGTTTGGAAAGAGTGGTCAATCCACAAAGATCAAGAAATGAAAGTTTCATCAAAGTTGCCAGAGAAGAAGCCACAACTGACTCACATTTTGTATTTTGCCAGCTGTTTTTCCCTTTCTCACACTCAAGATGTGGTGTATTGCTAGAATGTATTGAATCTTCAGGTACTGGCGACAAATCCAGGATGCAAGCAAGCTTTCTAAGGACGTGAAGGACATTGATTCGGATGCTATCCACACTGACTAGATTTTCAAGCAACCCAACCCCATTGGATGAGATAAAAAGTTCACAGGAATTTGGAATCGAAAGAAGTTTTGGCAAGACATGCAGACAATACTGAACCATGGTGGTGTTCAAGTTCTTCAGCATCAGTGGACTATGTGCCTCGTTCAGCGGATCATCCTCCGGAGTCGGTGGCAGGAAGATCCTCTCGGCTTCTTGCAAGGCAGGCAGGAAGAGGAAATACAGAAGCTCATAACGTAACAATGCCGAGGAGTTGTCAACCAGCTTCAAGACTTGTTTCCTGGTGTAACGAGCAATAACATCATCAGTGGAACACAAATATGGAATAAGGAACTTCAGGCAGCTCCACCTAGAGGACAGCATCAATCCCAATCCGCCTTGGCTGTCACTGTCCGACAAAGCACTGTCCGACGTTTCCATTTTGCTTGGAAATGCTTGCAGATGAGTGGCTGTCACATCACCAAATTCTTCAGTGCATGTCACACAACAAATTGCCGAGGATGAAGAATCATTTGTTTCCTTGATGGCACCGCCAAATTCAGACCCAAATGCAGTCGTAACCACATCTAAAATGTGCTGGCACAAACCAACACTTCGCATCTCAAAGTGTTTCAGAAACGATCTGGCAAAAAATTCTACTGGAATGCAACAGCACAGACCCTGATTTGCCAGCGTGTCGAGTATCTGATGTTTGGTCACCTCGCTTGATTTTTCAAACACACTAATCAGGCACAAATTGATT
Organism: Allolobophora icterica; assembly: GCA_963556255.1. Taxonomy (NCBI): domain Eukaryota; kingdom Metazoa; phylum Annelida; class Clitellata; order Crassiclitellata; family Lumbricidae; genus Allolobophora; species Allolobophora icterica. The sequence goes on along the minus strand of OY744606.1, from coordinate 44,733,832 downwards.
GCAGCAATTGCACAAAGATCAGAGTTTGAGTTGTTGAAGGAGGTATGCGAGTCACCAGTAACATATTTCAAGCCACCTCCTTCAAATAGAATAATGCTAGGCAATCCAAGCACATCATGATGGTGTGAATATGTTGTGAAAGATGAGCACTGACGGTGTAATCGCTTTGTGCAGGTAAGGAGGTGAATGTATCGAGCTCGGAGCAGCTTCAGAAGTCCAATGATTCGCCCGATTGACTGCAAGACAGTAGCGAGCAACTGCTCTGCAGGAAGAATCGATTGCTCCTCAGACAACTCTTCATCAAGCTGCAGAAGGATTATTTCAAGAAGCTCTAAACCATTCTCGTGTAAAACAAACTCAACGGCATCAAGTGCTGACGTCAGTCTTAATGGTGTCATGCTAACGCAAAAGAGCACCGTTTCTGCATACAGCAGACACCCACTGACAATGTCAAGGAAAAGAAGAAACCTTTCCCCCGATGAAGCAATCGCCAAAGATATTTCGCTATTTACATGATCACATAATCTTTCTAAAATCGAGTTTGGAGTCCTGCCATTTCGTAAAATGAGAAGACCGTCGATCTGAGAACTGATTTTTGACGTCAAGACAATAAATATCCGCATAAGACATCGTCCAATAATGCCAAGACTGCTAACGCTGACAGCATCGTTGGAATACTCGCAGCGAACTTTGTACATTTGGTCAATCAAATCATTCAGCAGTTCTTCAAAAACCGGTAGAAGATGCATGCAGGTGGATTTCTCTTCTCTATACTGGTCATCATCAAAGCAAACATCCTTCAAGATACTCGCGAGCAGCAAACAGAGCTCACTTGACTCAAGCTCTACTTTAGGCGGTATGTCTGCAGAGCTCGACTTCATAAGTTGTGCTGCTAATGAATAGAATGTTGAACCTGTGATCAGGTTCTCGACTAGATTGGGCACGTTACGAAACGTCCGTCGCATTTCTCGAAAAACGACTAGAAGCTTTCTACTTGTGTCGGAATCAGAATTGTCTCTGTCTCTGCCTTCGTTCTGCTGTTTGCGCAAGCGAGCAGACGCCTTACGACAAAAAGGCATTTTTACAGTGTTCGTCTGAGGGCAGACAAGTTCAGAGTCTGAAATTTCATTGCTCTCTTGTTCGTTTGTTGGCTCGAGTGTGTTTTCCAACTCTTTGACTGGATGCTTTCGACATCGAGGCTCTCGAACAACAAATGCCTCCAATTCAGTAGGCCGAACTTCTAAAATAACCAAGAAAAAGGCTGCTAGTATGAAAATAAGATAAAAAGTTATTCAAACAAACAAAAACTTCCTTACCAGTAAATTTTAGACCTGAACAAATACTATACTTGTGAAATACAACTGTTGCATAAAACTGTTGCAATAGAATTAAGATAAAATCTTTCCCTCGTCGAAGCAATCTCATGTTCTCATGAACTCATGTTCTTCAACTTACCTCGTAATTTGTGATTAATAACTTCTATCGCACCAGTGTATAATGCACAACAAATGGGGCACCAAAACCAAGCCGTAATCAGGTCAATAAAAGTTTTGTAGGAATACCTTTGCTGTTTAAAAGTGTCTACAGCTCCAGGGCCTACTACGTAGGGGGTGGGGGGGAAGGAATCAGACTGCTTCCAATTTGTGCCAGGGGGGGGGAAAGTTTCCCCCCTGGCACAGTCACTAATTTCTAATAACTAGTGACTAATAAAGTGACTAATTACTAATGATTCTTAAAGTATTGTATTGTGATGTATCAGTATTATGGGCCATGCAATGTTTGCTGAATGCTGAGGCTACCATACAGTGTCTAAGCAGTGTTATCGTGTATCATTATTACTTGTTTTTCTTTAGCTATTCGCCATTATGTTCTGCTATTTTTTGTTGATGAAAGATGCAAAAAGTAGTTTAAAAATTGAAGAAAAGCATTCACAATCCTGTTGATTTAGAAATTTCCAAAATATGGGACACATGTTAAAATATTTGGCAATATAGGGCACTGTTTAGCAATATATGGGGATTTCAAAGATTGCATTATGAATGCACATTTCTGGTGTAATGCAGCGGTAAAAGGCTCCATCCCTGCCTACTACAGTGTTATCCAGCCGACAATTATTTTGCATCAAGACCTGATAATCTCATTTTCACTGCACTACACAACAATAATTGTAGCACTGACATTTTGTGCCATATTTATTACAGCTTGTCCCATAAAATTTTACAGTGCACTGGGAGCCCTGCAGAAATTAATTCAACAGTTCAGTTGAACTAAAATGTATAGTCTTCCAAAGCCAGTTTTCTTGCTCAAAAAATGCGCTAAAACTCACCTACGGCAATGTAGAAATCCAAATTTTTTCCGGGGGAGGACCCCCGGACCCCCCACTTCAAGGGGGAGGGGAGGGGAATGTACAGGGGGAAGAGGGAGGGGTGTGGATTGGGTGGGGAATGGGAGGGGAAGGGAGTGGGGAGGCATAGGAAGGGAGGGGAGATAAGGGAGGTTTACAGTAAGGGGGGATTGCTTCCAGCTTACAGGGGGGATAGTAGGCCCTGTACAGCTCAACAATAAATATAGAAGACTTCAGTAACTTTTGGTATTTAAATGATCAGCTAGTGATTCACAACCAAGACAAATATGTAAAATTTGAAGCCAAAGAAAAATTAAAGCACAGAAGAAATCATCATAAAGAACTCATGTTCTTCAACTGACCTCGTTGCATCTTTGGCCAAGAACACGAGTTCAACCGGATAAACTGCTTGAGAATTGAAATCAAACACTTGCCAAAACTCAGGCCATGCACCAGGTCCTAGAACAGAAACAAACATTACATATGTTCAGTTACATTAAGTCAACAAAGAAATAAACATGGACAATTCTGAATTTGCATGTTAATGAAACATGTGTTACTGGACTTTTACTGTAATAAAAACAAACATCACATACTAAATTCAAGGCATTTGTTGTTTGTTAGCCTCAATGTCAAAAGCATCTAATTAGAGATTGGAAAACATGACATGATAGAAGACTTGACAGCAGACTTGTAATAAATGTTATTTTCATAGTTCGAGAATTCGTGACTTTCGGTTTTAAAATTCGTAAAAATTTGTGAAATTTTGGTCGGGTTTAAAATTTGGAAAAATTCGTAAAAATTCGTTGGGCCATTGTTCGGCCTTTTTTACATTGACAGTGGTGCCTTGCAAAACAGTGTAATAAACAACAAATGCGATGACATCATGATTTGTTGTGTTAAGCTTCTGCTGAGAATTTAATGTAAAATTCAATATAAAAGTTTATTACGTAACGAGTTAATTTAGTTAAAATCTAATTTCTTAAAGATGAAAGAACCTGGACCGGAGTGGAAATATGTAGTAATTTTGGAGGAAAAGGAAAGGGTATTCCAAAAGTACAGTGTTCTTTTTGTGACAAGGAATTTGTTGGTTTTTCTGCCCGATTTCGGGAGCATTTGCGTGGCGAAAATACAGAAACCAGAGTCGAGTGGGAGCCCACTGCAGTGGGCTGTTTCTGACTCAGAATCAGAGGACAATGAAGTAGAAGGCACAGCTCGGTGAACGTTGCCAACCCTTTTTAACCATGTTTGTTTGCAAGCTGTGTTAGTGACTGACTGGTCATACTGAAGCTGGGGCACTGGTGGTTTTTCGTTCTGCTGACTCACACTCACAGTCACACACTCCAACTATGATAGAAATCGAAGTTCAAGATTCCAAGTAGAACAGTAACTGAATATCAGTACTATCATGTTACTAGTCAGCTATCTTTTACGGCTGATTGATTGATTGACTATGACACTGATATTTACTTGCTTAAAAGTTGAAAAGTAAACAAATAATAAAATTCGTTGCAATGGCAGAGAATTCTATTATTTTATTATTTCACGAATTTTAAAGAATTTTAAAACTGCAGTTTTAAAATTCGTTAAAATTCGTGAATTTTTTAAATTCTTAAAATTCGTAAAATGCGAATTCTCAAACTATGGTTATTTTATATTGAAACATAAAGTACAAATTATCATTAATGCAGAAAATTTCTATGGTACCTCAAACATACTAAAGCTGACGATGGTGACTGTACTCACTGCCAATCTTACCTTAAATTGTATTTTATGAATTTATTTCGGTGACATAATAATTGAAATGAAATAGTCTCTTATTAGAAATGCTACGTTGGTGCTTATGAATAAAGTAACTCAGGAGTTCTTCCCTTACGACAGTGGTGCACAACGTCCGGCCTGTGGTGAGTCGTCATGTGGCCTGCCATGCCCAACAGGAAAGCCACTATTTAAGAGTTGGTACTGACATTAAGTTTACAGTGGCACACACCTCTAATTTCAGTATTGTAGTAATATAGAAGTACTATGAGTCCCCATTCTCAATAACTCTATATGTTTGCTCTTATATATGCGTTTTACTGTGCACGTCATCTTAATAAATGTTTGCATGCATTCATCTGAACTAAGCTGATTCATCACACTTGTTTGGCCCCAAAGGGTTTAAGAAATTGTTTAGTGGCTCTTGGATGAAAAAGGTTGTACACCACTGCTTTACGAGGACGACAGTCTGACCAGAGCACCGCCGCATTGTTCTATTTATGCTTATAGTGATATCACATAACTTTAAATTGCAAATGACAGGTTAGGTGTTTTATGTTCAACGTCACACAAGAAAGCTGTAGCAACCCAATGATTCGAATAATAAACAAATATATAATAATAACATATTTTACATTCAAACAACAATCTCTATGTCACCATGCTTGCCACTTGCCTGGTACTCTGACTTACCCGTATGCCAACTATGGCAAGGACTATGACCATCACTGCACCCCGATCATGTGAAAGATAATCTACAAGGGCTGGAAAATTTTCTGTCACATTTTCACCACCGATATTCCTCACATCAGACATAAACTCGTGCATGAGGACATTTGAAACACTGTGTATGTCACTGCAAATAACAAAGACACACAAAGGTCATGCAGGTCATCACAAATCATGACCTTGTTGCTACCAAAACAGTAGAAAATCATACTCAAAAACCATTTGTCACAACTGCTATAATTTGAACTGACTATTTATACTAAAATGTTGGTTGGATTTTCCCACCATCCGTCCCTCACTCTCACAAGACGGAATTTCCTGTCATTGATTGATGGGTGACTTTTCTAGTCACCTGACCATTATTTACTTACTTACTGATCTTTGTGTTATCAATGACTTTAACACAATTTATGATAGCGGCAGTGCTTTCAGGATGTACTAATAGGCACCATGTAACGAGTGCCTAGAAACACACCTACACACTTTATATCCGTCTATCTGGAGTAATCTGCCACCGGACATACAATTACTAGCATCTTTAACAGTTCAGGATACATAATACATTTCTGCTCAACTTAAGACACATTTGTTCGGTGACTCCAAATTTCCAAGGCAACCATGGTGATGTGCCATTGTGAGTTACTTAAAGGATGCTATATAAGCACTCTGATAAATAAATACATACATACATACATTTGATTTCAGCATGACAGATAATACGTTATTGTAATATTGTAATGAATCTTCCATCTCCTACATTCTCGTTGCCCCTCATTATACATCTAAATAACGGTACACAATTGCACAGTTATTACAGACCAGCTTTTCTGAGGATTATTGTATAATCTCCATAGGCAAAGTTCTAGGGGTTCAAACCCCACCAGAGCAGAAAGTTGCTTCGAGAAGTTTACTCCAATTGTGCCCCTAGCCAACTTAGCTATATCTGTACATCGACCATATACTGTTGGCAGGAAGACGAGACGACGAGGGAGAGGACCCGCCCTCTTATGCCGAGACTAAGAAAAAATGATGCCGCCAACACTTCATACCCATGGCTGCCGCTCAGTCTAGCTTAAGTGATGACTGCTGTTCTGCAAGAATATTTCAGTAGAAGTGCAAACATGACAATGTTGAGCAATCCAACAACCAGACAACCTTTCCTCGGTTGGGTTAAACTGGTTGATGAGTTGTCAATTAGGCTGGGCACACCAGAACTGAAATCCTAGATGCAGAAGTTGCAATCTATTACTGTGCATGTGGAAAATTACATAATTATTTGCATTATACAATCTGCACACATGTAATATTTGAGGTGATCACTAATCGCTCAATTATGACATGTTTCTACCAAAGAACAGTTCTAAGGGGAATCCACTGGATGATTCACAAACACACCTCTCTAACACAAAAGCAATAATCTACCAAGATTCAAACCCTAGATGAAGAAGAACATTTCACATCGTCAACCACATCACCATAATGGAGGCCTAAATGAACACTACAAATAATTATGCATCTTTGCATTTTAGGCTAAGACACGTTGTGTTAACTCTTCTGACGCATTTTAGTCTGTAGGACAAACAATTCTCACCGAACCCAAACTAATATGCCTGAGTTAAAATTAAATTCATCTGACAATTTTAAGAAAACTTTGTAATTACATAACTCCCCAAATCAACTCAAGAGACTGTCAGTCGCCAGAGTCATTAGAACAGCCAGGGCGCCTTTGATGCTGTCAATCTTTAACATGGTCCTGAAGGGCTTCAAAATGCAAATCACAATCTATTCCACATGATGAACTGAAAATTTCAGCCTGCCCTCTGACCCCAGTACAGACGTGAGAAACACACTTGACAGCAACTGACAGAAAAGTAGGCTGAGATCATTAGACATAAGAAACCTTCCGTCAGGACATAGATCAGCCAAATCAGTGGAAATACAATAAAAGTAAACAATACAAGAGTCTAATAAACATGTTGAGCAGGCCTGCACATGAACAAACATCATCTTCAGACTGCCACCTGCTTTTCATTAACCCTTCTTCATCCTCATTTTCACTGACTTCTTCTTTGTCATCTTCACCGTTTTTGTCTTCTTCTTCTTCGTCTTCTACTTCTTCATAAGTGTCAGCATCAACATCGTCCTTCCTATACCTCCTTCCCTTCTCCTCTTCATCACAAACTTCACCATCAGAGAACTCTCTCTACAGGTGCTGCTTCTATCAGCTGCACCATGAATGGGTCACATAGCACACTAGGAAGTTTCATGCTGCTGTGACCTTCATTCATTCATTCACTCATTCAGTAAGCTAATGCAGAATGTCTTTACGCTTATCTAATCAGTGCTCTCAAATCATCCCCAGAGAGAGAGAGAGAGAGAGGCTTACAAATGCTGGTAAAAGGTGCATATAGCATAAATAATTCGTAGCCAGATGCATCTTTCATTACTACAGATACTGCATACAGTAAAGGACATTCCATGTAGATGGCTCAACTGCATTGCACTTGTCAAAGCACAAACAAAGAGAACACCCTGTTCATCCTAAGTCATGTAGTGAAAGAATACCCAAGATAAGAAGGCAAAGTCGCAGCAAGTAGGCACACACATCAACCACTCATGAGTCTCATTCTGATATGCCTTGATTACTTTAGCTTCAATCTTTCAGATTTGTCCAGTTGTAATACACAAGTTTCAATCAGACAAACTGTGCAGCGAGAGTTGTGGCAAACATATGTCAGAATACATACCAAAAAGACTGCACTGGCCACTTTCTATGGCCTTCTTAAGACCTTTCTTTTTGACCGGGCCTGGGTCGGGAGCGCCACTGAGTAGATTTCTTGAAGGGGCGCTATAGAAGTTCATTAGAGATAGAGATAGATAGATCCTGTCTCATTAATTATTCCCATTTTCCTCACCCTCCTTCTCCATCCTTTAATCACTGTCATCACTGTCATTGTGTCATTATCACCATCACCATCTCAATCATCTTCGTCAACATCAAAGACAGCAATCAACAACACCAAGAAGAGGGCACAATGGTTTTGTCATTTCTCATGTTGACATAACCATTTTTCAGTCAGAGCCAACTGTTGATCTCAGCTGCTATCCATTCTACGACTCTTTCAGTCCATGTTTTATTTTATCAGTCATGATATCTTAATAGTAAACTCCAAATATCTAAAGAGTTACTCTAAAGCTGAGTGCAGTGTATCAGTTTATTCATGAACACTGCATCATGTCTTCAGGCAGTCATCAAAGTTGCTGCTCATCTGGTCATGTGATTAAAAAAGTTTGCTTTAGTGGCTCAAGATGGGCAAGCGCGTAAACTTTGCATCCTGGTGTATAAGTGTCTGAATTATTGCGCACTAAGCTATCTCGCCGACAGCGTCAGGCTGCTATCGGACGACCCTAGTGGGTCATGGCTGCGATCATCAAAGTCCACTGATGTAATCGTGCCTGTAGCTAAAACTAAAACAGACCATCAGGCCGTTCAGGTCTCTGGCCCACATGCCTGGAACAGTCTTCCCGTACCTAGCCTTTATGCTTTTAAAAAACAGTTTAATATGTACTATGTAATTCTTAGAATTAATTTTGTGTTGACAGTTGACCATGTAGAGCATCCTAGAAGTAGCTTGCTACTGATGATGCTATAGAAATTGTCATAATTACAATTACAATTACAAGGGTCACCCAGAGACGGTCAAGAGAAGATCCATGTCTGGTTACCAGAGAGACCAAAGAAAGGAGGAAGAGCAGCTGACAAGGCAGGTTTCGTTGAGGACAAGAAAGCCTGGAAGGCAGAGGATTTGGTGGATTAGGGTAGAAATGTTTGAAGGGGTGAGACTTCAATTTGGAGTGGAAAGCCTGTGGGGTGATAAGTAGAGAAGCCAAAGGCAGATAGTAGTGGGTGAGCAGCAGTAATGGTGGTGGAACTGAGAATTTCTGGAATTCAGGGGAAGAATTTCCAGAGTCAAGGTGCAGTGTGGCATGTGGATTGGTTGGACAACTTCAGGAAAGTAGTGAATGATGGACAGCAGAGAGTAATATAGGAGAAGGACCGTGTAGAGTGGGGTGGCTGAATGGAGAAGAGTTCACAAAGGTACTTGAGCTGGAAGTATGGGTATTTGGGCTGGGAGTCACGTGTGACACACACTAAAAAAATAAATCACACAAAATTTTTTTCCATAAACAGGTTAAAAGGTGTTTTAGGTTGAAATCACACATATTGACTTTTAAAGACATGTTTGTCAAACATTTACATTTTCAAATACATGTAATATATTTACACTCATAAATTCGCAATTGTAACTAATCTCAAAATTTCTAAAGCACTATTTAAAGGCTAAGTGAAGGGCACCAGCTTATTCACGAGCACTGCGTCTTGTCAGAGGGGTTATCCAGAGATACCAAGTGGTAGTCCAAGTCCACTTTCCAGGAGACCATGGAGAAGAGGCAGAGGTAGCTTCCATCTGAGACGAGACTGGCGGGAAGATGGAGGACAGGGTGCTTAATTGCTTAAATTTAGCAACCTTAATACAGTAATCATGATACAGTATGTGGAAATGAAGAAGCCCTTTCTGGATTGAATTTTGGCAGATCTGAGCCAATATATTGTAGACATATTAGAATAACACAGACATATTATACATTGCTTGAAAAATAATTGTCTGCTCATCTTAAATATTTTGAACTGGAATGATTATTATTAACGATTATTAACACAGGTGCTAGCAACAAAGGAGTTTGTGACACTCTCCTCAAACAGTCCCCCATTTCACCACTGTTCTGTCTTGTCACCATTGATAGATAATACCTAGCAGATCTTTGTACATCTGCAATTGAGATTCATTAAGATAATTTTTAAATGCTTTTGTTCTGTAAAAATATCATACAGTCAGTATTAAGCCATGAAACTGAGGCAAGCCTTACATGAGTTGATGCAGTTGATCAGAATACTGTGGAAGAACATCAAGCAGCAATCCTAGAAGTTTCTTTAGCTCTCTCTCTTTGGCCTGTACAATCAAATATTAAAACAAACATACATTCCTATCGTTAATACTGTGCAACTGGCACTAGCAGTGGTGGTGTTTAGTTAGTGGTGACTAATACTGCAGCAAATGTTGCAGTAGTGCCAATGATGAAAGTGATGATGATGATGATTAGAACAATGACACCAATGATGATGATGACCACTACAAAAATTATTATTTTGATGATGACAACGATGATTTTGATGACAATGGTACTGATGTGATGATGAAAACAAATGATGACTGTCACTACCAGAATGGAACTGGCAATCACTATAGTAAACACACTGTAAGTACACTACTATAAAAGATGTTCATCATAAATCTGAGAAATAAATCTGGGAAAGACTTCTCTGAAGGAAGATGCATTTTCAGAAAGAATCACTCATTAGATGCAGTTCTTCATCTAAGGGATACACAGTGTTTAGATATTCAGTCCATTCCACAAAACTGTGTTGCATTGAAATGTTCTCACCTCTTGTATTTGCTCGGTAGACAGATCCCTTGCAATTGCCATGTAGACATCCCACTGCTGATATAACTGTCCTCGCTCCATCTCTCTTCTGACTCTGCAAAGTATTAACGGTCAAACTAGACATCAGGTCTCATATCTCAGATGATCACACTGAAACATTTTTAATTTTGGGTGCTTTTAATTTAATGTCAGTCTTTGGAATTTACCATGCCCTAAGATAAAATTCCCACCTCAAGCACGATAATTCTCTCCTTGGTAAATCCCACTGTTTGAAGGGGTTGATAACTGACTCATCCAGTCCACATAAGAAAAGAAAAAAAACTGTTTATTTTGCTGTTGGCAAATTAAGATAATGGGCCATCACAGTTTCATTCATAACTGTATGACGAGTTGTTGGCAAAACAGCAAAAAGCTTAACTCGTGAGATGAAGCAGATAACTCATCATAATCAGTCACAAGATAAGAAATACAGACTAAGGAACAAGATAAGGATACAGACTAAGGAACAAGATAAGGATACAGACTAGACTGCAATTTAGTCATGAAAATAACATGAACACTTGACTGTTTGTGGGGTGAACAAGAAGAAACACATATTTTGAATGTATGTCAAGCACTGGTTACATGCTGGCCATAGTACACCTAACGAAATCCAGAGTATCACAAAATTCAAGAACAGGTCAACGACTGATATCAGACCAACAAAAGTCGAAACCTACCATCATAAACAAAGGACCAATCCTCATGTTTGCATAGGGCTGAGGGGTTTTAAAATCTGGAAATGCCCCATGCATCTCTTGACCTCTCAGGAGGCCCTAGTGTACAAGATTACCTTGAAACCCAGAACAGTTTAAAGAAAGTGGATCTGGAAAATTGTCTTAATCACCGTTGCTTAATCATATCAATGTCATACATTCAGTCTGCTTTCCACATCACAGATCATTTGCCTACTTTTGTTTGTGTTTGTCTTTGTGGATGTCTGTCTGGATGCCAGTCTGCCTGCTTGCCAGTTTTTATTTAATGCTCATGTACCAGGATATAATTTTATGTCATAACACCACTCGCAATTGTAAAACCTCATGTTCTGCATGAATTAATTCAAATGAACTACAACAAATATTTTACACACAAACCCACAGTTTACCTTAGGCCTATACAGCAAAGTTAATATATGTACAGTGTACATGTGTGCTGATGTCAGTACAAGTCTTACATGACACAATAGATAGCAAAAATTCAGATTGTCACAATGCCTCTCACGTCTTTCAAAAGCAATAAATACTGTAGTATATATAGGCTTTCATCTTTAGGAGCTCCTATTTCACCATAACCACATCCCAAACCCCAACAATCACCTCAGCCCAACTGAAATATTTAGCCTACTTGACTGAGAAAAGCCAGATCATTTCCAGATTTTCAGATCCCTGATCCTTGGTCATGCTCAAGGTCTCACGGATCTCAACTGGTTCCGTTCAAAGGATTATGGTTGTTGAATCAGGTCTTACTTAAAACCTGTACTGCCACTGAGCAACAAGGAATCTTTGTCCTGGTCAGCCTCTCTTTCTGTATTGACTTCCATACAATCTGTGACTTGAACTTCTCCTTTCTATGCTTCTATTTGGCAAGCGATTACCATTCTATTCAGTTGTGGTCCTGTATAATTAGGTCAGAAGCACCTCTAATTAGTTTTGTAAAAATGTTCTACATAAATGAGCATGTACGAATTACAATTGAAAGCGATTACCAATTGATGCCTTGTGCAATAAAATAACAGTGCTATAGAAGTTTCCACATTAGATAAGAATCTCTATCTCTAAAACTACCCACTGAATGAAATATATCATTGGTAACCAAGGATTTGCATCCACTTTCAGACATGGAAAGGCTTCTGACCGTTTGTGAGGCCATTTACAAACACTTGAATCAACTGAAAAATCTTCATACTCTCCATTTCCTATTTGACATCATCTCTGATTATCTCCAAATGTAACTGAAGAAAAATAATGTGCACCACAGCGTCATGATTAGTCTTGGGAGTCGGGACTTGTCCACTGCCAGTTTGGGAATAAATATTGGAAATATTCACTAAACGTATCATTCCATGACTGGAATCAACTATCCATGGCTGACCAGGTGGACACTTTCTCCATGTCCTGCTATTACCAGCTGCATCAGGTATGGGTCATTTTGCATACCGGTAATCTGCCATTTAGTGTGGCAGTAATTCTCATACATTCATCTATTCGAACATGCTTCAACTACTATTATAATTCAATCCTTACATGTAGGCTGAAGCTTCAGTCCATCCTCTGTTTTGCCACCTGACCTATCCTAAATTAGACTACATGATGGAGGCACTCCACTGGCTCTCCATGAAGGAGAGAATTAAGTTCAAGCAATATGGTGGGAACCAGCTTAATCTCAGGGGCTTATTTAAAATGGTCTCAGAGAAGGCAGAGCTTATTTTAGATTCGGAATCAAACTCCAGAGGTCAGCCAGGCAGGCAAAAGGCTGACAATTATGATGAATAATGATCAGAAATGGGTATTTTAAGACCTGTACTTGAAAAGATTTCAGAACAGGACTGATAAGTGATGTTTAGTAGTTCCAGTGATCACACTGGATACAGTGCTCTGGATGGATTACAAATGGCTGATCTGGGTTGTATAATGTTCACGAACAGTGACTTGCAGTAGCCTAGTTTACCATTATGTACAGAGGCAGCATTGATAAAGGAAGTGTAAACCTGCATATGGGGGGTACAAGGGATATCAGTACTTCCCACTTTTTGGACTGGAGGGTACCGTACCCTCACTTTTCATAGCCATTGTTTTTTCCCATTATTATTTTATCTGAGGTGCCCTCAAGATTCAAAACAATTACCAAGCATTATTATCAGTGTGATCACCATCATCATCACTCTCATTGTTATTATTATTTTTTTACTAAAAGAGGTAGCAGTATATTATCTGTGAAATCACAATGCAATTATTACAAGATGTTACAATATGTTGCTATGGAAATCACAATACGATAATTACAAGAAATTGCTATGACAATATATCCTGTATGAAATCACAATGCAATTATTACAAGAGGCTGCTACTGCAATTATTACAAGAGGCTGCTACTGCAATACATCCTCTGTGTAATCACAATGCAATTATTCCCAGAAGATAAAAGAGGTTGCTATGGCAATGTGTCCTCTGTGAAATCACAATGCAATTATTACAAGACGTTGCTACGGAAATATAGCTTGTATGAAATGACAATGCAATTAAATTAGAAGGGGTTGCTAAGGCAATATATCTTCTATGAAATCACAATGCAATTATTCCCAGAGGTTAGACAATCATTGCTACGGCAACATATTCTCTATGAAATCACAATGCAATTATTACAAGAGGTTGCTATGGAAACATAATAATGTGTGAAATCACAATGCAACACATACTCTATGAAATCACAATGCAATTATTCCGACAGGTTAGAAGAGGTTGCTAAGGCAATATATCCCCTATGAAATCACAATGCAATACTATTCCTAGCGGCATCATGCACATCCTCTGTGAAATCACAATGCAATATTATACCTAGCAATAGCAAGCAATATCCTCTGTGAAGTCACAATGCAATTATTCCTAGCAGTAGCAATATCCTCTGTAAAACTACAATGCAGTTACTTATAATAAAAAATTATCTACCGGTAGCAATTGTACTGTATTGTATTTTTACTTCAGTAACCAAACATTGCAAGGATACACAAAACATATAATGCTCATACTCAATTAACATAAGCTGGCTATACAGCAGACCCTGGCTACCAGGGCCACCTGGGTAGTAATAGGTCTACAATTTGATGGAAAGCAGTTGATCTAACATCATTAGATATGTAATAGCAACAGTATACTTAATTAAGACTCTATAGCACAACTTGCGTTCTGGCACCTTTTTTCAGCTACTGAAAATAATTTATTTATTTTAATAATAAAAACAATAATTTAGTCATTTTAATTTAATTTCAGTGTTTTTGAACTGTTTTGAGTGTTTATTGAGACCCCTACCAATCCCCAATCCTGTTTTTCTCGTGATTTTAGCCCGCCCATAATTGTTGCGTTCCGGAACCAAGCACTGGTTGTAGTAGTAGTAGTATCATCATCATGATCATGATCATGATCATCATGATCATCATTAATATGCTTGTAATACAAACGATGGCATTATAATTATTTAACAGATGCGAAGCTGAAACAATGCGAAATTTGGTACCCCCAGGGCCCCCACTTTCTAGGCCAAAATTACATCCCTGTAAACTTGTTCATAGTATAAGTTCAAGTAAGACCACCTGTAGATTTGTAAGAAGCAAGAACAGTACAGATGGATAAAATGATCCAAAATCATGTCTAAGTAGCAGACTGGAGAGTTAGCCATATAGGAGTCGGCACAGATGGAGTCCAAGTCAGGAAGATGAAATAGAATGTCAGCCACAAAATGACTACAGGAAGAAAATGAAGAAAATCAACAGTATGAAGAGCAGTGTTGCTCCTTAATCTGTTCATCATCTTAGTTCTGAGAGAGAGAAATTATTCAGTGTCATCGGTATTGAGATGATGGTCAACCAACAACAACTTCAAATCAAAATACCGTAAGAGGGATCATACAAAGAATTACTAGACTAAGTGACAGAGTCTTAATCCCTAGCAAACATTCATCCCAACCCCAGATTCAGATTACTCATTTTGCAAATGTAGCCAGTGCTTTAAATAGGGCCTACATATTACAATAAAAAAAATCAAAGTGAAGTAGAAACGACAGAGGAAAATTTATATAGAGAATAAAATGTTAATTAGCTTAGTGGTGATTGAAACAAATGTTACAACACAGTTTCTCAGCCAGGAACTTGATATAAGGTCAAATTCACACTGTATATTTGGAAGGTATGACATTTGACCTCAGAATTAGTGGGTTTAAAGACAGCTGAGATTGAAAAGTGAATGGATGCGATCTTATCCTGAATTCTCCAAAAAGACAGCAGAACATCTTGGCAATGGAAGTGCAGAAAGGTGAGAATCTTGAGCTCTTTCTAGTTGAACAGTGTCTACTTTCAGGGGATGACTGTTACAAAAGAAAGGTCCATTGCGTGAAAACGAATGATGTGGGCAGCAACAGCAATGTTGAAAAAGTGTATTTATAATCTTCAAAATAAGTTGTCGACTGGCTAGATGATCTGGAATATACAAGCCAGAACTAAAATGTTTCCTTACGGAAGTAAAATGTTGTCCTAGTGGTAGATAATAAGTGGTGACACTATTAGTGGTAGATTTCACGGCTGCGGGAGATTCATGGGTTATATTGAGTTGTGTAGGGCAAAGGCAGCTTGGATTAACTACTGCTAGAATCATATTTGTTATTAACGTAATTCCTTACTGCACAGTACTGTCCACAGCACCAAAGAAAACGAAAATAAAATATCGCTACCCATACTGCCTTGACTGTCGCATCATCATGCACATCAAAGCCATAAAATTGCCATTTGGGAAACAAAGTTTATTCCACCATATGGTCGTCACCGTTTCGCCCACAAACACGCGATTACTTCACACAGTGCATCAGCATATGCATGGGTAACATTAAGTAAATTAAGGCAAATATATCGAGTCGTTGTTAGCTTTAAGCGTGACGTTTCTGCTGTAATTGAAAGAAAAGTAAAACCATTCTTACTTGGGAACCTGTAAGCGAAAACGTGAGCCTTGGGCGATAGATCAACAATGGCTGTTAACGGTGGCGTCAAGAAAACTGGTTACGATCATTATTGGCACAATTTTACGTTATAGCACAACGTGCACTTAACGCTGCGCTGTGCGACCAAACGATTTAATGAATGACGAGATAATCACTTTAACAACAATTATAATATATATAAGCACCTTGCAGTACAACGTTAAACAACAACACTGCTTCCAGTTCCGTCTTCGCAATTGCCTTTTACACATGGGCGTAAAGCGATTGTCCAATCACAAGCAGGAAATTTGGGTTTAAAAAAGTAGGTCAAATTATGTCCAAATCACGTGGAAATGTTGTGGGTAAATCTAAGCAAGACAGTCGCACGTGGTTTAGTAAGCTTACGCCTCCCAATCATTTTCGCAATCCTTATACAGCAACCAACGACTTACTGTTCAGTGTAATGAGTTAGCCATGAAGACCGGACCAATGTAGGACCACACGCTGGTCTCCATGACTACGAAGATGGACGAATTATAGGCTGGGATGTACGTGCAAATACAGAGCCTACTATAGCTGGATCTTTGAAATCGACCAAAGCCACGTTCTACCCACCAGCTATTGCACTGGCGTAAACTTGTCCAAAATATGGGGGGCATGGGGTCTGGACCAGAGTGCAAAAAACAAGTTTTCCAGATGAAAAAGTTGTTTTGTTGTCGTTTTTTGTTGTTGTTTTTGTTTTTTGTTTTGTTTTTTGTTTTGATTGGTTTTGTTGTTTTGGTTGTTTTTAAGATTTTCGGATTTCGGATCATAAAAATCATGAAAAATGCAATGAACAAGAGCTCCAACTCAGTTTAATTCAGTTGCGATTTTCGGAAATAAAAAAGGATTAAATCAATGTTATTAAAATAACTTCTACAAAAGTAAGAAATATATTTAAGAAAAATAACAGCAAAAAACAAATTTTGTGGTTTTCTTTTACTTTTGTTTTAAACCAAAAATCGAAAGAACTTTTTCACCTCTGGTCTGGACAGTCAGCAGAGTCTTCCGGTGCTATGTTAATTCGTATGAAAGGAGAAGTTTTGTTCACATGTAAATTTGTTTCATATTGAAGATAGTGAAGATAAAAATAAATCTTTGTTTTCATTATGAATTTCTGATAGTATTTCAGTTCTGTGTCTCTGTTTTTCTGTTTCTGAAGAAATTTGTCTATATTGAAACATAATATTTTAATATTTGAAGAAATTCTCTTCTCGATTGGGGGGGGCATTGCCCCGGCTCCTCCGTTATTGGGGGGCACGTGCCCCGGCCGGCTGGCCCCCAGAGTCTACGCCTATGAGCTATTGAATTCTGCCTGGTGATTTTGAGTTGATCACTTGCAGTGATGTGTAATTATAGAATTAGGCTATATTTTCAGCATGAATAATAGACATTCAACAATCATCATGAATAGGAGCATATAATTGTCATACACTTCCTTAAAGTTCCGAATAGTGAAAGCTGCATGATAAAGAATTAAGCCTCAATTCCCGAGCCAGCACACGTATAGGCCTACATTGGGACATAAGGTTTGACAACAATGAGCCAACGAAGTAGGCCTAAATGTACACATGTTTATAAGGCCTATATAGTGACCTATGACAATGAATTGATCGGTTAATTGAGATCCTTTAATTACTACCGCTGCTCCTTCGAATAGGCGCCACGCCATTTAATATTGATCCGCGAATTTAAACATTTAGCCTATGTCCCAACGCGTGTGTGTGGCTTAGTTACAGCAGACCTGCCTGCTCGCCATCGGCAGTTTCGACCCATCACCGCTGCTGCCAAGAATTTTGTTGCAGATAAGAAATTGGCGCCGCTTAGGCTTACATGTTCAACTCAATATTTTTGGTCATAGCCTACCTAAGATACCTTATACTTGGTTTTGAGCAATAAGCCTAGAGTAGGCCTAACTGCCAAAAAGCAAGACACCAATAATCCCTATTATATTGCTAGGCTGCATTAATTATTTCAAGTTTGAATTACAGTTATATATGGGTCCATATTTCAAGATAGGCCCGTGAATTGTTTGCGAGCATACAGCGACATTCATGCAAGAGTTCTGATTAGATTTTAATGTATTCTTCTGTCACCGGTGGAAGAAGCTTGATTTTTCAATTACGTCATTGAGTGTAACATCATCCCCGATGTTAGCATACATAGATATATATATATATGTATTGGTTTTCAACATATCTATGGTTTTCAATGTAAATTTGTCCATGTGTTTTTTTAGAAATGTCGTATTTCGCAAAGCAAATATTTCTTTGCCGGAAGTTTGCCGATGTCTTGCAAATTTCTTTCTCTCGCGCTTGCTCGTCTCATATTCGTTACAATAAAAATTTGAAATGGCGCTTTTGCCCGCAGAATGCAGTTGCATCATCATATTTTGCAACATTGGGATCAAATGGAACACACAGATCTGGAGGTCCTAAAGCGCAAACTGGGTTTAAATTGGCTGGCATGATCGGCGGATCGTTGATCTCCTACGGTTTGGTGACAGCGGCCTTGTGTCACGACCAAAATTCAACTAATTGTAAGCACGTCTATCCTTTAATTATCTTGGAGTCATCCTTGACTCAACAGTTTCCCTAAAACCTCCCATAGCTGCCATTTCTGTGGCGTGCTTATTTCACCTCAGAACAATCCAACAGCTTCGCTCTATTCTGGATTCAGCATCACTGAAAACACATACCTGCTTTATTCTAATGCAACTTTACTGCTGCAGCTCTATACTCTATAGTCTTCCAGAATGCACAATGCTTCCTATAACTTGGGCCAACATGTATGAGCAGGTCGCAAGTCCTTGTCCAGACTAGATTTGGCTCTAAGCCCGACTTGCGGATAAGATCCGTGTGCATGTCGATGGCCTAGTGCGCTTAGTCCAGACCAAGGCTACGCCACCGGACAGCCAGGCGTAGATTCACTAGTCCAGCCTAGCGCAAGCAGGAAAATGGCGGCAGCTATGTTGTTCGTCAGTGTAGAAGAAGTTTAAGACGCCAAAGAGAGTGGATTTCGAGTGGAGTTCGGCTATCTCTAAACAGGGATCACTGAAATCCACTCGACTCGTTCTCGGACAATGAACTTTATGGTGCTTTTCGCTTTTGTCGTCACGAATTGTTAATAATTTGTGACGAATTGTCCGAGTATGTGGAATCTGACTAGCCAAGAAGCTGTCTGTGCCCTTAAATGTAACAAATAAGCATGGTAATTTACATTGAACGTTACACAATGTCAAAGTTTCCCATGGCCCTTTCGTGTACAAAACACCGCTCAGTGTAAAACTAATCTCATGCACACGGCTTGCCGGTGGCCTCTGGTCAGAGCCTAGCTGGTCCGGACTAAGGCGTTTACGACCGACTAGGTTGCGAGCGGTCCATACACGCGGGCCCAGAATATTGCATCAGGCAGCAAGACTGTGTTTTGGACTCTTGTGCCAAGACCATGTCACACCTGCTCTTCGTTCTTTACACTGGCTTCCTGTCTGTGGGCATATGCGCTTCAAGCTGGCATGACTCATGTACAGAGTGCAGAATCCCCATATCATCTACCACTTATCTTCCATGGTCACACCTTGCAACTCTGTTAAAGGTCATCCTCTCTTCGATCAGCATCTGCTGAAAAGTATGTTGTACCTGGTACACATCTTGTCTGGCCGGCTTTTATTCTCAGTTTCTGATCCCTCCATCTGGAACTCTCTGCTTCCTCATGTTCACAACTCTTAGCGAGGTTGTGTTTTACTGTAAACCGAAAACTTATCTCTTCCAGTCTACTTGTAGCTCTTTGGTTGTCTGACTTCAACGTTCACTTCTGAATTTTGTAAGGAGGGCATTGTCAAATTACATTGTATTGTATTGTAAGTCTGATTAAAATAAAATAAATCGATTAAATTTGATTAATTTGGTATCTGTTACGTAAGGCTTGAAAAACCGTTAAAATGTAGTAACTGAATCAGTTATTATTTTGAGCTGTTTCGAAATGTGGGCTGTATAGAACATATACAAATATGCAGTCATGTGGTCAGTTACATTTTCCTAAGCAGAAACTGCAGAAAGCAAATATGATTCACATTTTTCAGAAAATGTAGACTACATTAGTTTGATTAAAATATCCACATAAAGTAAGAATTTATCCATTGTGTCATTTCTTTCTAATTAAATTTTATTTTAAAGCTTTTTATGTGTACTCTATTCATCTTAAATAATCAGTGCCACATAAATTTTAGCTACAGCATTCTAAATGTGCAGCAAGAAGCTTGTAATTAACGAATCAGCAGCTTAACAGAAATTATGAGAAAATAATGGATTTCAACAACTCAATTGAATGCATGTGATATTCTTGCTTTATGTGGATTCAAACTTATGTAGTCTATGTTTTCTGAAAAATGTTTGAGTCATATGGATATAATTAACTTAAACAAAATTGAGCAGGATGACTTGGACCTGTGTTTGATAAGACACATTTATTTCATGTGGGGGTGGTATTCATAAATCCAGTCTTGTTGTTCTCGAGACCAAGGTCTTGGTCTTGAGTGCACTCGAGTTCATTTTTAAAAGTCTTGGTCTTAAGGTTCAAAGTCTTGGTCTTGAGGTTCAAAGTCGTGATCTTGATCTTGAGGTTCAAAGTCTTGGTCTTGCATTCATTTAAGCATGGATTGTTGTGGCTATTCATTACCCGTTAGATTTATTCTTCATTTAGCAAGACCAGATGATTGCATACCGACATGTATAATTACAGGCACATCTTGAAGTTGTGATGCAGAGGACGTGGCGTAGTCCCATCAACTGAGATGAACTTTTAAATACTTTTGTTTATCCTGACCCGAATCTTGGTTTTCCTGGTCTCTGGATTGGATTGAAGATGCTGCTGATTTTTTGTTGGTTATATGACAATCATAAGATGCATTACTTTTATACTAAATGATCATGAATCTTTAACAAAACTAAAGAAATTGTTAAATTTAGAGAGTTACAATGACCTTTTATTTTTCAGGTGAAAAATTGCTTCATGCAGCTAGAACAAACAATGTGCAAGAGATTGAAAAGTAAGCACAGTAATGTAACATGGTATATAGGAACCTTGCATTTATGTTAGAGTTGAGATCAGATGTGTATGGCATCCTTAAGCATAGAAATACTGAAAAGCCAAATGAGGCTTAAACACACAGTTCCACAAAGTACTATGAAGCATGCTTACTGTTTTCTGACTGTTAGTAGTAAAGTAGAACTTTTCATTGGATCTCTTAACTCTGTGTTTCGTTTCATTATCACTTCCTTAAAAATGATTAAAAGGGAAGTGGTTTTATTAACACTTTAACAATGAAATTGTACTAAAAGCAACAATAAAACCAATGCAGGTCATTATTAGAGTGTTAAAGGAACACGTGTACCTAATTTTGCTTATCTGTTAGCTTGTATAATTGTATACAAGTGTTTATATTTATGTCGTTCTTAAAAGTAATTCTTAACAGTTGCCGAGATTCGAGCAGTCTGATTTCTGGAAGGTTAAGAAAGTTATTCCTTGCTTTAGCGTCAGACTTGGGGTTTGATACAGTTGCAGTTGGGAATGATGACTAGACTGCGATCAACACATTTTTCTGAAGTTCAGTCTAAAGATTTCATTAGAATAACATGGACTTAGGACTTTTGGGTTGAGTGTAATTAAATATAAGTGACTCCTTACTGTGGAAAAAGGTGGCTAAAGCTAAAACTCCATTTACCTATATTAGATGAAAGTAAAATTTATCAAATTTTCCAGTGAAAAGGTAGAGGACGTTTTCTCTGTGTGGTATACAAAGAGGCCATTGGACTTAACTAGATTTTTAAAGCTAATACAAAACTGGCTTGGAATCAGCGCCTCTGACGTTTCTCTGAAAATACATTCTGTAAATTTGCATTAATTACAGTTTTACTGGATATGGTGCCATGCTGGGAGTGAAAGAATGCATTTTTATCTTGGTGTGTAAGTTGTATTTGTATTAACCTCAAATCTTTTGGTAACATTGTAGGTTGGCAAAGCTTGGGGTTGATGTCAATCGAAGGCATGAATTTGGTTGGACGCCTTTACATGTGGCTGTTGTGAACAAAAGTCACAGGTAACTACAGGAATGGTGTTACCTTTAGGAATTGGAGTAATTCATAGAGAAGACATTTTATGCTGGGCATCCTGTACCAGCCAACTAAATTGTGAAACATTATAAGGTACAAACAGAATTGGTTTTTGTGAACTCTTTGCTAACTACTTACTTAGTTTGCGTTAAAAATAACTTTTGCCACTAATGAACAAGTTTGTCAGTTATGATTGTTTGCCTGTTAATTGCACTCTGTGCTGTTAACTTTATTTTCACATCATACATTTATTTACTAAAACAACTGAAAATAGCTCAAGTAAGATATAACTGATGGCACAAGTTTAAAACGGGCAGGGTTGTGGACCATGGGCTATATATTGAACAGGTCTGTGGTGGAGTATGAATTTAATAACCTGATGGAAATTTAAGTGTTCATAATATTTTTTCATTGTTTCCTAAGAAAGAAGTTTATAAACTTTGTCACTTTCTAATCTTTTCTTTTACTTTCCTTTCCTTGATTTTGGTGATTGATGTGATCTTTGTGGCAGTGCTGTGGTTGCCTTGCTTAAGGCTGGTGCTGATCCTAACATTGGAGATGAGTTCAGCAGTGTCTATAGAATTGCCAGAGAAAGACAACTTAATTCTTTACAAGGTGCGGCATTCTTAAATATTTGAATTTTAGGCCATTTGTTAACCTTAGTGCCGCAGTCTGTATTCGGATTGAAAAAGTCATGGAAGCTAAATTTCTAACATTGTAGGACAAGCATACGACCTTCATTTTCAAGGTCGGTTGACCTGTATTGTCAAATATTAATTTCTCAGTATATGTAAGGGATAAAGAGAAGTTTTCAGTACAAGATGGATTTCCACAAATTCAACGAACCTAACAGAGTTATAATCAACATTGTATGACCATCTCATGACTTTGTAGTTCAAGGTCACTTGATCTGTTATAGTTAACATATAGGTTAGCAGGTGCTACCCATGATAGAATGGTGTTCTTGGTGTCTATTTATGGTTTTTGAGATAGCAGAATCCGAAAAGGATTGACTGACCATCGCATGATCTTGTAGTTCAAGGTCAATTGAACTATTGTGGTTGACCTTTGGTTTCTCAGGAACTGCAAGTGAAACAATTTTGATTCCGGTTTTTGTTTTGTGGTTTCCAGAGTTGTAGAATCACATCCCCAATGTAAAACAGTATCAAGCATGTTCTTTCATATTTTAAAGTACAACAACCTTGTGTTAACTTGGTTTGAAAATGCTGGTTATTACGTGCTAGGAGGGATTACAGTCACTGTTTCCTAAAAATAAGATTTGTCGTTATACCATTGTGATTTACAGAAAAGCAGGTTCAGTCAACTTTCTATGACCATCAGCTTATCTTGAATGCTAAGGTCATTTGAACTGTCGATGACCAATTGACCTGTTACCTGATATTGAAAACTGTAAATTCCCCCACCCCCAGGTTGCAGCATGAAGGTTTAATGCCAAAGTTTTGACTGGTTTTACTGACAAATTGTATATAGAAGTATCTGTTCTAGAAGTCTTCCATTTGAAATTAGAACTTTACAGCGACAAATAGCTCTAAACATTTTCAGTTTATCTAAGATGCATTTTTTCTATGTACTAAGAACCATGTTACAGCACCTTTGTGAGATGCTTTAACCCCTTCCCTGGGGAATTTATATGCCTTAAGCCTGTTTTTGGACGTATATATATACGGCTTCCCCAGGGAAGGGGTTAATTAAGTGCACTGTATAAGCATTCAAACAATACATATATACATACGTGGTTGTCTAAGCTTCATTAATAAACACTATAGTAAGTGTGTTGATTCATACGTACATAGACATAAGTAAATAATTGAAGTAAATAACCCCTTAACTGTAACTTTGCTGCTTTTGTGTTTGGGTGAGTCCCAACCCTGGATAAAGGTGAGGACAATGCTACTTGTCTTCATTATGACATGGCACCATTGAACAGAAACTACTTACCTTTTAACCATTTGCAAAGTTGGGTAACAAAGGTAGTTTAAAAGTGGAATCTGTTGTTAGTTTAGATGTTTACCTGCTAAAATGTCTTGTCTGCAGCAGTGGCATTTTGTGTGTTCAGTTCACATTACCAGGGAAGACGAGTTCAGTGACCGCCTAAACATCAGCGCCAGCTTCAAGGGGTGCACAAGTTTACACTACGCTGTACTTTTCGATGATTACTCTGTTGTTCAAACTCTGCTCGAAGCAGGTTTGTAGATTGACACTGTATTGAGTGAAACTGTAACAGTTTATCTCAAAACATATAGCATATGGAAAGTGAAAGGTCTGCTTTTGAATTATTGCCAGTGTGGCTAAACAAAGGCTACCAATGGCTAATTTCCATTTTTAAGTAGCAAGATAAAATGAAGCTTTGTGGCAAATGGGCAGGTAGGCTGGTAGAGGTATTTTACTTGAGGTTATCCAATATTCATTGAGTGCCAGAAATGGTTGCTGATGGATGTAGATAAGGTAATGTGTGGTTTACTAGTTGCCAGTATGTGGATGGCATGAGGTAGTAACATGAGAAAAATGTCAATAGGCAATTACTAGTTATGTATTTGAAATCATAGGAGTTAGAGTTAGCAGTGAAATATTTTTACTATTATAGTTTGGAAGTTGACGGGTGTGAATGTTGATATTAGCAGGGTGTATGAACCGGTATGTATGAGATAGTTTAGAGGTACAAATACATGTGCTGTGCATCTGACAGTACTTTCAGAAGTACAGAGGTCACGAGTAATAAATAGCATAGGCGTAGACTCTGGGGGGGGCAGCCAGGGCACGTGCCCCCCAATAATTGAGATGGACTGTACAAACAATGCAACAAGTGTAGAAAAAGTAACCAAATCCCCCCAATATTTTGGACAAGTTTACGCCAGTGATAAATAGTACAAGAAATATGAATTGTCATAGGTATGACCATCAGAGACAAAAGTATTAGAGGAAAGATTGTCAGAAATTATATATTTCCACAGGTGCTGACCCCACAGCTGAGAACGAGAATGGACATCGCCCAATTTCATATGCTCGTAGCCAACAAATAACTGAACTTCTACAGAACTATGAAACAAAGGTTAATTTCGCTAAACATTTGTGCTTCTGTATCTTTCCAACTACGGGTGCTTTTGTTATTTCATTATTGCTTGCTGCTATGACCTATGGTTTTATATGATGTTTTTGTGTTAGACGTTATTGCACTATAAACGTGTTCAAGTTTTGGTTTTTCGATTGGTTTGAAAGACTTTAACCTTTGACTTTTGAGTTACTTCATATGCATCAGTAATCAAATGCTACCAAGTGACAGAGTAATAGCAAAAGTGTAATAATGTTCAATTCATTTGATTGTAGTTTCAAGAGCTTAAGGAGCGGAAGGAGGCTGAAGAAAGAAGACGATTTCCTTTGGAGCAAAGGATCAGAGAGGCAATAATTGGTCAAGAGGGTGCAATTACAACTGTAGCCTCAGGCAAGCAGTTACCATTTGTCTAATATTCTGTTACTTTCATGCAAGAAATAAAATCAGTCTGTAGATATTTTTGTGCTGGCATGTTTGGCAACCATCAAGCAACAAATAGTATGCAATTTAGTGGATGCTTTGAAATGTGCTCACTCAGATAACTGATACCATGGAATGTGCAGCATAACCTCAGTATATCTCTTTGCTGTTCGCAGTTTTAATGTGTAAAGTAATTCAAGATCTTGATCATAGTCTCATCGCTGATCTAATATGTGTTTTGATAGCCGTAAAAGTTAGGAAATTTGATTGGAAATCCGGTCGAGTTCAGACATAATAAGCCATGTTAAGGGAATGGTCCAACATACAAAGTAACGAATTAACTGAGCAATTGACTTTTTTGTTTGGCAATCAAATATTTCTTTGGTAACTACAAGGAATGAAGTCATGTGTGATGATTGAATTCCTTAAAGAAGTTTATTTGTATTTTGTTTTAGCCATTCGTAGGAAGGAGAATGGATGGTGTGATGATGAACATCCGCTTGTATTTCTCTTTCTTGGCTCATCTGGAATTGGTGAGAAGTTGTAACTTTTACCAGGTTTTGATTTTAAGAGATCAGCCTATAGCTTTTTCATCCTCTCTATGCAGATTTCCTTTCATTTAAATTAAGCTTGCCATTTGCTAAGGGCTTAAGGGATTTTGAAATAGCAGGTGTATATAATCTCTAATTTCGTACAAGGTTAATGAAAACTGATGTAATATGTAGTTGTTAAAATGCCATCTTGAAATCTGTTAACAGAAATTAGGTGACCCTGTTAGCAAGACTTGTCCTTTTGATCTCACCTTTGGATGCATGCATTATTTTGTCTGATTGAACTGTATTACTGATGGCTATTTAGTGTTGAATAAAGAGGCTTCAATTCAGTTTCTAGGTTCAGAATTTATTTATTTTTGCTTGGTTTATTCTTTGTAGGTAAAACTGAATTAGCCAAGCAGATTGCAAAATACCTTCATAAAGATGCAAAAAAAGTGAGTACTGTATTTCTGGACTATAATTCATGGATTTTTACCTAAGTTTCGAAGGTAGCGACTTATACAAAGATGCAATGTATGTGTGGAAATTTAAAAAAATTTGGGCTATGTAATCTGCAGTGCTCAAAGATGAATGAAAAAAGAAAGATTGTTAAATGTATTTTCCCTGCTTATGATAACCAATTTGTACTGCCTCGTTAAATATTAGAATCTAAATGCTGGTAAAAGTAAAGACATTTGTAAGTCTTGGTGTGGCCAGAAAGCTCAATGACCTGAACAGTCTGATGTCAGTGCACTGGCACTGTAGCCGTCTGCCATGTGATAGTGTCTAATTACTTTAAAAGGCCTCAATGCAACATAGTTAAGGGATAAAATGGTTGTGATTTCATACCAGACAATTTGTGTCTGGTTTCATTAATATCTCTTTATTGCAGACATTATTTTTTTTACTTTTTTATGTTGAGCTGTTAACACCCCATGGTACACCAACATGGGAACTGCTCTTGCTGTTTGGTCTGTTGGTGACGTTAGGCTGACCGACATAGCAGCCACGCGGGGCACAATTACTTCCTACTAGTGAGCAAGTGTTGACGAGCTATTGCTTCAGGGGCATGTCATGTGCAACTAACCCAAGTTTGCAAGATTTGCAAGAACCCTTCCTCTGCCCACAGGAGTCAGCGTGAAACTGCAAGCTGGCTGCATCTGAATATGCTGCATCCAGTGGGGGGGGGGCAGTTAAGCTCCTGCAGGTATGGAGAGGCCTGGCTTTCAATACTGATTAACGTTGATGACTTTTAACCGTATTAGCTGTACACAGATTTAGTGCCTTTGTTTCTTTTGAGCCAGAATCATTAACCATAAGTTTGCCATCCGTCTATCAAAAGAGAAGGCATTAAAGTATAAGTGTTGCAAATCTTTACTTTAAAAAAGTTATTTTTCAACAGAATTTGACCATGTAACAGTGTACCTACAAATTTACATAAGTGATTTTGCAAATACAGTAATTGGTTTTCCAACCTGTAAAAACGTTGAAGCCGTGACTCTAACTGATGTGACCAATGTATTAATTTTACAAAATATTGCCACTTTTGCATCACATTGCCTTATAGA
The DNA here is from genome assembly GCA_963556255.1 of Allolobophora icterica. Classification (NCBI taxonomy): domain Eukaryota; kingdom Metazoa; phylum Annelida; class Clitellata; order Crassiclitellata; family Lumbricidae; genus Allolobophora; species Allolobophora icterica. Next base: position 44,706,035 of record OY744606.1, on the reverse strand, counting down.
AAGGTGCAACTTTTATAGTCCGTAAAATACAGCAAAAAAGAAATTAATTAATGCCAATGCAGCACTTATTCAACTTTTCTCTGTGCTCTTCTTCTTACCTTCTGATTTGGTAATGGAACAGTTTTACAGATTATTTTGTTCAACTGTTAGAACTCAGTGGATTCCACTGGCTCCCTTACCCGCAGTGCATTACTTATCGAATTTCTGCTTTGGTCTGACGGTGTATTGAGGGCCAGGCCTTTCCATACCTGCAGGAGCTTTGCTGCCCCACCACGCATTCCCAGCGCCGCAGCGCTCTCCGCCCAGCTGCGCAAGCTGAGCTTATTGTTCCTTGTGCCCAGACTGCTATTGGGCAGCACCGTGCCTTCTCTGTGGCTGGCCCTGTGACTTGGAATGGTCTCCCTACCACACTGCATCAAATACCACTTGGTCTTTTTAACTCGTTTCTTACTACCCTCAAAACTGTCTTGTTCGGCCGAGGTTGTGCTGGGAGCACGCCTGAATAGTCAACCTTGAAGGGGCACTGTATAAAACTTTCATAATAATAATAATAATTATAATAATAACATCAACAATGCAGTGTGAGCATGTATATTGCATTGCGACATTTGCTATGAGGATAAAGACCTGTTATATATGTTTTTTTGTATATATTACTATTGCAACAGTTATTTTAAATCTAAAATTCTATGTTTGTTTCTGTCTCCAGACTTTTATCCGACTGGACATGTCAGAATATCAAGAAAAGCATGAGGTAATATTAGCAGCTTTACTGTCGTTTCCTAAGTGTAAATTATACTGGAGCTGGATGGTTTTTCATTGAACTTCTAGGTATGCATCTTATTCAAATGGGCGACTTGCATGTGAATTTACAAAAGATTTTGTACTATACTGGTCTGTACTGTGCAGTGCCGAAAGATGAAACAAGAGGACATGTATTCTCTCCGGTTAAATATTAAGCTCTAAACACTGTTGATAGGTGATGGTGTTCACTTACTTTAAAAGCACCCCATTGCAACGTAGTTAGGGGCAAAATGATTTCATACCAGAGAATTTATGTTTCTGACTGCATTAATGTCTCCAAGTTTCAGACAATACTTTTAAGCATGAACAGCTCATATCAGACTGCCATGAGAACCAGGCAGGGAAGTTGGCAACAGGTGGCCAATTATTATTATTATTATGAGAATTTTAATGCGTACAAAGCCCCACAGATATGCAAATGTGAGGCGTGGTTAGTCGCCAGGTCAAACGCATTTGATATCCAGATGTTCAAAACCAGTGAGAAATAGCAAGTTTAGAGGAATTTCTTGAATGAAAAGTGTTTAGGCATTGGAGAAACATTGGTAGTTGATTCCATTCTTTGGGGGAAGCAGCATGGAATGAAGGAGAGCCCAGGACAGTTCTGCATTGTGGCTAAGCCAACAGAGTCATACCCAAATATTGCAGGCTGCAGGAAAGGGTGTAAGGAGAGACTAGTAGTTGAAGATAGGTAGCAGCATGCTTGGTAAAGATTTTATTTGTCAGACATGCCAGTTTAAATCTTATTCTGAGTGCTACAAGAAGCCAATGCTGCAGACCAAATGAGGTTAGGGTCAAGAAGTTTGTACAAGGAGGTGTGGCAACATCACACTAGCAAGCGAATTTTGGATGCATTGAAGCGTGATGAATTCATGATCTGAGATACCTGAAAAATATATTGTCATAATCGAGGTTGAGAGCAGACAAGAGAGCAGGTTTTGATAGTGAAAGTGAAGAACTGAGAAAAATCATTCTCCCAAAAAGACACAGTTTCAGGATGTCAAGGAAGACATTAGTTAACAGAATATAACACTGACTTGGATTGTTATTAATTTTGTGAAGTTTATATAACTGATATATTATCAATTGTAGGTAGCAAAATTTATAGGTTCTCCTCCTGGCTACATCGGCCATGATGATGGTGGCCAGCTGACAAAGCAGCTGAAATCTTGTCCAAACGCTGTTGTTCTCTTTGATGAAATAGACAAAGCACATCCAGATGTATTAACAATCATGCTTCAGCTTTTCGATGAGGTAGCTAACTGCAATTTCAATTGTTACCATAAATGGTTGTTTCCTGCTCACCCCTTGCATTGCATGTACTACTGTCAGAAGTTGAACTTTTGTAGCAATTGTGACTTGTGTGATCCGATGTCTGTGAAGTTCATTCATTCATTCATTCATAGATTTATATAGCGTCTCTTCAAAAGAACTACTCAAGTGCATGTCATGTTGTGAATCTGAAGTTGTTTATGTTTCATTTATATGGCTTTTAGGTTGAACAGAGGTACAAACACTGCAATACCAAAATGCTGCATTAAGCCACCAAAAACATTATTACTAAGAAAAGCAGTGAACCGTTAAAGAGAATTTTATAACTTCCATTTAGGTTAATGTTATGGCATGATACAAGTTACTAATTACAGTTATTGCAATTTATAAAACTGAAGTGGCAAGCAACAGATGTTTTCACAATCCTTGGTATCAGATGCCCTTCTGAATGTTACATTCTTATGTATGTGTGTGAAGTTTCCTGGCTATAGTATTTAACAGATTTTTTAAACTTTTATTTTATGCATAATCCTTAAATATTTACTTAGGTGCTTGTTGCTGTTGTGGGTTATTTAGTTGCTGAATATTAAGCAGCCATATAAACTTATTGCAGGGTCGGCTTACAGATGGCAAAGGCAAGACTGTCAACTGTCAGGATGCAATTTTCATTATGACATCTAATCTGGCAAGTGAAGAAATTGCAGATTATGCTATTCAGCTCAGGAAAGAAGCTGAAGAAATCCATGCGCAGAGAGTTGAGGGAAAACTAGGCAAGTATATTAATTTATTTTCGTTTATTTAGTACCTGGACAGTAATCTTTGGGCTTTTTGTCTTCAATTTGTCTGTAGAACATCTTCTTTTGATAACCTGCTATCTGTTTAGTTGTAATTGATTCAGTGGAGACATTATTGTGCAAAGCTTTGAAATACCGTATATGCATTGTTTATCTCTGTGTCTGATAACTATGAAGAAAGGTTCCTTGATGGCACCAACTAAAATGTATTTGTTTAAATTACGGGTGCATTAGATTGCATTACTTATGGGTAAATGATGTTCAAAATTGGTAAGTGGTAGACTTACAAGGTTACTACCGGTAATTGAATTTTCTTTCTTATTACAGATGACCTGGAAATAACAGAAAAGGTTACAATTTCCAAACAGTTTAAAGAAAAAGTTGTCCAACCTATTCTGAAGGTAGCTTTCAAGAGAATTCATGGATTGTTGATATGCTTTTTGAAGTTTATGATAATACTGTGAGATGGCATAATGTCATACATTATTCTGGCAACCATCATGAAATTAAGCAGTGCCACATGTTAATACTTAGATTGGTGGCCAGCTATAAAATCCAAATCCTGTCTGAGCTAACTCAGCCCTATATCCTTCTAGAATCGGTAATTGAGCATCCACACAGTTTGAGAAGTTAACATAGGCTCTGTTGTTGGATTGCTGCAATCATGTTTACATTTCAGCAGAGAGATTCATCAATTCTCTGACAATGCATCTGAAAAATTTCTATAGACTACCATAAACATGTTACGTTTAGCTTAACCATAGTATTGGAAGTAGTAATGCCGTAGAATCAATGAATTGGTCCCAACTGTAATCAGAGTCATGTCAGCAAACAGAGTTCAGGTCAGTAAGTTTGTACGGGTGAAGCACATGGTTTATATGATAATTGCTTCCAGTTGAGGTCTCTGGTGTAGTCTAATGTTGCACCGACCATCAAAGCTCTATGGTCATAGACAACCTGTGTTATCAACATTACCAGTTGAACTAATCAAAATCTGCTGCAGTTCTGTCGTGCATGTTCTTTAGTCAAAGCAACCAATGCCCGTGAATGTTGATGAGGTGCACATATGAGGCTTACAAGCACTGGGATGACCAGACCAAAGCCACACAGAAACTGGGCATTGCAGTATCCAAAGCGTAAAATAGAGTAGAGTCCTGAAAGAGACACGCTTTATAAAGACTTATTTGGACAGTTTAAAATGTACCTAGCATTAGTTTACTTAATTGGGGCATTAAACTGAATTCTAATTACTAGCTTACAAGTTTACCTGTAATAGAAACAACTACTGAATGCATGACTGTTATTTTTGTCCCCTGTGTTTATCTATGTGTGTTTATTTTTTAAATAATTTGAGAGTGGTAGGTAAAAGAAAGTTGTTGTCATGTGTATTTCTCCTGTCAGAGACAATTCCGTCGAGATGAGTTTCTTGGAAGAATCAATGAAATTGTTTACTTTCTTCCTTTCTCTCGGTCAGAACTTACGAAGCTTGTCATCAAAGAGTTGGATTTCTGGGCCAAAAAGGTAACTGCCTTAAAAAATTGCTGTATCTCCGCTGGCTTACGATTGTTAGGCGGATTGTTAGATTTTGGATTGCTGTTAATATAATATTTGTGCATCGTGTTTGAGATCTTTCAACCCAAGGCCATGTGTGCTCGTGGCAGGGCTGTATTGATAAGGGCGTGCGGCAAATGAGTGATTATGTTAGCTTACATTACCTTGAGCAACTGCTCATTTCGTTATCGTTTCGGAATATCAGCGATTTTGATACCTTTTGGGTATCAGCTCTCCAGCTTTTCGTTTTTTAGGTTCCTTTTTATCCAATGCTACTTAGGGTTGAATGTTGTTGTCACCAGGATTGAAATTGTGGTGCCTTGCATTACAGTTGATGGAGAAAGGTAAGGAGAAGTAAGGAGAAAATACAGTAGCATGGCTAGAATGTCACTTACAGTCATATTGAGACTTTTGTGAACAGAGGAGATGGCCTTCAGTAGTATCGAGTAACACACAAAACATTGAACCCTTAGGTCAATTAATCTTGCCAATGCAGAAAATGTTAGTAAAATCATTTCAGCATTTTACCACTCTATTAGTATTGCCATGTTGGATGATGATTTTCCAGGCGAATGAGAAGCACGGCATTGATCTGACGTGGGACAGACAAGTTATAGACATTCTTGCTGACGGATACGATGTTCATTATGGAGCAAGGTCAATCAAGCATGAGGTTTGTGTTTCACTTAGTCAGATTTTTCTGTTACACATCATATGATTTTTATGGATATGCATGAGAGCAACAGAACTATTGAAGAAACTAGTGAAGCTGATATAAGGACATAGCTTATGAATTCACTACGTAGCTTGTAAAAAAACATTTTTTGTGCTAGTCAGTTTAGTTGTTGTTACCTACCTTTTTCTTCTTGAAAATTTTGCTGTTGAGGCAACTTCTGTCATTTAAGGAATAGCAAGAAATAAAGCCATAACATTCTTTTAAAGAATGGAAACCAGTGATGCCACATTTAGCTATGCGCATTTTCCTTGGAGGCCAATCAGCTTTGTCGGCACTTTCCAATCCTACAGCCTAGTACAGCATATATGTAGTTATTCAGCATAAAGTCCATTGGTCCAACTACTTGGAATTCATTCCCTAATGAAATTCGCACCGCTAAGAATAAGTACGAGTTTTAAAAAAAATTACGTTTATTTCTTGCTGCCTCTGAATTGGCTTCCTATTGATTTCATCAAATGGGACAGTCGTTGGGCGCTGTCAGAGTGTCGTACTGGAGCCTGAACCTGTAGTTAAGTATAATTAAGCTTTATAGTAAAAATTGTGCACCCCTCTAAATTCTTCTCGCGATTGCCAATATTGCGGGTGTCAACTGTTTACTGCCATCTACAGACTCAGTAAATGATGATTAGGGTGCCCTAGTTAGCGGGACTAACATCCCTTAGGGGTCACTCATTGTTGTCGATGGCAGTTTGGTCTATTTAGCATTTCAGTTTCCTCTCTTTTGTCACTTTAGATTATAATGAACTTCTGCATGCTATCTTCTTAATATAGTTTAGTTGTCTAAAGTAGGCTGATTTTGTATTACTACATCTTAGCTATAAGAAAAAAGACTTCAGATGTTGTTATTGAATGTCATTGATGGCAATAAAAGGATATTGAATTGAATTGAATTATTATCAGTTAGAAACTGTTATAGTGCTTGTATCTAATGCACAAGGTATCAATGGATGGTGCACCAAAATGAAGCCATAATCAAGTCAATACCTTGAAGGTCCGTCATCTTTAATAGACAGATAAACCAGCAGAACAGTTAGTCTTGAGCCACGACTGAAATGACACAGGTGACTGAGCAGAATGAACTCAACAAACAGGTGTGAGAGTGAATTCCAAAATTTAGTTCCAGCAACCAAAAAAGCTCAAGTTATCTGTATTCCTCTGGTAAAGTACTTAGTTTCAGATATTTTGTCCAATTTGCAAGAACCCTTAAAAGTTTGCTATTTTGTCAATAATGTGATGTACTAAACAGACCATTTGCTTTTTATTTTATCCGTCTTACTTATTTTCACTAGTAACTTGGAATTGATAGAGAGGTTGAGCTTTGTGGATTGTGCAACTGTTTTAGGTTGAAAGACGTGTTGTTAGCCAATTGGCTTTGGCTTATGAACGACAGCTAATTGACAAAGGATCTTCACTTCGTCTGACTGTGAAAAATGCTTCTGAAGGTGGTGAACTTAGGAGGTCCTCAGGGTCAAATGGAAGTTCAGCCAGTGGCAAAATTCCAGTGATAAAGCTACAACTGATCAGGAAAGGAAAAATGAAGGACGCAGTAGTAGATCTCGATTTAGACAATATAGCGTCTGTCAACTTCTGACAGTATATGTGCTTTTTGTGCTTGAAAAACAAAGTTATCAATGATGGTTTTGTATAGTGATATTCGTAATTTGGTTTATGTCTTGCTCATTGATGTTCTACTTGAATTTGTTAAAAAAATCAAAATTCCTAAGGTTTTTGTGGTGGTTTTGCTGGTTTATCAGCAATATTATCAGATGCTTTGCACAGCCTACAACAGCGGCAGTTATTACATCTGGACAGGCAAATTTATACAGGCAAAGTAGGTATTACATCTGGACATCAGTTACGGTATTACATCTGAACATCAGTTACGCCTAATGCAAGGTACAAATGTAAAACTCTCTCGCTCTGTCTGTCTGTCTGTGGTCTATCACTACATGTCGGCCAACCACACAAACAAGATTAAGACCAGCGGCTTAAGACCAAGACCAAAGCCTCAAGACCAAGACCGGAGTATTAAGACCAAGACCACAGGTTTCAATACCAAAATCAAGAGTGCATTTTCTGGTCTCGAGACCCAATCAGTGGCCCAGGATTTCAGGTTTGGGGCTGCAGCCATAAGCCCTTCCCTTTTTCCCTCTCTGCCCCTCCCCTTTCCTTCGTCCCCTTCCTGTACCTCCCTCCCTTCCCCCTTTCAGACCCTGCCTTCTTCCTTCCCTCTCCATTTCCTTTTCCTTCCCTCCACCCCTTCCTAGTCCTTTCCCTTCCTCCTACAACCACTGCCGTGAAGCGGCACCCCTTTGAAGCGGGGTTCGAGGGTTCCCTCTGGAAAATTTTAGAAGTTCCAGATGCCTGTACGTGCATTTTGACAGACCGACGTAACAACGGTAATTTATATTGTTTGATCAGGACTTTCAGTTAGGGAAAGATCTTTGCTAATACGAAACTCAGCGAGCTATCAGGCTACCGATTTAATCCACAGTATTTGTTAATGGAAATTTATTTCCGAACGCTTGTGCCGTTAACAATTACAAACACCATATTATTTTGATCGTGCTGACATTTTATTTTTCTCTATGTACTGGCGCATCATGATTCAGAATTGACAGCTGATGGCGTGTCAAACTACCTGAACTGACCTTTCACCCTGTTGACCTATAGCTTGACCTATGCTGTTGACAATAAAAGGTATACGCAGACCGTTATTATAAAGCGTCGAACAGATTTTGCAGAGCAGTAGAGGCATCGACTTATATTAAGTGGACCCACTATGAGCGATTCAAGTTGAAGCCTGGCCTATTGCTAAGAATAGGTATGCTTGCCTGTGACGTAATGCTAGGGCGGAATGCATTACGGGTAAGGTCATGGGTCACCGTTCACAGAGTCAATGGTCTAAATATAGATATCGACGTTCCCCCTAGCATGACGTCAGGCATAGAGCTCATTAGCATATTATGTGCAGACCTCAGAATCTAAAAGGCAATGTACTGGGCTACGCTGCGTCCACTAATAAAGGTCGATGAGTAGAAGTGTTAGTTCTTAACTCTAATCAACTTACTGACAACTGGTTAAGGTGAGAGGTTTGTACGATTCGGATTTTAGGAATTTATTTATAGTTATTAGTAAAAGTAGCAGTTAAGTTGCATCGTGTGAGTGTATATCCGCCTCCTTTCCAGGGCTGTGTACTTTAAACCAGCGCTCAACTCACCTGATTGTTTTATTAGGCGTTGCCATCAATATCAGAATAAACAAAGTATTAGAATTTTTTAAATTTCAGTAGGTTGTGCCCCGGTGTTTGCGAGGATAACTTTGCAGGATGTGGGTTCATCCGTTAGAGCTTCTGATTAGCAGTTCTCTGTTGACTGTAAAAAGATGCGTGAAAAGGGGGGTCGTCTCGAATCCCCGAAACCCAGTGGAGTCGCCAGCCATACAATTTCAGCAGGTCGCGTCAGGGTCATGGGACTTATTTAGCAGGTCGAAGAAATTAGTGTTTGAGTTTGACGCATCAAACCGCATAACTTCAACATAACTTAGATATATAAAATGAAAAAAATTGAACGCTTATAGCCCAATCGTTGTAGCATATTCAAACTTGAAACAATTCACCAATTAAAACATTAAAGTTTAGTTACTTTACTAATCTTCAAAGATTTGGAAGTACTGATTAGCTACTCAGAACAGTAAAATAGGCAGGTCATAAGGCAGGTCAAGAGTAAAATAGGCAGGTCATAATAATGATAGCGCCGCCACTGCCGAAACCCGAATCCCCAAAAACACTGAAAATTCACAACAGCCCGATTTCCCGAAAGCATTTTTATAGAAAGCGGTCGAAATCCCGAAAACTATTAAAATATTCCCAAAATTAAATTATAATGTTTGAAATATAACCCCTGTTTAAAAATGAATTGTTGAAGTTTAAACTCTTATGCATGTCATAAATCAATTTCGGGATCCAGCCGAAATTCGTTTTTCGGGGTTTCACTAAACACCCGTGAAAAAGTCGACGCAGCTTAGTCACAAAAATGTTAGCAACTCAAAAATATCCTGAAGCACAGTGTCAGCTTTTTTTATATATGCAGTAATTTTGTACTTGTCTTGAATATTTCATTTCATCTATATTACCATAATATGGTTTTGGTTAATTTTAGTTAGTGAACAGTAACTGAGCGCCAATCAGTAAGAGCTCTGGTTTCGATAACTTAGCTTTCTTTGGATAATGCTTCTTTGAAGAAATTCTGAGAGTATGATTATGTATGGGAGCCCGTAGAGTAATGGATAACACACTGGCGTGAAGAGCAGTAGGTACCAAGATTGAACCCAGTACACCCGTAAGGTTTATTCAGCCTTCCACTCGCTAGGTGGCGGCGGTGGTTAACTGTAAAAGTAGGCCGTGATTGGTGCCTTGTGGCTGCCGTTTAAACAGTTGTGTTTGACTCCTGTAAAACTTTTATCATGTGCTTCTACTGTATACATGTGTGGCTGCCGTTTCTACTATATGTATGTTCACTGTACAGCGCAGTGCAGTTAGCAGGTGCTTAATTAAAGAAAAAGATTATTATTATTATTTATAAACTGCTGTTCAGAATATACCAAGATCACAATTGCAGGTGCCATATGTACGCAGTCTGCTTCTGATTTCTTGTATATTCTGTTCAGATTAAGCCATATATTTTGAAATCACTTGATTGAGCATTCAGAAGTTTGTTCCACAGGTTGTTCACTCAGTACCTGTTTACAGTGTTTAGCTTGTATTAGGATGTCTCACCAAATCCAGCCAGCCACTGTTCAAAAGTAGAGGATGACCTTTGTTGTTGTGCCATGTAAAACTTATTACAAGATCGACTACAGTTGGTTTTCTTATTAAAGCTTTAAGGACTAGCAACTTACTTTTCCATTTTACTGTACCTATTAGCCGTGTTGGATAGTTACTTTTGAAAAGTAACTAGTTCAGGGACGTAACTAGCGTTGGGCTTGTGGGGCTTAAGCCCCCAAATGAAGCTGAAGCCCCAAATAGATCAAACCGTTGTTTGCTTATGGCTAAAAATTTGCATTAACACTGTATTCATGTTGCCATGCTCAAGGCTTAAGCCCCCCAAACGAAAAATCCTAGTTGTGTTGCTGAGCTAGTTACAGTAACTAATTACTGGAAGGGAAAAAGTAAGTTGTTACCTAAAATAGTTACCGGTACTTCAGAAAAAAGTACTAGTAACCGATTACATTTATTTTAAAACGTAACTAAGTATTTTTAGTTACTGTAAGTTTGAGTGTTAGCTTGAATTGTCAGCTCCCTCCATGATAAAGTTATACTTTGAAATTGATGAATAAAAGGAAAGAGTTCAAGGACATGAGCACAAACTAGGGCTGTACCAAATAGGTGATTATCACTATTCGGCCGAATACGAATAATTGGACCAACTATTCGGTCGAATACGAATACATATAGTGTACAAAATAGGTCTATCGACAACATTCAAAATTTCAAATGTAAGTAAAAGTTTCAGTTCAGTAAATTTAATACATAAACTAAAAGTAAACAGTCACTGTACACAAAGAATGAGACTACTGACACTGTGATACTGCGGTCCAGGCAGTAGGCAACGCCTGGCTGCAACCACAGCGTGTTATGTTAATGAGAGAGTTACTTTAGTCCACTCGCTATAGCAGCCACTTATGCAGAAACAGATGTCACGTGACAACTATTCGTATTCGGTTCGCCCGCTACTATTCGGCCGAATACCGAATAGCTGTTTGGCCAACTATTCGGCCTCGAAGCAAATACAAAGCGAATATTCGGTACAGCCCTAGCACAAACGGAAATGTCCGGATGCAAGAATTTGCAAGTTGATGAACACATTTAATAATATTTATAACACCATAATCAAACTAAACAACGAGAACATAAGTTGATTTAAAAGTAACGCAAAGAAACTTATTTTTTGTGTTACCATTACCTCATACAAGTAATCAGTTACTGTGTGTTACTAGTTACTATTAAAGTTACCACAAAATAGTAAATAGTTACAGTATAATGTGTTACAAGTAGCACAGCAATGCACAATACTACCTATTAGTTTAATAATCTCTAAATAACTTGTGACCTGCAGTGCCCTTTGAACTGCAAATGTACTTTGGCCTTTAACTTCCCAACTAAGTTTTCAATAGTTTGTACACAGGTTGTTTATGACTTGCAGAAATAAAGTAGAGTCTAAACAGTTTTCTGAACATAGGTCATAAGTTTATCAGCTTTCATCGTAATCATTAACGGCTTCCTGTGAACTTGATGAAATACAATGACTAATCACTTGTTAAGATTTATTCTCATAGGACAAGATAGTCCTTTGCACATTTATTGCCTCTTCAAAATATTTGAAGTGTAGGTTTCTGCTGAGAGAACTGCTGGCTTGATTGAGTGGACCTGAATAGATATTTGTACATAATTAACAGCAGCATTTTATTTGGGCTTCTTGTTGTTTAAGTGTAAACTGATGGCAGCTAGCTCTAATAAAAGTCTATGGTAGTTTGATTTCTATCCCTATGAATAAGCATACGCAAGGACCAGTAAATTTACTTTAATAATGTTTTTATTGCATAATGTTTTATTTTGTTCAACTCAGTCTATGTGAAGTTAAGCCACTTTAAGGTCTGTATCACAAGAATTTAATGCATTTACAATTTTGTACACTTGGAGAGTAATAAACTAGCTCAAGAAATTCTGTAAAAGAATGGTATGGCTTTATTTCTTACGATTTCTTAAATGACATAAGTTCTAGCAACCTATGAAAATGCAGCCATATAATTTATTATATCTTCATTTATTCATACAAATTCCCAGTGACAGAACATATTGAACATATTCACTTTGGTACTGATTATATAGCTAATAACCTTTTTTAAAACGTCATGCAAGCCAGAATGTTCCTGTCTAGTTATATGAAGTGTTAGTGACTTTGTTTTTTGACTTGAGCCAATCCTTTTTTTCTATGTACGGTATATGGGTCATTATCCGCAATGTTACAAATTTCGTCTCCGAAAAACAAAAAAAATCTTTTTCCAAAAATTGGTTGCAAGTTTTTTATTAGTCACGTACATAGTTAAATTTAACTAATTTGAAAGAAATCCACTATATTTTTAATCATAAGTTAATTTTTTTATAGAATTTATAAAGTCAAAATTTCTTTTTTTTCATTAAAATCCGGCCTTATTGTGTAATCATATTTCATCACAGGGACCTGAAATATTCCTCTGGTACTTATAAAATGGCAATTTCCTAAAAGTAGATGATACCAGCATTAAGTAGGAATACAATAGGCCTTTCCTTCACATAATATATTAGTCTGGTGTCAAGAAATTAAGACATTTTTCGAAATTATTCAAAAAAAGAAATATTAATTTTAGCTGCAGAAAAAAATCTGTGCAGCATTACCTATAACTGTATATTATATGCATTAGATACAAGTTGAACAACATTTTAAGAGTTGCTAGTAAATTCTAATTACATGCAATTTATTTTTATATCAAATAATTCACAAAAAATACATGTAATTCACTCTTAGCAATGCGTCATTACCATCCATGGCAAGATGCGACTGTCATTAGAAAATAGCAGAAATCTGATGTATTCGGATGGTAATGATGAAAAACAACCGCAGGATGGTAATGATAAAATGATGAAATTTATGTCAGCCGTCAAATATTTTCACTTGAATTACTTTATCAGATAAGTAATTTAAATCAGTTCAACAAAAGCGGTAAATAAAGTAAGTTGTCAATGTTATAATCTACCTAAACCAGGAAATACAACACGAGATGGTAATGAAACAAAAATTTACTTTTTTGTAATTTGGAACACACAAACTTAAATTAAAAATAAAACATTATGAATTTCAACATAAATCTGTGTGATTCCATTAATAGTTGACAATATCTTGTTCCGGCTGTTTTTCTTTTAGTTAGTAAGCACGTTCTCTAAAAGTTATAGGCTTCCGAAAAATTGGGATGGCTATGATGCTTATTTCTATGGACAAGTATAAATAGGCTCTAAAAAAATAAATATTACGAAAATGAGTCTAAGTGTTTCATTATTGCATATCCTGGCTACTAATTAATCAAAATAATGTACCTTTGTTACAGGTTGTAATGGAATAAATTTGCGTAAAAGTTGAATTTAATGCATTGTAGACCGTCTCGGACAGTGGATGGTAATGATATTTTGTATACATTTAGTAATTTATTTCTAAATTCCAAAATCAAGCAGCTAAAACAATGATGGGAAATGTTAATCTGCTCATTCTTTGAAGTATAGGCAAAAAAATTTGAAGAAATTATCGAAAAAACTAAAAAAACCAGCCTGGGACATCAATTCTGCACTTTTCGGATAATGACCCATATATGTATGTATAAATTGTATGAATATTTATGCAGCACCTTTCCAAACTTCTTAAAGGCACTGGAACATGACCAGCACATCTAAAAGGTGCACTTTAATTTAAGCTGAAAATGTTGAGCCAAAACAGTTCTGAAGACTGTTCCAGAAAGACTGTCCAGCTGGACAAGAAAGTGCAGTGTCGCAGATGCCAGTATGGTGAACTGGAACTTGCAACAATGAGATTACCTGGGTTGCAGAACATGACAGTCGTCTCCCTCACCATCTGATCCTCCTATTAGCTGTTCTGTTCAGGTAACCAGCTATGTTCCACTATGGTTATTGGTGGAAAATAAGCTGGGTTTCTCAATAGAATTCTACAGATGAAACACTGGTTAACTTGACCTGCAATGACTGAAATGGCAGCTGAATCTTCGGCTTGTGTTGCGCTGTTCTGCAGCTGTGTATCTTGTGGCATTTGTGATTATGCTTAAACATTAGAAATATAATTTGTGTTTGATCAGATGAGGCTGGTTATACTTGACAACTACGACAAAGTGAGCGAATGGGCTGCGCGTTACATCAAGAAAAGAGTCCATGACTTCAAACCTGGACCGGACAAGTATTTCACACTGGGTTTGCCAACAGGTTATTAAACACTATTGGTTGTTTGTCTCTGCTCCTTTAACTGTCTTGGTTTACTGTGCTCTGAATGATCTTGTGCTCACTCAGGTATTCAACAAGAGCTTCTCTCTCCTCCACATTAATTCTTGACACATTGACCTGCATAGGTTAGTTACATTGCTGCGCTGACCATGTGTTTGCATAAAAGATATTACTATGCCAAAGTGGCACATTTGACCTAGGAGCCCAATCAATAGCATGGGTTATGGGTTATGACCTCAGCCAAGTTGCTTCACTGCCTCTGTCACCAAGAAGTATATTCCTGTCATTTGGAATTAGTGTGAGGTGAGCAACAAATGACTGGTTGGAGGTGTGAATTATGAAAGATGTTGGAATTCACCTCTTGTTGACTGAGGGCCTGAGAAAACAAAAAGTTCCTTATCATTATTATTCCTACATGAGATTTTAGACACTTTTACATATGGTTATTGCTTTTGGAGTATGGAAAACACAACTCCAGCCGTCTACCTGCAAGAAAGGTTGCTTATTGTTGTTACATGGACAGTTGTGCTCTCAGTCAATGTATCTACTAAGCATGTACTGAGAATGTACATTTGTAGGCTTGCATTAACTTACAGTGTTAGTTTTTGTTACACTGGAGTAAGGTGATTGACTGTGATGTGTTGTAGGAAGCACACCAGTTGGCTTGTACAAGAAGCTGGTAGAGTATTACAACAAGGGCGAACTGTCGTTCAAATATGTCAAGACGTTCAACATGGACGAATATGTGGGTGCGTCAATGTCTGTTCAAGTACCTTTGTCCAGTGTTATGTGATACACCCTAAGCATAGTAATATTGTGGCATTTGTTGCTTCATTTATTTAATAGCCAAATGGTGCAAAGTCCTTTGAAAGTAGTGCATACTGCTGGTAAATATAATATAGTTGGACATGTGGTAGCCTCTTCAAGAACCTGACAATGCAAATTTAACAATGCTTTTACATGTCAAATATATTGGACATTTTGTAGCACCTTCTAGGAGCCTGGGGGAAAAGGTGGTTTGTAGAACGGTTTAAACTATGAATGTAAGTGTATGAATGCAATGATTGTAAATGCTCAGGTATTCCAAGAGATCATCCAGAGAGCTACCATTCATTCATGTGGAATTACCTGTTCAAACATATCGACATTGAACCAAAGAACGCTCACATTCTTGATGGAAATGCTGCAGACTTGCAGAAGGAGTGCGATAACTACGAAAAGCTAATCAAGGAAGCTGGAGGAATTGAACTGTTCATTGGTGGTAGGCATTGATTGGATGCTTCTAGTCCCAAGTGCTATGAATATCATATATGGTAACCTTGCAAAAAAACTACTTACATATAAATGTGACCTTTGAGAATCCAACCTTTATGGTATTTCACTTGAATGAGCCTGGTCTATTGATTTCTTCTGCATTAGAATTATGGCAGTATAGAAGAATAAATTATTTTAATTTCATTCACAAGTTTAAATTTCATAGTCTTTTTCATGTAGTTTTGTGTGCACATATTAAGACACTTGATGTAACTTCGTTTAAGAACCTCTTCACAGCAGTAACTGATCTAATGCTTTTAAAGCTGGCTTGAAAACACACTGAGCAGAATAAAATGAAACAGAACATATGAACATATACCTGATATGCAATATTTCAAGCTGAAGGTCCAGTAAGGGACAAGGCACAATAGGTTTGAATTGATGTGTCCATTAACACTGAAACAACGAGCTGCACTGGTTTCCCAGTCACTTTTAGTACACGGTACTACATGTTCATCATTAGCGTGTTAATTCACCTTTCATGGAATTATAATTTCTGATTAATAGTAATCTTGTACCGAAGTATGGTACCCGATACAAGATTACACAACTGTACATCATTAGAAAGTCTTTTTCTGAGTTTCTTTACGTTATTTTATATTACCTACAATATGCTGACAATTAAATGGAAATCAAGTTTCTAATTTTTGCTGAAAAAAAATTATGGCAGTGTGATCATAGTTTGAGCATTTTGTTATTTTAGGTATTGGTCCAGATGGTCATATTGCTTTCAATGAGCCTGGATCAAGTTTGGTCTCAAGGACCCGAGTTAAAACACTTGCACTGGACACCATTCAGGCCAATGCAAAGTTCTTTGGTGGGAAGATTGAAAACGTACCAAAGCAGGCACTGACTGTTGGTGTTGGCACTGTGATGGACGCACGAGAGGTGAGTGGCATCAAGTAATGCGCACAGATTCTGAGAATTTCAGTTCCTATTATTTGTATGGAACAAGTTTATCTTCCAAGTATTTTCATAGTACTTTTATGTAAAGTGGTTAAGATAATTTAGGTAAGGTCTTATTGTGTTGAAAGGAAAGTGGCTTAGATAATTTAGGTAAGGTCAAACTGTGTTGAAAGGAAAACCTGGTGTTCGAAACATGCAGTGTCACATGTACCCAGTCCTGTTGTCCTCGAGACCAAGGTCTTGGTCTCGAGTGCACTCGAGTTCGTTTTTAAAAGTCTTGGTCTTGAGACCAAAAGTCTTGGTCTTGGGGTTCAAAGTCTTGGTCTTGAGGTTCAAGGTCTTGGTCTCGTAAGACCAAGACCAAGACTCGGCTGTCAATATGAACAGTCGTTTAACAAAACTCAAGAATTTAAAAATTTATCAAGCCTGCTTGTGTCATACACCAATATCTATGGACGGCTACAAGTCTTGTTGGTCAGGAAGACCCATTGGCAGCAGCAACAGTTATGCTGTATCAGACGGTATGATTAAACCATGGGAGGATTACAAAAGGACTTGTACATTTACATCCAGTGCTTGAAAAACCACTGTGCGACTTCAGCACCTGTCGAACGTATATTTTCACATGGCGGAATTTTTATGAGGCTCTACAAGGCATGTCTTGGTCAGAAAATTCTGAGCGAATTGATTTTTATAAAATACAAAAGACATTTGGAGAAACATTTTGCATGAAGGACTTCTGTAAATACGAATTCAGAATTCTCTGCAGTCTGCATTTAGAGTTGTTTTGCTTGAATAAAATAAACACTCGTGTTTTCATTAAAATAGCGAGTATTCCGACTTGACAATTTTTAGTAAGGAATACAAGTCTTGACCTGATTGTAATTTATTGGGTCTTGGTCTTGGTCTCGAGGTTCACTTGGTCTTGGTCTCGAGGTTCAAAGTCTTGGTCTTGAGGTTCAAAGTCTTGGTCTTGAGGTTGAAGGTCTTGACAACAAGACTGCATGTACCACCATGCAGATCAACACATCCAGCAATGTAATTAATGAAAGCATCATGTTGGCTCTTTGTATGGTTTAACGCTTGCATCATCAACATCTCTGCTGAAGGGCTTGTTGCCTGCAGAGGCATGAGCACTTATTTGCTCTCTGTTGATTGTTTGTTTGCAGGTGTTGATCCTAATCACAGGAGCACACAAAGCGCTGGCACTATACAAGGCCATTGAGGAAGGCATCAACCACATGTGGACCGTATCGGCATTCCAACAGCATCCTCACACATTTTTCCTCAGTGATGAGGATGCTACCTTGGAACTGAAGGTCAAGACAGTCAAGTATTTTAAGGGACTCATGGAGATTCACAACAAGCTCATTGAAGAGGAAGGAGTCATGCCATTCCAACCCTAGTTTAGCAAACAACTGATAGCACACAGTCAGTCAAACCTACAGCAGGGAGTTCTTTCAGCATATAATTTATAGAGCTTGAGAGACAACTCTATTCTCAATTGCATGCTTTACAGAACAATTTATTTATGTGTTTCTTCAATGAAAAAGACCCATCTGGTTGCAGAGTTTTTATTTTGGTACTTATTTTTCTTTTGATAGCACATAGTATAAGGTAGCTCTTAAGCAAGCAGTAGATCCGTTTTGCAGAAAGAAATGTACACAAAATAGTAAAGTTGTGCTGTTCTTTCAGTTGGTTTTCACCAGTGCATGCATATATCCTACGAGTCCACCAGATTAAAACCAAATGTTATGTACGATTAAAACCAAATGTTATGTACACTTCTTCGCCAGAGTCATCACCTATTATTTGGCAAATAAATTATAATACAAGAAACAAAATGTCGCATTTGATACAGCCCCATCTGAAAGGAAGCACAGTTACAAGCACCAGAAACAAGTCCTTTAAGAGTACTGAGTTTCGCAAGAAACCAATGTTACACAGCAATGACTTGTATAATGTCTCACTATGTTACACATTTTTATATGTTTATGTATGTAAGCATGTAATTGTTAAAGATGTTTATGAGGAGCTGTAAGAAAACTTTCCCAAGTGATCTAAACTTGTTCGTTTTCACAAGGAGACCTTGTCATCTTAACTACTATGCAAACATGGGCTGAGCAGAGTTTAAAACCCACAGACGAATATATTTGCACATATCAGAATTTAACAGAAAAATTGATTCCAATATTCCAATACGGTATTTAGCATATATGGACTTGATTTCACACAATATTATTCAAACGAGCTTCCTGTTTCGCTATAGTAATAGTAAAATGTAAATTAAAAGAATTTGGGACTACAAGCTTGACAATATCACATTAGAGAAGCACAAAATTACACAAGAGGATAAAACCTTAAACTTTACCACAAATCAATTTAAGAGTAATACTTCAGAAGCCTATCATATCAGTTCATATTGGCTTACAAATGCAATTTCTTAAGGTTAATTTCAAGTTACATGGTTACTCAGTGTCTTGCAGATCTTGTGCAGAATCATTCGATGAAAAGAACGAGTCGGAGTCCATTTCCGGCTGAGACCTTCTGAAGACAAGGGGAGTTCCAGGAGCGCTTTTTGTAGGTGGTCCACTATGGCTACGACGGATGGCTCTTGGAGATGTTGATGGAGCAACCGCAGCCTGGTTCAGTTTCCACATCAGCTCTTCGTTGTTCATAGACAACCGCTTATTCACCTTGGATTCCTTACTGTATTTCTGTAGCAATGTCGAGTGTTTCTCTGCAAGCTCCCTGCAGTTATAAAATTTACAATTCTTTAATATTTTTATTCATGTAGGCTACTAGATGTACATGCCAATTCACTCTTGTTCACTGATGAAGTACATTAGAAATTCAGTTGTTTTAATGCGATATAGGATTCAACCCTTGTGAATGAAAATATAAAATCAGTGCCTCAGAATGCAGTGCCAGTGAAATGTTTAACACAGATAGAAAGATGCTGGCAGAGAAAATGAGCGTTGCATATCTCCCAAGAGATATCCCACACATATCCCACTATGTCTATCCTTATTCTTCTTGAGAAACTCAAACTTGCTTGACACAGACCGGGTGGTTTACAGAAATGTAAAAATTATTACAATTACTGTTATTACTGTACATCATTGCACTGCAACATTTAAGTACACGTAAATTTCCTATCTGAAATTGTACTTTATGTGTCAGTAATCGATGTGACATCCATCACCAAATAAAGTATTAGGAGAGGTGTCTATATGACAGGCTTACTAACGACCTTCATGACATTTACCTTCTTCCTCCTAATCAGTCTGTATCTCCAGGGGAGCATTAGAGTTGTCTTGCAATTCTATTGTGCAGGTGTTTTTGTATTGTTTTCGTTTTTCTAATCTACATGTTTAGTCTGTTTTGCTTTGGGCAAAATAAAGTATATATATATACTTTATTCATATATATATATATATATAAATATAAATATATATATATAAAAACTTCTGCCACCATAATAGAAATATGCACATAGATACTTTGGACTACGCTTCACAAAATTTTCTGGATCTCTAGCTTTGATCTTATGCCGTACATTTTCTCAACTCATGACATGGGCCATACCTTGGTCTCCTTATAATCTGGCCAAATAAATTTAAATTTATCTGAAATCCTGGATAAGCTTATCCCTGCTAGTCTAAGAAGGTTCTAGCAAACCCTTCTCAAGTCCATAGGCATAATTTGTGGACTGGGGGTACCGTACACCCCACTTTTTAAACAATGTCAATATTTTATTATTGTGCCTTCCCAGAGATGGTCTTCATGTGAAAAACGAAAGTGGAAAGAAATTTGTACCCCCACTTTTTTAGACCAACGTTATGCCCCTGCCAAAGTCTAGTACAAAACCTGGAAAAAGCAGTTGCCATTTCATTCGCCTTAACCTATCTCCTGCTTTTGATACTGTTCATCATGACATACTCCTTAACTGTCTTGAACACTGGTCTGGTCTTTCTCTTGGCTAGTTCACACCTTCCATGCACCATCATATTCAGTAAGTTCATATCTGTGAACTTACTACTCACATTATAACGATGCCACATAAGTCATTAGAGTGGATTAGAAATGAATGAACCTCTGCACCTTTCATAATCAGATTTCATATGAACAATGGCTTCCGTGTTTTCCAACTTCCGTTCCAATTGGTGGATTCTTTGTTTGGCATCTTTCAATTCTTCTAGCTGCAAAGATAAAGTTTACCCTTTCATTCCACCCATTCACTCCACCAGACCTTCAAGGTTGCTCCAGTTCAAAACAAGTAATAACAAACCTATTGTTAAGTCAATTCAACCAAATACTTAAAATGGACCAAACAGAAGCAGAAACTTGCCTAGCCAATTAACTATCACATAAAAGAATCGATCAACAACAGTGAGATTAAATCAATCCACAAAAGAACTTTAAAGCATTGAAACTAACATTTGACAACCTTTCAACCGACCAAGTCTGTTTTACTTTTGAAGGGAAAGTTTGCACAACGATAAAGAATTTCTAATGCATCATTTTTGTCGACATTCAGGTACTGGGCATTTGAGCATGACCTTGACATTATGTTGGAAATCATTCATCACCAGCTGGTCTTTATACCCTAGCAATGCAGGAGTCATTAGGCAACACCAGTTGACTGAAGGTTTACCTGTGCTTCCAAAGCAACATTGTGTTTTCTTAGTTTGTTGTTCTCCTGATTGCGTAATTCAACGACAACTTTCAGACTATCTATTTCCTGCTTCAGATTTTCTGCCTGCCTTTCTGCTTCTTGAGTTCCGAAATTGTTTGATGCACCTGGGTCAGCCTCCAATAGATTTTGATTACGCTGTCGAAGTTCTGTGCATTCAGCATTCAAATGGTCCATTTTCTCCTGAAAGTATGTAACAGCAGAACAATTCTTATCAAGATAATACAGACATACAGTCACAGCTCTTACAGATTTGCCACTGAAGCCACTTCTAAAACTACTGTTGAGGCTAGGCTCTAGATTAAGTGAAAAACATAAATAAATGTATGAAGTTCATGATAAAAGGGGACAACGTGGAAAATGGAAATATTTTGGATTTGTTCAGTTCATCTATTGGAAAAAGTTTTCACAGTTGCAGAAACACTGGCCTTTGTTTAGGGCTTCAGGAAGTGTCACTTGCCGGCTCATATTAAAGCAACAAGGTACAAACGTGTCCACATAAGCACAATCCATTTGTGGAACATGATACTATACTCTGAAAAGTATAACACATACCACCAATGCTGATGTGACTGCCTCAAACTGAGCCTTCAAATCCTTTAGTCGATTTTCATGACTCCGCTGTAAGTCTAACAATAACAACAACAAAAAATATATTATTGGAAACTGATAAATTGACATCAAGTAACATTTTCCTAACAATTTCTAATAGGTTATTCCTACTCCATTCCATCCATTGTGACAAAGTTTTCGCTGTACGCCAAAGAAGTATCGGTATGAGAAAATTTTAACAGTTCTCTGCTCTTGATATCAAGTGAGCTCTTAATTCAAAATGCCAGCTGTTCACAACCTGTTATAGTGGAAAAACTGATAAAAAATACAGCCCCATAAACAAACATCCAGACCACATAAATCCCATGTAGACATTTAAAAAAAATGAAACTAGTAAATAAAAAACAGAACCACAGAAGTACATGGGAGATTAAAGCCACAGTTTACTACCTATCCATGCAGAACAGCTGCACGCTACTTGAGCAGAATGTCACTTACAAGGAAAATCCTCTTTTCCTACCTGTTAACTAAAACTGATGGCATAGCTTTTCTCAATGTAAATGACCGCGTTTACTATGTAGAAAACACACAGCTGTGACTGCTCTGTGTGTGCTAACTGCCTATCACTGTCCTCCCTCTCGCTGGTCAATTGCAAAGACATCACTTTGTTCTCATATTCTTTGTCAATGGCGTTATATGTCACCTTCTCTAAATGTTCTAAATGTACCATGGACCACAACATATCAAAGAGTTTTACCACATAGATTAGGAAAAGCAAGCAGGAAATAAGGATTTTGTTTGGTGTAGAAACTAATGCAACCTGTTAATTTATGTTTGTATTTTGTTTCACCATCAGAAATACTTTGACCAAGAGACTCCAGCTCCTTCTTATGCTCAGACTTCAAATCTTCAATCTACAAGCAGCAATTTCTTCAGTGTTTAGTAATTTATACAACTATATCCAACTGCAGCACAGAATACACAATAAAACATTATTTAAATCTCACATAAGTATTTTCTCCCTTAGTTACGCACATCAAGTCATTTTTAATTTAAAAGTTTAATTACAAAAAGTTTGGCAATACAGATGTCAGCTGGGTTTAGCAGCATATATATGTGAACAAACATCTGCTACAATGCATCTTCAAAATATGATGTTCGTTATTTTAGTATTACACAATAAATAAATATTTTATATTGTATTGACATTTTGTTTAATTCTGCCACTGAAATCAGTTTAACGGTTGTTCTTCAGACAGATCAAGCAACAAGAAAGTCTACAACCCAAAGGCAAGATCAATTTGAATCTGGCTCCTAAAATCTTATACAACCGTTGCACAAATGCTTAAAAGCTAAATATTCTGTTGAAAGCACTTCAGCTGTTCATTTCAAGGGCTGAGCGAATAAGCAGTCAGAACTTTTAGGCCCAGAAATTAACACCTAATAACTGGATTTTGTCCACACAAGTAGTGTTGCAAACACATACAAGTGATATGTTCTGAACATGTCTGAATTCAAATACTTCTAAACAAGGTTTACAATTGATTCACAGAATGTATTTATTCGTATTTGCATTTTTATTCAACAGCAAATGATGAACTGCACACAGACTGTGTAGAAAAGATCAAACCATAAGTCAAATGTTTCTAGATCATTGCAAAACAAGCAACATCACCAACCAAATGCTGTGTATCTTGGTGAAGAATTACTGCCATTTTCAAATGCCTCTCTTCAACTGCAAAACAAAATGAAATTTAACTTTGTAGCAAAAATGAACACAGGTTCAATTAAATATGAAAATTGTGGATGACTGTATTCTTTTGGTTACTCAGTACAGCTCCAAATGTAACATACTTTGTTCATGCAGCATTGGCTATGCCCAACATGAGAACAACAATCCAGCAAAGAACAAGCTGTTTGGACTAACATGTCCACTTGCAAACTTAACTTCAAATCAACTAATTCATGTGCTTTTTGGAAGAACAGTAAGTTTAATAGTCTTCACGGGTATTTGTTCATGGGCATGAAAACAAACGATCGTGGACTAATTATGACCCCAGTTTCAGCAGGTTTTAAGGGTAGATGTACTCATACCTTCCTTGATGACAGCCTTTGTTTTTTCCTGCAGAGCATGAAGCTCCATGTGGTGAGTGATTGTCATTCCATTCACCTCCACTTCATGGTCCTCTTTAAGACCTTGAATCTCCGAGATGAGAGCATTTCGATGATATGTCAATACATCTGAACAGGAATCAATAGCATCCATAAAAGTCAAATAGGTACAGAACAACACAGAGTAACATGTATAACAGATACGCCAAGAATAACTGTCGTGTCTGCACTTTAACTGTTAAACCCAGCAGCATTTAGAAGCATGTTACAAAGGAATAATTACCCTCCCATAATTGTCATTCTTGTGACCAAAAATAACAGCAGTCTCCTCTACACTGCTTCTTTGTTTCACATGGGTCCTTATGATGGCAAATCCCAATGTCCTTGGATGTAGAACATGGCATCAAAGACTTTGTGATTTACACCCAAGCTAAAAATGATACCAAATTATAATGTACAAGACATAAGGAATCTTGTGTGATCAAT
Organism: Allolobophora icterica; assembly: GCA_963556255.1. Lineage (NCBI taxonomy): Eukaryota > Metazoa > Annelida > Clitellata > Crassiclitellata > Lumbricidae > Allolobophora > Allolobophora icterica. The sequence goes on along the minus strand of OY744606.1, from coordinate 44,681,775 downwards.
CAAGCTGCTTACATATCTTCTCAGCAGGCTCAAAGCAATGACTACTGGATCATAAAGCAGTCCATTATGCTACATAAATGAATTATAATGCAAATGCAGTTCTAATCAACATCAGAAAGCACCCTCACTATAAATTCATCAGCAAACCAGTAGAAGATAAATTTATTACAACATACCACATTTATCATTGCTCGAAACTAGTTGAGACTGGAGCACAGAGACGTTCTCTGACAGCGAAGTAACCTACAGTGCATGCAAGGTACACAAAACTTTATTACTGCTATTAATTGGTGTTTATTAGAAACTTCTGTTGCACATGTGTCTAATGCACAAGGCATCAACCGATGGCACAGCACACTATATCCAGATCAGATCACCACAACAGAGAGGAGCCTATGGTTGACAAGCAATGTTAGAAAGGTAATTATTAAGTTCAGAACGAGAAATGACACAAACAACTAATCAACACGAACACACACAGGAACAGAGTTCCTAAATCTAGGTTTAGCAACAGAAAAGCTCGTTCACCAAGAACAGCTCTAGTGTTAGGTATGGCCAGGGAAAGACAATCAGATGACTGCTTAAACATTCATACGTCTGACTGATTTTAAGTGTTGTGATTGGCCAGAGTTCAATGTGTGATAAACCATGAGACCAACATGAAACATTCCATGCTGAAGTGGAGTCCAATGCAAAAATTTAAGCATGGCTGCATGGGGTTATAAAATAATTTGACAAATTAGTTGACTCTACCCAAAGAGTTCTCTGAACACTTTGGAGTTTCAGCAAAGGATCAGCATGTTTGACTTTGTGATATCAACACGAAGCATGGTGACTGGAGATCAATACATCTGCCACAGATATCACAGAAGATATTGGGACATAAGGGACAGAGTTGAGAATTTAAATAGGCTCTCAAAAACATCTTTAATTTAAATTAAATTCATAAAGTCATGAGTTGAAGTTATAGTTTAACTTTTTCAAGAAGTATTGCATTTTTAATCTTAAATCATTTATACCTGCAATTTTTAAAATGATTTGACCAGCCTCTTAACCATACTTGCTATGTGAACTCTTGCTATGTACAAGCATTTGTGTTGACAGTTGACCATGCACAGCATCCTAGAAGTAGCTTGCTACCGAAGAACGTTAAAGAAATTGTTGTAATTACAATTACAAATTACAATTACTCCTGTTCTCCTCTATGGGATACTGGTGCATGTGGTGTGGCCAGATAAACACATGTCTCTCTAGTGTGTCCTTTTTGATAAATCAGTCAGTCATATGCGGATTTTGCTGGATAATTTTAAATGATAAAATTTACGTTAAAATGCCACAAAAAATTTACATCAACATATCTGATATATACTACCTGCCTGTCACTGTTAATAACTATGGCAGTCACCCAAATTTAATGTTAGCAAGTATTCAAGCCTGATGAGAATTAAAATTCCTAACAGCATGACAGTACAGATTGACTTTTGAAAAGAACAGAGACGCATGCCTACCTGTTGGACATAGTACTTCACGACAGTGATCATTGCCTCGAAAGCAGTCGTTCGTTTCTTCAGCTGAACCGCAGAGGAGTGGAGTTGTTTGACCATTTCCCTGCACTGCACCTCAAGCAGATGAAGCTTCTTTATTGGCAGCTCCGGTAGGACAGAGTTCGAAACAACATCCGGCTGGTGTGGATACTGGTCAACGACTGTATCATCAACTGAATATACCACATACTCTGTCACTGAGTAACTATTACCTTGTATATCATGTATTGTAAATTTTCCACTGCATCATATGAAATTTAAAAAAATTGATATAAAAGCCAAGCAGTCCATGAGGAATGGTTATCCATTTCTTGGACAGCAGTTGTTGTGATAGTGTGCCAACTTGACCATTTCCCACCTCCGAGATCACCCACAGGATCTACAGACTCATTTGAAAACAAAACTATTGCAACTTCTAGGTGTCCAGGCAGTCTGGAATGGCGAAATTCTACCTTATCCAGGCCCAGTAACTCTCAGTCATTATAAATGTCATAAATGTTTGCTAATACATGAACTGATTAAAATATTTAAGACTAAAGTACAACATAGCATGTTGATGTTAACCCAAATCCATTGTGCTAATGAACAAAAAATTTTAATGATTAAGTTAACACGCCAGGGCATCAAACAGAAATTTTTGGTTCATAGAAAAATGCTTAGCTGTGGTAAAAACATACCTGACTTGATGCCTTTAATTTTCTTCTCACTAAGAGATTGACTATTGTGAACTGGTGTAGTGTTCCGTCCTACGATTTCACTCTTGATGCTGCTACAGACGCTACTATTGGATGCTCTTCGACTAGAAACTGACTCTTTGCTAACAATAGACCCTAGATTCTGCTTTGTTGCAGGAAGACCACTTCTCGGATTCTGGGATTTTTTCACTGCCACGAAAGCACTTGACTTCTGACTATCAGGTAATGCTCTGGGATTCGTCCCAGATGCTCGGTTCTCATTCTGACCACCAAGTTTTCGTTCTTCTTTAACAGGCTTCAACTCAGCACTTGTTTTTTTGGAACCAGAATCAGCAACTTGAATCTCCCGGCCATGTTTCTGTGTCAAATTTGTCGCCATCGCCTGGGACAGACGTAAAGAGCGCTTTTGAGCAGCTTGTGAGGCTGGTACAGATGAAGCATTGCTGCTCGCACTTGAGTTAACAGAGATGTTTGCCCTGCCAATCTTTGAAGATGTGCTATCAGGGTTCTCCAACACTGGCTTTGTTACCAAGTTTGTAGGTCTTGCTCCCAGTTTAGTTTTGCCATTCCCAGACATTTTCTCAACGTTCTTGAAGACGCTTGATCGTCGCAACTGTGGGACGTTGTTTGTTTTAACTGGTTCTGGCTTTGCTGCCTTAATATCCACTGATTCTTTCGGCTTTGTGTGTTTGACAAGATCTGTACTTGGAAGCTGCCTAGAAGTTCCCTTGCGAATAGTATACTGAATTCCCACTGGAGGAGCTGACACTGCACCAGACCTTTCAGATTCAGACTTCTGTTTTGGTTGTTCGAATAACACCTGGGCAGTGCTAGACCGTCCTGAGGGCACAGCAGATGCTTTTGACAAAGGTATGCCGATTTTTGATGTCCGATTCGGTCGTCGAAGGAACGATTCAAGTGGTGACCGCGGAGAATTTCTTACTGAACTTGTACTTGCAATCTTTAGATCATCTGTATTCAACACTGCTGAAGGCAGGTGAGACTCGCACTTGTCCTGAACAGCACAGCTGACCTTGACCTGCTTCACCATTTCAACTTTCACATGCTTTTCCATTTCTACCTGGACCATGATGCAATTGTCTAGCGACGAGTTAGTCTTCTCTGGAACCTTCTGAGGAAGTTGACTCTTTGGTGGAATAATTTTCGACGAAAGTAAGGCACCACTAGCCACCACCTGTGGCACTGGAAGCTGACGTCTTGTGCTAGAAACTGGTCTACCAGCAGTGGCAGCAGCAGCATTTGAGCCAACTTCTGGTGTTAGGTCTGCTGATGAACAAGGCGTTGTTGTGGCCATTGCATAAATGGCAGGCTGAATAAGAAAAACAACAATTACTATAAAAAAAACTTATGGATAAATTCTCACAGCCTGTCTGCCAGAGGCTTTTGTATCCTAGCATTGTAGCTCATATTACAGCCCAGCTGTCCACATGGGCAATACCATGAATGTTACACTGCTTCTATAAATTTCTTTAGATGGTTCTCTTCAATTCTCTCTACCTTCAGTAGTTAGTATATCTTCATAAATTCGTTAAAATGTTCTCTTTTGGAGTCACATTAAGAACCACCTTATAACCATATTGTGTTAAAAATGTTCACTTTCCATAGATTAAAAGATTTTGGACTCCATATCCTCAACCATGTTACATCAGAAGTTGTATAATTAAGCATATTTGAACAAGTCTCTGGCATGGCTTTTGCCCCCACCGATATGTAACATCCCTTCAGTTATTTAATTTATTCCCTACTCATCCACCCCTGCCCTCAGTTAGTCCCTCTCTATCAAATTATCAACTCTCATTAGTTCCATTCTCTATCGCACTATTCACCTAATCTATCAGCCCTCCATCAATTACAACAACAACAAAAACAGAGAGCAACTTACATTAAAGCAGCTCTTGTTCTGTACACAGGTCAGTCACCAACATTACAGACTTTGCTCTCACTCACTACCATCCTTATCTATGCATCACTGACTAACATACATCTAATTTTAGTACATCTAATATAACAAAGCGCAACACACCACTTCAGTGACACCACAAAAACCTAGAAAAGCTCGATAATTTCAGAAATGTTAAGTGAAACAACATTCAAACACGACACTCATTGCCTGATGATGATAATACATGCCTTGACTACGTTCATTTGACCAGAATTCAGCAAATTTAAAGCATCAGATGATGAAGGTGCATCCTGAAAGTGAAGACGTTCGTTGTATCCTAGATCTGATTCTAGGCAGATGTCATCGGCACGAATTGAAGAAACAGCCTGCCTGTTGTCGTCCTCGTCAACATCATTGCTGGAAATATACAAACCATCACAGCATTATCCGCTGGTCAGCGAGGAAAAAGATATCTCAATATATATTATAGTTAAATAAAAGCATAGAAGTGGGCAAAAAAGCTATCTTTTGCCGAGTCTTCACAATAGGTTAAGTAATTTCTAACTTATTTATTCAAAGGATTTATAAAGCACCTCTTCCAAATATATTCTTAAATGTGCATAATCTTAGCACTGCTATTGATCCACATCTCTCCTTTTCAAATCACATCTCCAACACTCGCGCCCTTGCTTCGCCACATTCAACTCATGCTTGACTTTAAAACTGCTGCCACTCTCACTACCTCCATTGCACACTCCAGCTTGATTACTGTAATACCTTTTGCCTCAACCTCAAATCCACCCACATTACGCAGCTGCAACTCGTCCAAAACTCACTCGCCCAAGCTGTCACCAGGACATCAAGCATCACCAATTGATGTTAGCGTTAGTCTATTATTAGAAATGGTAGATAGCAAGTTTCCTGTTCCTACTATGCGCAAGAAAACTAGCTGCCATAGATTTCCTACAAGGTGAAGTCTAAATCCATGCCAAAGTTTAATAAGACCTTGGGTTAATGAATCCAGGCTACCAGGTTGGCTGAAAAACAAAGCCAAACTACTGACTTTAAAGATATAGATTCTGGTGCTGGGCTTGAGCGAAAACAAGTGCCGTGCTTATCCGATAACCAGGCAACAGACAAAGCCATGCACACTCTGTACTCTGTATCACTGTGGACTCTTGGACATGTATTGTACACATAGATCGGCTGAGCAAATAAAACTAACTTGAAACTATTTTTTTGTCATGTGCTTTCAATGGCGACACATAAGCATTCATAATATAAATTAATACTTTTTAAAGTTTTAATGACTTTTATAATTTAGCTTTTTATTAATTACAAATTAGAATTTATATGTTTGAAACTTAACTTAATGGATAGGCTTATGACAGTTAAAATGAAAATATGTATACACCAACAAGCTCAAGTAAGCTAAACTGCTAATTCTAATAAATTTTAGTGTACATATTCTGGTAGCAAGCAACTCAGTTACACATGGTCTGACAGAGCTCTCAGCTCCCAACATCTTCATGTTACCAGACTTTTACAGCATGGTTATTCATCAACCAAGGTTTACCAAGATCAATTAGTTCATGCTAACCTCTACGCATAAGAAGTCCAATTTCTGAGTGTGAAAAAAGCCTATTGCAACAGCTGATAACAAGACAGACTTCTTAATCGCTCTTGCGTATAAATTCAATTACAAACTGCTGAAAATAAAGCCTCAAGAAAACGGCTGTAAATAGTCATGCAGCTAACAGACTTGAGTAACTACACAACAAACATTGAGGTAGTGTTAAACTCAAACTCAAATAGCCTGTCAAATGCAAACAAGACTTCTAAGAGTTCTAGGAAAGAACAGACGCTTAAAAGCAGTGGTGAACACTTGAAACAGTTCATACTCCAAACCAGAGGTTCATTTGTTTTTCAAGACATGCTGGACTGTATCACTCGTAGCAACCATAGATAAGAAACAAATACAAACAACCTCAACAAATGGTACTCAGAGATATGAAGACATTTAAGAGCTACAGAACATTGACTTGAACACAGAAGTCTCGCAAGCAAATGATATATCTGCTGTGTTATTAAACAACACATACTTTTACACTGCACACTTTTGTACCAAAACAGAAGACACCTTTATATACCAGGCAAGCACTTTATTGTGAACAACAGCACAAAATCATCATCAATGAATTTCTAAAGCTAATAATTATATACATGTACATTCTCATGTATCGCTTTCTACCTATACCCCTCTTCTCCAATTGTTTCAATAACAGGACAGCAACATCTGTAGTATGTAACAACACCTGCCAAAACAAAGGTTGGCATCTAGCCATAACATTTAGCATCACCAATAAGCAGCCAGGATCTCCTTGGGATACAGACTACTGGCTGACTCCTGAATACCATTACAGGACAAATGACTTAAAATACAACTGCATGTATATGTATATTACATATAAACAGATCCTAACACACTGAAGAAGTCAAAGGTTTAACGTTCACCCTAACCAGCTTTTTCATACTCACATTAATCCAACTGTACATAATATTCAATAACAGAACTCTCCACCAGCTGTACACAATCAATGAAAATGCAATATAATAATAAAAGAAGAGCCATTTGCCTTAATTTCAGTTTTCAAAGTCATGAATATTTTCACTTCATGTCTGTAATACCAACTGATGTCAAATTCAGTCAGTCTGACTTGACTTCGGCCTACAGAGTACCCTCATAAATCTTAGCCAATACTTCAGAATAATTGGTCACACACATCATGAGACCAGAGACCAGCTCAAAAGGTCAGCAACTATTGTCTGGACCAATAAGTACCAGTGAAGTGGTCAAGTCAAGAGTGTTGTTAGGTCCATGTGGGGCCATTTCACACACTGGTACTACATAAATGCTGGCATATTAGATAAGTAATAATCCTTCATTTATAATGCCCATGTCCATCCAACTGATGTGCTTTTCATAAGAGTAACCTATTGGAATTAACAGAAATCCACTTGTATCGATGAAGTCAAATCCAAACAGTCGACAAAATTTTGCATAGATACAAAATCTTCATATAAAAAATGAAAATTCACTTACTTGTTGGATCTGTTGACCTTTGCTGGATGTTCGAATTCAGCGCCACTGCAAGCCTTTCGACAAGTGTTACCAATACAGAGACCTGTTTCAGATTCACAGACAGAGTGAAGTGAGTAACTTCAACGGTAAGAAGTCAACCTAAACAATGATGCTGCCGGGAAATTGAGCATCAGTACGTAACTTAATTCTTTTATGAATCATGAATATCAATCAGTTGAATTGACAAATTGGACCACTGAACCAGAACACAATGTACATTCAGTCCCATGACCCGAGAGTACAATATACCAATTTATTCTAGTCAATTACTAGCAATATGCACGGTGCTTCATGCTGAAACTGCAAAGGCAATCTAAAAGCTTTTACTAGCAGTATTGATAAACATAACTCAAAGCCTACATAAGGTGAAGGAGTAACGTAATGCAATTTCCATCTGTGTCATCTGGACTGTTAAGCCAACCAAATGCTTGAAGGCTAACAAAGCAGACAGCTCTAAAATTATAAATCATTCCATCACATCACTATGCTGGTGCAGTAAAAGGCAGCAGCAGCCTCCATAAATACTTTACATCACATTTCAAATTTGGTTAAGGGATCCAAAGTTTAGATCTCTCCAATGCACTGCACATTCTATTTCAAACATGCATCTCTTCAGGACTGCAGTCTATCATACTGAATGCTTACTCACTTCATCCAACTAGACTCTGCACTGATGGATACAGCCCTCTTGTCTGCAACCTATTAGTCTGCCCCAGAAACACTATATGTCATTACTTAAGGTCTGCTGAAACAGTCACTGATTCTATAGCTGCTTCTTGGCAACATTAGTCAAACACCAGACACTTCTAAATCTGAACATTATCTGGTTCAGTGAGCTAGATCAATCCACAGTACAAGTTCTAAACTACTGAACAGCAACTCTGGAATACAATCGTCAGCCAAAATGAGGATGAGATAAACATAGCAGACAAATCTGCTTCATACACATCCAACACATTAGAAATGAGATTTCTATAAATATTGCCTACTACAGCCTTGCCGAATTGTAATACATATATCACGCCATCCAATTTTGCCAGGTATTAATGGGCAAACAGATATCATATATACAACAGCACACATAGCCACACATAAGCATGTGCAAAAATGTATCCAAACATACAAATAGGCATACACGTGCACTCTTTGGTTATTTCTAATCCTTTCTTGGAATAAGTGGCTAAGCCTGCAGGACAGCACAAAGTTCAGTCAAGCACAGTCATCAGTTCAAATACACTGAAAACTCATTATAACATGGCCAGAGCCATATAAAGAACACCCTCAAATGGCACAGTTTTATAATGAGGTTATTTTCCATACTTTTTGGATTCATGTCCGAGAATTCTTGTTATAGCGAAGAGTGTTATAAGGGCATTTTGGTGTACATGGCAAACAGAAATAATACAGAACAACTATCTGCTAAGTTGCCTCAAACTTGTCAAATATTTGCCTTCACGACACTCAGAAACTGCATGACGGCACCTGGGACAAAAGGCGCAAGTAGACACAGAACTGTTAGTGGATTGCAGAAGCCACCAGCAAAGGAGCTATACAGGTCATGCACCAACTCCATCTAACACACACTGTGGCACACAGTGGTGTCATATTACTAACAACTGTAAATACAGTTCTAGAATCTTCATAATGCATACAACATGCGAGTCAAAACTTGACTAGGTTTCATTAAAGCAGATGATAGATAAAGCAGAAACAAGTAATTCCATTCGTTAATACTATGACCAAAACGACCATCACCATCAAAGAGAAACAAATGGAAGTTCATGTAGCCGTATTGGCCTCAGAGGCCAATCAGGCCATAGGCTTCCAATTGATCTTTCTGGGGGCAACATGCCACTGTGTTTCCAGCCCAAAAGTGGTTATGGTGAGAGAAAAGAACATTATAAAACTGGGAAATGCAAAAAGATCACTACAAATGAGGAACTAAATACCGGTTGTCAAAATTTCCTGTTTACTAAGCCTTCAGAAGGGTCAACTTGGTGAATATAAGTAATGCCTTGCTTGTTTGGCCCCGTTATAAAGTTCTGTATCTGCCATTGTCATTATTACCACAACCACCTAAGAGGAGCACCGAGTTGATTTCTGTTAAAGTAGTTATGGTGTGCATTTCCTACTAAGCTCACAAGGTAAACGATATGATAAATGAGGAAACTAAAGGTCATAAAAACTGGTGAGGTAAATAAAAGGCAATTAAAAACATGTATGGTAAAGTAACGAAAATGTAATTAAAACACAATCCTGAGCTAAATTATGGTCATATGCCGATAATGTGGGACACTAAAAAGATCATCAATAACTCAAAAAGCCTGGGAAACTACAGAAAGGTCACTGAAATTATGAAAACTAAAAAACCAATCAAAAGCTAAAACTCTTTAAATTGAAGAAAAAATAAATACAGAGTATTAAAAATCAAGAAAAATAAAAAAATGAAAGAAGTCCTTTCTTGCTTGTCCCTTCATAAAGTTTTGGATCTGCGCTGCCAGTAACAACCACCAACACATGCACCACAGTCACGATCAATCCCTGATCATGGCCACAAATCATCATCTGTATTTGTCATCACCTGTCATTGTCACCTTCCACTGCCATCACAATCACCAACAGCAGCTATTATCATTGTTACTGCCATCTGATAATCATCATCATTTATCAGTAATATTATCATCACCATTAAAATCTATTGGCTAGATGTGCAGTCAATCCAGAGGTCAGCAGTTCAAATGCCCAAGGGGGCAGAAGTAAGTTTGGAGATTTCTGCTCCACTTGCTCTCTTTCTTCATCATCATCATCATCATCATCATCATCATCATCATCATCATCATCATCATCATCATCATCATCTTCACCACCATTAAAAGTCTGCCTCCACCACCATCAGCATCAGCATTAGCATCAATTTAGGTCCTTGTGTAGTGGATCTCTGATTAGCTGGCATGACAAGAACTGTGAGACTTTACAGGCAGCCAACCACAGAATCTCTGTGAAAACAGTTTACTTATAATAGTTCTACTGGTTGTTGAATGTGGCAAATAAATTCAAAATTACTTAAATTATCATTCTGACATTCTTTCTCATCAGCAATATAACAATGATTATGTCGTTGTTGTCCAGATGAGGTTCCACTCAGCACAGTGCACTCATCTTACATTTTATCAATAGGTTACAACCAGTTGATAAACCCTAGGTTTAACAATAAACCCTAGGGAAGCCAATTCATTAGCCATGCTATTCTAAAGTACTCAAGACCAACCTAGCCAGCCATAAATCTCTAATTGGCTAATGGGCCTAGCAATCACCAATCCACCAGCCTGTCACATTACACTTATAAAGCCCTCCTTCACTTTACACAATGTCCTAACCTGAAATGGATATTTCAAATTACATACAATTCTCCACATCATTCACTATATATATGTAATCCAATTTAAGCACATGTTCTAATTATCATAATCATCATTATTATTATTAAGAAACTTTTAAAGTGCTGAAGGAAGAGCAGCTAATCAAGACCATTGAAAGCCAAAGAGAACCAGTGAGTTTTGATGTGGTGCTTCAAGGATAAAAGAAGTGAGTAAGTAAGTAGCCTTTTAATGACGCAAGTCAAACAAAATGCATTTGTCTCACAATAGCAGCTTCATGGAATGCATGAGTGCCAGTGACAGTGCTGCATCTTGGCTCTACCAAAAGACCCATACCTGAAGATCCAGACTGCTGGAAGGGATGAAAGGAGACGCTAGTGGTTGAAGGTAGGTAGAAGTGCTTGATGTAAGGATTTATAGGTCAGACGTGTTATTCTGAATTCTACAGGAAGCTAATGCAGCTGACTGGGTTTGTTGCAAGAACACTGAAGCAGAACCATACATTTATAAGAGAGCCACTCATCAGACTGAGCCGTTGGTGATAGAGCAATATAAAGCAGAATATCGTTGCTGGACTGAGCACTGTAACTGTTGGAATCCGAAGTGAGTGGCTATGTAGAGCGCCTGATTGGTGAAGAGAGGACTGTAAATGAGAGGGGCCCAGAACAGATCCCTGTAGGCCACAAGCAGTGCAAAGAAAGGATCAGACGGACCACACATCATGCATATGTCCCCTTACCATACACTTACCTGAAAGTAAGTAACACTGCTGTATATGTGTCACAACTCCCAAGAAACTGAACTGAGCGAATATGTTACAAATAATACAGGCTACTTCATACATCTGAGACTGCAAAGCCCTCTCTTTGCTTCTAAAGAGGCAACCTTTTACGATACTGAACCAAGTGAGGATGTCCTCTGCAAGATCTAAGAAGGCACCTAAGATAGACACCTTTGTGGGAATTCTTGAGCAACTTACAAAATCACCAGAAGTTTGAGAATCATTAGGATGTAAGTCTGTGTTAAGAGCTATCCTACACAAACATAAAATCAAATTAAATTCTAGTGTGCAAACAGTGTACAATGTACATACTATTCTGATCAGTAGCGGCAAAAGAAAAAACTCCGTAATTCAAAACTCTTGTTGGCTCGATGCAGCATTTTCAGTGAAAAACAAAACTGAGCAGAACTCAACTGTGCCACATCCAGGTCTGATCCTCAACTATAGCCAGCCACCGATCCACGGCACAAGGAATCCCAAACCTTCCAGTTTTTATATCTTCCAATACATTTCCAGGATGTACACAGCTACAGCAGCCTTTCTGCTATCTGCACTGACATCTCATGCATTTATCAACTGTAAATCAACTCATCCAGCTACACACTGTGTGTGTGTGTGTGTGTGTGTGTGTGTGTGTGTGTGTGTGTGTGTGTGTGTGTGTGTGTGTATGTGTGTGTTTGTATGTGTATATAGTGTACAATGCAAATACATACTAATAAAGGATCATCTTTGGGCTATCAGGTATCTCAAGTATCTGTAATTCTGCCATTAACCAGTGGATTAATGGCATGAACTTTGACCTGTGAGTGATGTCAGTCTACCTCTTGCAGTATGATTAACAGTGTTTATCACAGCCTGTTATATATATATATATATATATATGCACATATATTACACGTGTATATAATATACACCCACAGTCCCACACATATATAATGCACAATACACATTGAAAATTATAAAGCCTTAGTCTATCAGTACCTCATGTAACTAATTATACCATTAACCATTGGGTCATTGTTCATGTACTCTGACCTGTGAATGATGTCAGTCTACCACCTTTCAGTTTAATCAGCAGGGTCTTTATCAGAATCCCTTCCTGTTAGATTACTATGAGTTGTCTATGTAAATAAGCACCAGTCAAAGTGATTTTAAGAATATGTAGTATGCCCAAAGCAAAAGAAGTGGAAATGTAAATGCCTAGATTGTGATTGATGTCAGTCTTCCTCTCTCAGTATGATTATTAGCAGTTATTACCACCATCCAAGCCTATTTTATATATACATAATATATATATATATATATATATATACCACCATCCAAGCCTATTTTATATATATATATATATATATATAATACTGACCCATTTGAATACCAACTTTGATTACCACTTGGTACATGGCTTACATGACTCAAGTCTGAGAATACGATTACATACAATAGACTGAAGTGATTGAAAATGGATTGTATCATTTGCAAGTCATGTCAAGTAAGAAATCATAAATTTACAGATGAAGTTTCAAAGAACTGTAAACACAAGGAGCTTGTTTCATTACTTACACAGACACCAACTTTACAGTCATAGAATTACTCTTGTAGCTGATTCTTATAATCCTTCTATGTCAAAACGCAGAAGAATTATATATCAACTCGGTAAACTCCAAGCGAAAGCAACCGTCGAAACTGAAGACGACAACATGACTATTGGCAGGAAACACATCTACAGAAACACAGAAGGCACTGGATCTTCTAAATGCCAAATAGGAGAAGATAATATCCACATCGTGCCTTCATCCATTCTCTAAGAGGGCAACCACTAACAGTGCACGGTTAAGTTGTAGTGTACACACCAACCAATACAATACTCGAGCCAGCTACTCCCAGCTGGACGAAAGATGGCTTTGAAACTTCTTAGAAAGTATAAATCAGCCTTAAGCACACCATTTGCTGCTGCTATCTAAGACCTCAGAAGAAGCTTTTACAGAAACACAGAAAATTTCTGAAAGAAAGCATATGGATGATAAGATCATACACATTACGCTCAATGGATATAGGCAACCACATAGCTGGAAGTAAGCATATCTGCAACCAGGGTTGGAATTGTTGGGGGTTTGGGGATTCAACCCCCTAGTCTTTTTAGGACCACCACAGCTAAGTCTTTATTGCACACCCCAGGGGTCGTTTCCAACCCCCTCAGTTGTGCTAGTGTGATTTAACATCATGTGACTCCGACTCTCTGACAAAGAGAAGAAATTTCCATGGTGTATCTTGTATGCATTTTTGAATTTTCTCAACAAAGCAATTGATTTTGACCTGCAAAACTGTTAACGTTGAAATTAGCTGCTTTCAAATTTTGTTGACAGCAGTTTGCAAAATATGGATAAAATGTTCAACCCCCCAGTCTTTTTTCTACAATTCCAACACTGTCTGCAACAAACTTGCTCAGTATATCTAGACTAAATTACTTTTGACTTTTAAAACCTGCATAGATGACAGTCAGAAGAAACTTCCAATAAATCTCTTACTTGTACAAATCCATACTACAAACAGCAGTTTGTTCCACAGTTACTAACTGGCAGAGATTTTATTTATTTATTTATTACAAACATTTTTAATGCACACAAAGTCACACAGAAACATGAATCTGAGGTGCGGTTAGTCAGTCATCAGACGAAGAGCAATCAGACGTCCAGATGTTTGAGATCAGAGACCCTTGCAGGCTTGCACTCAAATCTCACTTAACTTCTATAGATTGGTCAATCCCATAAACCCTCTTCCTTGTTTTTCAACAGTTGTTGATCTTGAATTTTAAACTTCTTCTGGACTGAGACAAAAGCCTTTCAAATTATCGGCAAACACTTTTCTCTCAAACATTTTAATAAATCTTCAGGGCCTCGTCTCAGTAAGTTATATCAATATAAAGTAAAACATTGCCAATATGTTTTGTGTTTTCTTATTGGGCGCAAAGGCATTCTACAATTAATGTCATCAAACGCATTGCTTGTTTACTTGCTTGAGTGAGCTATAGTGTATTTGTCGTATACTCATACTTTGCATTTCATACTAGTCTGCTAATTACTCATCCATGGCATATGATACCTGTATATTTAAATGTTGCACTGTCATTCAGAAGTCGGAAGTCTGGCTTCTGACTCAGTGTTTGATTTGATTAAATCAAGCACCACTTCAAAAACCTTTCAGCAGTGCTGCTGATCAAAAACCAATCCTACTTCGAACAAGAAGAAAGGAGGTAAAAATTGCACAATTCCCTAAGGTACACTAGTGCACAACCAATCAAAAAGCTGTGCATGATAAGCAACACATACATGTACATCATCAGAGTGTAATTATCAGTGTTATTTTCGTTCTTAAAATCATTTTAGTTTTAGTTTCTATTTCTGTCAGGTGTCAATCATTTCTATTTAGTTTCAGTTTTAGTTTTTCATTTTTCAATCATTTTCGTTTCTATTTCGTTTCTATTCCTGAAATCATTTCAGTTTTAGTTTAGTTTCAGTTTCTCAAAACCAAGTCATTTTAGTCTTCGTTTGTCAAATCATTTTAGTTTTAGTTTTCGTTTTTCAAATAATTTAACTTTGAATGTAAGTTCTGAAAAAGTAGGTCAGCATGCCTTTAATGAAGAAGAAATTACTTGAGACCCTTATTAGCGGGACTTACGTCCTTTCAGGTGCCCCAATTGTGCCCATCCGAGCATTCATAGTGTAAGACGATTTATGCATAACTGGTACTGTAAACGTTTTGATGGACCAATAAACTGTTGGCTATAGTTATGGTTATGATAAAGTTGGTCATAGACTCTAGTCGCTTTATATATTCTGTAGAATCAGTCGTGTTCTTTCCTTGAAATACAGGCATCCAGTCTGTGTTGACGGGCTATCCCTATCCTCCACTTTACGCTTAGACTGTGTTTTCTTGTTTCTACCTTCCTTTGAATTTAAGAGTGTGTGAACCTCGACTTATGTGTGTTTTAAGATTTGATGGATTTTTACCTGCAATAAAAAATTACAAAACATGTTTCTTATTGTGATTACTACTGTATATTTTCACATACTGAAGTAAGGGTGTGTAGCCAAAAGACGGATGCGGAAAAAGTAGCGAGTATGATGCGTAAATTGCGTAGTTACGTACTAGCTATGCGAACTCCACACGGCTCTCCTTTGTCATTCAGAACTGTACGTCGGCTTTTTGTCCTTATCTTCTCCATATATAAAGTATTCCCATACAATACTTTCGCGTCTCCTACCGGATAAAAGCTTTACTAGACTTATTATTAATAGCAAATTTCGTAAACATGTAAGGACGGTTTGACATAAATTGCAGACCGCAAACAGGAAGTTGTATCCTGACAATAATTTTAAACATGTAGACATGCGCCGTTCAACTGCCGCGCCGATAATTTAATAATAGAGATTGTTTGGATTTTCATTTTCGAATATCGTTTTTAATAAAATACATGGTTGGATTTTCAATACTTTTCGTTCCAAAAATCATTTTCGTTTTAGTTTTTATTAGTTTTACATCCATTCTTTTTCGTTTTTATTTAGTTTTCGTTTTCAAAATCTTTTTCGTTTTCGTTTTTATTTCGTTTCCATTTCTAAAATCTTTTTCGTTTTAGTTTTCGTTTTCGTTAACGATTGACTTTTCTTTTTCGTTTTCGTTTCGTTTTCGTTAACGATAATATCACTGGTAATTATTTAATGTCAAAATGTATAAAATGTAGACAAAGTAAGAAACAATAAGAATACTTCTGAATACAGCCTGGCATACAGTTCAACACTTTAAAGGTTCTTAAAAACACTGCATAGATTGTTACATTACATTACAATAAAGAAAACTGAAATAAAAAATAAGCTACTTAACTCCTTCCTTCAGGATTGAGTTTCAGGATTGAGTTTCTGGTAGTGTTTACATTTGTTTACATTTTTGCGGCCAATTTCTTGTCCAATTTTGAGATTTATTGTGAGAAAGAAGAAGTCCTTTAAAGCAATGGAAAAATGCAAACAGGTGTCAGAGGTTGTGAGATGCATTATGAACAGTACATATGATAGGTTTTTATCTCCTATTGGCAAAATTATTGATGAACTGAAGGTCATAAATGAGCAGATAAAGAAAGCCAGTATATATGCTCAATGAATTGCAAATACCAACATAAAACCCCACAGACCGGTATAAAGACTATGAGGCTGTAACCAGTTGCAAGACATGCAATGTCCATCGGTGCCTCTTTTGCACTTTGTCATAAGGCTCTTATAAAAGTCAACTTTTATTCACAATAAGATATACATCTCAGATCCAAAAGTCTGCTGATTCAGAAAACATATACTTTATTATATTTTACTGTAACCCTTGTTGCACTGCTGTTGCTCTACCTTGTGTAGTGTCAATTTACATAATTTTTGGGGATATTACTTCAGGCGGAAATGGGTTAAATAACCATTTAATATTTATCTTTAAAAAAAATATTTTTATTCCATTCGATATGCAAGATGAGCTTATCTACTTGACTCTAACTCAAAACCAACTTAATATTTACTTAGAACTTTACCTTACTTATTCCATAGCATGGTAAGCTCTGCTCTTTCAACAGCTCATTGATACACTCATGAATGCAAGCTTGCATCATAACTCAATATTGTAAACCATGCTCTTCAAGATATCAACTTAGAAAACATTAGCCATGAACAGACTGAATAATATCATAAATAACATTCAGCAGCCAGTCCAGGATGTCATTTTCTGCAATAAAGCACTAATTAAAAGTTATTGTGCAATAAATCCCAAGTGACTGTCCAAGATTTATTAAGGGACGACTGGCACATTACGCGAAAATGGCCTGAATGAACTGTGCACTACCAGCTCCTCTGTGACAAATCATCTGGTGACATGCTCTTTAAGACATCATTCAATAAATGGCTGAATAAGCGTCACTGACAACTGATTGTAAATCAAATGCACTTATTTTAACTTAACTGGTATTTCATGAAATGCAAAGAGAGGATTTTTCTGCAGGGAATTTCTGCAAAATACCCACAAAGAATTTAGCCCATGAACCAAAATCTGACAAAGCATTAACATAGAAAATGAAAAAATACATACCGGTACAATACATGCAGCTACAACTGCCCTGCATTTGCTGCACATATCTTTGCATACTAACGAGTTTAAGATAACCAACATTGTGGGGCGTGGCTCAGTGGTAAGTTCGGCGCCTTGTGACCGGAGGGTTGCAGGTTCGAATCCCACTCTAGCCGCTGCGTACGGACCTTGGGCAAGTCCTTCACTCGCAATTGCTCGTGGCGCTTCGGCGTGAAAACTCCGACACAGTATCGATGCTGTAGTCGGGAGCGCCGCTGAGTAGTAGTAGACTTGAGCAGGCGCTATAGAAATATCCGAAATAAATAAAATAAATAAACATTTCACACCCCATGCATTCTCTGCAAGCATAAACTTTAACATATACTCGCATCAGATACACTGTTTGCATGTAGTAAACATCAACCAACCTGCACTTGGCAAGAAAACATCAAACTTCTTCAGATCTTCCACAAGGTCGTTAAGCCCTACAGATATTTCTGAAGCAGTTCGAGACACAAAGGCATGTGCTCGATGAGATTCTTTAAAATGTTGTTCCACGTTTAAATTACTGTTACCTTCCGCTTTCAGCATCAATTCCGCACCAAAGATCGGCAGCCGAGCAAAAGACAGATCTGAGAATTTATCTGGAGAACTGAATGATTTTTGGAGATGCCCAGGTGAAGCTTCTGACTGTTTGCCAGCATTTACACTGTCAGCGGAGTAGCTCATCCGACACAGGTGTGTCAGGTTCACAACATCTGCTAGAAAGAAACTGGCCATGTTCTCCTCATTAAAGTCGATTATAGACCGGTGCCTCTGATTGCAGAAGTTCTGAGGGTAACTACCCAACTCGGCATCTTTTGGCTTCATCCTAAAGTCCTCATTTTCAAACACCTCAAATTCAAGCTCATCGAGTGTCTCAGAAGATGATGATTTACACTCCACCGATTCATCCAGAACATCTTCACCAGATGTAAATTCTCGAGGTATCTGGACAGGACTTGGCTTTTCCACTGTGTTGACTTCTAGTCCTGACTGTTCACAACCTGATGACAAAAGGAGTAAGTTAGTGCTAAATACATCATTGTTCTTGACCAATTTATTCTGCTTTTCATTGCATGTTAAAATGTTAAGATTTCTTGTGGCAGATTTCCTATCATGCTTCAAATTTCTCCTTGCATTACCAGCAGAAGACGTTGACCTGCATGACGGATCAAATTTCTGACTACTGTTGTCAAGCAATGCATCACTGAACCCAACTTCACGAGCTGCCTTAGATTTTGTACACTTACTCTGTCTACCTGACAAGACTTTTGATCTCGTGTGTGCCTGTAATCGACCGCCCGGGATCCATGACACATTTCCAGCCAAAGCTTTAGGTGTTGATGTATGCAAAAATGTTAGGTTCAATTCTAAAGCACTGTCTGTGGATGGCTTGCTCATGCCTTTACTTGGTGATGGCATGCTGGACTGGCTCCCAGTGACACCAGAATCCAACTTCACGTTTTCACAACATACCATACTGCGATTGTTTCCTTTGCCTCTCTGATGACAATTAGATTGTTCTGATGCAGTCTGGTTAGTTGAAAAAGATCTTTCAGTTTTTCCACCACAAACCAGCACACCTTCATTCATCTTCTGTTGTTTGTTCATGTTGCAGAGTGGCTGATGATCAATGACTGACTCCACAACAGGATTCAAACCACTGTTCAGCAGATTTGTAAACGACGCCCTGGCAGATGGCAAAGAAACATCGTAGCATGTTTTGTAATAATCTATCTTAGATTTTGGCAGCACCTCAAGCTCAACTTTGTCATCATCCGTCAGAGATGCATATGTCAATCCAAGGGCATGTTGTGCTTTTCCCTCCAGTTCAGCCAATCCTGATTCTACTTGGAATGTAGCATCACTCCAATCTGGATTTACACATCTCTTACTTAGATTACTTTGTACAGCATCAAGAGATTTCAACAGATCTGCATCCTGCTCGACCAAACTGAAAGAAACTAGAAATGTGGAGTCTATTGTCTCTTCGTTCCGACCACGACCATTAGTTTCCCAGTCACCACAGTCATTTTTTGATACATGCAGATGTTCTCTGACATCACCTGAACCTGCACCATCATCCACATGATCGACAACAACCTTTTGCTCGTCTTTTTGCATCTCAAATGTAGCATCTGCAGCTGCAGACAATCGCAGTTTGGGTCTTGCATCTTTTCGCTCAAGTTTCTTCTTTGGGGGTAGTTTCTTGTGACCTTCTATGGCAATAACATTTGGTGTTGTCCTGCATGATTTAATTCCAGATGCCTTCTCCAACATCCCAGTCGCATTCCTGGGACTCGTGGAAAGGCTCTTGATTCTTTTTTTGCCTGTATGCAAACCACTCTCCAAAGCAGGACAGGTTCCTTTTAAACACGACTCTGGAATCTTTGTCTGGATGAAAGTTGGAAGACGCAAGCATGTTTCTAATTTGTTATGTGCAACATGATCACCAGCATTCCGCTTGACTTCACTTTGTGGCAGTTCCGTTAATCTTTTAGGAGGAGGCTTTGTGGTGACATTTGGCAAAGGTAACCCAGGTTGGTGAGACTTCATTAAATGGGACATTCTGTTCTCAGGTGAATTCGATTGTGATTAACTTTAGCCTGAAAGACAATCAACAGAAGCAACTGAAGAAGTATGTATGCCCATTCCTACTACACTTGTGAACATCTGCGTGAAGCAATTTTAATTCTCATGAAGGACGGCCTTAACATTTGCATATGGCATCAAACCCGCTGCAATGGGAAACTGCAGTATGTTACCATAACATTTGCTGGTGTCAGGATTCAGGATAGGTTGTAACATATATGTATATCAAAGTGGCTTCCAAATGGAAAGCCAGTGTCACATATATACAATTTATACATGTTTCCTTCAGCAGAAACACGTTTTTTCTTGAGGGTCATACAAAGCATATTATGACATCATAACAACAGTTTATCTCACACTCCACTAAGATGTAATGAGGCAATTCAAAAGTACTTCTAAGTATGATATGTGCAGTAAAATGAGAAATGCACCAGAATTTGCATACATATGCAGCAGGCATGCTGCAAACACGGGGCAATAATGTCTTCACTAATACGAAGCACATACATTTGCAAATTAAGCAAACACATTCATCTGCATATTCACAGTGCCTTGGCAAGAATGTTCCATACTCATAACCTATTTGCATATAAAAGTGCATTATACTAAACACCACTGGCGTAAACTTGTCCAAAATATTGGGGGGGCATGGGGTCTGGACCAGAAAAACAAGTTTTTTCAAAAAGAAAATTTGGTATTTTGTTGTGTTTTTGTTGTTTTTTTTCGTTTTTATGGTTTTTGTTGTTTTGGTTGTTTTAAAGATTTTCAGATTTCGGATAATAAAAATCATGAAAAATGGCATGAACAAGAGCTCCAACTCAGTTTAATTCAGTTGCGATTTCCGAAAATTAAAAATCATTAAATCAATGTAATTAAAATAACTTCTATAAATATATGAAATTTATTTGTAAAAAAAAAACAAAAACAAATTTTGTGGTTTTCTTTTTCTTTTGGTTTTGTTTAAAACTAAAAACCGAAAAAACTTTTTTCACCTCTGATCTAGACAGTCAGTAAAGGCTTCCACTTTACGTTAATGCGTATGAAATTGGGCGTTTTGTTTACATGTAAATTTGTTTCATATTGAAGATATAAAGATAAAAATAAATCTTAGTTTTCATTATGAATTTCTGATAGTATTTCAGTTCTGTGTCTCTGATTTTCTGTTTCTGAAGAAATTTGTCTATATTGAAACATAATATTTTAATATTTGATGAAATTCTCCTATCGATTTTTGGGGGGGCATTGCCCCGGCTCCTCAATTATTGGGGGGGGCACGTGCCCCGGCTGACCCCCCAGAGTCTACGCCTATGCTATACACTGCTCTGTGCATGAAAACCTCATAAATCCTTTCAACTGTGAAGAACAAAATAGAAGCAGAAAACACAATGAATCAATGTCTCATAAGGGTTTCAGCGCAAACTGTGGCAGAAACACAAAGAATGATAGGTTGCAGTGTGAGCTTACAATCAGTGCCTGGGTTTGTACTCTAACGCCATTATACCACCACTTATGCCGGAACGCCACCTAGCTGACAGCCACAAAACAGACAATCGCACGCAGCAACCAAGAAAAGAATCCGTGCCTATTACGCTCACAGCTGTTGCATCTGTACCGAGCCACCACCAGCAGGGGCCAAAGCCCCACAGCAGCACCGGCTCCACAGCCCAATCCCTGGCTCACCAGTTGCCCAATGGTTGCAGACTGCACTCACATCATCATAGAGGTATGCACTATGCTATGGTCTCCTCAATGCTGCACATCGCAAAAATACTTCTGTAATCGTATTCACCTGCTCAAATGATGTTCGTCTGCATCTGTCATAGTCTGTCTATCTGTATAATTCTATCTGTATAACTGAGCACAGATGGCTGTTAACAGGAAATTTTTTTTAGCATTCAGTTAGGTTTAATTATGACATTTCGTCTGTACGCCTTAATTTACCCAGTTTTGTGCATCTCTCAGCATTTGTATGCATCCAGGTCATATTTCGTATCAAGTGTGTCTCTGTCTGGCTCTCTGTGTATTGTTCTGCACAGTTTAATAATACGTCGGAGGACTGCATCAATCCAGTTTAACCAATTTATACATAATGTGGATCATTCCATACCAAATCAATAAATTTTTAAATGTCCACATTCTACAAATCAGAAATTTGTGATTTTTGCTGACATGCAGACCAATATTATCTACCCTCCACACCTCCACACTCAAATTACCTACTTATAAACTACGCATCTTCCGTATTTACAGGCCAATTACATTATCTCCCTATTCTGCCAAACTAAACTTAATGTATTTTTCTGGATTTTGGTTCCAATCTGTCTATTGCCACAAGGCAACCAGTTTGCAAAAGAGCAAATAAAATTAAGTAAATTATAAATAAATTTAGAGGCAGTTAGAACACTTCATACATAGGTCTGTCAATTCTGTCACGCAACTCAGCCATTCAAATGTTACAAAATTGTTCTCCAAAGAAGACACTCTATCAATTTAGAAAGTGATGAGAGAAGATGATTAATTAATATACGCCAAAATATTAACGAAAGAAAAACTATTTTACATCTTCTTTCATCATATTCTGTTCAGTAGATATAAGTGCATGGCTAATGACCAGTGTTTAATCTAGACACCTTTTGGGGGGAAATCTCCCCCAGGATTTATGTTTCCCCCCCCCCAGAGGCCAGCAATATTTTAATGTAGACACCTCTCATGTTGCGGTCCCCAGAGACGAATAAACGAGTAATATAAGAAAAAAATAACAGAACAAGATATATGAGAGATGAATTACTAAAAAAAAGATGAAATAAAAAAATGTTTTGACATTCAAAAAGACAGATGAAATGGACGGATGAAATTTCCCCAAAAAGGTCGCTCTTGTTGATCCCCCTGACAAACCTCGTTTCCCCCTGAGAAGAGGGGGACTAGATCAAACACTGGCTAATGACTAAGTGGGAGGGGCAAATGTCTGGAATGGGATATCTGGTGAAACATCCAGAGGGACGTGTCCAGATTATTCACAGTAACTTGGTAACACAGTACAGCATGATTGTCAAATTTTGATTTGGTAATAAAGTTAAATACCTTCCAACATGGGCGGCGTTCCCGGGAGTCGAGGGGGACAAGACCACCCACCCTTGAGAGTGGGGGGACACACACCATACATTTCCCCCCCACATTTTTCAGTCTTGTTGTCCTCGAGACCAAGGTCTTGGTCTCGAGTGCACTCGAGTTCGTTTTTAAAAGTCTTGGTCTTGGTCTTGAGACCAAAAGTCTTGGTCTTGGTCTTGAGGTTCAAGGTCTTGGTTTTGGTCTTGAGGTTCAAAGTCGTGGTCTTGGTTTTGCAAGACCAAGACCAAGACTTTGACAATATGAACAGTCATTTAACAAAACGCAAGAATTTAAAAATTTATCCAGTAATTACTAATACAACCGCTTTAGTATTTACACGGTGTGAATGAGGTTTTGCTGTTGTTTTGGACAATTATTTTGATTTCAGGTTATTTACCATGGAATGATTTCAAAACAGACTCACGATTTGTACAGTTGCATCAAGTACTTGAAAAGCTGCTCTGTGTGCCAGTGATTTCAGCACCTGTAGAACGTATTTTTCACATGGCAGAATTTTTATGAGGCCCCACAGGTCACGTCTTGGTCAGAAAATTGTGAGCGCATTGTTTTTTTTTATAAAATGCAACAGGCATTTGGAATAACATTTCGCATGAAGGACTTTTGTGGAGTTGTTTTATTTGAATAAAGTTAAAGAGTCATGTTTTAATTAAAATAGCGAGTAGTCCAATTTGACAATTTTTTTTAGTAAGGAATAGAAGTCTGGATATGGTTGTGATTTTTGGGGTCTTGTTCTCGCTTTTGGTTTTGAGCTTCAAAGTCTTGGTCTTGGTCTAAAGGTTCAAGGTCTTGGTCTTGAGGTTCAAAGTCTTGGTCTTGATCTTGAGGTTTAAAGTCTTGGTCTTGGTCTTGAGGTTTAAGGTCATGACAACAAGACTGACATTTTTAAGAAAGAGTAAAAAAAGTAAACAGATTTTTTTTCGCACATCAGGGCGTAAAATGTTTTTGACCTTTTTTGACCAGATCAGTTCAAAACTCTTTTTTGACCAGAGCAGTTCTGAAGTGTCCCCTCCCACCTGTCAAACAAGATCGCCGCCACTGCCTTCGAACATTGACCTATAATTAACATAACCATATTGGGTGCATAGCGAATCCCCAAACAGGTACTGCCGCCAGTTCCCCGAAACTATTTGCTAAAAAAGCTGTGTCCCCGAAAATGCTGTTGTGTGTCGGATCCCCTGTATACTGTTATGAAGATGCCTCATCTAGTATGCATTCTATTAACTTTCGGTGATTCGGGCCTGCGCTAGTTTTCGGGATATCGACCGCTTGGTAGAAAACTGCTTTCTGGGATTCGATTTATTTTGCAGTTTAATCACTTTCGAGGAATTGGGATTAGGGGATTTTAAACCCTGTGCAGGGTTCTTGGTGGGATTCAGTTGAAGTACTTAGTACGCTTCGTAGTCAACAGTGCAATAAAAATGTACATCATTTTTAATTATGGTGAATATCTGACATAAAATACCAGAGGTTAAGTCTATGCGAAAAATGAATTGCAAATTAAAAGGTCAAAGTTCAACGCTGTAAAGTGGCCCATCACCACCGTTAAACTCTTGACCCAATGCAGAAAGCTGTCAGGTTATGGCGCTAAATATTTAACAACTAACGAGGCCTGTATAGCCGAATTTCTTGTCAAATGCAGAGAAAGATGTCAATTATCGTAGAATACACCGATAATGAGCTACCACTAAGCT
This sequence comes from Allolobophora icterica, assembly GCA_963556255.1. Lineage (NCBI taxonomy): Eukaryota > Metazoa > Annelida > Clitellata > Crassiclitellata > Lumbricidae > Allolobophora > Allolobophora icterica. The sequence goes on along the minus strand of OY744606.1, from coordinate 44,656,786 downwards.
ATTTTTTTCAGGAGAAAATAAATGTTCCCATGCCAAAATACAAAACACGCCAACCTAACATGTGGCAGATGCACGAGAATAAAAATTCTTATCTCCGTTCAGTTCGAAAGGCCAGACTGTACAGTCTAATCGTTTGAACCATAAGAACTTTGTATAATGTACGTCAGTGCATCTGGAAAATTTCAGTTTTACTGACGTTCACTCTCGCAAAAGTGTGCTTCAGAAAACCAACGAAAGCTTCGTAACTCACACGGAAACATCACGTCATTTAGAACCAAATGATTACCGCAACTTTTCAAATGTCTGTACAAGTCGCTTCGCTAGGTGGAGACACATCATCACTACAAGAAATTTTGTTTCGCGCATTGAAATGTAGTGTAATCGTCAGAGGTAATATACGGCTCTGGTAATCGTAACCTCGAGATTTCTACAGCGCCCAAAAAAGAAGTCGTGGGAACCAGCTTATTCACAGGCACTCCGTCATATCATCATAATCGATAGGCGAGGGAGGGGGTGAAATCGGTTCCAGGTCAAGATCCAAAGGGGTCAATCAGGTAGAAAGGCAGACGGCTAATGACGGCGGGCGAGCCTAGGGCCAATGACGGATCGAGCGATTCAAAAATTTGACTGATGAGGTCATGGAAGGGCGGGTTAGGGCAGGAGTAGCGGATTGACCGGAGTGGTTACACCGTGAACGTGACGGAGAAAGGAGGGCTGGAGAATTGGAGTGTATTGTAGGTGAGTAGTAGGCTACTAGTTTATATTCTATTCGTTCAGGTATTTTAAGCCAGTGGAGAGATTTGAGCAGGAGTGATGTGGTGGTGTTTGGGAGGTTTTGCACGGGCGATGACATTCTGAATAGATTGGAGGCGCTTTCATTCACAAAGAGCGAGTTGCAGTAGTCTAATTTAGCGTGAACTATGGATGTAGCGATTGAGGATTTGAGAATGCAGTTCTGAAGTCAAGCATTGGGCGGATCTAGACTGAATAGTGTTCGTCCTAAATTATAAATTTCATAAACATTTCCACTTTGCTATCACGCAAGTTTTTGCCAATTGGCTTGAACTCGAAGATTTCCGGAGATTATGCCTACGTGGCGATTATTAGGCCTACCTATAGGCGTTAAGGTATAGAAGTCTATGGTTGACGACTTACAACGTTAATAATCATGGGCGGCGATCCCGGGGGTCGAGGGGACAAGACCCACCCTTTAACAGTTGGGGGGACACACCATACAGTTTCCCCCTCCCCCCAATTTTGCAGAAACGCCAAAAAGGTCAATTTTTTTATTTTTTACCTCTTTTTTGAGCAGATCAGTTCAAAACTCTTTCTTGACCAAATCAGTTCAAATTAGTGTCCCCCCCCCCACCTGTCAAACAAGATCACTGCCAGTGTTATTATATTTCGCCACTGCCGGATGATGAACCGCACTAATTTCCAATTTATGGCACAGGCTGTGTTGTAAACAAGACCAAAATTACAAGACCAAGACATATCGCATGGTTGGAGACCAAAAGCATAAGACCACAGGATTTAAGAACAAGACCAAGATGTGCCTCAAGACTTATATAAGACCGAGTATCCAAGACCATTACCAAGACCATAAACGTAGCGGAATTTACAGTATTGTGTTATTCGTTATTCTTAATTTACGGCAGTATAGTTTTTTTCAATCACAAGAAACCCAGTGGTTAATGAAAACTGGAATTAAAGTGCCTCGCTCTGGCAACTTTTTCGTCTACAACTAGGCCTAGCTATACTTTATTTCGGCAGCTACGCACACGTACAAGACCATTCTGGACCAAGACAAACGGTTTAAAATCAAGACCCATTAAAGTCTCAAGACCAAGACCAAAAGCTCAAGACCGAGAGCAAGACCGAAATCAGAGGGTCAGGACCAATATGAATATACTGTCTCGAGACCAAGACCACAGTCTCTAGACTTCATTACTGGACACAGCGTCTTTAAACAATGCGGAATTTAAACAAGAAATAAAATTAATGCACTTTCGTCACCAAGGTAGTCATCAGTCGTAATTTGGGCATTTAGTCGCGGAATAGATCTGCCCCATCTGTGCTACGTTGTAAATATCGACACCCATTATAGGTGTAGTTTTCAAGGAAGGGTTGCGGACGATTTATTAAAATTGTTGATAATGTATATATGTTTGTGTGTATATATATGTAATTATATATATATACATACACATGTATAGCTATACACACAATATTATGTATATAATATTGGTATACGTCATCACTCATAATTTATATGGGCGCACGTTTTTGCTCTGACAAAAATTCAATGAACACTTTTGGTCATATATCTTTACCAACATTTCACGTGCAACTGAACATATTTGGCAAACAAAATAATCTATTAGCAGAAGCTAAGAATAAAAGTTTAGGCAGCAACGTTTTATAGCACTCTACAGTCAACAAGCACAAGCCTTACACACTATAGCTGTCTTGGAAGTTACATGCATGGAAACCAGTTGTTAACTGACATGGAAAATAAGCGACACTCCTCATAAGCAACATTTATAAGTAACAAGCAAGTGGAACCAATACACAGTTTCGTTTAAAACTATTTAGGACAATGTTTCTTATACATCTTGAGGACAGAGAAATAGTAGATTTAATTTAGTCTACTCTATATAGCCTTTATGTATGAAAGTATGTATCTGGCTATTTGTAAAGTGCCTTTTACGAACCTCACAGTGCCGTTATAAAAAGCACACATTAATTGATGGTATACAATGCCACCAGTGCCGTAATGTCAGTCCAGTAAGAGAGAGGCAGCAAGAAAAGAGCCTGGAAAACAATTGGTCTTGAGCTGATACTGGAATGACAACAAAGACAAAGCAAAAGACAGGATCAGAAGTGCATTCCAGAAACTTGGATCAGCCACCAAAATGCACTCTTATTTGAACAGGTTTTACTCACAACATGAACGCAGTAAGAAAATTAATCGGAGGGCCTTATGGCATATTTACTATCTTTACAGGTACCCGGTACTTTATGTATGTATCTGGTCATTCATACAGCACCCCTGTTTAACTTCACAAGGATGCTGTAATCTGGCTATTTAACAGATCTAGAAAGTGTAACAAGACAAAAATGTTTCTTGGGCTATCTGTAGTGGAAGAGTATGTATTTTTGGTGGAAGACAGTTTCAGAAGGACAATCCAGTGTATGAGAAAGCATGGTCTGCCTACTTCATCATACTGTCATTGAACAGAATGTCATGTCCTATAAACAGATATACAAATTTCTAAATCAAATCTCCACTAGGAGCTAATATCAGCAGAGAAATAACATGAAAGTACTTTGCAACGGGTGATGGGACCCATGGCCACGGAATTCTGAACCTCATGTAGCCTTGACAGTCTGCTTTTCAGAACTCAGAATTAGCATACAGCCTACATATCATACATAAACATAACAAAAGCTGTAACAAACACAAAATAAATGCATAACTTTGACACTTAAGGTTGGACATTCCTAATACATGTAATTGCCTATTTAACATTGCCCAAGTGCTCAAGTCCTTCAGACAAAAACCCTGAATCGGACAATCTGCCCAAAGATCATCAATGGAGCACTTGAAAGAGTCTATTTCCCTGATGTTTCTTGTGATCTGTACCACCATCATTTATATTCCCTAACTCTATTAACATTTAACATTGCACAGTGAAGCAATGGCCATGTTTTTCGAAGAGGTTCCCTCTTACTCGGTACAGAACCTGCTACTTGATATGCAAAATGCAGGATCACAGATCTGCCACACTGCCTTAAAAAAGGTGAAGATTCTATTTTGACTCTTAGTTCCTTCAGATAAATTTGTACTTGGAATAAGCTTGGGTCCATAGGATTAAACAGATTCAATTGACTAAGGGATTAAACAGATTCAATTGACTAAGGGATTGTATCGTTAAACATCACTATATAGCAAGTACAATTTCATTGATTCTGGGATGCTGTCAAGAGATGTCAGGGCATAACTGACATTAGCTGCCATCTGTTTTCGGATTGTATTTCGCGCCAAGTGAAGGAGTGGCTTTGGGTTTGTGTTGTACTGGACAAGCCATCGGTAAACGTCGGCATGGCATCGGTAGAGGTAGTTGAGTACAAACATCTGGAGAGGATAGCCAGAAAGTGTGAAGACTCGAAGGATCTTCAGATAGCTTGTCCAGTGTTTCTCAACGCAATCAAAGCTTGAGCTTGTGTCTGCATCAATTCGACGAAGTATTTCAACCTGGGCACAAGCACGCAGTATCACGAGAGCATTGTCCATCGGCACCGACAGCTGTGCAGGGTTCTTCTTTACATAATAGGAAGGAAGAGCAGCAGATGCCACAAGTGACCTGATCATAGATGCAGTGCCTTTGTAAAACACAATGACACTCAGTAAGGCACTTTTCACATGAACGCACCCCTTCTCACAAAAAAGCCTCACAAGCTTTCCTATCAACTCGAAACCACCTGGTGAACTGAGGGTTGAAAACACAACCATGTCCAGAAAGTTTACAGAAACGTGACGTGCACCGGCTTCCAGGAGACATCGGATTATGCGGAATCGTCGTCCAAGGTTTGGACGAACTTCGGATGGCATTACGGCACCACCAAGCCATGCTTTTATAGCCTCATCAAGGGCAGAGTGGTTGTTTCTGTCTAGCTGGTCAATCCTACAACTGGGCAGGACGACCAAGATCTCAACTATCTCAAGATAGCCATACTTGACAGAATAAGTTAGAGGTGTATCACAGAAGACATCTGAAATGATCATGTTGATGTCGATGCCCTTATTGGTGAGGTTCCGGATACGGACAATGTCTCGGCTGTGCACTGCGATGCGAAGCAAACGGCGAGACCAGCGATCAGGTACATTGCCCATCCTAAATAGCAAAATATGAAATCAGACTTCATTCACTAAAATGAGAGCAATAAGTGGTTCAATTTTTATAAGTACAAGTTAGTAGAATTATAGATGTCCCAAGGTTTACCTGTTTTGAATTGATAACTGAAATTAACAGTTCACAGTTTTTAAATGGAAGAAATTAATTCCCCTTCTAAATCACCACCTTAACACTTACCCTAACCAAAGCAAAATCCATTTGTTGCATCGGCCACTGAATTGAAAGCAGCTTTCGAGAAACCACTGGCAATTTGATGTGTCATCTTGCTTCTCAATTTTATTATTCCAGGCTGCATTTCTGCTCTGCTTCTAACAGTGGCGGCGCCGCCTTTACTTGTGGTACGGGCCGTACCACTTTTAAGGTGGTACAGCAACAACATACTTTTGCCGTACCACTTTTTTGGCCATACCTTAAGTTGACGTACTACTTTTCAAATCGTGGCGCCGCCACTGGCAACTAAGGGCAAATTCCACTCTCAAATGTTTACTAGTAAATTCAGACAAAAACTGATCATGCCCTGGATAAAGATTGCTTCTTGTTTTATGACTGTTTGGTTTAGTTTACTCCTGCTGCCCACAGAATTTTCTTAAGTGGTACTTTCCACAAAGGTCTGATCATGCCATATCACAACAGTGAAATTTTCACTGAAAAACGATCAATAATCACTGACTACAGAAATTACCTAGTCACAAAGCAACAGAAGTCTGTAAGTAAATCCTACAACTGTAAAACTTTGCTGCTGTCAGGCAGCTGAGAATTAAAAATGGACCATGCAGCTCTTATACACTTGCACAAGCAGTTCTTTGTTTATAGTCTGGCAGTCTCAGCCAAAGGCAAAACAAAGCTTGATTTATTTGCAAACAATGTGCCTTATGCAAAACCTTAGTAAGTAAAAAGGCCTGACACTAGATTTATAAAGGTATATTGTTAGGAAGCCAAACAAATGGTAGTGGTGATAAACATCTTAAATGCAATCTGATATTTGTGGTGATTTATAAATCCATATGTTTGGTAATAAACAATGTTTTCGACTGGTTTAAATCACTGAGAAAGCAGAAATGAGTAATTCATTGGTCTTGCTGTCAGTTGGTATGTCTGGCTGTCTGTCTATCAGTCTGTCCATCCTTCTGACAGAGTGATCCAAGTGGAAACCTTAGCCAAAGCCCAGCCAGACACAGATAAGTGTTTTTAAACCAGAAACGGAACCCATGGTAACATCTTCAGCTTCACATGAACAAGAGTATAGTGCAAGAGATCAAAAGCCCATGAAATCTCTGCAAACTAAAGATAAGCACTTGCTGAACCAGATGCTTATCCAGACCCTGGTGATGCCCGACTCCAGCAGCTGTGCATGGTGATTTGTGCCTGCATTTATTTATACGTCTCCGTGTAAGTGTCTGTCTATGCATGTGCCGACGAGGCAAACAGATCATGTAATTTCTGAGAGGATCTGGCTTAAGAAAATGTGCATACACCCACAAGGCCTTACACTACGTCCAAACTTGCCTAATGGTATCATGGAAAATGAAGTGGAAGTGCATGAAGGATGATGTATAGACAGAGGCGTTACAATTAGACGAAAGAAGTAGAGGACAAACACATAAAGAAACAAGATAAGACAATGTTAGTGTTGTCAAATTGATAAGAAATTTATAAAAAATATAGGAACAAGAAAATCATTGTCAGCTCAGCAATACTTACCTCCATTTAAGAATTCAAGCTCTTAATAGTGGATATTATCATGAAAGGCTGATATGTTATCATCTCTCTCTCTCTCTCTCTCTCTCTCTCTCTCTCTCTCTCTCTCTCTCTCTCTCTCTTTCTCTCTCTCACACACACATGCACACACATGCATGCACAGTTGCACACACACACACACACACACACACACACACACACACACACACACACACACACACACACACACATTAAATGGGTACATGCACACATCCATCTATACATACATTTGAGCACACTTTATCAGCAGGCAGCTGCTAGCTTGTTGATGATAAATTAACAGAGTCAAGAAATCAGGCAGTCAGAGCTCAAACCATCAATATACAGACAATAATAGCCACACCCAGTGATTGACCAGCTTTACTATATTGCATGGTTACCATGGCAACATCTGCCGTCCATCTGCTGAAACCTGAGCCCAAGTAAACTAGCAGTAAGGATGGACCACATCTCTGCATGCACCTAGGATGGCAGCAGTCAGTATTCCTAAGTCATACAGTTGTGTACTGTCTGCATGGTGCAAGCACAAGCAGTCAAAAGCTATCAAGGTATCAGCTGTTGGCCTTCAATCTCATCGTTTTTGTTGTTTCTTATATATTCTCTGATGCAGTGACAACTCCCTGCAGGTCAAGAGAGACTGATGTTCTCATATTAATCCAGAAGCATAACAAACTAACATTATTATTTCCACTCTAATTCGCCAGTGTTGAACAGTAATGGCCGAAGTCAACGTATTTATTTATTTATTTATTTTATTTATTCCGGATATTTCTATAGCGTAGTGTGCTACTGTACAAGTTTAGGTACTTCTACCTGTGAAGAAGTATTAAAAAGTCTAAATGTTTTAATTTTAATAAAGTAATAGTTCACCTGTTGTTTATAATACTTTAAATGTGTTACATATTTGGATTACAAGCTCAAAACAAAGCATTGTTCTAGATGATGCAAGTCTTACAGTAACTGTAATTACAAATTAACATAGTACAACTGCAAGAGAAAATCAAAACCCACAACACTGAACGATTTTTCAAGAATGGCAACTATGATATCTATGATGGAAGTTTCTTACCATCAGTCATTCCATCAAAAACAGACAATGTTAAACTATAGCATGTGCATATTAGGGAGTGAAGTCAAAACTTTTCCAAAACTTGCAGCAATTGTGTATCACACAACACTCATCTTCTCAGGACTTAGTCACAGGACCAAAAATCATTTTGTAAAATCCAGTATATTTTCATCTGAAGTATCAGATTCATCCTAAGAGAATTTGACGCGTTCAAATGCAATAATAATAATATATTCGTGTTTATTCACAATCTCACCAAAAACCACAGTATGTTACATTGAAACATGAAGGTACAATTATCAAGATCTTATTCAATGCACGTCTTGGCAGCCTGTTAGGCGCCCCGCTTATTTTACTGCTGCCCCAAGGGAGTGGAAGGCTGAGTCGACCTAGAGGGGCTTGCGGGTATTGACCGCGTCTTTCAAGATCTTATGTTCTTCAAGCAAGAGCATTACCATTCAGTGGCGGCGATCTTGTCTGAGAGGTGGGGGGACAAAGTCGGCCATAGTCTGGTCGATGACCTTTTTTAGGAATTCATTTCCCGAAAAAAAAATTTTTTAAACACATAATCTTCCAGACTTTTGTACAGATTCACCTCTCAAAAAAGTTGATGACTTTTTTTTTTAGTCATCACCCTCTTTTTAGTACTTTTCCTCCGACCAAATTACAAAGTTACATAATATCGACCACGGTCTGGTTACCAAAAAAAATGTCATCTCATCTACGGAAAAACTTGATGACCTTTTTTTTTAGTCCTCCACCTACTTTCGTGACTTCTTTACTTTCAAACTTTGAAAAACATACCTTATAAATCACTCACTACCTTTTACTAGCTATTCGTCTCGAAAAAAATTTCTCCTTCTTCACATTATTTTGGGGGGGACACTTCTGCTCCAAACTACTTTTCAGGTCCAAAAAGGCACTAAAAACTCATTTTCGCCCTCGCACACTATTGCACTTATTTACCTTTTTTGTGTTTCTTAAAAATTTGGGGGTCCGATGCATGGCGTGTCCCCCACTCTTAAAGGTGGGGGGGGGGTCTTGTCCCCTGCGACCCCCCAGGATCGCCGCCCATGTTACCATTCATCTACCCTCCAATGACATCAGAGCGGATGAAGCTTTCATTTCATACCAAGCGACGTTTTGTCCTATCTTTTTGTCTTAAATGTTTTATGCTGCACTTTGCTATAAACCATGAAGACACCAGGGAGTTGGGAATGTCACACTGTCACAGATCTGCTATTACACATCAAATCTGGATATCTGTGACCTCAGTTAAAATCCTACATTCCCATGTGAAATGGATAGCAGACTTAATTTTTCTTAAGTTTTTACTCAGTACTAAGATGGCAAGACGCACCAAAATTACGAGAAGTACCGCTCGGATCCGTCAACGTTAATAACGCTGACCTTGGCTTGTGGGTTTGTCTTGGTCTCAGTCTATCGACAGGGCATATTAAAATGTATCATAACTCAAAGTTGGACAGTCTTGGACTGGTAGACCTACAATCTACGCTAATCTAATATCGTTAAATTACAAAATTTACATCAAAACTAAAATAAACTTAATCTTGAAGTGTAGAAATTAAGAAACTAGAATTAAATAAGCTTACTTTACTTTGTAAATGTCAACATACTACGCGCCTCGGGAGGCAACGACGTCATCCTAACAGTGCCAGATTAACTATGGCGCAACTGGCGCACTTGCGCCAGGCCTTCTTTCGGGGGTAAAAATTAAAAAAAAACAAAAAACATTGAGAAATCCGATTATCCGATCGAATTTGTTTATATAAGTCACAGTCCGGCTTATTTAAAATGTTTAATTTCTAAAACAAGCATTGCATATAAAATTTGGTGGCATTATAAAAACAGGCCTTCTACAGTACTACTACTATAATGATGACGTACTAATTAATTGTGTACTGTAATGATGACGTATGACGTAATCAATTTATGCGCGGATCGACCCCATCACCAAATAAAATATAGATAGATATGCGTACGGTACAGACGACACAGTGTATGTTCCATGTAATATTATTATCTACTATTTAGTGTTTATGTAGCTGCTTATTTCTTTTTTTAATTTTAATTTTTAAACAAATAAAATAAGTAGGCCTAAAGAAAATGAAGAAATTTGAGTCCGGTTGGCAGAAACGTCAAAGAAAACGCGAACTTGAAGAGGTAGGCAAACAGCAACGTGGTAGTATCACAGTATATATGTAATTATCTATACTGTGGTAGTATTGATAAATTTCTGGCAGTAAAAACACGAGAAGTGCCGCAATTTATAGATGGTGTCGACTCAGCGTCAGAAGCTGGATGCAGTTCAGGCTTAGGCCGCTCAGCAGTGTCAGCACTAATGCCAACAACAGACACCCTTGATTTCAGCAATGATATCATTGATATGCCTAAATCTGAAACTACCATAGATCAGGGCTGTAGTGGTAAAGTTTGAGGTGAGTATACGCTACCGGTGACCAGCGGCGTCAAAAAAAATTTGAAGACCTTTTTTAGGAAAAATTTCAGACTTTTCACCAATTCTTTGAAAATTTTCAGACTTTTTACGATTTCGTCTCTGAAAAAGTTGATGACCTTTTTTTTTTTAGTCATTCGCCCTAAAAACCTTTGAAAACCTCTCTTTTTCCTCAAAATTTCATCTACAGAGGTAAGTATACGCTGTATACCCGCGTATACCCTCGTCTACACCCATGAGAATACGCTCTCAAATTTCTCTAGAGGTAAGTATACGCTGTATACCCGCGTATACCCTCGACTACAGCCCTGCCATAGATCTACCATTAAAACAAGAGAATCAATCTGTTGGAAACGTGCCACAAACAGATGCTGCTCTGTGGACTATAAATGAAGATTTGGTCAGTTATTGGCTGCAGATGGGACCTGAACCATGTCGTAATCAAGATGGCATGTACTCTAAATCCATAAAACAACATGGAAATAAAGTAAAATTGAATAGTACCAAAAGAAAACTAAACGATTCTGCTTTTTTTACGATCACACCAAACATTGATTCTTTCTCTACTTTAAAAGCGCGAAGGAAAGACTTTTAATCTCGACGAACATTTTTGAACAGTTGAACTGTAACAAGTAAGATTAAAAAATCTCCTATGATCCTATCACAGCTTCATTTTGTGTTCATAAATTATTAAAGTATGTTTTTCTATATAATTAATTTTTTCCCCATTTTTTTTTGATAATTTGATTGGATAGAGGGCCTACTTTAGTTTTGTTGCATTGTTTGCGCCAGGCCTCTAAAAAGTTAATCCGGCACTGCATCCTAACATGGCGACACATTGCGACTGTGTCATTGTTACACCGCTGACACTCCACAAGAAAACAAAAATCCATCCTTGCCAGAGGCGTATTTAGGTGGTTTAATTGCGGGTAAACCCCCCGCCATCCCCCCCCCCAATAAATTGCAAAATACAAAAACAACAAACTTCTCAAAACTCAGCCCGTACTCTGCAACCATGTCCCATGGCACTCCCCGAAATTGTCTCCCGGCTACACCTCTACTTGCAGTATTTATTATAATAGTTGTAGGCCTATAGGTCCGTAATTATTATGTAACTAGAATTCGGGTGTGGTTACAGATTTTATCGATCCTCAGCAAACGTTAGCGCCCTGCGCTTGGCCTTCGAATAACGCTTTAGGTTTGGAGCAAAAGGTCCTTGTATTGGGTTTGGAGATGACGATTAGGGGTGCGATATAGGCCTAGTACGCAACTGTTCATCGCTGCACTAATCACCATATTGAAAGGCCCTAAACAGCCTAACCACTTTTCGCTCCACACTTATAAGCCTATTGGCCTATGCAACTTACCAAAATATAAATTGGCAGGACTACAATCAATCAATTTAATTCAACAAATCCAGTTGACAATAATCACAATATTCAGAAAATTTTCTGTAAAATGAATAGATAGGCCTAATGCCAGTGTGTCAGCTTGTCTACCCTTAAGAATAGACTCGTACATGTATGTCATCTTATAACGATTATAGGCCCTACTTCACGTTCTTTTTCACAAGGCCTAGGCCTACATCAGTCTTGGATAATAGGCCTATTATTATAAGCGTCATGATTCAGTCGCGTAGTGCGAATACATTGGCGTTCGCACGAATTTTTGTATGAGGGCACAATTTTTGTGGGGTGTAAAATGTACACAGAATGTAGAAGTACACTGAAGACATTAAAAAGGTTAACGACTAAAAAAAAAATAAAAAAATAAAGTCATAAACTTTTTTGGGAGATGAATAAAAATTTTTGGCCCCCCCCCTGATGGACCTTCTGGATCCGCCGCTGGTCCCAGGTCAAGGACTTTACTTAAATAATTGTTTTTTTCGCATTGAAAATCGTGTTGGAACTGTTGTAATAGGCTAGGCCCTAATCATAATCATGGGCGGCGATCCTGGAGGGTCGAGAGGGACAAGACCCCACCCTTAAGAGTGGGGGGGGGGATATCGTATGTAATTCCCCTCCCCCAATTTTGAAGAAACACCAAGAAGGTCAAGCAAAGTTTCACCTCTTTTTGACCAGATCAGTTCAAGTGTTCCGTGTCCCCCCACCTGTCACAGAAAATCGCCGCCCGTGATCATAATAAATATTTTATTTTTGTAAAATATTTACAAAATCCAGGGGGAATGGCCTGCCCTCCGGACGCCCATGTGCGAATAGACGCCTTTGACCCTCTTTGACGTCCTCCAGATTTTGAAACATGTAGGCCTATTAAATATCCACACATAGGCCTACAAGAGATTCCCCAGGCCTGGGACTACTCCCCAGGATAACACATCGATCTGCTTTTTACAACCGGCTCAAGTCTAATCTATTGCCGTGGCTCAGGTGGCTGGGCTGGGAGCGCTTCCGAGTATAGGCTTCTTCAAGGTACGCTATATAAAATTTCCGAATGAATGAATGAAAGGCTTTTCATATAGGGCCTACACCTAAAAGTTGGCCCCATTAATTGTTAGGTAACAGTAGACATTATAAATTGTGTGATCAATTGCAAAGATCGTAGGTAGGCGTAGGCCTAGGCCTACCCTGGGCTTAAAGTGTCGAGGTTCATAGGATTAGACGCATTATTGTAAATATAAAAAGTAGTTAGGCCTACGGTATATAATTTTTTTCTCAATATTGGGCATATATTTGATCGATTCTGTTAATATTTTTACAGTCTCCTTTATCTGAGACATTATTTCTAACAACACTAAACCGCCCCAGGGTTGTGTATTATAGGCCCTACACACGTACCGGTTCAGTCCTCTTCCCAAAATCCCCGATTTCGGTTCCTCGACATCGGGCTCGATTCCTTCCGCCAAGTCACGATCAGAAGACGCTACCTGACCTTGACCCTCAGTTCCATAAACCGGCAAGCCTTGACATGATCCGGAAGTCGAGGTTGGACAACTTGACCCAGGGCTTGAACTGCTGCTGCCATCACTGTTTTGTTTTCGTCTACCGTCAACCATTTTTCCGGACCTGCAACAGCTGTTCCTCGTATGCGATAGACGGTCAGACCAACCGACGCCCCGCCCGTCTGCAAGACCGACCCGCTAACCGGTCTTTTAATCCGTCTATTTATACCGAGGCTATCCATGGGCCGAGCCCTCCGCCAGGTCTACGCGAATACTACGCAAGCAGCGCCAGCCGTAGTTCAGTTACTATGACTAGGCTGTTGCAGTATTAGCAAAAACGAAGCTCTCTAAAGATGTGAGTGTTTGTGTGTGTGTGTTTGTGAGTGAGTGTGCGCATGTGTGCGAGTGAGTGTGCATGTAGGTGTGTGCGTACATGTAATTAAAAAGTTTTTGAATGCACAACATGCACAACTTGTAAGGTAGGCCTATGCGAAGTTCACCTTCATGGTTTGCTACATAATAATATACGACTGAAAATTTTGCAGACAACCATTTTGTATGCATTTAAAGCACATAATTAAAAGATTTAATTCTTGAACTTATACAATAATATGCCCAATATTGAAAACAAAATTACATAACAACACTAGTTTTTCAAAGGTACAGACATATATACATATACAGCATTCAGAAAACATCAACATCTATATATTACAAAAAATGCACATTTAGGAGTAATTTTCCAAACTTATATATTGTCAATTTGTAGTGAATAACACAATTTGTATATTTTATATAAAAATTCCTGCAAGTCTAAAACTTAACTGCTACTGTATATCAACTGATAAAGTTCACAAAACATAAATCTAAGTACAGAGAACATGGTAGTGATTTCACATCTGGAAAATTTCAAATCAAAGGCACATACAGCTAACAACAAGACTAGTGTTGTTTTGACCTCGTTCATTCTGCTTAACTTTCCAATCTTTTAAGCAAATTAGGAACATTTTCAATTTTGAAATCCAGCAGCATTTGTGCAAATGCTTTACCCTACAAAGTAAACCAACAATCTCATTTAAATGATCCAAAACTATGATAACTTTTCAAGGTATAATTTCTATGACATTTGCTTAATCATGAAAACAGAGACATACACAATATGTGAGTAACCCTATACACATACAGTGGAGGCGTGCTTGTAGCTGCAGCTGCCTAACATGTGCCATGGCGAGACAAGCACAGCCGACCTCACAATCATGCAGAAATGTAAACTGTGGCAACCGGTTTCTATGATTAACTAAATAATCTACTTTGATGAACAGCTACAACCTAACTAATCACCCACAAACATATAAAATAATATTTACAAACATAATCTGATGGCATGAATGCTTCTATCAGTAACAACATATACCGGTAGTTTGAAGCTAGTTTAAGTGCGGCTAATATTGCTGTAGCTACTATTCCAATGTCGGACAATGTGTTGCTTACCTGTGGATCAACCCGAAGGGAAGCAATTCCACCACCTCCAAGGGAATTATGAAGAACAAAGTTGAATCCATTGATGCCTGGTAATTCAAACCTGGTTACAGAAGTCATAACAATCTTGAAGAATGAATTTTATGTAAAAAGCAGATGTGCTGTTTTAGGGACACTAGAAACATAAAGTGTTTTTGTGATGGCAGATTATACAGAACACAAATTTAACACCAACTTTTCTTCACTACAAAAACAGATTGTCACTCTTATCCTTTTTAAGTTAAAGTACATAAAATACATGAGCTAATCATCTTTAGAACAGCAGGTGAGAAAATTACTGAATATAAAATGTTTTGGTAAGATTTAAATTATTACAGCAGATGAATTCATTTTTGTATGCTTGCTTGTAGAATTTTTCATCTGTATCTCTGCAATAATTGATTTTATCTCTTGCTTTGTTTCACAACAAATGTGTTCATCATGTACGATGTACTCTAGTTGCTATAGTTTCACTATCTGATGCCAAATTAATTGAACAAAAGATGCATTAAGCAAAAATACTTAATCAGCTGGTCAGTGCTAAATTAGGCAGAACCCAACATCAACAGTTCATGCACAATTATATAAATACTATAAACAAATGATAAGCATTGATAAATGGACATTATTTTAGAAATTCTTGTGAAAATAAAATGCAAAATTCGTGCTAGCCTGGGCATCTGATAATCTCACTGACTTCATGCTGCATCAAAACAATTCAAGACTCAATTTCTCCTCCTATGCATTGGTTCAAGTGTGGTAAATAAATATCTTCTTCTTCTTTACAGTGGATTAAAATTAATGAGATCAAGTTATTATACTACATTATAAAAGTCCGATACTATTAATTGCTACTATATTGTGTATTTACAATGTGACATACACAGAAAGGCAGGTTGAAGCACGGAATTCTTATTCATTTGCCTACCTCTTAACTCGATCTGCCCGTGGTATGTGCCAGTGGTCTTTCTCAAAGACATGAGCCATATACTCGCCAACAGCTTCGGCTGTTAAATACCGTCGCAAGTAAGGCACATAGCTTGGATCTCTTGCAATTACACCTAAAAAACCGTATTTACTGCAACGATATATTACTGCAACATATAAGCTTTCTATAAAGCCATTTTAAGTTTGTTCCACTGTTTATTTATTTATTTATTATTAAACAACTTATTACATGTGCAATCAGCACATCTGAGTCTGAAGCATGGATATAAACACAACATGATATTCAAGTGGAACAGATTGTCTTTCACCAGTGCACATTTGTGCAATATGCACAGATTACATGTGAAATTTGATGATTAATACAGGATCCATGAAACAGTAATCGTAATCTCAAAACTTCTAAAGTGCCACTTGAAGGCCAAGCGCAAGGCACCAGCCTATTCATGAGTGCTGAACTTGCTAATACACGAATGTGCTACAGCCTAAACCAGCTATTCAAGTTTATTAGTTACTCATTATAAGAACTCTGACAATTCCGGACAGACCACCTTCACAAAAGCCACTTTCACAAAAAGCTGGTAAGTATCAATAAACAGACAAAGTTTAATCATTTCATAGTTCAATCTTTTTTTAACTGATTTGCCATAAAAGTCTGCCAAATTAATTAGTAATGAGTAAAAGTTACTGACTACAAGGTAAGCATAAGAAATTATGCAATCAAAATTGTAATACCAATATTGCAGTTATTTCCTTTATCTCCGCTTCTGGCAAATGCCAATTCCTCAAGACGGAAACTGTGTGATCCTTTTTTTATCTCATCGGTAGACCTTTGATGTACATCTTCAGTCGTTGCTGATGAACTGGATCCCTGTTTCTGGTGGCCAACTTGTTTGGCAAGTTTAACCTCCTCAGTTTGTTCATTCAGATGAACAGCAACCTGGAAAGATGCAGCTTTGGGGAAATGAGAGTAAAAGTGTTTGAGTACATGCAATTGTTATGCAACCATGCAACCATTCAGCAATTCAACAAGTCAGCAACAGTCAATCTCTCAACTGCACCAGTTGCTGATATACTGAAAAAGTTTAACAGCAGTTTCTGTCAATTCAGTTGTGTAACTAAGCTATTAAATGAATCGACGTGCTAAATAATCAACGGTTTTCTACGCAATCAATATCACCAGGCCCGCCGAGAGGGGGGCAGGGGGGCAAATGCCCAGGGGCCCGGCGATCTTTTAGGGGCCCGGGCCGGGCCCGCAATCAGCTTATGAAAAATATTATAATCAGTTATACAAAGTTTATGAGTTATGCCTTTTTAAATATATTATCTGACGCTAAACTACAGTCAGCTTAAACTATAAGCATCTGAATAGAATCATAGTTGTATATATCCTTCCTTCCTTGTGCCGTCGGCTCTAGGAGCCCTAGCGATCGTCATGCCACACAGTCTCCGTTGCCGTCTTGCTACTTCTCCCAGTAGCCCTTGAGTCGCGCTTTGGCCTGGGAGTCCCACCTCAGCGCTCCGGCCTGGGAGTCCCTCCATCCGCGACCATCGGCGTGGTTTGGTGTGTGGCATGGCGATTTTCTTGGCATGATTAACAGGGGTGGTTTGCCATTGCCTTCCCCTGGTTTTGCCTGCCGTGCCCGTTCGTTCCCCCTCCTAGGAAGAGTACTTCCTAGGAAGGGTACTAACGGTCCGCACCACGAGAAGGTGGGCACGGAGGACTTTGGTTCACCAGCCCAGGTCGGATCCGAGTCTACGCTCATCAGAGTCGTCGGTCAGGTCGCCTCCCTGCTTTACTCTGTACCAGAGTGACTGGTGAACCTTTGCGGACCGTTGTATATATAGGCCTATATAAATATAATATCGTACGGTCGTAACCGCACTTTTATTGTTTCAATTTGTTTTTTTTCTTTTTTCATACGACCGTACGACATTATATTTATATAAAGCCTAAAGATAGTTTAGAGGCCTGTGACTGCTCTGCCTAGGGGCCTGCGACTGTTCTGCCCAGGGGCCCGCGACTGCTCTGCCTAGGGGCCCGGAATTTCTGTCGGCGGCCCTGAATATCACACTATGCAAAGTCAATGATGTATAAGTGCACTGGTAATAAGACTACAGAATAAATCAGTAAGCTCAATATTTCACAATACTAACATTTACTTTATCTTTTGGATGCAGAAATGAAAACAACTTCAACACAGGAGACCTACAGACAGAAACAGGAACCAAAATAACCTGAATGAGCAAACCTGACAATACATGGCAACATCACTAGCAAGGAAAGACTTCTAACAGCAAAACTCCAGTTAAAACATGCTTTAGACAGTTCAACAAAATCACATTGAAAACATAACCAATTGATAGAAGCACTTGGAAGATATTAACTAAGAATAAAACAGTAAGCTCAAAAATAAGCTAAAATGCAACACTAGAAATTGCTTAAATTTACTCTGAAAAACAATTTATAACATTAATAACATTATGGTCATTGGTACTAATATTACATTACACATTCCTGATAAATGCTTGACTATATATCTAAATAATTTCAAGTAATTCGAAAAAAGAAGCAATATTGAGACCAAATACACCATAAATTAATAATATGTGACCTGCATGGAGAAAAGGTACCAAATTTGAGGTTTCTGGACTACATATCCTTGAGGTTTGTTGATGTTACTGGGACATATTTGTAAAATTTAATCAAAACACTATACTTCACTGACAAGTGTACAGCCATGACTTTGTATCAACTCAGTTTTGCTCAAACATGAGGTGATTCAGCATAAGCTATTCAGTATATCAACTCAGCAAAGCTACCGTACTTTTTCCGTGCTTGTAAAATGATGCACTTCAAATCAATTGGGATAATAACAACAAAAAGATTCAGCTGAGCCACACTTATGGCACCTTTTCTTAGTCATCATTTTTGACATATGAAATAGTTTAACTTATTTCACAGTAATAAAATTTCAATTCCCCACATTATTTAGACCTTTACATGCTAATAGCAATCAAAAACCCAATTCGTGAAAAATGACTCATATACATTCAGCAAACACACACCCCAGTTTTGGTATCTTTTGTCCCAGCGGATCACATATTTATTTAAAATAACAAATAGGCTTTGAAGTTCGATGCAAATGATTTAATCTGCATACACTTTTGGTCGGCCTCCCACTATTCCACAAAGCCCTGGAGCTAAAATACAAAACAACAAACCAAATAAATACTTTCATTAATACAAATACACTGACTAAAATATTTTAATTAAAAGAACTGACTTACTTCACTGAAAACTGCAAAGATCTAATCAACTGCCATCACAGCATTAGAATGTTCGCTGATTGGCAGACTACATATAATTCAAATAAACGGTGACAGAATTTGGCAGCCAAACTCGGTGAGGTCAAGCCGTGCAAAGATGTAGCGATTAAACTTATACCCTCACCCATGCCAGTTCCAGCGGGTGCAATTTCCCGAGCAAGAATCTCAAGTGCTCGTTTTTCTTTGTGATGGGCAGCAATCCACACTGTGCACTCACGAGGCATCTGAATGGAAAATAAAACATCAGGTCAAATTCATGGTCATGAATATGTATAATTGACAATAAAACAGATAACAGTTAATGAAAGAGACTAAACAGATTAATGGAGTTTAAAATAAGGTATACATATAAAGAAAACAGTATAGTGCTAAAATAGTTAATTGTTAATACCGTAAGTGTTTTTATAGAGCATATGGAATATAGTTTTTGTCGTTTTTATCAGGTAATGTGAAATTTGCAACTTCCTGGTAAGATGAACCTGATATTGGTTTGAACATTTAACTATATCAAACTGAAGAACATCTCATCATTGGGCATTAAGAAATTCAGCAATCATTTCACCAGAGGACCAATACCTGACTTCATTTCCATTACATATAAAGAACCTTGTCAAAATTCAGTCTACATATATTCCATTTCTCAGATCATTTCTCAGATCATTGTTGTCCACATAGGAACTTCACATTCCCCTTGAACTCAAACATCTTGTCAGCAGTGCTGACAGTCTCATTAAAGGTATCATCTTATCTTACATCAGTAGCCTGTCTAATATTAGACTCATCTCCAATCTCAATAACATATTTAAGATTCTTCAATGCCTTTTTGATTGTTCTGATTGAATTTATTGAAAAAATTACTGTTCACTGAATCACCACAACAGACAAATCAAAATTATGACAGTTCTGTCTATAGCATTTCAAGTGCTGGTATCAAAAGGGCAATTCAAAAGGGTCAAAAGTCCTGCTACAGCTTGAATAATACCCTCTCACATAAACAGTTTACAGGCAGCCAGTTCGATACATAGAACTTCATGACCATTTCAAAAATCATTTCAAATCATATGCATGACATACAACTTCAAGATCATTTACAGAAGCATTTCAAATCATAGCAAAGAATCTACACAGTGCAGTGCAAGGTAAACAGTAACAAACCATACAAACAATAAAATCTGAGAGGACAGTAGGTAGCATTTTATTTGTACCTTAAATAGATTAAGTTCATTCATTCATTCTGAGAATTTATATAGTGCCCCTTCTAGATACCTACTCAGGAGCGCTCCCAGTCTAGCTACGGCTAAAAAAGAAAGACTTGAGTGATTTGTGAAACGCAGGCAAACTGTTCAGAGACTGTAGGCGCATTTCCAGCGGGAGCCCATTCCAAGTGGAGGGACCCACAAGTGAGAAAGCCCGGTGTAAAGACTTCAGGTTACCCCCTCTTTCAAGTTACCCCCCGGTAATCTTAAATCGATTTCAGATTACCCTCGGGGGTAGCCTGAACGCGATTTCAAGTTACCCCTGCGCTGTTCACATTACCCCCGGGGGTAATCTGAAATCGATTTCAGATTACCTCCCGGTAATCTGAACGCGATTTCAGATTACCCCCCGGTAACCTGAACGCGATTTCAGATTACCCCCCAGTAATCTGAACGCGATTTCAAGTTACCCCTGCCATGTTCACACAAGATAAAATGCTAACTATACCACCGAGCTCTTTCGAACGACTGAGAATATTAACGTTTCCCACGGCTGACGCACTGATTGCAAGCATTGACCAGTAAACCCAGCCAGCCAGACAACTACAGTACTATTTATGCGTGTCTGCTGGTCCAATTAATGAGTTTTATGTAGTTGAGGCAGAGAGAGAGAGAGAACTTATCGTACATCATGCTATAAGCGGATAATGAGAGTTCAGCGATAAATATTGGGAATTATTATTAGTATTATATAAGATAATCGAAAATGGGCCCCACTAATTTGAAGGGGTAATCTGAAATCGTAGGGGGTAATATGAAATCGATTTCAAGTTACCCCCGGGGGTAACTTGAAATCGATTTCAGATTACCCCCCGGTAATCTCAACGCGATTTCAAGTTACCGGGGGGTAATGTGAAATGGGGGTAATCTGAAATCGCTACACCGGCACTGCCTAGCAGAAGAACGAGATAGGAGTTTGAATGATGCCAAAGCAGATTTCCTTATGCAGATTAAAAATCATATAACTTCATCTCCTACATTTAGTCCTTACCAGTCAGCTTCCTCTGAAGACTACTCCACTGAAAATGTTCTCACATTTACGCTGAACAACATCTCATCCACTGATACTGAAAAGATTTGCTTCTCAGTAGTCAGTATGCCTCGATCTTAGTGCTGCTTTTGACATTGTCAACCATTATATACTACTTTTGAGACTCAGTAACAGCATTGATGTCTCTGGGACTGCCTTAAACTGGCTAGCTTCTTACCTTGGCAATACTGGTACAAAAAAAGTAATCATCCATTTCTTATGGGTGGGGGTAAGGACAATGAACCCTTACACTTCAGTCATGTCTTTAGTCAACACTTCTGAGGGGCTTGTAAAATGTGCTTTGCAAAAGTTCAGATGCATACAAACATACTTACACAGTCAAAAGAAGCATGAATATTTTGAATTACTGAACATTATAGCTATAAATCTTGAGCAAAATGACTCTTACAACTGCAGAGAGACATTAAGAAAATCCTTACTTTGCTCAAAGTTGCCTGAGCACCAAAACTGTCTTCAGCACCAATTACGTTTACCATGATTTTTGTGAAATCCTCAAGACCAAGAGTTTTGAAGATCCCTTGCACCCTGAAAGAATCACATAAATTGCCTGTTTATAGGTACCAGAAACGCCCTTAAAACCAACAAAAAACTGACAGCATATGAATATATTAACAAAAAGTTATGATGATGTAAATACCTGACATCAAACTAAATTTTCTTATATGTCATGAGAGAGACTATTTAATCTGCAAGCCATGCATTAATAATCAGAAGCTAAGCTTCACTACCTCATTCTAAAGGTGTGCATGGCCTTTAAGAATCCACACATCAGTAACATTTAGCTTATGATATAGAGTTAGATTATGACCAAGCAAACATCCAGTTCATACTCTGAAAGCTCATTTACAAGTCACAGTTTATTAAAGAATAATAACCCGGATTTCAGACCATATGGCAGCAGATTTTCATACCGTCTGATTATTGCATCAGCCGTTTTTCTTGCTTTAGCGACGGCTCTGCCACCAACAACGACGCAAACAGCAGTCAATCGATATCCATCAGCATAAGTTGCTGAGACTTTGTAGCTGTCTGTAGGAGGCAAGCCCCTAGCTCCAGAAACTCTCACTGCCTCCCTCTCCTTTCCTGCCATCACAGAAAATACATAAGAAAAACAGTCCCTTAACCCTTCGTCGGGCGTGGGGTCAAAAATGACCCCAGAGCGCATTTTCAAACTATGGTTCGATATCAAAAACTGAAATGGCTGCCGTGAATTTTCACGAGAATTATTGCATTGGTTGTCTCTACGTATTCCAGTTGAGTTTGCATGCGAATTTTAGATGGACAAAAAATTACACGACATTTATACACTTAAGGTCATGGGGTCATTTTTGACCCCATTACTTACTATTGATGTTTCTTTCTCATTTGACAGTCTAAAGTTGCACATTGCCCACAATTTTACTTCCGTATTTATTGTTACTCTTTACACAACGCTCAAGGTGCAATGATTCAAGGGCAGAGGCGCAACTTTGGTCTAAAAAGTGGGGGTACCAGTTTTTTGCATATACGAAGCAAGGCCGAGACTGCAATCTCTGGGAAGGTACAATAACAAGATATTGACTGATGTTCAAAAAGTGGGGTGTACGGTACCCCCAGCCCAAACAGTGGGTAGGGTACGGGTACCCCTCGTACCCCCACAAATTACGCCTATGATCCAGGGCCATTCCTGACAATTGGCGAAAGGCTCGCTCCATATCGAGGTCGGTGCAAAATCCGTACAAAATTCGTCAAAGCCTGCAAAATACGGCATAAAGTTATGGATGTGCTGCGATGCTGAAACGAAGTACGTGTACAATGCCAGCATATAGGCCCTATTGCAGCAAAGAGAGCCCTGATGCAGCTTCAACCAAAGATCTGGGTGGAAACATTGAACGTCAGCTCATATACCTTCTTGAATGTGGAGGTCGCAACATTACTACTGATAACTGTTGCACCTCGCTGGCCCTAGCTACAGATGTTCTGAAGATAAAGAAATCTACTTTGGTTGGTACTATTCGTACTAATCGAGTAGATTTGCCTAAAAAATTTGTTTCTCCCTGAGGACGCGAGATTGTACTCATCCTTTGTCGGGTTCAATGAGACCGGCGACTTGTCATTGCTTTCTTACAACTGGTCATCGTCTTGTTGACTATGCACATCTCCAATGGAACTTTTATCAAAACACCAAGGAAGCTTCCAGAGGTTATCAACTTCTACAACAAGACCAAAGTAGTTGATTAGGCTGACCAGATGATTCAGCACGAAGTTCTCAACGAGCCTTCGGCAGGCAGTGCCGTTCTGCAACCTGCTGGATATTCCGGCACTTCAGGCTTACGTCCTTCATGAGAAATTGAAGGTGGACAAAGCTCCAGTGAGTAAGCGTCATCAAGAAGCTGGGAAAAAAGACCTTTGCCAAGAGCTACAGGAACAGCGATGCAACTCAGCATGGGCTGATTAGAGGATGACAGTTAGACGACACTCTGGAACCTCCAAAGAAATGAGGTCGCTGCCAGGTTTGTCCCAGACAGACAAAAAAGCCACGGCTGTGTGCAAGGCATGTCATAAGAATGTGTGCACTGTCCACTGTCAAATCTTCTGTCAGACATGTCTCTCTGCTGATTGATGAAATACTTTCCTAAGCTCCTAGCAGTCTCCTATGTTCATTCTAGCGTCATTTCATTGTGCTGAGGGCACTAGCCTATACATTAAGGTAAGAACAGTATTACAAGTCTATGTTTGTATGTGGCGTCATGACATCATGACGTGACGTCATGTCATGACACCACGTCATGACGTCATGTCATGACGTCATGTCATGACGTCATGTCATGAGAAAGCGTCATTATATTGTATTGAGGGTGTTGAACATTAGGGTAGGAACAGCATTACAAGCCTCTGTTTGTATGTCAGCTCATATACGTGACGTCATGTCATGACACCACGTCATGACAACACGTCATGACGTCACGTCATGACGTGTTGTCATGAGGAAGCGTCATTATATTTTATTGAGGGCGCTAAACATTAGGGTAAGACCAGTATTACAAGCCTTTTGTTGCATGTGGCGTCATGACATCATGACGTAACGTCATGCCATGACGTCATTTTATAACGTCTCGTCATGAGGAAGTACAACAAATAATGACATTTCAGTGAATAATAATAATAATGACCTTCTCGTGCAATCTAAGTGCTTATTTTATTCGAATTACATGATAACTACTCTGGGGTCAAAATTGACCCCACGCCCTTATTTGTATAGTTTTTTTTCCGCCCGACGAAGGGTTAAACCAAACCCTGAGAAGCAGTCATGGGTATGAAGTGCTAGCAGCTACATCGACACCGCTGGAAACCCCTCAGATACGATGCAATGCTCATGAATAAGCTGGTGCTTTGCGCTTAGCTCTACAGTAGAGCTTTAGAAAATTGGAATTTGCGATTACAAATACAATTACATTTAAATAAATAATCACTTGATTGACTGATTAATTAGCTTTGACAGACGAGGGTTGGTTTCGAGACCTCTTTCTTGCCAACTGATCTTTCTGCCAGCAAAGAACTCACTTTGAAGCCAAGTTCACTAGGGGATGCATAAGTAGAGCAGACACCTTGCAACATCTTTATGCATCGGCAGGAATTTGAATCATAACCTCTGGGGCACTCGGATAACAGTCCAGCAAGCTAACTATCAGACTAGTGTGCATTTAGATGCAGATATATGATTATGATACATCACCTAAAACTGAGTTCAGTTAACATCAGTTCTGTCTGCAATCACACACTGCATGCTTTTAGTTATTTCAACAGCAAGAGAATGGCAAAGGTTCTATGTTGTATAATGTATAGTACTGATTTATTCTATTAAGTCTAAGGTATTATCCTGAGGAATATAGACTTTGTGGCTTGAACTCTTATATAACATTATATAATGTTTCTTAAAGCTTTTATACAAATTTCTTCTTAGTCAGTATTTATTCCTAAAATCTCAAAACTAACCAAATTTAAATTCAGCACCATATTTAATTAAAACTAATTTGATATAATATATACTTGAAAAGTAATTCAACAAGTTATTTCTTGCTTTACTACATGAAAGAATTAACTACTCTTTTCACCTGTAATGTGTTCAATCTTTACATTTGAAAAATCGCAGATGACATCTGGAAGGATGTACTGTCTCGGATCACCAATCTCATAAACCAGCTGCTCGGAAACTGTAGCTGGAGTGACTAGCCCACCTGTTCCAGGAGGTTTTGTCAAAATGAACTCACCATTTGCTGAACATTCCACTATTGGAAACCCAATATTATGCCTAAATAAAATAGTATTAACAATCAGTTCAGAAAGCAACACAAATTTTGTCTGTTAAAAAATTGTCTGTAAATTATAATTTATGAATATCACCTCAGAATAGTAAAGAGAACAAAAAACTTGTTTGATTCACATTTTTAATAGTAATAAATTTGAAATTAAATATACTTTTGGAAATGCCTGAACCATCACACTGACCAATATATATGACTGCCCAGTGCTTAAATAGCTGATAAAATTGCCTTTCTCAGACTGACCAGAATGCATAGTTTGCATACACAAATGAATCATCAGTGTTTCATTAAATCTTGGGGACCAAATATGAAACTAACTACTGAAATACAGATGGAAATATAAACAACGTATAAAATCAGTTTAAAATTATATAAATGACTCATTGAAATGCGCAGACAAAATTGTTAGGTCGGTATTGTCCAATTTACTTTGCAGGTGCCTTAACACTGACAAGAATACATGTTCTAAATATTAAAAATACTAATAACAAAAAGTTGGATAATATTCCTTACCAATCAGGAACTGCTTCCCAATCAGTGAAAATGCCTCCAGTGGCCTGAGCCCCACACTCAATTAGATGACCAGCCAGGCTGAAAACAATTCATCCGAAAGTGCAACTGTTACTAGACTAACTAAATGTGTTGTAACCATTTCTTTAAATCTATTACAACACACACTCATCACAAATATATAAATGCATACAAACAAGCAAAATAAATGACTAAATTAGGCAAAAATTCCACATACTGGGTCACAGGTAAAATACAAGCATATCACTTTAAAACAGACAAGTTTTAAGAGTCACACAAAAAATTAGAACTGGAGCTTATCAACCCACAACCTCTGTTGCATCACTGGCCAGCACGTCTGGAATAGACTGGCTCTTCATCAAGAAAAGTCAAGAACTCATTTGTTGTTGCCTTCATTAGATACACACGATGACCATCAACTAATTAGTAACTTCTATTGTGCCAGTGTCTAATGCTCATGGCAATAACTGATGGTTACCAAAACTAAGCCATAATCGGGTCAGTATCCAGAAGAATTTTAGGGCTGTTCAAGGCAGAGCCTTGAAAAATCATGCAAAATTGTAGACAAACATGAACATTTTTAAAAACCTCCCAAAACTCACTTTTGAGAGGTTAATAAAATGCACTCTATAAAAGCCCAGATGCAAGTATACCAACCACATTATCTATCAATGCAGAGTGTAAAATGACTGTTGCATGATTGCTTCTAACATTGAACTTGCCTGCTTTTTGTAAGTCTCTCAAGTCTCATTTCTTTAGCTGTGGCTGAGCTGGGAGCACCTCTGAGTAGGTATCAGGTATCTTGAAGAGGTGCTATATCAAATCCTTAGAATGAATGAATGAATGAATGAACTGCTTATCAAAACAGGTTAAATGTAAAATCATTCACCTTCCTGATGCTAATAAATCGTAGTTATCATGAGACCACTGGAACTGCAATACAACATCACTGAATTTAAACATATATATCACACAAGGCAGAAAATAACTAGTCCATAAATCATCCCAACAGCTCATTTTATACCAAACACTATCAGTCTGCACAGAAAATAACTTACAACTGCCACATTAACTTTTTTAACATACCTAAATTAACAAAGTCTGATCCAGTCTTTGATCAGATTCATCATTATTTCCAAAAGTGTTAGAAATCAGCTATAAATTTTTTTCGTAGTTATCCTATTCTCAAAAGACATGAACTTCAACAAAATCAAAATCATACACAATCATTTTAATCAACTTTTCCATTAATCATCTCAAATTCTTGATGTCTAAAATGCATCAAACATTTGTTAACTACAGCCATACAAAATCCCTGCTCAACTGTTTCATTTTCAGCTATTCATTTTATATGTATTTTCATTCACACCATTAATTTAGTTTGTGAAATATTAGTGATTCCTTCAATTATTCATCACTTGAAAATTAACTCATTCCAACATCTATTCTTTCTTTCAATCACTTTCAATTCACTTGATTGTAGCATTTTAAAATGTTAACACTCTCAATAAACACTATTCTACAGGACTGAAACTTCTTGATTCAAACAGTGCTACAAATAATATCATTACCTCATTATTCCACTACTTAACCTTGTAGGTAATAGAATAATGAAATAAAAGCAAATCCATTCCTTCAACATGTTAGAAAACAGTGCGCATCGTTTACTGTGTGTAGTAAAGGACCCAACGTCAGAGCTGAGTCAGTGCATCGACCGGTCACGACAACATCTGCACCAAGATCAAGTGCCCTCTGAATTGCACCTGCACTGATAGACCATAACACAAGTCATTTATTTAAATTATTTTATATCACAGGAACTGACAAGGGAGTAGGTGACTGACAAAAACACAGTGTACAGAAATAACTACCCACTCACAATGTACGAAAAAAATAAATGCATGCAGGTATATAAAATCTTCACATTCAGACAGATAACAGAAAAGGCCTTAATGTTGGAAACACCTGTATTGATCAACTTCACTGACTTCAAAAAGGCTTTCATCAGTGTGCACAGAGGTTCATTGCAAAGGATAATGAAGAGCTAAGGAATTCCATCAAAGATTGCTCCAAATAATATCGTTACATGTGGTGGTGGTGTGGTGGTCAGTAATCATAAGATTACAGACACCACCAGGAGCTCCTACGATGGCAGTCAGTGAGTGGTGAGACATGGAGGAGAGGTAGGTGAATGGTTTCAGATCATATGGGTTTGCTTTATCACTGATGATGTTTGCACTGGTTGTGAATTAGGCGATGGTAAGGGCTATGGCAGGTAGTGATACTGGACTGAAGTGGGTGAATGGTGACAGGTTGAAAGACCTAGAGTTTGCAGACGATACCACACTACAGGACAGTACAGTAGCTTGATAACGATGGACAAGAGTTGTGATAAGGAGGTAAAGATGAGGGAAGGCAAATGCTGCATTTGGGAGGCTAGTAAGGATATGGAAGAACAACGGATACAATATGAAGAATTGAAGACTAAGATTGTCTACATGATGCCATAGTGTTTAGGACACTGCTGTACAGATCTGAGACCTGGCCAATAACAGTGACAAACAAAAAAAAGACTGGAGGTCCCACATCATCGATGGCTTAGGGAAATTCTGTATGTTTTCACAGCATGACAAAATATCTAATAAAATTATAAGAGAGCGCATGGGAGAATAGGATAGAGAACACTATCAGAAAGAGAAAATCAAAATGTAAGGGACATGTAGTTCATAAAAACTAAGATAGAAGAGCCAACTTAGCCAACCAAGTGATGATCTGGTTTCCTGATGGGAAAAGGAGAAGAACATCGAATTGCCCAGAGACCGTCAAAGATACCTTGAGGTGCATGGGGATGTTGTGGGACAAGGCCAGAGACGAGTGCTGTGTTGCCTGAGCTGCAGACCTGCACTGGAAGGACTAAGTACAAAATAATACGTAAGTCTTCTTTCTTCTTTCTTCTTTATGGCTTTGGCGATGCCCCAGCACGCAATAGCCGCTCATTTATGGTGAGTCTCCACTTCTTCCTGTCTTGTGCTCTCTGTGTAGCCTCCTGCACGGATAGGCCCATCTCCTTGCAGTCCTCTCGAATTCCATCAATCCATCGCAACCTTGGTCTTCCCCTCCTCCGCTCTCCGTGTACGTATCCGTGTAGTGCTATGTTCGGGTATCTTTCATTTCGCATTCTTGATATATGGCCGAAATAGTGCAGTCTCCTGATCCTTATTCTGTCCACGATGTCCTGCTGCATGTTCAATCTGTTGTGTATCTCCGTATTTCTTATCCTGTCTCTTCTGGTGACTCCCACTTTTTTTAATATGTAAGTATTAAGTACTAAGTACGGTACATGCAACTGAAAAGTTAATGGAGAATTTACATCATTAGTCATGACACAAATAGCAATCTCTTATAATTCATGCATTAAAAATCATAGATGTAACTAAGGACAGAGAAACCATTACCCTAAATAAGCTGTCATGCTTGTAACACTGGATGGAAACTGTAATCCCGAGAACATGTCAGTTGTATTGGACCTCTCTATGTCAGATTTCTAAAATATAGAGTAATAAAAACACTTACATCTGTATAAATTTAACTTCAAAACGCTCAGGTAACAGGCAAAGAGCATAACCACATGCTGCAGACTTTGCTCAGCTGTTGTTACTCTTCACCTCAACACAACACCAAGAACTCGGACTATAGTGTCAACTCTGGATGCAACTGAATTTGTTGGGCTCTACAAGTGTGCAAGGGCCTGCCAGCGATTATTTACCCGGTAGTTACCCAAATATTATTTCCTCACAGATAAATGTGCTGTTCTAAATGAACTTCAACACTATGTAATATAATTAGTAACTTCTATTGTGCCGGTGTCTAATGCACAAGGCACTATACTTAGGTTAGCAAGCACAGCACTTTTGAAAAGTACCTAAAAGGTGCTATATTAAGCATCTTGATACAAATGCACATATACCTATATAAACTTACATACACACGTACCTCAGAAATCACAATTGCTACTAAGTATTCCTGTGAACTATGAGTAATAAATAAAAAATACTGCCATGTTGCATGAAGGAAAGTCATACTATCAGTTGGGATACAACCAAAACAATAATCATTTGTTAACATAACTGTAATAAGGAGAAAATGTTGTCTTAATATGAAAGCTGAACAGAAACCTGGGACATGATGTCATCTCCTGTCACCACAGCGACTTTCACTTCGACACTTGCTTTCTTTGCAGCCTCTTGTATTGCAGCTGCACAGGACAAAGGGTTAATGCCACCAGCATTGCTTACAACCCTGATGCCTACAAATACAAACAGATATCATGCTGACTGATTAGGACAAACAAATATTCATGTCAGTGCACTGGGAAGACTTAACTTTCATTAAACATTGTCATTGGGGGTGGGGCCCATAGAGTAATGGATAACACACTGGCGTGAAGAGCAGTAAGTACCAAGATAAAATCCTGGTTTATTCAGCCTTCCACTCGCTAGATGGCAGCGGTGGTTAAATGAATAGTAGGCCGTGATTGGCGCCCTGTTGGCTGCCGTATAAAAACAGTTACATTCGACTCCTGTAAAACTGTTATCGTGTGATTCTACTGTACACATGCATGTAAAGCGCCCCGCATGGCTGCCGTTTCTACTATATGTATGATCGCTGTACAGCGCAGTGCGGTAAGCAGGCGCTTAAATAAAGAAAATATTATTATTATTATTATTAGTAGTATTCAATTTCTTTTAATGTGTTAATCTTAAATCAATGAACGAATTAACTGCATCATCACAAATATTAATCATACAGCTGAAAAGTTGAAAGAGAATTTTAACAGTTGAAGAATTAAATAAGCAAATTAGTAGTAGTTACCTTTTTGTTTGATTGTACCGAGGTATGGTCCGATGCCAGCTTGAACAAAATCTGGAGCATAACCAAGGTTCTACAACCAGAATTACTTGCAAGTACTCCTGGGAATCTCATAGCTACTGGTAATGAACGCAATAATGCAAATTTCTGAGGTATTACTCTAACGTACATCAAGACTGAATACTGATACTTGGTTTCTCAATGCCTTGTGTGCCACAGGTACAAACTGTGACAATGGAAAACTTTCTACATAAGTCATAGATGCAGAATTGTGACATTACAGAAGCACTTAATAAAGCAGCTGACGTCAGGGAACCAGCAGTTACCCTAGGTAAATAAATCAATCAATCAATCAATCAAAATGCTTTTATTGTTCACCATAAACATATAGGCATGAAAATAACAAGTACATGTTACATGCAGTGACAATGGGAGTACCCAAAGGAACGAACCGTTCCACTAATAGGGCCCCCTAGTTACAATAAATCATTACAACCAGTGAAGCAGTTCGTTAAGTGTCGTGTCCATTATTATTTATAGCATTAACAAGACAAAACAAAACAAAACCCACCCCATCAACCCCAATTGTCAAGCATTGTGTGCTTAAACAGTGAGTATAATCAAACCGCTTCAGACCAGCAATAAGATTTTTTAAAGATCAATTGAAGCAGTAGAATTGTTTCATTTAGCAATATAAACACAGTCCTCAGACCCAGTTGAGAACCTCTAACTTCAAAAGTTCAATTGTATAACACACTCAACACATAGGCCTACACTCCTTCTATCATCCTGCTCAAAGCATTAACAACAATTAGGTATGGCTGTTGGTCCTACAAAAGTTGTGCATTCCATAATAAGACAGCACATAACCATCACTAACATTTTGACTAGAAATGGTTTACAATCAAGCAAATTAGTACATAACCGGCTATTGCCCACGTAATTAAACTCAACTGATAGGTCACAGAATCAGTTGATTTTACAGTTACAAGACATTCAATAAATACTAAATGTTCCCTTAATTAGCATAGTACATAACCTACAATTTTCACAATGGTGATTTATACACAGATAGGGTAGTTGCAGAAATAGCTGAAGAATGATTGGCAATCTGTTTTTTATGATCACGTTTTATGACTCTGATGGTGATTGAAGATGAATTTGGCATATGATATTCGGTAAATAGGAGTCGGATGAAAAGTTAATTTTGAAGGATTTCACACTTTACAGGTAGCAGAATGAACATTGGCCACTGTAAGCAGCATTCATTGCAGACACATTCTCGAAACACTAAGTGATGGCCAAAGTGAACATATGCCTATTTAAACCTATAAATTATAGAATTTTTAACTTTTTCATCTTTAACTTTATTTTTAGTGGTTGATGAGATCTAATGCTTTATCCTCCAGAAGAAAACTGGAATAAAAACCTCAAAAATATCTGGCTGGAGCCAGAACATGGCTAAACTATGGTCGGTAAAGGACTAAGAAGCATTTAAGAGCATAAATTCCTTAATTCAGAAGATGATTGGGCAATGTGAAAACAGTCAGTTAATATCTCCAGACTCACATGAAAATTCTAAATTTGGTATATTATGGAGAATGTATACGTGTCAAAAGAAGATGGGGAGCATGGTTAGAAGTGGAAATCCAACCAACAAGCCTTGCAGACTGCATTGCAGTCACCCACGCGCTGGCACAGTCCTGTAGTTATCTTCTTCATAGCAAGTTTTATCAACTGCAACTACTAACACTAGTTAGCATAAATAAGAGTTACCGTAGCATGAAGTAACAAAAAGGAAGTAACCTACAACAAAATTTCTGTCAACAGCCAAGTATGATTTCTAATCAAAGACAATCTTCCGATTCTGTATAAAGTGAGAGTGAACAAAAGATCTGTTCACTAAGATTCGATATTTTGTCACTTGTTGTCGTTTTACCACACTAAATGAATAGGATTATCATATGCTTAAACCAGAAATGACTGAATCACATGCAGGCACTAAACTTGTAGCACAAAAGATAAAGGCACTTACAGGAACCTTCTGTTTGGCTGCAGTCAGTAAGGACATGGTTATCTCCGACAAATAATCAAAAACCAGGAAATTAATGTTGCCCTTATGGATCAGCTGTGGAGCTAAAATGAAAATTTTAATAGGCAGACAAGTTCAGTTAGCAAAAATCTGACATTTTTTACATATGTACGCATTGTACGTGCATGTATGTATGTATGTATGTTTGTAACAAGCCACTTGCTATAGTACCCTTCACAGGGGCGGATCCAGGGGGGCCAATCCGGCCATGGCCCCCCATTTGAAATTTTCTTTATTTACACAGGCGTTTTATGGGCGTTTTATGATGTTTACACAGGCGTGCCCCCCCCCGTTGGCGTGGATGAGTCAAATAATGTACACAGGACATGGGTAATGTAGACTGAAGACAGTAAAAAGGTTAATGACTAGAGATGGTAGGTATGTAAAAATTTTTGGCCCCCTCTGACAGACCTTCTGGATCCGCCCCTGACCCTTCAAGTACCTCACAAAAGCACAGCCTGCACCAGCCCAAATAATGTTAAATTGTTAGGAACAAAAAGTTTATAAATTATCGAACAGTGCTCAGATAACTAGAAGAGCTCCCACAGACATCGTAATCATGCACAACCAATGGATGGGGAACCATCCTTGATTCCATGCTGATAGTAGACACCATGCTCAGAGTTTTACAAGAATGCTCTATGTATGAAAAAGAGAACAGAACCAAACTGGACCATATTCAAGACAATATTAATCATATTACTAATATTATCGTGCCTCAGATTCGTTTTTGTGTGTGACTGCGTGCACTAAAAACGTTAGTAATAATAATGATAATAATTAAATTTTTATTATTATCAGCCGCAGTAGCAGTAGTAATTTAGTAGTAATGGTAGTGGTGATGGTTGTGGTGGTGGTGGTAGTAGTAATAATAGTAGTAATAACAGAAAATAATACCAAAAACTTGACCAAGTACATTGTGTATGTGTTGGGTGTTGCAGGAGCACCACCCTCAATACGATCACTCCTTAACATGGCAATCTGGCATAGTCTGGTGACCGGTTAAGTCTGGCTAAGTATCACTAATATGGCCACCCAAAACTCCAACAGAAAAAAACAACTTCAGCACAATTATCAAATACAAATATAAGTAAAAATAAGTAATCAGCAACTTGAAACAGATTGCAATTTGTTTTCCCTGTAGCTGAAGAGTTTGTCTGGTGTAACAAAATAAGTATGTAATCAGTAATTGGCAATTTTGACAAGTTGCAATTTGTTTCCAATGCAGTTGAAGAGTTTGTCTGATGTAGTAAATTTCAGCATGCTGGAAATACATTCAAAAAATTTCTTTTATTTTGTACATATGTCACAAATTTACCCTGTATAATGCATGCATAGAACAAATATAAATATTAAAAATCTATTGTGTTACTCTCTCATTTTTATTGCATGATTATTGACACTGGGCGTTCATCGCTTTATTTCTCTTGCAGTTTGGTGTGGAAATATTGTTGCCACTTAGCTGGACTTCAGCGGTTGAATCCACCGGCTTACCCCATAGGGTCGAGATTAAATCAATCTACTATAGCAAATTTGAAGCTTCATGGCTCAGATGTAGGTAATCAGTAATTGGCCAAATCTGACTTATATAGGGTTAAAAACTGTTCCTTTGCTTAACACATCTCGACGTTACCATATCTGATGCACTACCGCGGCTGTATAAGATAAGTTAATCCACTTCATCGTTATCAAAATCAGCCGAAAAATAACGTTGCACAATCTAACATGGTTGGAAGTTCAGAGTAAGGGTCAGTCACGCTAAGTACTGTGCTACAGTCAAACTTTGACCCTACACCGGCACTATAATCATGACACAAAAAATATAGTAGCAAATAAAAAAGTAATCCTAAGGCATAAAGGCATATGCCCTTTAAGTTGGCACATGAGGAACTTCAGAACAGGTGGTTATTTTAGACTGATTAAAATCTATGGTTAAGACCCTTTAGGCCAACCTGAAACGGCAGTGTCGCCCCAGAAACCAGACGCACAGCCTATTCGAACAGTTTTCTCGCCTGACACGCTCTGACCATAGTGCCGTGCACTGCACTTTAGATCAACGATCGAAGACCTCCTGAGGAGTGAGGATGTGTTTCTGGTAAACTTTAGAAAGTTTGCCGAGCATTCCGAAACATTTAAAACAAATGCCATTTCTGGAAATTCGCACACGCAGTAGGCCCTACACACGACTAAGATAAGAAAACTTGTAAACAAAAACCTGCACGCGGTATCTATGAGCTGCACCAAAAACCCGCTAGTTTTCCATTTTGGAGATTTCTTTTGCGTAAAGAACATTAATTCTATTGTTTTCATATTTCAACTGAAAACAACTGCATTGCAAAATTTCATAATAGAGCTTTTTGACAGGCGTGATATTTCAATGTTGTACCTGAACCTGACCTAACCATTGCTATACAAACTATCCGATTTTGCATCTGATTCTGCACCATCCTACGACCGCTATAAAATGTCAATCTTCGATCTATAGCCATAACAGGCCACCTCACAAAAACCAGCTGAAATAACCGCTATATAAAATAGAGTTCCGCAAGAGCCAGCCTAGAACTTCACGAGGACCTATCCAGATTCGTCGGTTTCGTTGCTGAATCAGAACAGTGATGGGGCCTCGAGACCGCGGTCTTCAGTGCCAGATTAACTATGGCGCAACTGGCGCACTTGCGCCAGGCCTTCTTTCGGGGGTAAAAATTAAAAAAAAACAAAAAACATTGAGAAATCCGATTATCCGATCGAATTTGTTTATATAAGTCACAGTCCGGCTTATTTAAAATGTTTAATTTCTAAAACAAGCATTGCATATAAAATTTGGTGGCATTATAAAAACAGGCCTTCTACAGTACTACTACTATAATGATGACGTACTAATTAATTGTGTACTGTAATGATGACGTATGACGTAATCAATTTATGCGCGGATCGACCCCATCACCAAATAAAATATAGATAGATATGCGTACGGTACAGACGACACAGTGTATGTTCCATGTAATATTATTATCTACTATTTAGTGTTTATGTAGCTGCTTATTTCTTTTTTTAATTTTAATTTTTAAACAAATAAAATAAGTAGGCCTAAAGAAAATGAAGAAATTTGAGTCCGGTTGGCAGAAACGTCAAAGAAAACGCGAACTTGAAGAGGTAGGCAAACAGCAACGTGGTAGTATCACAGTATATATGTAATTATCTATACTGTGGTAGTATTGATAAATTTCTGGCAGTAAAAACACGAGAAGTGCCGCAATTTATAGATGGTGTCGACTCAGCGTCAGAAGCTGGATGCAGTTCAGGCTTAGGCCGCTCAGCAGTGTCAGCACTAATGCCAACAACAGACACCCTTGATTTCAGCAATGATATCATTGATATGCCTAAATCTGAAACTACCATAGATCAGGGCTGTAGTGGTAAAGTTTGAGGTGAGTATACGCTACCGGTGACCAGCGGCGTCAAAAAAAATTTGAAGACCTTTTTTAGGAAAAATTTCAGACTTTTCACCAATTCTTTGAAAATTTTCAGACTTTTTACGATTTCGTCTCTGAAAAAGTTGATGACCTTTTTTTTTTTAGTCATTCGCCCTAAAAACCTTTGAAAACCTCTCTTTTTCCTCAAAATTTCATCTACAGAGGTAAGTATACGCTGTATACCCGCGTATACCCTCGTCTACACCCATGAGAATACGCTCTCAAATTTCTCTAGAGGTAAGTATACGCTGTATACCCGCGTATACCCTCGACTACAGCCCTGCCATAGATCTACCATTAAAACAAGAGAATCAATCTGTTGGAAACGTGCCACAAACAGATGCTGCTCTGTGGACTATAAATGAAGATTTGGTCAGTTATTGGCTGCAGATGGGACCTGAACCATGTCGTAATCAAGATGGCATGTACTCTAAATCCATAAAACAACATGGAAATAAAGTAAAATTGAATAGTACCAAAAGAAAACTAAACGATTCTGCTTTTTTTACGATCACACCAAACATTGATTCTTTCTCTACTTTAAAAGCGCGAAGGAAAGACTTTTAATCTCGACGAACATTTTTGAACAGTTGAACTGTAACAAGTAAGATTAAAAAATCTCCTATGATCCTATCACAGCTTCATTTTGTGTTCATAAATTATTAAAGTATGTTTTTCTATATAATTAATTTTTTCCCCATTTTTTTTGATAATTTGATTGGATAGAGGGCCTACTTTAGTTTTGTTGCATTGTTTGCGCCAGGCCTCTAAAAAGTTAATCCGGCACTGGCGGTCTTGGTCTCGAGACCGTCTCGAGACCGAAAACATGCGGTCTTGGTCTCGGTCTTGGTCTTGAAGGTGCCGGTCTTGGTCTTGGTCTTGGTCTTAAAGGTGCGGTCTTGGTCTTGGTCTTGGTCTTGGGCGTCTGGTCTCGGTCATTTGCCTTTGGTCTCGACCTTGGGTGCAGAGGCGGCCTCTGACAGTTTTGTGGCTATAAGCAAGCAGCAAGGACAAAAATGCTGTCACTTACTAAAACATATATTTCCATTTAATTTCTTATTAACTAATTATATTATTTTTTTGCCGGAATTTTTCGCCCCTTGAGAAATGCCGCTCTAGGCAGTACCTATATCGCCTACCGGTATACCTAAAGCCAGCACAGCTTGGGTGGGATCGAGAGTGGAGTGTGGAGTATTTGTAAATGTTGTTGTCAATATTTAAATTTTATTTTGCTGGTCTTTGCGATCATTAGTTTTATTGCATCTCATCAACACCTGCACCTGTTGAGAGGGTGTTTAGCTGTAGTGAACACTTCATCAGACCACACAGGGCAAGATTTTGGGACAAAACCTTGTGTAATTTAAATTAGTTCTTATAAAATGTAATAAATATCTGATTTGAATGATGGGATTGTTACACTTAAATCGAGAATGGCGTTTACGGTAGGCCTTATTGGTTTTGAGGCTTAGGTCTTGGTCTTGGACCATATGCGGTCTCGGTCTTGGACCATGCGGTCTTGGTCTCGGTCTCGAACCATGCGGTCTTGGTCTCGGTCTTGGTCTTGGACCATACGGTCTTGGTCTTGGACCATGCGGTCTTGGTCTCGGTCTTAGTCTTGGACCATGCGGTCTTGGTCTCGGTCTTGGTCTTAGGTTTTTGGTCTTGTGCACAACACTGAATCAGAATCAGAGAGGGGTCTGGACCCTATAGAGAGGATCGAGGAGACAGAATAGGTACGGTAGGCCTACGTGTAAACTGCTGGTGATTGTTTGCCTAAAATCTTTATCGTAACCTCTGAATTTCTTAAAAAGTTACTTAAAAGCTAAGCGAAAAGCATCGGTTAACTCACGGTCAAGCGACGCATAAAGTTCAAATTAAGATATCAAGTGAAGAGTGAGAAGAAAACATGTGGGATCTATGCGTAATATATAATAGGCCTAGGCCCCTATAGGCCTAGACGGTTAGACCTATTGTATGTAAACTCCAAGGAGAATGTACAATATCATAAGCATAAACATAAATACATTTGTTGGGTAATTTAGGAACAGCAACCCTATACTGAATTATTTGCCTCTGATTTCGCCGTCTTGAGGTCCAAAGTCTTGGTCTTGAGGTTCAAGGTCTTGGTCTTTGTCTTGAGGTTTAAGGTCTTGACAACAAGACTGGTTTTTCTATTATTTGATCACAAAACCATAGCTATGTATCCAATAAAGTTACATGCTTATAGATTCTACTATTTAAGAGCTTTCCAATGGTGTTTAACATGTTATCATGGGATCCAAGGCTGGTGTCTAAAAGTGTTTAGAAATTGGACACGTCGGGCGAAAATTATGCCAATTTGGGGGAAATGTGAGAGCCTTGGGGGACCCCTAAATATTTTTAAAATGTCATAAAATTTTACAGGTGTTATTATGGGACCATTATAGAAACTTTTTGGAGGGACTGCGTAAAAATATTCAACAACAAATATTTTTAGGACACCCTACCTCCCCCTTTGCGGACGTCCGCAAGCCAAAGCCAATTAACAGTCGCTATATTAAAACGTGTACACTTACACAGCTCTTCCAATTCCTGTCCCTCTGTGTCTTGAACGATGAAATATTAACTTGTCAGATCAAAACTGCCTCCCTCTCTGAGGCAATCAAGAAGAAACTCTATTTCTACGACCATGTTATTTCTGTTACAGCCGTCAAGCTCAGAGTGTATTCATTCATTCATTTCATTCATTTCGGATATTTCTATAGCGCCTCTTCAAGCCTACTACTACTCAGAGGCGCTCCCGACTACAGCATTGATACTGTGACGGAGTTTTCACGTCGAAGCGCCACGAGCAATTGCGAGTGAAGGACTTGCCCAAGGTCCCTACGCAGCGACTAGAGTGGGATTGGAACCTGCAACCCTACGGTCACAAGGCGCCGAACTTACCACTGAGCCACCACGCCCCACAAACAGGTGGCTTCATAGCTGACAAACGCGTATTAAAGTTTTAGTACAAGGCATGATACATAGCTGACTTAAACGCAATATATATTAATTGTTTTTATTCAAACAAACATAGCTGACAAACGCGCTATATTAACTGGCTTAATACAAACAGACAAAATACATATATACATAGATACACACAAACATAGCCTACATAGAACTACAGACATAGATTAAAGCACTTCTTTGCTGACTACGCAGTAGAGTGGTGTGAAAGTGAAGGTCAAAATATTTTCTGAATTATAATTATTAATCGAAATAGGGTGAAAAAGGTTTATCTGTAAGAAGTGAAATTATGGCTAAATTTCATTTCTTGACGTGCCCTAACGACTTTAGTAGGCCTAACGGATGCTTGCAAAATACTAATAAGCGATTGCTTAACCATAACCATAACCATAACATTAATGCAAGTTATTACCAATATATCTTTCACTAATAACTAAACAATACTTCACAAGACTATACTTTTTTTTTTCTTAACACACATATTAAAAAGTTGATCATTGCAATGGACAGCGAAACATAAATTTCACTGAACACGCAAGCACTGTCCAACATTCAAAGTAGGCCTAATTAAGAAAACGTGAAAACGCTTGAAGCAGAAACATAAATTTCAATTAAACAATCCAAGACTCATAGATTACAATTGTCTCACATTATCGAAAACATAATCTGTCTTGTTATCCAAAGAAGCCACCTGTTGCCTGGACTTAATTCTGTTTCTGATTATTCCATTTCGAGCAATTTCCCCGCAAACCGCTTTAAGTGCTTAGGTTACCAGTTTCTCGCCTCTCTCGATAGCTTGTGTGACCTGGTACCCTGACGAATGGCAATAAAGCGTTATTGGCACCAAATACTCTGCCGACTGGAATCTTTGATAGAAGCGTGGGGAGGTAGCAGTCAAATCCATCCATTTTATTAACCCGACGTAAAACCCAGCTGGTCCAGTAGTTTTTCCATCTAACTGCATCATCATCATCATCATCATCATCATCATCATCATCATCATCATCATCATCATCATCATCATCATCATGGCCATCATCATCATCATCAGGAGGAGGAGGACGACGACGACGACGAAGAGGAGGAGCAGGGAGAATGGGGAGGAGAATGAGGAGAATGAGAATGAGGAGGTAGAGAGACTGAGCGAGGACAAGAGGGGCGGAGAGGAAGGAGGAAGTAGGAGGTGGTTGAGGAGAAGAGGGAGGAGGAGGACGAGAAGGAGGAGAGGAAGAAGGGGAAGAGAAAAGAAGAGCGGAGGGAGGGGGAGACGAAGAAAAGCAGTCCCTTAAGCTAAACTGAAAGGCAACTATATATAGGATAAAAAGTGTTAGCAACTTAATTTTCTTAGCCTCGGCATATAAGGGCGGGTGGCCAGTGCTCTCCCTCATCGTCCCATCTTCCCACCGACAGTGTACGGTCAGTGTATTCATCATAGCTGAGTTGCAAGTTAAGGCGACAGAAACGTTTAAGCTGATCGAACTGTGGCTAACCTCAAAACTAAAGTTCGACTTTGAATATCTCAGTTTAATAGAGCAGATTTTCGAAATTGTTCTTTACATTTGCAGATCGCCCCATGGCTTCTTGTTGCGTCTTTTCACGAAGTAGACATAGGCCAACTGCACGAAAACATCAGCCATCTATATATATATAGACATCACATTATTACCATTAATTAATGATTAGATTATCCATAGAGCACAGAGGCTAATAAGGTGGCCCTCTATCGACTCTATATTAAAAAAAACACGTGTTATATATTATCAAAACTATCCAATCAAGTGATGACAGATTCTCAACTGAACAGTTGAGCGTATACACACCTACACGAAGCAGTGCCGTTTTAAGGCCTAGGCCCGCGAGGCCCGGGCCTAGGGCCCCGCGCAACAGGGGGGCCCCGCGGCGGCCCAGGAACAAAATAACAATATTATAAGCTCTATTCTAACAAGTAACAATTCTGAAAAACAACGCAAGAACAATAACACATTTTTAGTATTTTTTTAAAGTCTGCTGCGGTCTTCATTTTTAAATATAATTTTTGGCAATAAGCGCATAGCGCTATAGTAGTTAGACTGAAATAAATCAATAGCCTAATTGTAACGCATGGCGGCGATCGCGCACAGCTTGCTGTATATTTTGTTTGTTTTCATTATTTTATCTGCTTTTTATAACGCTATTCAAAAATTTCTTATGTCTTCGTACGTTAATATTAATTTTTAATATTAAATCTCCCTCAGTCCTATAATCTAGTCATTTTCTAAATTGTTTTAAACTTTAAATTATAAAAAGGCAAAAAGCGTAGGCCTAATCAAATTTCCCACATAGAATAAATATAGACCTATGTAGGCATGTCGGTACTCTGTACTCAGTCGGTAGTGAAAGCTATTATTTAACGAAATCAAAAACAGCTCTTGTCACTTCATTTCCACCTCCTCCAATGTATAACGTTAAGTTATTTTGATAGTTTCTATTCTAATTGTTATGCAGATTCAGATTGTGATTATCAGTTATCACCGTTGTAAGAAAATTTCGTTGCAAAGTCACAATCCATGTATAGCAAACATTCACACTCATTACAATCTCACTTTCATAGGCTTAATTTGTGGGGGGTACGAGGGGTACGTGCACCCCACTTTTTTGACCGGAAGTACCTTACCCCCACTTTTTAGACAATGTCAATTAATGTTTTATTATTGAGCCTTGCTTCGTGTATGTAAGAAATTGGTACGGTGGTACCCCACTTTTTAGACCAAAGTTATGCCCTGCTCACTTTCAATTTGTATAAAAATTAACAATGGAAACTGTAACGTATTTTAAAACTAAACTTTTATTAAAACTAAACTTTTATTTTACGCTTGTAGTACAAGATTTCTGTGTTACTATGAGTTTAGTAATGGTAGGCCTACTATATTAATCAATTTAACCAGTGTTTTTTCAGCCAGAACGGCGTTCCGGCACCTTTTTTTCAGCTAGGGCCTACTAAAAAATAATTTATTTAGTTTAATATTAAGAACAATAATTTAGTTATTTTAATTTAATTTCAGTGTTGTGAACTGTTTTAAGTGTTTATTGAGACCCTCCCAACCCCCAACCCAGTTTTTCTAGGGATTTTAGCCCTTCCATATTTGTTCAGTTCCGGGACCTGTTTTCTGGTAAAAGAGCACTGAATTTAACAAAATAACACATAATTATGCACATGCAATGCATTAATGCAATACTGTAGCTGAGACAGAGATTGAGGCGGAAATCGGTTTTACGGTTAAGGTTAGTTAGGGTTTGTGCAGATTGTGCCTAGGGCCCCCAAACTCCTTAAAACGGCTCTGACACGAAGTCATGTAGATCTTTCCCACTCGGTCCAAAAGACTGAGCCACCCGTTGCACAGATGCTCCCCCTCTCTCTCTCTGTCTGTCTCTCTGTCTGTCTCTGTCTGTCTCTGTGTCTTTCTGTCTGTCTGTCTGTCTCTCTCTGGCAACCAGACTCTTCCCGTGATCATCTCTGGACATCTCTTTTGATTTTACACCGCGCTTGTGAATAATCTGGATAATCTGAATAAACTTAGCTTGAGTAGCGCTTTAGAAATTTAAAGTTTGTGACTACGATACGGTTGTATCCTTTCATTAGTTCAGTACTGTGTTATGCTAAGTTGTCACCGTTTGATATGGTAGGCCAGCTCTCGGACACAGTGAATGCAGTCGAAATGTTACAATGAACTTAAGGACTTAGGCAGACCTGGTAGGCCCTAAACCATGGGTGTCCGCAGGAATTTTCTTAGGGGGCGCAAAATTTTGTAGGGGGCAACATTTTTTACGTGGGGGCAAAATGACGTTTTACAGAGAAAAAAATTTGCAGAAAAAAAAATTTAAAATAAATAATGATCAAGGACTTTGTCTAAAAATAATTGTGTTTTTTCGCACTGAAAATCGTGTTGGGACTGTTGTAATAATCATAATAATCAAAAGATTTTATTTTTATAAAAAATATTTGCCCACACCTTACATGGAACCATGATAGGTTTATAGACGATCTATTTGGTATTTGGAATGAGTCCTCTGATAAATTGAATAACTTCTTTACTACCCTTAACAATTTCCATTCTAACTTTAAATTTACTATTAATAAATCTAAACAAGAAATCCCTTTCCTAGACGTTAAAGTTATTAAACTTAATAATTGCTTAAAAACAACTATCTTTATTAAACCAACTGACAGAAAATTATATTTAAACTATCAAAGTAATCATCCTCCCCATGTTAAACAATCAATCCCATTTAGTCAATTTTTAAGACTTAAACGAATAGTCTCAGACCCGCTCGATTTAGATTACCAACTTTTAAATATGTATAATGCCTTTAAACTCAGAGAATATCCAGAATTAATACTAAAAAAAGCTATTGATAAACTTAAACTTATAGATAGAACTACATTATTGTGCTATAAAACCAAAAATAATACCATCGATAGACCCATCCTAATCCTTATTTATGAAAATAAATTTGATAAAAAAGCTATACTTAAAAGAACACTTCATAAACTCTGGCAGGAACTTCTAGCTGAAAACCCAGAATTACATACCTGTTTCAATTCTATACCAATGATTGCTTATAAGAATGGAAAAAATATTAAGAACACTTTAGTTAGTTCTAAATACCCTGCCCCTTGGTTAAACAATACAACTAACCTACATAGCATTAAAAACATAGATGAATTAAACTTGGAAAATCTTCTGGGATTACTACTAGAAC
The DNA here is from genome assembly GCA_963556255.1 of Allolobophora icterica. Lineage (NCBI taxonomy): Eukaryota > Metazoa > Annelida > Clitellata > Crassiclitellata > Lumbricidae > Allolobophora > Allolobophora icterica. The sequence continues at coordinate 44,612,586 of OY744606.1, read as the reverse complement.
AATAAAGGTTTTGTCAAGAGTCCTCCACTTGGATAAACTTTATTATTTATTTATTACCCTGTCATCCCTGTAATTTTGGTCCAAATTGACTTATGACTTTCTATTTTATTTTTTGACTTCTATCCATGTCTTATAAAATGTAAAATATCATTATAATATTATAATAAATGCTCAGGAACATACTACCCTTAAACTAACTAATACTATATTATACTATACAACTTATGCTAGTTCACTATTTCATTTCGCCAAAACTAAATATATTATTAAGCTTTATTCAAATTATTACTATATATTTCATGAACTTTTTAACGATATTGTCACCTTCTTAATCTATTGGATGATATCATTTACAAAGGACATTGATTAAATTACTCCCTACTTTAAATAGGAACCATATGTCTGTATATTACCATTACGACATCTACTGAACTTATACTAATTAAATCTAGTCAATGTTTTTCACCACACAGGCACGCCATCTAACGAATCTGTAGCAAAGTTTTTTATAACCGATACTAGGAAGGTTATGTTCATTCTAATAGCCACTCCGGTGGATATTATAGTCACAGTTTCTTCTCCTCGTGTGAAGATCACCTGACGTGTCGAACCTCGCTGTCGACCTCTTTTATGCCTACTACTCCTGCCCATAATTTCGTGACGAATGGCCACTGACGACGCAATGTAACCGCAGAAAGCGCTATGGCTTCAATTTTCTACATATTCAAGCACATTATATTCGTTTCAACCTTGTTGAAGTCTTACTTTTTCATCTAATGGAGACTCGACCTATCACCCTAAGGACACCACCTCGACGACGTGAAATACAAAGTGAGAGCGACTCTTTGAACAATCAACGAGACAATGAGCATATAGATGTCTTCCTTAAAGATATTTTCAATAAACTACCCACCCCGATCAACAAAAACAATGAGTCTAATAACGCCTCTAAAAAACGTAAAATGACAGATCATTCTACAGAGCCTACGTTAAATATAACTAGTATGGCCGATAGAATTACGAAATTAGAATACCAAGTGGCATCGCTACTCAGTAAAGTAGCTACACCCACCAACGTAGGTACCATTACACATAAGACGTTACAAGAAACGACGCCAGCTGAAGATATGCTCGAAGAAACAGACCTGCATAACATAACAAAAGATAATAGAAACCAGTTTTATAACCTCTACGGACAATTTAAACTAATTAAGAATGGTTTCAGTCGCGAGCAGTTGGCTAAGAAACTAGCAGAATCTGATTTTGAATCATTTAAATCAACTAGAGCTGACTTAACCGTCTGGTTGAAAACAGGATTGGCATTATCTAGACAATTGGAGGATTTTCAACAGAACTCTGTCGAACCAGAACCTTATCTTCCACTCCTCACATTAAGATCCCTAGCAAACATCCACGCAGCTGACTTGGAGGATTACCTCCGTACTAGAGCATCTCTGAGAAATAGGTTCATGAGCAGTCTTATCCTAGAAGCTAATAACAATTTATCTACTCTTAACGAACTAATACTCACCACCTTGAACAACCTGAAAGACAATAATTCCTACATCATCGTAGCTAAAGCTTTCAAAACTGCCGTGAATGCCAGCAGTTACCTCTTCAAGAATGCTCGAAACCTAGATGTCCAGACAAACTTCCCTGAACAAACTAACATGGGTGCCACACAAGAAGACGTGCTTAACCCGAGTTTCTCGTTGCTTCAGCCTCCTCCTGTAATACAAGAAGAAAACCGATATAACAAGAATAACACGATTAATCTACTTCGCCAGATACCACCCAGACCACTCTTCAGCCAGGTGGTAACGAGTGGTCTCAGTATTATACAGAAGCCTCGGGTTAACTACAAACACTACCCACAAATCACTAAACCTGCCACTGATGATAAAACTGGGAAAGACCGACCCCGACTACGACCGTGGCAGCAACGACCATTACAGGCGCTACACCAGAAACCCCCACCTAAAAGTGACACTGTCTCCACTATTCCTTCATCTTCCACCTACGCCTCGACTACTTTACGTGAACCACCCAGCCGTCAACCATCCTCGATACCACCTGCCATCAATACAAAGTCTCACGCACCATCAGTTGACCCTACGACTCAATTTGTACCTCCTGCCACAGACCCTGCTGCGACCGAGGGCTTCAATCCAACCAGTCAAACCATTTTTGATGTACGGATCCCCGATCCTCTCGAAGATTCGACGAATATACATACCTGACGTCTGAAGCAGAACTCCGACAGAAATGGACCGATCTACAAAGAAAATTTTCTGATTGTAAGAAAACGTTATAACCTTAAACGTAAAAATAGATCTGTAAAAAATAAAATATTCCTTAAGAAGAATCTTATCATACTTGATAATTCTTGCATTACTAATTTATCTACTCATAAACTAAGTAATTATGAATCTATAGCTTTAAATAAAGGTCTTAATTATGTCTATACGGAACCTAAAACTAACCATTTAAAACGCAATCTTGAGCTTATCGATAACTTTGAAAGAAAACTTCAAATTAAATTCTTCTTTAAACAAAATACAGATAAATTATATATAGATAAAAACATTTTATACACTAAGGAACAGAAATATCCAAAAATCAACCCAATTAAAATATATACTACATGGACACCTCCTAAACCCATCCCCTCTATTACAGCTTTCTGTAATAGATTAAAATACATGGTTAAAAAAATTTCACATAATTCCAAAAATAGACCTAATATAAATAGCAAAGAACTTAAAGCATTATATACCTTGAGAAAAAATAGAAATATTACCATTAAAGCTGCCGACAAGGGGGGAGGAATAGTCATATTAGATACAATTGATTATGAAAATAAAATGATATCACATCTATGTAATGACGCGATCTATACTAAGGTCTCTATCGAAATATTTGAAAAAGAAAATCTGATACCCAAATATCAAGCCCTTATTTTGTCTTTAAAACCATTTTTAACTAAAAAACAGTTTAATTGGCTTATGGAAGTAAAAAATAATACTGGAACGATCTACGGATTACCTAAGATTCATAAGACAGGAAACCCTATCAGACCCATCATCTCTCAATGCACTAGTTTGACTAATAAACTTCATATATATATACAGCAGATACTAAAAATAGGAGAATCCCAAATACCCAACCTTATAAAAGATACCACTGATTTCTTGAATAAACTTAAAAAATATGAAAACCAAATTAATAATGATACGTTTCTTGTCACTTTAGATGTTGAATCTCTTTATACGAACATTCCTATTGATCTCGGGATCAACTATATTATTGAACATTATCAAAACACTTTGAAATACTGGAAAGATTTTGAAATTGATGTTAAACCTATCCCCCCTTTCTTACTTAAAAATATACTCGATTTTACCCTTAAAAATTGCTATTTCTCTTTTAACGGTAATATCTACAAACAGATACAGAGGCTAACTATGGGAGGAGCTAGCTCTGTCCAAGAAGCGAATATAGTCTTGCATAAATACTTCCAAAATTTTAACTTCAGTTACCCACACCTTACATGGAACCATGATAGGTTTATAGACGATCTATTTGGTATTTGGAATGAGTCCTCTGATAAATTGAATAACTTCTTTACTACCCTTAACAATTTCCATTCTAACTTTAAATTTACTATTAATAAATCTAAACAAGAAATCCCTTTCCTAGACGTTAAAGTTATTAAACTTAATAATTGCTTAAAAACAACTATCTGGGGCATTCCACGTCAAATCAACACACTTTAGAAAAAAAATGGACGTCATCATCTCCAATTTTGGTGAAATTTGGTATGGTGACAAACCACCATGAAAAACTCTCAAAACCAAAATTTTTGATTTTTTGGTCAACCGATGTCCGAGATATGAGTCAACGAACACTGACCAAAATGGGTCAATTTTCGCTGACCACCGATGTTCAAACTGCTGTATCTCAGCTTCTATTGCACCTAGAGAAACAATTAAAATACCAAATTGAAGGTATTAAATAGCTCTATCTGGGCAAAGCACTCAGAAAAGTTCATATTTAGTAACAAGAAAATTTTGAGCAACTGTAACCTAGTGACACTGACCTAGGTCAGTTTGTCACTTCAGAATTTTATCCAATTTTTCCCATGCAAAGCTTTCATTGTTCTTAACAACAGGTGAAAATTTCAGAGTGGGCACTCTGATAGTTTTTTTACAGTGATTTTAAAGGTACAGTCGTGGCCATGATTCGCGGCCATCATCGCAACTGTTGATATGCCATGTGTGTTTAACTTCTGAATCTGAGCTGATAACATCAATGATTTTTGTACAGTGTACTTCACTGTACTAACTTTACCTCACACAACATGCTGAACAAAAATTAGGCTTACTTGCATGCCTACTTATCTACTTATTTAAATGAAATCGTGTCTCAGTTCTAGGTTTCATAGTCTTTCCTGTTGTCTGAATGTTTGCATGACATAAATTACAATTTTATAGAACTTTTCTGATGTTATTATAACTAAAGTTGTGAGAAACTACCTAAAATAGACAGCTAAGTGGAGAATCTTAAAATAATATTTAAATGTTCAAGTATATCTGGCAGGCATACAAAAGCTTCACTGCATCTGCCCAGTATCAGCCAAATCAGTTGAAGTGAGACTTCTCCAGCAGCCTGGATACTAATTGAATGTGTCTTGCAGTCTGTAGAGGTAGACAACAAGACCACGATTAAGCTATCAGATATCAAGGGCTACATCACTGCAAAGTATGACGGGCATTGGTGGCTTGGCTGTGTTCTGCAACTATTTCTGGACACAAATGAGGTGGAAGTCAATTTTTTACACCCACATGGACCAGCTCGATCATATCGATATCCGCATACAACAGACATCTTAGTTAAGTCATGCCAGGACATATTAACAACAGTTCAACCAACAACTGTCACTGGAAGAATGTACTGGTTACTTGCTGACATCCAAGGAAACTATTGCAGCAAACCAGGCTCTTCAAAACAGTTCAGATCTATCGGGCGAGAAATGATGGTCGCGAATCACCACCATGACTGTACCTTTAAAAAATCACTGTAAAAAAACTATCAGAGTGCCCACTCTGAAATTTTCACCTGTTGTTAAGAACAATGAAAGCTTTGCATGGGAAAAATTGGATAAAATTCTGAAGTGACAAACTGACCTAGATCAGTGTCACTAGGTTACAGTTGCTCAAAATATTCTTGTTACTAAGTATGAACATTTCTGAATGCTTTGCCCAGATAGAGCTATTTAATACCTTCAATTTGGTATTTTAATTGTGTCTCTAGGTGCAATAGAAGCTGAGATACAGCAGTTTGAACATTGGCGGTCAGCGAAAATCGACCTGTTTTGGTCAGTGTTCGTTGACCCATATCTCGGACATCTGTTGACCAAAAAATCAAAAATTTTGGTTTTAAGAGTTTTTCATGGTGGTTTATCACCATACCAAATTTTTAAAAAATCAGAGATGGTGATGCACGATGACTGTGTTGATTTGACATGGAATGCCCCATCTTTATTAAACCAACTGACAGAAAATTATATTTAAACTATCAAAGTAATCATCCTCCCCATGTTAAACAATCAATCCCATTTAGTCAATTTTTAAGACTTAAACGAATAGTCTCAGACCCGCTCGATTTAGATTACCAACTTTTAAATATGTATAATGCCTTTAAACTCAGAGAATATCCAGAATTAATACTAAAAAAAGCTATTGATAAACTTAAACTTATAGATAGAACTACATTATTGTGCTATAAAACCAAAAATAATACCATCGATAGACCCATCCTAATCCTTATTTATGAAAATAAATTTGATAAAAAAGCTATACTTAAAAGAACACTTCATAAACTCTGGCAGGAACTTCTAGCTGAAAACCCAGAATTACATACCTGTTTCAATTCTATACCAATGATTGCTTATAAGAATGGAAAAAATATTAAGAACACTTTAGTTAGTTCTAAATACCCTGCCCCTTGGTTAAACAATACAACTAACCTACATAGCATTAAAAACATAGATGAATTAAACTTGGAAAATCTTCTGGGATTACTACTAGAACAATAAAGGTTTTGTCAAGAGTCCTCCACTTGGATAAACTTTATTATTTATTTATTACCCTGTCATCCCTGTAATTTTGGTCCAAATTGACTTATGACTTTCTATTTTATTTTTTGACTTCTATCCATGTCTTATAAAATGTAAAATATCATTATAATATTATAATAAATGCTCAGGAACATACTACCCTTAAACTAACTAATACTATATTATACTATACAACTTATGCTAGTTCACTATTTCATTTCGCCAAAACTAAATATATTATTAAGCTTTATTCAAATTATTACTATATATTTCATGAACTTTTTAACGATATTGTCACCTTCTTAATCTATTGGATGATATCATTTACAAAGGACATTGATTAAATTACTCCCTACTTTAAATAGGAACCATATGTCTGTATATTACCATTACGACATCTACTGAACTTATACTAATTAAATCTAGTCAATGTTTTTCACCACACAGGCACGCCATCTAACGAATCTGTAGCAAAGTTTTTTATCACCGATACTAGGAAGGTTATGTTCATTCTAATAGCCACTCCGGTGGATATTATAGTCACAGTATAGCAAACATTCACACTCATTACAATCTCACTTTCATAGGCTTAATTTGTGGGGGGTACGAGGGGTACGTGCACCCCACTTTTTTGACCGGAAGTACCTTACCCCCACTTTTTAGACAATGTCAATTAATGTTTTATTATTGAGCCTTGCTTCGTGTATGTAAGAAATTGGTACGGTGGTACCCCACTTTTTAGACCAAAGTTATGCCCTGCTCACTTTCAATTTGTATAAAAATTAACAATGGAAACTGTAACGTATTTTAAAACTAAACTTTTATTAAAACTAAACTTTTATTTTACGCTTGTAGTACAAGATTTCTGTGTTACTATGAGTTTAGTAATGGTAGGCCTACTATATTAATCAATTTAACCAGTGTTTTTTCAGCCAGAACGGCGTTCCGGCACCTTTTTTCAGCTAGGGCCTACTAAAAAATAATTTATTTAGTTTAATATTAAGAACAATAATTTAGTTATTTTAATTTAATTTCAGTGTTGTGAACTGTTTTAAGTGTTTATTGAGACCCTCCCAACCCCCAACCCAGTTTTTCTAGGGATTTTAGCCCTTCCATATTTGTTCAGTTCCGGGACCTGTTTTCTGGTAAAAGAGCACTGAATTTAACAAAATAACACATAATTATGCACATGCAATGCATTAATGCAATACTGTAGCTGAGACAGAGATTGAGGCGGAAATCGGTTTTACGGTTAAGGTTAGTTAGGGTTTGTGCAGATTGTGCCTAGGGCCCCCAAACTCCTTAAAACGGCTCTGACACGAAGTCATGTAGATCTTTCCCACTCGGTCCAAAAGACTGAGCCACCCGTTGCACAGATGCTCCCCCTCTCTCTCTCTGTCTGTCTCTCTGTCTGTCTCTGTCTGTCTCTGTGTCTTTCTGTCTGTCTGTCTGTCTCTCTCTGGCAACCAGACTCTTCCCGTGATCATCTCTGGACATCTCTTTTGATTTTACACCGCGCTTGTGAATAATCTGGATAATCTGAATAAACTTAGCTTGAGTAGCGCTTTAGAAATTTAAAGTTTGTGACTACGATACGGTTGTATCCTTTCATTAGTTCAGTACTGTGTTATGCTAAGTTGTCACCGTTTGATATGGTAGGCCAGCTCTCGGACACAGTGAATGCAGTCGAAATGTTACAATGAACTTAAGGACTTAGGCAGACCTGGTAGGCCCTAAACCATGGGTGTCCGCAGGAATTTTCTTAGGGGGCGCAAAATTTTGTAGGGGGCAACATTTTTTACGTGGGGGCAAAATGACGTTTTACAGAGAAAAAAATTTGCAGAAAAAAAAATTTAAAATAAATAATGATCAAGGACTTTGTCTAAAAATAATTGTGTTTTTTCGCACTGAAAATCGTGTTGGGACTGTTGTAATAATCATAATAATCAAAAGATTTTATTTTTATAAAAAATATTTGCAAAATCGAGGGGGGTGCAAATGCGCCCCCTTGCGCCCCCCTTCGGACGCCCATGCCCTAAACTATTATGTAGGCCTACTACTACGTACCTGATCCTATGATGACTGCAAGAACCAAGTGCAGAGCAAATTTATACTGTGCGGATGTTCTCACTTCTCAGACGTTGTGGCCTGACGAAATATCATCTGCAGCTATAAAACACAGAACATAAAGAAACATGGAATATCGTCATGAGAAGATTGGAATTGGATATGAGACACGTGGCGAACAGTAGCTTGAAGGTTAGTATGCGCGGCTATAACGCGGAGAGTACGGGTTTCAGTCTCCTTGAGGTTACATATAATTTTAATTAGGGGGCATGCCCGCATCCACTTTGGGGGACACGTTTATCACTTTGTCTCTGTGAATCAACAGACCTGTTTGGGTACAAGTAAATCGGTGAAACATAACCCATAATTTATATAGATGCAGCTCGAGTACGGGATCATAATTAGGCTATCAAACATTGACATCTAATCTACAGGTTAAACATTTGTTTATTCTAATCTAATCTAATCTAATCTAATCTAGAGGTTACACATTGTTAAACATAATCAAGTCAGCCTTACCTTTAAGTGAATGCCGTCTGCAAACTACGGTCCAGCTCTGTGCATCGAGATTGGAAGAATCGTATCGTCCACATCAGTTATTTTACACGTTCCAGTGAATTGGACAATATTATCATTTGGCGATGACCGGTCTAAATAAATTACATCCATTCCTTTCGGTCATTTGTAAAATCCCGGTTGCGTAAAACATCGAACTTTATGTCGCTAATTCGAGAACTGACATAATTGGTGTTAGTGTAGATATTGTTCTGTTAAGGCCGGCTCTCAAACAAGACGTTCCAGCTTGAAACAAGTCTTCATCTCCAGGAAAATTAACAGTTTAAATGGCATCATAAGGTGTGCGGTTTTCGTTCTCAGTAGATAGTAGATTTCCGTTTTCAGGGCTTGTAGCGGTTTTGATTTTCTCACGAGTGGGATCGTTATATTCAGGAGTAGCAGTTTCGTTCTCAGCGTCATAGGGAAAGCTCTGTTTTCATGACGTGTTCTCGAGTTTCAGTCTCTTGAGTAGTAGAGTTCATTTAAGCGTTTTCGTTTTCATCATGACTAGATTTTTATCTTCACGAGCAGGAGCATTTGAGTTCTCAGCACTCGTTCAGTCGTCCATTCCGTCAGTCAGAAAGTCATCCAGTCAGTCAATCAGTCAGTCAGTTTATATAAAGGCTCCATAAGATTAACAGAACTTCTCAGATACTCTCCCATTTTTGTAAAAACCGCATCCAGAATCCAAAGTTAATCCTTGTGCAGACCCAAAGGAAAAATATTTCCAGATGGACAGTCCAACCACAGAATGTCTCTTCCCGTAAAACCGCATCCAGAATCCAAAGTTAATCCTTGTGCAGACCCAAAGGGAGAATATTTCCAGGTGGACAGCCCAACTACAGAATGTCCATTCCCGTAAAAACCACATCCAGAATCCCAAGTTAATCCTTGTGCAGACCCAAAGGGAGAATATTTCCAGGTGGACAGCCCAACTACAGAATGTCCATTCCCGTAAAAACCACATCCAGAATCCCAAGTTAATCCTTGTGCAAACCCAAAGGGAGAATATTTCCAGGTGGATAGCCCAACCACAGAATGTCTATTACCGCAAAAACTGCATCCAGAATCCCAAGTTAATCCTTGTGCAGACCCAAAGGAAGAATATTTCCAGATGGACAGTCCAACCACAGAATGTCTCTTCCCATAAAACCGCATCCAGAATCCCAAGTTAATCCTTGTGCAGACCCAAAGGGAGAATATTTCCAGGTGGACAGCTCAACTACACAATGTCCATTCCCGTAAAAACCACATCCAGAATCCCAAGTTAATCCTTGTGCAAACCCAAAGGGAGAATATTTCCAGGTGGATAGCCCAACCACAGAATGTCTGTTACCATAAAACCGCATCCAGATCCCAAGTTAATCCTTGTGCAGACCAAAAGGGAGAATATTTCCAGGTGGATAGCCCAACCACAGAACATCCCCGTAAAAACGGCATCCAGACTACCAAGTTAATTCTTGTGCAGACCCAAAAAGAGAATATTTCTAGGTGGACAGCCCAACCACAGGATGTCTGTGAGAGTAAAAACTGCATCCAGAATTCCAAGCTAATCCTTGTGCAAACCCAAAAAGAAAACATCCCACGTCGATGGCCCAACCACAGAATGTCCACTACCGCAAAAACGGCATCAGAAACCGATACTTCCGTCTTCTTACCCTCCACCACGAGGAGTGTTGCCCATTCCATCAGAAACCCACACTTCCCTCTTCCTACCCTCTACCACGAGGAGTGTTGCCCCTTTCATCAGAAACCCACGCTTCCCTATTCTTACCGACCACCACAAGGAGTTTTGCCCCTTTCATCAGAAACCCACACTTTCCTCTTCTTAGCCGCCACCACGAGGCGTTTTGCACCTTTCATCAGAACCCCACGCTTCCCTCTTCTTACCGACCACCACGTGGAGTTTTGCCCTTTCATCAGAAACCCACGCTTCCCTCTTCTTACCGACCACCACGAGGAGTATTGCCCCTTTCATCAGCAACCCACACTTTCCTCTTCTAACCCGCCACCACGAGGAGCTTTGCCCCTTTCATCAGAAACCCACGCTTCCCTATTCTTACAGACCACCACGAGGAGTTTTGCCCCTTTCATCAGAAACCCACACTTTCCTCTTCTTAGCAGCCACCACGAGGAGTTTGCACCTTTCATCAGAACCCCACGCTTCCCTCTTCTTACCGACCACCGCGTGGAGTTTTGCCCTTTCATCAGAAACCCACGCTTCCCTCTTCTTACCGACCACCACGAGGAGTATTGCCCCTTTCATCAGCAACCCACACTTTCCTCTTCTAACCCGCCACCACGAGGAGCTTTGCCCCTTTCATCAGAAACCCACGCTTCCCTCTTCTTACCGACCACCACGAGGAGTGTTGCCCCTTTCATCAGCAACCCACACTTTGCTCTTCTAACTCGCCACCACGAGGAGTTTTGACCCTTTCATCAGAAACCCACGCTTCCCTCTTCTTACCGACCACCACGAGGAGTGTTGGCCCTTTCATCAGAAACCCACGCTTCCCTCTTCTTACCGACCACCACGTGGAGTTTTGCCCTTTCATCAGAAACCCACGCTTCCCTCTTCTTACCGACCACCACGAGGAGTATTGCCCCTTTCATCAGCAACCCACACTTTCCTCTTCTAACCCGCCACCACGAGGAGCTTTGCCCCTTTCATCAGAAACCCACGCTTCCCTATTCTTACAGACCACCACGAGGAGTTTTGCCCCTTTCATCAGAAACCCACACTTTCCTCTTCTTAGCCGCCACCACGAGGAGTTTGCACCTTTCATCAGAACCCCACGCTTCCCTCTTCTTACCGACCACCGCGTGGAGTTTTGCCCTTTCATCAGAAACCCACGCATCCCCCTTCTTACCGACCACCACGAGGAGTGTTGCCCTTTCATCAGACACCCACGCTTCCCTCTTCTTACCGACCACCACGAGGAGTGTTGCCCCTTTCATCAGAAACCCACGCTTCCCTCTTCTTACCGACCACCACGAGGAGTGTTGCCCCTTTCATCAGCAACCCACACTTTGCTCTTCTAACTCGCCACCACGAGGAGTTTTGACCCTTTCATCAGAAACCCACGCTTCCCTCTTCTTACCGACCACCACGAGGAGTGTTGGCCCTTTCATCAGAAACCCACGCTTCCCTCTTCTTACCGACCACCACGAGGAGTTTTGCCCCTTTCATCAGAAACCCACACTTCCCTATTCTTACAGACCACCACGAGGAGTTTTGCCCCTTCATCAGAAACCCACACTTTCCTGTTCTTACCGACCACCACGAGGAGTGTTGCCCCTTTCATCAGAAACCCACACATCCCTCTTCTTACCCACCACCACGAGGAGTGTTGCCCCTTTCATCAGAAACCCACATATCCCTATTCTTACCGACCACCACGAGGAGTGTTGCCCCTTTCATCAGAAACCCACACATTCCCTCTTCTTACCGACCACCACGAGGAGTGTTGCCCCTTTCATCAGAAACCCACACTTCCCTATTCTTACAGACCTCCACGAGGAGTATTGCCCCTTTCATCAGAAACTCACACTTTCCTCATCTTACCGACCACCACGAGGAGTTTTACCCCTTTCACCAGAAACCCACACTTTCCTCTTCTTACCGACCACCACGAGGAGTTTTGACCCTTTCATCAGAAACCCACACTTCCCTATTCTTACCAACCACCACGAGGAGTGTTGCCCCTTTCATCAGAAACCCACACATTCCCTCTTCTTACCGACCACCACGAGGAGTGCTGCCCCTTTCATCAGAAATCCACACGTTCCACTTCTTATCCACCAGCACGAGGAGTGTTGCCCTTTCATCAGAAACCCACACATTCCTCTTCTACCGTCCACCACGAGGAGTGTTGCCCCTTTCATCACAAACCCACGCTTTACTTTTCCTACCGACCACCACGAGGAGTGTTGCCCTTTCATAAGAAACCCAGACTTTCTTATTACTGACCACCACGAGGAGTGTTGCCCCTTTCATCAGAAACCCACACTTCCCTCTTCTTACCGACCACCACGAGGAGTGTTGCCCCTTTCATCAGAAACCCACACTTCCCTATTCTTACAGACCACCACGAGGAGTTTTGCCCCTTCATCAGAAACCCAGACTTTCCACTTCTTATCCACCACCACGAGGAGTGTTGCCCCTTTCATCAGAAACCCACACTTCCCTATTCTTACCGACCACCACGAGGAGTGTTGCCCTTTCATAAGAAACCCAGACTTTCTTATCACTGACCACCACGAGGAGTGTTGCCCTTTTCATCAGAAATCCACACTTCCCTCTTCTTACCGACCGCCACGTGGAGTTTTGCCCCTTTCATCAGAAACCCACGCTTCCCTCTTCTTACCGACCACCACGAGGAGTATTGCCCCTTTCATCAGCAACCCACACTTTCCTCTTCTTACCGACCACCACGAGGAGTTTTGGCCCTTTCATCAGAAACCCACACTTTCCTCTTCTTACCGACCAGAACGAGGAGTGTTGCCCTTTCATCAGAAACCCACACTTTCCTCTTCTTACCGACCACCATGAGGAGTGTTGCCCTTTCATCAGAAACCCACACTTTCCTCTTCTAACCCGCCACCACGAGGAGTTTTGACCCTTTCATCAGAAGCCCACACTTTCCTCTTCTTACCGAGCACCACGAGGAGTGTTGCCCCTTTCATCAGAAACCCACGCTTCCCTATTCTTACCCACCACCACGAGGAGTGTTGCCCCTTTCATCAGAAACCCACTTTCCTCGTCTTACCGACCGCCACGACGAGTGTTGCCCTTTCATCAGAAACCCACACTTTCCTCTTCTTACCGTCCACCACGAGGAGTGTTGCCCCTTTCATCAGAAACCCACACTTTACTTTTCTTACCGACCACCACGAGGAGTGTTGCCCCTTTCATCAGAAACCCAGACTTTCTTATAACTGACCACCACGAGGAGTTCTGCCCTTTCGTCAGAAACCCACACTTCCCTCTTCTTACCCTCTACCACGAGGAGCATTGGCCTTTTCATCAGAAACCCAGCCTTTCCTAATCTTACCCACCAGCACGAGGAGTGTTGCCCCTTCTATCAGAAACCCACACTTTACTTTTCTTACCGACCACCACGAGGAGTGTTTGCCCTTTCATCAGAAACCCACACTTCTGTATTCTTACCGACTACCACGAGGAGTGTTGCCCCTTCCATCAGAAACCCACACTTTCCTCTTCTTACCCTCTACCACGAGAAGTGTTGGCCCTTTCATGAGAAATCCACACTTTTCTCTTCTTACCGACAACCACGAGAAGTATTGGCCCTTTCATGAGAAACCCACACTTTCCTCTTCTTATCCTCCACCACGAGGAGTGTTGCCCCTTTCATCAGAAACGCACACTTTCATCTTCCGACCGACCACCACGAGAAGTGTTACCCCTTTCATCAGAAACCCACACTTTCCTCTTCTAACCCGCCACCACGAGGAATTTTGTACTTTCATCAGACCCCCACGCTTCCCTCTTCTTACCGACCACCACGTGGAGTTTTGCCCCTTTCATCAGAAACCCACGCATCCCTCTTCTTACCGACCACCACGAGGAGTATTGCCCCTTTCATCAGCAACCCACACTTTCCTCTTCTAACCCGCCACCATGAGGAGTTTTGACCCTTTCATCAGCAACCCACACTTTGCTCTTCTAACTCGCCACCACGAGGAGTTTTGACCCTTTCATCAGAAACCCACGCTTCCCTCTTCTTACCGACCACCACGAGGAGTGTTGCCCTTTCATCAGAAACCCACGCTTCCCTCTTCTTACCGACCACCACGAGGAGTTTTGCCCCTTTCATCAGAAACCCACACTTTCCTCTTCTTACCGACCACCACGAGGAGTGTTGCCCCTTTCATCAGTAACCCACACTTTCCTCTTCTTACCGACCACTACGAGGAGTGTTGCCCCTTTCATCAGAAACCCACACTTTCCTCTTCCTATCCACCACCACGAGAAGGGTTGGCCCTTTCATCAAAAATCCACACTTTCCTCTTCTTACCGACCACCACGAGGAGTGTTGCCCCTTTCATCAGAAACCCACACTTTCCTCTTCTTACCGACCACAACGAGGAGTTTTACCCCTTTCAACAGAAACCCACACTTTCCTCTTCTTACCGACCACCACGAGGAGTGTTGCCCCTTTCATCAGAAACCCACGCTTCCCTCTTCTTACCGACTACAACGAGGAGTGTTGCCCCTTTCATCAGAAATCCACACGTTCCTCTTCTTATCCACAAGCACGAGGAGTGTTGGCCCTTTCATCAGAAACCCACAGACTCTTCTTCTTACCGACCACCACGAGGAGTTTTGCCCTTTCATCAGAAACCCACACTTTCCTATTCTTAGCGACCACCACGGGGTGTGTTGCCCTTTCATCAGAAACCCACACTTCCCTCTTCCTATCCACCACCACGAGGAGGGTTGGCCCTTTCATCAAAAATCCACACTTTCCTCTTCTTACCGAGCACCACGAGGAGTGTTGCCCCTTTCATCAGCAACCCACACTTTCCTCTTCTTACCCGCCACCACGAGAAGTTTTGACCCTTTCATCAGAAACCAACGCTTCCCTATTCTTACCGACCACCACGAGGAGTGTTGCCCTTTCATCAGACACCCACACTTTCCTCTTCCTACCGACCACCACGAGGAGTTTTGCCCCTTTCATCAGAAACCCAAACTTTCCTCTTCTTACCGACCACCACGAGGAGTTTTGCCCCTTTCATCAGAACCCTACACTTCCCTCTTCTATACCCACCACCACGAGAGGTTTTGCCACTTTCATCAGAAACCCACACTTTCCTCTTCTTATCCACCACCACAAGGAGTGTTGGCCCTTTCATCAGAAACCCACACTTTCCTCTTCTTATCCACCACCACGAGGAGTGTTGGCCCTTTCATCAGAAATCCACACTTTCCTCTTCTTACCATCCACCACGAGGAGTGTTGCCCCTTTCATCAGAAACCCACACTTTCCTCTTCTTACCGACCACCACGAGGAGTGTTGCCCCTTTCATCAGAAACCCACACTTTCCTCTTCTTACCGACCACTACGAGGAGTGTTGCCCCTTTCATCAGAAACCCACACTTTCCTCTTCTTACCGACCACCACGAGGAGTGTTGCCCTTTCATCAGAAACCCACTTTCCTCTTCTTACCGTCCACCACGAGCAGTGTTGCCCCCTTCATCAGAAAACCACACTTTCCTCTTCTTACCGACCACCACAAGGAGTTTTGCCCTTTCATCAGAAATCCAGACTTCCCTATTCTTACCGACCACCACGAGGAGTGTTGCCCCTTTCATCAGAAACCCACACTTCCCTATTCTTAGCGACCACCACGAGGAGTGTTGCCCCTTTCATCAGAAACCCACACTTCCCTATTCTTAGCGACCACCACGAGGAGTGTTGCCCCTTTCATCAGAAACCCACACTTCCCTATTCTTAGCGACCATACGAGGAGTGTTGCCCCTTTCATCAGAAACCCACACTTTCCTCTTCCTATCCACCGCCACGAGGAGGGTTGGCCCTTTCATCAAAAATCCACACTTTCCTCTTCTAACCGACCACAACGAGGAGTGTTGCCCCTTTCATCAGAAACCCACACTTCCCTCTTCTATACCCACCACCACGAGAAGTTTTGCCAATTTCATCAGAAACCCACACTTTCCTCTTCTTACAGACCACCACGAGGAGTGTTGCCCCTTTCATCAGAAACCCACACTTTCCTGTTCTTATCCACCACCACGAGGAGTGTTGGCCCTTTCATCAGAAACCCACACTTTCCTGTTTTTACCGACCTCCACGAGGAGTGTTGTTCCTTTCATCAGAAACCCACACTTTCCTCTTCTTACCCACCACCACGAGGAGTTTTGCCCCTTTCATCAGAAACCCACGCTTCCCTCTTCTTACCGACCACCACGAGGAGTGTTGCCCCTTTCATCAGAAACCCACGCTTCCCTCTTCTTACCGACCACCACGAGAAGTGTTGCCTTTTCATCAGAAACTCACGCTTCCCTCTTCTTACCGACCACCACGAGGAGTTTTGCCCCTTTCATCAGAAACCCACACTTTCCTCTTCCTACCGACGACCACGAGGAGTTTTGCCCCTTTCATCAGAAACCCACACTTCCCTCTTCTATACCCACCACCACGAGAAGTTTTGCCACTTTCATCAGAAACCCACACTTCCCTCTTCTATACCCACCACCACGAGAAGTTTTGCCACTTTCATCAGAAACCCACACTTTCCTCTTCTTATCCACCACCACGAGGAGTGTTGGCCCTTTCATCAGAAACCCACCCTTCCCTCTTCTTACCGACCACCACGAGGAGTGTTGCCTTTTCATCAGAAACCCACGCTTCCCTCTTCTTACCGACCACCACGAGGAGTTTTGCCCCTTTCATCAGAAACCCACACTTTCCTCTTCCTACCGACCACCACGAGGAGTTTTGCCCCTTTCATCAGAAACCCAAACTTCCCTCTTCTTACCGACCACCACGAGGAGTTTTGCCCCTTTCATCAGAAACCCACACTTTCCTCTTCCTACAGACAACCACGAGGAGTGTTGCCCCTTTCATCAGAAACCCACACTTTCCTCTTCTTATCCACCACCACGAGGTGTGTTGGCCCTTTCATCAGAAACCCACACTTTCCTCTTCTTACCCACCACCACGGGGGGTGTTGGCCCTTCCATCAGAAACCCACATTTCCCTCTTCTTACCCACCACCACGAGGAGTGTTGGCCCTTCCATCTGAAACCCACACTTCCGTGTTCTCACACTCCACTGCACGACTGCCGTCCCTTTCTCCAAAAACCGAAAGCCGTCTTTGTAACCTCCACCACAACAACAATTTCCGCACGAGATGAAACATTATCGTCAAAAACGTCATCGTTGTCGTGAGCATCATCATCATCACTGATCAGAACATTTTTATAGAAGAAATTGGCAGTGATGGGCACTAAACTATTTTTTTAGTTCAACAAAAACTATTTTGCAACTAAAAAAATTAGTTTATCTAAAGTTGGCAACTGATTTTTGAAATTAGTTAACTAAACTAAAAAAATAAGTAGTTAAACTTTTTTCAACTTTTTACGACAAACATTTTCACAATAACAGAGGTTAAGTGAACTGTAATTATGCAGAGCGTCAATGACAATATCACCTTCAAACTATGCAATGTGAACTGTTCTGGAATATAGTTACAGGTGTACTGTAAGTAGTGTATGAATGTGAAGACAAAGGCTGTTAATGCTAAAACCATGCAGTGTTAAAATGTTTTTGTTGACAGTGTTCAATGTTCATTATGGAAAAATAGTTGCATATAGCTGAGTTTTTTTAGTTAAACTTTTTAGTTAGCAACTAAATTTTTTTTAGTTAAACTATGGTTTTAACTAAACTATTTTTAAGTTAAACTTTATCTTTCACTAAAGTTTTTTAGTTAAACTAAAAGTTAGCAACTTTTTAGTTAACTATAGTCTATTGCCCATCACTGCAAATTGGTCTGAAGGAGAGTAAGAGGACAGTGGAATACGCTGCTAGCCGCAGCATCGCCCTCAGCGCCATCCCGAGTGTGCATGGCGCACTCTCGTCTACCTGAACATCATTATATTGACACCATCGGTTACGGCCTATATGGATCAAAAGGGACAACAGTCGCAGCATCGCTTGAATACCCGACATCATTCACGACCCAATCATTAAAACCCTTCGCCTGGCCTACCTGCACCGGAGGGTGATGAAGGTCGCCTCGCAGAACGTCAGCAGACCGACCGCCAACCTCGTTCACGCCTTCCACGGGATCCTCGCGATCGTTGGACCGACCAGAGAAGCCAAGATGTCGAAGCGCTCGACCGAACATCTCGTCTCGATAAAGCAGAGGTTTCAAACTGTGGTCCGCGGACCAACAGGGGTCCGCGAAGGATATGGCGTGGTCTTCGACAGCGTTCTGAAAGTATTCGTTAATGATTAACACTGCATGGTTTTAGCATTGTGACCGAAATTGTAACCGAAAACTTATATAGCGCCACTCATATCAGCATTAACAGCCTGTGTTTTCAAATTCATACACTACTTAAAACAAGCTTGTATTGTGGAAATAGTCTGCCTGTTATTTTGTTTAAATTTTAAGTGATAAATTTTACTTTGTAAACGCTTGGGTCCAAGAGCTTTGCCTAGAAAAAATAAAGGTCCACGGTCCAAAAAGTTTGAAAACCTCTGCGATAACTATCGAGAAAAGACAGAAATCACAAACCAAAATCGCATAGAAGCTTCTCCATAAAATCGTCTACCAACCTAAGCAGACTTGAATCGATAATGACGATGACGTCAGCAGTCGATAATGACGTCACCGTTTAACCAGCGCCGCAAGAATCTTTTAAATGGCGTAATTTACCGGCATAAACATTTTCATACATGGTATTAGCAAGTCCAACAACAAGCATTGCACTTACATCTGCAGACAGTAGGCCCCTAACAAGAAAAAATAGAAAAGCACTGCAGATTACAGAAACAAGATAAATGTTAAAGAAACTTGAAAAAAAGACCAGCTTCTCTGAAAAATTTCTTAACGATAAGACATATCTGTTTTTGAGAAAACGTCTAAACTCGACTCACGTAGGCCTACGATACGTTCTCTTCGATTCCTGAAAGAAAATGTGCAATGGCTATTTTTGGATCGTAGTGAGCAGTTCCCGCTTCATTTAAGGCAACGTGATCGAAGTCGTACATCGATTGTGTCAGAGTTCATCCAGGGGCGTCTATCCCCCTAAGTCATTGGAGCAACGTCCCTTCCCCCTCTTCTTCCCCCTTCCTTTCCTCCCCCTAAAATGGTGGCACACGCACTGACATATCTCCCCCCCCCATTTTTTGGATGGAGCATTTGCTCCAAGGTTTCTATGGCACAAACCCTAACTAGGCCTAACCTTAAAGTACGTGTAACCCGATTTCAGCCTCAATCTCTCAGTCTCGGTCCTCGGATATGTTGCATTAATGCATTGCATGTGTCATTTTGCTAAATTTATTAATATAGTACAATTACTAAACTCATACTAACACAGCTTACACAACAATCTTTGTACTACAAGTGTGAAATAAAAGTTTAGTTTAACATACGTTACAGTTTCCATTATTAATTTGTAATACAAAATGAAAGTGAGATTGTGTTGAGCATATGTTTGCTATACATGGATGTCATGGATTGTAAACTTGGCACAACATTTTCTTACAAACGACGCTTTCGTGTTTTGCTCTGAGCAAAGTCTTTTAATATCATAGAAATTCAAAGTACCTCCGTGATCTCCACCATCCAAGCAACTCGCTCCACCTGATCTTCCTCCTCTCTCAGTCTTTCTCGACCACCATGCAGTCACCACTCACCTCAAGTTCTCCAACCGAGCCATATCCAACAATGAAAGCACAACGACTGGAACGATCTCCCTCTGAATTCCGCAGTTTCTCAGTTCCTCCATCTTCATTGCAACCCGTTCTTCATCCTCCTCCTCATGTTCCTCTATCTAGGCCTATCACCCCCGGGCTTTCCACTCAAAACTGAAGTCTCACGTTTCAAGTAATCCTACCCTGACTAGCCTTCAAATTATTCTCGCCATAAATGACACCCCCCTTCACAGTTTCACTGCCTCCTCTCTTGATCTGGACCCCAGGAAAACGGTCTCGGACCTCTTTTGGACTGCTCTCTGGAAACCCCCTATGATTTGATTTGGCCTTCTGGAAACCGGACTCAAACTTCTTTTGGACTACTCTCTATAGAAACCCGGGCCCTCTGATTTGATTTGGCCTTCTGGAAACTGAACTCGGTCCTCTTTTGGCCAAGTCTCTGGAGACCCCACTGATTTAATTGACGTAGCGCTCGTGAACAGGCTGGTGCCCTTCGCTTGGCCTTTGAGTGATTTGGAGATTACGATTGCGATTACGATTCGTTGAAGCGTCCAAGGATATAATTCCAGAGAATGGTGAGGAATGCAATTTCCAACTTATCCATCTCTTTGCTTAGAGTTGCTGCTTCATGGGAAACGTCTCTAGGTTGGTCTTTGTCTCGTGCAATCTCATCAAGAGCTGCTTGAACTTCTTTGTACCCAAGACAAAGAGCTTTCACAGCATCTGCAGGAGCGGACTATCGCGTATCTGACAAGCGTTTCACTACTTTGTGTTCATGTCCTAAACATGTATCCTGGACATGACGATGCGTTGATGCCACGAAAAAGGCATATAATATGTTTTTTTTTTAACAAAGTCGAATGCAGACCGCAGCGACTTTTGTTTTAAAATGTGCTATTGTTCTTACTTTGCTTAATTTGCAGAATTGTTACTATTTAGAACAGAACTTATAATATTGTAATTTTGTTTCTGGGTCGCCGCGGGGCCCCCCTGTTGCGCGGGGCCCTAGGCCCGTGCCTCGCGTGCCTAGGCCTTAAAACGGCACTGCCACACCAGTCACTGTCGCCAATGCTGAAAGGAGCTTCAGCAGAATGAAACTGATCAAGAATATCCTGCGCTCAACCATGACAGATGACACGCTTGCGCTTGCCGTTATCTCAATCGAACACAAGACTGCCAGATCTCTGGATTATGACGCATTGATTTAAACCGATTTGCGGAGAATAAGGCTTGAAAGAAGCGCTTTGCGTAAATAGGCCTACGGATCATTTTGGCAACAAACTTTGTTATGGGTCGCACAATACAGTAGGCTAGATATTTGGATCAGAATTTATAAACCCTGCAGACATATGTTCTTAATCAGAGGAAACTAGGCCTATAGGCCCCTATTTAGACTGTTATTAGTATTGTATGAATTTTAAAAGGTGTCGGCGTTAAATAGGCTAAATATGAGTCGCTTAAATTCTTTTGAAGTCAGTCAAAGGTGGTCAAAGCCAGCATTTCGATCGTAGGCCTACATAGACCAATATGTGCTCTATCGAGTCCCATATATGGGAATATATATACGTTCTATATGGGCTTCATGTGGGAAAGCTGACAGCTGTTTGTAAATAGCTGATTTGTAAATGTTGCGGAGCACATCTGTTTTCACAATATAGGTCATGGGATTTCTTCTAACGCATAGAGACTATGCGGCTCAAACCCAGTCACTTGCAAGCCTATTATCAAAGATTTTAGATCATAGACTTATTCATAAACTTATAGTCATAGTTTATGACTCGAATTAAAGATCTACTATCATCATCGAGATGGAAGCACAGACGTCGACAATGTTCACCAAAATCTGCACTGCGCCGCAGATGCACAACGAAATGCTCTGCCGATGGGCTATATAATAGTGCTGACTAGGCTATTTGTCGTTTGATGTTTGATATACCTACGACGTCGAATTGATTGAGTTGAAGACTTCTCAGGGCCGTTCCTATGGCCTAAGTAGGCTTATAGGCCTATAGTAGTCTGCTGCTGTACGTCGTCCTTGTTAATGGAAATTCGGTCTACAGGTTGGATCATTAGCTTTTTCGGCCTTAACACGGACACTGACGGGAAGTGTAAGGAGATCGATTGGTTGATTAGTTGCTGTTTAACGAGGTGCCATAAAAATATTATTAGCGTCGTCCTCCTTGTTTACTCGCACTTGAGACTGGCACTATCGGAGTACGCGGTCAGCGGCGAAGTTGCGTCGAAAATGGAAACTCCTGTAAAAATCGACGAACTAGGTAACAAAATTGTATGATTATCAAGTTGCTTCCTTACCCAGAGATGTCGCCCGTCTCCAATTTTTGTTATGGGTATCAAATATGGTGCATTATTCTACAAAGGCACATTTTTACCCCACTACCATAATTATTCATCAATTTGTCTTCATAAATATAATGCATTTGCTATGTAAATTGTAAACATGACACGATACTTTTCTGTCCTCCAGAGGGCTGCGCTCCAACTAGTTACACAATATTCTGTAAGGACTTTCCAGTTCTGTTTACTGCAAAGGTTTACTGTAGGTCTAAAGTGTGCATATGTTCATTTCCTGTTTCTTGTTTTGGTGAGAGTGTGTTATCTTGGGAGAGTCGACGTTTTGCAAGGTCTCGGAACGAAGTTGCGAAGTTTTTATTCAGTTCGAAGACTACGCTAATATTCTATTTCTTCTCCAACGAAGTGACAGTTTATTTTGTGAAAGTAGGTCGTCAGTCGTGAGTTCAGATTTACAACGACCTCGGGCTGAATACTCATGTGGTTGGGGAAATATCGGGAAATACTCTAAACTAATCGTTGCAAAAGAAGACACAGCAAGTCTGTGTATACTAATTTTCAGGTTTAAATACGTCTTGCTGTTAAAGTTTACAATTTTTATGTAAAACAGCTCTAATTTCTTATTAATCTTGTGATTAAGTTTTAGTTACCCGGAGTGTAGTACTTCGCAATGAACGTTCAGTTGAGTGATACGTTTTGCGAGAATATGGATGAATCTCATGGAATGACAATGGACGTACAGACTATGGCTAAATCGGTCTACGATGAATTCGAACGATTGATTCAGTCATACGACGAAAATGTTGTTAAAGACCTAATGCCACTTATAATCAGCATTCTGGAAAGCCTTGACAGAGCGGTTATAGATAAACAAAAACGTGATGTTGAAATAGAGCTGATACGAGTCGATAATGAACAGTTGCTGACTCAGTACCAGAGAGAAAAGCAGTTACGACAGAATTACGAACAGGTATGTTTATTTAATAAAGATTTACTTGTAAATATGTTATATTTTAGATGTGTTTAACGGAGATATAATGTCTCATATAGAGGGGCATGGGTAAAATTCATTCATTCATTCATTTGAGCATTTATATAGTGCCCCTTCAAGGAGGCTACTCAGAGGCGCTCCCGACTCCAGCACGGATATACAGAACAGTTTTGAGCATACTGTAGAAAGACTCAGGTTGAGTTTTAGGAAGGAGACGCAGCTCCAGAGGTAGCCCGTTCCATACCACAGGGCCAGCCACCAGAAAGACTCGATTTTTCATAGTAGTAGTACAGACAAATGGCACCGCAAGCACCCCTCTCTCTGCAGAGCAGAGTGAGCGACCATGTGCTTCCCCATCAGGCTGGCAGAGGGACCTCAGATATGCCGGAGCGAGGCCCAGCTGGCAGCGCCAAACCAAGGAAGCTATCCTATACTGGATGCGCAAGGGAACTGGGAGCCAATGTAGGTCCCGAAGTATAAAGTCGGACTCATGGTCAAACTTGGACTTCCGACCAGTGAGTAGGGCAGCAGCACGCATGACACGTTCAAGACAGGCCAAATGAACTGCAGGCAGGCCAATGTAGAGGGAGGAGCACTAGTCCACTCGGGAAGTGATGAAGGCATGGACCAGGGTGCACATTACAGATGGAGAGAGGGCGCGAGCAATAATACGAAGCTGGCGCAGTTGGTAGAAGCAGTCGCGGGTTAAGCAGCAAAGCTGCGGCTGGAAAGTGAGTTCCTGATCAAGTATGACGCCAAGGTCGCGCACAGTAGGGGAGAAGGAGTAGGAGAGGAAATCAGCTGCAAGCGAGGCCTGGTCAAGTCCAGCCAGTCGCTGCCTGGCTCCCA
This sequence comes from Allolobophora icterica, assembly GCA_963556255.1. Taxonomy (NCBI): domain Eukaryota; kingdom Metazoa; phylum Annelida; class Clitellata; order Crassiclitellata; family Lumbricidae; genus Allolobophora; species Allolobophora icterica. Next base: position 44,588,264 of record OY744606.1, on the reverse strand, counting down.
ACCAGATAAATTTAGTCTTAGCAGAATTCAGTTTAAGACGATTGGAAGCCATCCACACCTCGAGGTCCCGCAATAGCTTACCCATAGACCGCAGTGCCAGGGATGCATCAGCTGGTCTACAGTGCATATATGCCTGGATGTCATCAGCATAAAGTTGACCAAAATGCTGATTGGTGACGGGTAAAATGCTGATTTACTGATTGGTGATGGGTAAAATGCTGATTAGAAAATGCTGATTGGTCATGCTGATTGGTAGGTAAAGTGCTGTTTGAAAAATGCTGATTGTAACAACAGAATATAACTAACAGTTGGTCTTTATTGTTATTATTATTTTTTATTTATTTTTTATTATTATTATTATTATTATTATTGTTATTATTAATCAATTATACGGATTGGTTTAGAAAATGCTGTTTAGAAAATATGGATTGTTTTCTACTAAATGTAGTTTCTTGTCGTCGTCTTTGCATTCCATATGGAAAATCAGCTGCGGCATTCTTGTCACCTCTGCAGTTGATGATGACAGAATTTGGATGATCCTTTCGAAAATATGCTGGTTTGGTGAAGCACTTGCTCCATGACTTGAGACCATCATAGATCTGGAAATACATACCGTCACATAGACCACTGCCACATTTTCTTTCTTTTGCAGATCCACAAACGTGCCAGCAATATCCATCAATTTTCCAATCATAATATCTTCTGACCAGGAATAATGAAGAATTGCTCCTCCCATCATTCAATTTACAATTGCATTTACTGATTGACTATTGAAACACTCGTAGATATCACTCATGACTGCAGTTATTCCAATCCAATGTATGTGAATTCTCCAGAATTCAAAGTTTATAATAAGCCACATAATTATTTTGGGTATTTATAGTGTTTTAAAAGTTTTTATTGGTTGATTACAATGCCCTTCTTTGATCACTACTTGCCTGGATTTCACTTAACATAAATTGTTAATTAAAACAATATTGAAAACAACAAAGTGTATTGTCTTCTTTGATCAGTGCTTGCCTGGCTTTCAATCAGCATTTTACCCTTTGATTTACTGATTTGGCTGTTAGGTAAAATGCTGACCAATCAGCATTTTCAAATCAGCATTTTACCCATCGCCAATCAGCAAATCAGCAATAACCAAATCAGCATTTTACCCGTGACCCATATAGGGAACTTGTAAGTGAACATCAAGATCCAACCTCTTGCAACTGACATCATTTAAACAATATTATGGCCACCCTGGACCTGAATAGAATAGAGCACTGTAACCTCCACAATTGGAACACAGAACATGGAGAACATGTGGATGTGTGCCAAAAACTGAAAAGACAATTTGGCATAAGTTGCAGTTTGTCTCACACTTATCTTCGGAAGTTTGACAAAGTGCATTTTGGTATGAAAAGAGTTTTGTGAACGTTCTTATTTCTATTTCAGACACATACGTCACTCAACTGATTCTTTACCAACGTTGAGCACTAATTATAATTATACACTGTGTTACTGCAGTGGATGTAGAACTTTACCTAGCTAGGCTTGTTCTTCTGGATTTCACAATTATTTGGCAGTCTGCAAAATTGCTATCTGCTTGAATAAGATGAGGGTTATTAGTTTCAAATCAGTCATATGGTAAAGTGTATTTGGCTGTATTCAGCTGCATCAATTGTGGTTTTGGTCAGTCCTGTGGTTAATATGTATATTGTTGGCATTTCTTATTCACTTTCTGACTTTGAAGTAATATGGAATAATTGATGTATCAGAAATCAGAAAATTCTTTTAAAACAACTTCTAACAAGTACACATTTTGGCCTCCATTTTAACATGGTTATCTCATGTGTAACTGAAATCCTATGTGTAGTGATTCTCCTTGTATTCACATTTAACATGGAGAGCAGGGACTCAGTTGAAGAAATCTGAAGTACAAGTCGGTTCTTGATTTTGGTCTTGAGCAGTTGTTTTGACCAATCACAGTGAAGCTGTCATGAGAATTTTTCAGTTGTGCATTATCCGATTCATAACAAACTGTTGAGACTTTCCTACTGAATAGATTTGATCTGCATCAGTGATTGATCACGACATATGGGTTGTGAGGTCATTCAAAATGTGAGGAGTGTAAAACCAGTGCAAGCGTAGTCATTTTAATGTTGTTCGTGATGGAACAGTGATGCTATAACAAGATCGTATCCACGAGCAGTAATTGAAGGGCGGTTTGTATCTTGTACAAAGTTCTACATCAGATCAACATATATAGCTGAAGAGACTTTGATTGTTGTTGTCAGAGTTGTTTTGTTTGATAAAGCAAACACAACAATAGCAGTTAACATTTGGTGTGAAGATAGTCTGGTAATTCAGTTCTTGTCGAAGTTGTCATACAAGTAAGACTGGTTGGCATTCTACTGAAGATCAGTGAGAAATAAATCCTTGTCTTCAAGGGACAAACGTTGAGACAATTTACATTTGTACATTATCAAGTTGTCAATTAAAGAAATCCACAAGTCAGGTCCTGCAGGCTTATTGTGGCAAAGTAGAATAAATCAGAATAATTAATAATGACCATAAGTTAATTCCGACACGGGCATAAGTAGGACATAAGGAAATAAAGCATTGATTGGCATTGATTAAAAGTTCTATAAACTACCAACTGAGGTGTCTTAGAGCCATTAGGAGGTCATTCTCCACCACTGTCTTTATGACGATGATGCATGCCTTTGTCTGTACATGCATCCACTACTGTAACACGGTGCTAATCGGGCTCCTGAAGACACGTTTGTCCTCGGTGCAATCGATCTTAAATGCTGCAGTCAGACTTATCTCCCACATTACTCGCATATCTTCACGTACTGGAGCAATTATCTTCACTGTCTTCCTGTGGTGTCTTGAATCAGATTTAAGGTCTTGCTCTTAGTAACTAAGTCCCAGCAGGGTCTACAGTTTAAATGTCTTTGTGATCTGATGTATAAACCACTCTCTGCCCGCTGTTCTCGTTGTCTTTGTTCTGCCGTGTCATTTGATCTTTTTGTGCCTTGATTGCGAACTTCTTTGGCCCAGCATCAGGCTTTCGCTGTAGTGGGTCTCTCACTGTGGAATCACCTTCCCCCTGCAATCCATAGTACTTAGGATTCTAGAGGGGATCACACCTGCGTCTCTTCACTGCCTAAAGACTTACTTGTTTACTGGCTTGTCATATTGAGAGCGCTTCTGTATAGCCCTGCTGAGAGAAGTGCTTTATAAATGTTCAGATAAGATAAGATATTATTGGTGACCGTGTGATTGGATGTACATCGCAGGTTCTCTTCTTGGACAGTAAATATTTTATATATCTGAAAAGAGCTTAAACTTCATTCATAAACTGATGGCTTAACACCAAGTGTTTCTATCGATATAATCTGTGAATGTAATGTAAAGTGAGCAGATCAACTGCTAGGTGTCACAATTATAGGTTACTAGCTGGTTTACCCGGCGTTGCCCGGGGTTATAAGTTTCAATCCCTGTAGCGAATAAGCAACAAATTTAGGTATAAGTTTCAATCCCTGTAGCGAATAAGCAACAAAAGTTAATGTGAAGTGAAATCCCTACGGCGGCGCCATCTGGCGAGTCTTTAGAAATGCATGCCGGTGAAACAGAATTGGCGGTCAAATACACAGAATCTTCTCGGGCGGCGCCATCTGGCGAATGAAAATAGGTCAACTCGAATTTTTTTGAAAGTGGGGGTTTGGGAGAGGTTTTGGGCCGGGAGACCATGGAAGCGGTGAAAACGGGGGACGCGAAGCCTCACACTGGGTGTGTAATGCCCACCCCGAGACAGTAGTGAAGGTTTGGAGTGAAAAGCTCGAAAATTGTAGAAATGCATCCCGGTCAAACATCGCTGTTACAGACAGACAGATTCTTCTCTTTATTTATATAGATTGTAGGGCTCATTGTATATATCTAGTATGTGAGTATGTATCTAGATATTTACTATGGCGCCATCCCGAAGTTCCTCACAAAGGTGCTGCCTGTGCGTAACTAAATGATGTTAAAGTAATTAAGAACTAAAAGTTATTCAGTAAGCGAACAGTGTTCGGATGACTTTAAAATCATCTAATCAAACCTGGACTACCATAATACTGAACATTCTAATAATACTTGAGACAGAAGTTGACAGCCATTGTAAAGTGAAGCTGCAATCATTGTACAAGACTAGATGTTGATCTTTAAGAAGTACTGTGCACAGTATCTCAGTTGAAACTTTTGTTATATTATTAAGCCTGATGACTGTCATTGATTGGTCTGGCTTGGTAATGAATTGCTTGTCTTTGCAAGTGTCGGCTGCAAAGACGCTGTAATACAATGTTACAAACTAATGTTGGCTGCTGAAAATTGGTTTTAAATTACAGCAGCTAAGCTTAAATTAGGGTTCTATTATTGAAGAATAATATGAGAATAAGTTTTCTTTTGCAGAAATATTTGGTTTCTGAAGATGCAGCGGAGGAGGAACAAAAGAAATTCGAGGGTAAAATTGAAAGCCTGGAGTCGATTGTTCGACTTTTCGAAATAAAAATGAAAAATGCTCAAGATCAGAGTAAGATACAAGCAAATATTATTCTTTGGACATTAATTTTGTTATTTTAAGATTATTTATGGTTTATTTTGTGTATCATAATTTGTACCTATAAATTCGTGAAGTAGTAAATTGTGTTATTTAAAATCAGGTAAACTATGTGTAGCGGAATGTGTGGGTTGGGCATTGAGGCAGTGTAGAAAACTTAGTGAGGTCCAGTTATCACCAATTAATCTGAGTTGAAATGTGGTTATGTAGACAACACGAGGCATTGCATTAATAATATAGGAATGTTAGATATTAAATTGGGCTCAATGATCATACAGCCACCTGTTTTAGGTGTGGATTAACCTGGTTTTACCTTTCAAAATGTACACACACACACACACACACACACACACACACATATTTATATATATATATATGTATGTATATATATATATGTACATATATATATGTACATATATAGATGAATATTATGTATATACTAGGGTGATCCTAAGCTTAGCTAAAAGCTAAAACAATAATTGAACTGTCTCACCCCTCCAATATATGCCATAAAAGATACACTGTGCAAAATATCTTTGAATTGGGAAATATTTAGGGATGGCCTCGAGCTCTGAAGTTTCAACATCCAGCACTTTAGAGGTCTGATCGGAATTTGGCGCATTATTCAGCACTATTCAAAATGACTCGTGCCACCAGGAAATTTCTTCTTTTGCATCTAAAGTCTAAACTGTTAGAATTTCAAAATGCACCCAACAACATATCCTCTATGACAAATTTGTTTATAAAAGTATTTAGTTAATCAACCTTTTTGATTTATGTCTTTCATGGCAGTTGACATAATCTCCTTAATTCACGGAGGTATTCTGCTGTCAAAGAGGGCTAGACGTCAGATATTTAGCACAAGCAAGGCACTAGCATCTTGCTCATGGCAAGAGAAATAGTACTTACTTAGCTTGGAGGTATCCGAGAAGTTTATGTCTGACCTTGAAGTTTTTCAGTGGTATTTCTATAGCCCATGACCAGTACAGTAATCCAAGCCCTCAAATTAATCAGCATGGCACAGATGGTGACAAATTGCTTTTTCTTCTGAACCTATCCTTTGAAATTGAACACATAAGAGTCACATTATAATAGCAGAGATGACTCTTGCCATCCATCTAGACCAGTGTCTCGCAAACTTTTTAAACTCCCGGCACACTCAGCAGCGCAAATTTTTATCGCGGCACACCAATTAAAATTTATTAAAGTTACAAAACCAACAGCAGTAATTTCAGTTTGTCATATTTTAATCTTGTCATTTTAGTCCAGTAATAGCGAAACTAAAGCAGATTTTTGAGTAATCGTCACTAATGTGATAAATTTATGAGTTTGTTTATGAGAGCATATTAACTCAAGACGTGGTTCGATAGCCGACAAGCAGACACGCATTTCACCATCCACCATCTGTAGTCGCTCTCGTATTTTCGATTTCATTTCTGTTAGAACAGAAAATCCAACTTCGCAGAGATACAAAGATCCAAGCGGCAGCAAACAATTGATTGCTTTCATGCTCCAATCTGGATATTGGCTTAGAATTGAGATCCAAAATGCTGACAACTCTTGATCAGCAAGAGAGCCTCTGTGAACCAGATCATTTTTAAATCGATGAGACTCTTCTTCAGCCATCGTCAGACTGGTACATTCGTCATTTACAAATGGATTGATGACCCATTCATACTCTTTTCAAAAGTTTCCAGTGAAGGAAAGTATTTGGCGAATGCTAAAGCGAGATTTTCCAGTGTCTCCCTAATTTTCCCCATTATTATGCTTTTGTTTGGAGAAGCATCAATACCTGGAAAGCAATGAGGCTGCGAATTGCTTGTATTCTTAATCCACAGTTGCAACTTTTCGTTGAATGAGTTCAGTTCCCCATGATTGTGATTACGTTCTCTTTTGCACCTTGAAGACCCAAATTTAAGGTGTGAAACTTTTTGAAAAGGTCGTTGTGGAATATGTCACTTCAAGCCACCAAATGTCGTGAAGAAATTCAAAACCAGTAGTCATAGTATCAAAAAAGGAAATGATTTCAGTTCGCAGAGCGATAACACGTGCGAGTACTTTTCCTTTCGAAAGGTCATACCGTACGTCTGTATGATACAACAGACACTCGTGATCCGAATTCATTGCCTCGCATAAGCTATTTGACTTTACGTAATGAACAAATAGGGCTAAATAACAGAGAATAGATCATTGATGTCACTAGTTTCTACTTTTGATCACATGACATCGAATAACTGTGAATGAGAAACTATTTTTAAAAATGAAAACATTAAAAAGCCGAAAACTGTATTTATGAAATAATTTCTTATAAAATCAATTGACTATTTTAAATACTATTTAAATATTTTTCTACAGGGACTATTTACTATTCTATTTAATAGTCAACCTGACTATTTACCCCAACACTGGCCGCGGCACACAGTTTGCGACACACTGATCTAGACCCTTATCCAGAAATAGAGTAGCCCGTTCAAAAGCATTCAAACTCATGACCGCCCGACGCCGTGAGTGTATAGTTGAAGTCCCGCTGCCTATGAGTCCGACTGCAGTGCCCCTATGCTGTTTACAGAGCCTAATATCAATCCCTGCTTCTTACAGAACTGTCACATGAATGCTCGCAGTCGCTCTAGAGAAGAAGCTGGATGGTGCTGGAGGAGAATCATGCACAATGTATGCCCGTCCAAAATAATTTTCACCCGTCCTTTGGACGGGTGGCTGGCTAAGGGCTTGCATCCATGTTGCTTGATTATTATTGGCACCTTGAAGTTGGAAATCAATTTATTGCACAGGAGCATCTCAAAGAAGGCACTTGATAGTTCCCAAAATTATGTAATCATCATAAGGATATGTGGCTTCATGGTGTGTTTGAACAGTCTTTTTATGTCAGCCTGAGACCTGGTTACCATTACCTTCACCAAAGGATCTGTGGATGCCAGCTGGAAGTTGTCTCAATCCACAAACTGCAAATGGTTGTTGAATTTTTGAGTGAAAGAACCTCTGGTACCCCAAGAGTCTTCTTGAAGGTAGCTCCAACAGTGAAGTCTATAAATGATTGTTACATGCCATGACGAGCAGATCCTTTTGTAATTTTTGTTCAGTGACAGAGCTTGCCACTAGAAAAACAATCGATATTGTATGGTGTTGTGTCAAAACATATACGATCTGCAAGACACCATTTCTTTGGGCAGTTGATGACTGCAGCTGCTTGGTGGCCCATGTTCCTGAAGACATCTTGGAACTCTGATTAACTGCTCCATTCCAACATACAAGGAAGGGCTGGGACTCGATCAACATAATCCCGAGAAGTTAATGAATGTCATATTGCAATGAATGGTCAATGTGAACTTAGCATACTGGACATGATTGGTGAATGTGTAGTCGATTGATGAATCGAGTTCCCGCCGTATTCAAGGAACTGACATAATGCCCAAGACTGAAAGCCACTTGCTCAAACATTGGTGTGTGGCATTCCTTGGTGAGATCTATGTTCTATCCACAGTTGAGGCAAGTCCAGCCAACTGGTACAAATATTATGAGCATGTAAACTTTACAATCTTGCGTTCAGATGCAAAATGAAGATGTCTTGAAAATGGTAAATAATACCAAGTATTGCAACTGCAGATAAGTTTTAATTCAACTTATTTTTCTACAGTATGACATTGAACAAAAATTAGTAGCAGACTTATAATTATTAATCATCAAACAATATTTATTTATTATATATTTTTAAAACATGTAATAGTTAGTAGATATGATATTCTGGCATAATTCTAACTGCAGTAATAGGTAAGGAACAATTACCAAAGTGACACCACTTTTGCCCTCTTGGGCCCCATTATAGTATGATAAACCTGAAGGCTTGGAACCTAGACAGCCCAGTCTAAATATTGTGCAAATGATCAGGTGTTTAGGTCAGTATGTTGTTTTCAGAGATAGAACAACTTTTATATTTAGGGCTACACTGGTGTATAGCTTTATATATATATATGTGTGTGTGCACTGGCGTAAACTTGTCCAAAATATTGGTGGGGCAAAATATTGGTGGGGCATGGAGTCTGGACCAGAGGTGCAAAAAAAGTTTTTTCAAGATGAAACGTTGTTGTTGTTTTTTCGGTTTTTTGGTTATTGTTGTTTTGGTGGTTTTTAAGTTTTTCTGATTTTGGATCATAAAAATCATGAAAAAAGGGCATGAACAAGCGCTCCAACTCAGTAAATTCAGTTGCGATTTCAGAAAATTTAAAATCATTTAATCAATGCTATTACAATAACTTCTAAAAAAAATAAGAAATTTATTTTTTTAAACAAAAACAAATTTTGTGGTTTTCTTTTTGTTGTTGTTTAAAGCAAAATCCGAAAAAGATTTTTTCACCTCTGGTCTGGACAGTCAGCAAAGGCTTCCGGTGTTACGTTAATGCGTATGAAATGGGTGTTTTGTTTACATGTAAATTTGTTTCACATTGAAGATATTGAAGATAAAAATAAATCTTTGTTTCCATTATGGATTTCTGATAGTATTTCAGTTCTGTGTCTCTGTGTTTCTGTTTCTGAAGAAATTTGTCTGTATTGAAACATAATATTTTAATATTTGAAGAAATTCTTCTCTCGATTTTTGGGGGGGCATTGCCCCGGCTCCTCAATTATTGGGGGGCACGTGCCCCGGCTGACCCCCCAGAGTCTACGCCTATGTGTGTGTGTGTGTGTAATGCTGTGTATATATATATTTTATATATGATGTCAAATATACCCATCTTATTGGCTGCTATTAATTCCTGCACAATTCTTGAAAAATTATTTATCTTTGATCTTTGGTCCCATCTGCCCCAGGTTTGCAGTACTTAGGCAGTTGAGATAAATTATTTACAATGCTGTGTAAATCAACCAATAATCAAGATGAGCTTTGAATAACTGATGACACATTGCTTTACATTTAAACGTTGAATGGCACAAAAGAAAGCAATTTAATTTAAATTTGGTCTTTGCTGTTACCACTGTCTCAGTTATTTTATTATTATTTAAGTAGAATATAAATGTATGTATGGTAATTGAACATATTCGTTGCACCTTTTGAGAACCTTTTGAAAGTGCTTGTCTCTGGCCTAAAAGATGTTACAGTTTATCAGGATGAACACATTCATGTGCTAGCTAATATTGCTGATGTAACTGGAAAACTCTTGGCTTTAATTTAGGATGACACAACTGAAATTATTGTGAAGCTGCAATAATTAACATGGTTTATGTTTCAGTTTCGCGACATGAGGACAGGGAAGGAGAAGCCAAGTCAGAGTATACTAAGCTGCACGAACGCTACACAGATGTGAGCTATTTATTTTTTAATGCACAATCTCTTCAGACTGTAACATCTGCACAGCTCTCCATGAGCGCATCTAACCTGTGGTGACTGCCATTGCTTGTTTCAATTATGTTAAACATGTTTGAGGAAAGACTGTGTTCTTCACATTCTTTGCAGCTCTGTTTATTCATCTGAAGCTGGATCTTGCAGATGTTTAATCTGTTTTCCTAAGCAACAAAATACCTAATTCTGTGATCACATCATGTGTAACAAAAATCAGATTGTGCACTAGCTGAAATTAGGCAATACTGATACTGATTAGTGCTTGTGTGAGTGATCCCATATGAATGCCAAGGGCATATTGGTGGAGAGCTTATCTTTCATTGTAGTGTGTACATGTCTCAGCATTTCATGAGATGATTGTGGTTTAGGGAAGTTAGCAAGTCTTTATCATGGTCAACATTAGGTGTTGATGGTATTAAAAAAAATAGTTCATCTAATATCTTTTGTTTGTGTGGTTTAAGAGTTTAAGAGCAAATTTCAGTTTCAGATTTAAAGAGCTTGAATTAAATCCTGAACTCGGTGGTAAAGATGGTAAAAGTCCTACACTCAATTTATTCTGCTCATAACCTTCATGTTGCCCATTACTGTTCTTCATGTAAGTGTCATAGCTTAGTTTGTTTTGTTCTGTTTTTTCTTATCAGTTATTTAAAGCCCATCTTGATTATCGGGAGAGAGTTAAGTTTGCTGGATCAGATCGAGTTTCTGTTGACACTATTCAGAGCAGAAGGTCAGTTTGAAATTTTCTGTTAGCACTTAAATGTATAATCGATTCATGGAGTTTTTGAGGGTTAATTGGCTGAAAATGTACACAGCATCTGCATTGATTACAGAAACAGCATCAGCAAGATTTGGCCTACTCAGAAAAGGTAGTTTAGTTCACTGATCATTAGAATGAAATTCTAACATTGGTTTGATCCAAGTTGAAGGGACTTGAAGACTGTGACTGATTTGATTTACTGTATTAACTGAGATTAAAATGTGTTCAAATCTGTATTATTTTATAATTCAATGAGTAAGTTTTTATTAATAATAGATAAATAATGATTTAAGTTAGTAAGCATTGGATGATAAAAGATAAAATTGTTTTAAGCTTCAAATGGTTAAATTCATATCCTGTGAATCAGTATATGAGTCACTACTGGTTTAAAATTTTAAAATGCTTTTTCTATCAGTGTTGGTTACAATGTATGAGTATTCACCTCTAGCTGATAAAATGTTAAAACCATTAGGTATCAAGTCAGAATAAATCAGAAAGCGATTAAAGCTGATACTGGTCAGATTTTGTCTCTGAGTAGCCCTCTTGAAGATGCGCTATTTAAGTGTCTTAATGAATGAATTCAGTTGCATGTGGCTGTTGGTTGATAACAAAATTGTAAGACTCTACTATGAGTGCCTAAAGTCTTGTTGTTGATACAGTTACAATTAATAATATGGATGTTATGATTCTTTCTTCTTTCTTTATGGCTTTGGCGATGCCCCAGCACGCAATAGCCGCTCATTTATGGTGAGTCTCCACTTCTTCCTGTCTTGTGCTCTCTGTGTAGCCTCCTGCACGGATAAGCCCATCTCCTTGCAGTCCTCTCGAATCCCATCAATCCATCGCAACCGTGATCTTCCCCTCCTCCGCTCTCCGTGTACGTATCTGTGTAGTGCTATGTTTGGGTATCTTTCATTTCGCATTCTTGATACATGGCCGAAATAGCGCAGTCTCCTGATCCTTATTCTGTCCACGATGTCCTGCTGTATATTCAATCTGTTGTGTATCTCCGTATTTCTTATCCTGATGTTATGATTATCATAATAAATATTATTATTACAGTAGTTTTATATCGTGCCCCTTCAAGATTATATACTCAGGAGTGCTTGCAGCCCAAACCCGGTCAAATAGGACAGTCTTAATGTTAAGGCCAGAGAGAAACTGGGTAGAGTGACCCACCGGTATTAGACGCAATGCCACCAGGAGCCCATTCCAGGTCACAGAGAATGCACAGCGCTGCTGGATAGCAGTCCGTGGTCGAGGGACAAGGAGCTTTGCACACGCAGCCGAGCGAAAGGAGCCATGGTGCTGGACTGCCACAGTGTAACAGCAGAGTTCCCGTGGATATGGAGGTGCCAGACCTTCAGTACGTCGCCAGACCAGTGCAGAGACCCGGTTGGCGATGCGCTGCGGGTAAGGAAGCCAGTTGAGAGTGTCCCGCATGTACCCCGAGACCCGGTCGAACTTAGCAATGCAACCCACGAGACGTGCAGCCATGCGCAGAACCCTGTCAAGTTACCCCGGCTGGCAGGCCAGGAATCCATCATATATGGCTCTACAGTAGTATGACGTAATAGATGAGTAGCTTTGACATGGATCTTCGAATCAAAATTTGTGGAAGAAGAAGACGCTTTAAGTCAGGTATGTAGCAATACCATTTAATTTCTTTCTTTTGTAGAATAACCACCCCTGCAGTTCTGCCATCTGGACCAGTCACAGGTTATCCAAGCCTTACTAATCTTGACTTATTTCCTCCCAAAATAGTCGTCTCCAGTCTGGCTGCACCACGATCGCGTTCACTTGCTCAGCAAAGCTCTGTCGGAGGAGGACTCAGTTTCGATCAAGAAGTTAAGAACCTGGGAACAGATGAAGAATCCAAGGCCAGTTGCAAGGAAACAAAAGAGGTTGACATGGTCACTGACAACATTGATGTCCAGGAACGGGGAACTGGAACAAGTAAGAACAAGAATCGAGTTTTCTATTCTTTAGTTTCCATGGTATTGTTATGCTTGAGATATGGCAGTGTTGATTTTTTATTAGTTGTGTTTCTTGTGTGCATGTTGAACAACAAGAGAGTTTAGCATGACTGTTAGTCATATTGTAGTAATTCTGTTTTAATACATAATTTTTGTAATTGTCTTTTGTTTCCCTAATCACCTGCTTCTATTGTTGTATATTTAACTAACTGCTTAATGCTTATAGCACAAAACCTCATTACGTGTTCAATTAAATCGTAGTTCCTTACCTTTTTAAAAAGGCAATTAATTACCCGTGGATGTAACAGAAGCTAATAAGCTGGTACTTTGTTAATAATTGTGCAAAAATGTTTCTAACTATTACACTAAGACTGTTAGAATTAGTAGCTTTCCACTGTGAAGAAATTTTAGTTTGTTTTGATAAAAGGTATCAAATTATGTAGACGTAGGTACTTAGAATAGAGTGATGCATTATAATCACGTGAAAGCTGATAAATTTCACTACCTGAGCATAAAATGAACTTGACCTGAGAGCTGCCATCTGACACACAGGGCTGACAGTTTGTTTTAGATTTTCAGTCAATAAATCACATCGTTTGGAAGCCATTAGTAGTCTGATAGCTCAGCTGGTGTTGATGGTGCTTTTTTTAACAGTGCATGTGTGTGCAGTGCTGAAGTTTAAGGTTAACGATCTAGATTTAGGGTTGTGAAATTCACCTATGGAATTTGTGATATGATTGGCGTTGTTTGCTTACTATTATGGTATGAAAAATATAAAATGATCTATGGTGTAGTCTGTAATTACTCATCTGTTACATCAGTGTTCAGGTATTCCTGGATGCTGCATTACTGCTGATTTGAAGTGAAAAGTAAAGCATTTTGCATGGTGACTGATTTTGTATGTGAGTCATAATTCGTCTGCATGAGTTTTTGGCAGTTGTTGCTTTATTCCTTTTGCATGGTCTGATTCTCGCATTTAAAACTTTAGGACTTTCAGAGCAGATGTCTACTAGGAGCAGTTCAGATCCTGCTTTTGAACCAAGCATCACAACCATTAGAACAACTCCTTCAGAACTGATTGACAGATATCGTATAACTGCTGGTGGTGAGAGACTGATGTTACAGTATTGTGCTCTATGGAAACTGTTTGGCAGGTGGATTTTTTATTGTTAGCTTCATGTGTGCACCTATAGCGAAGTTGGTTACTATATGGGCATGCCTCTTAATGAGTTGTGCTGTGTGGATTATAAATAGTATTTGAAAGGTAACACAGTTTTTGGAGGTAGCTGTTCAACAATTTATGCATAGTTCTTGTTACATACATTATTTCTTTTTTCTAGCATACATTTTTTATGTTATAATGTATATTTTTTATGGTTTCTGCATGAATTTTTTTATAAGGTTTTAGTTGTAAAACAACCAAATTGTTGCTTCACCCAGTACCAACTTAATAATTCTTTGAAAAGGTTTCTTTTATTAGCATCAATGATGGTTGATTGGTGACCATGTTCTTTTTTCAATTTAAATATTATACCTTAGACAATAATATTGTTTACTTAGGTGATTACTCTCTTCAGTCACAAGAAGGTGATGAAATTGAGGAGGATATGCTTCAGTCTACCAAGTTAGTGCATAGTTTGCTTTATTAACTACTTTATTACTTAAGCTGATATACTTATTTTTTTAAATCTCTAATTAATAAGTATTTTTTAGCTTATTGATATAGTTACCTTGCAGTTTGTTATTGCTACACCATTTACTACTGTTCAAACCATATTGTCATGCAACCAAGAAAACCATTTAAAATGTTTTGGGTTAAGTAGTGGTCACTTGCTATTCGTCTGCAGGTAAAAAAATTTATTCAAACTGTGTTAGTTACAACTCGTGCAATATATATGTCGATGCTAGCACAACAGCCACAGTGTCGTATTTTGACAGCTTTTTTATTTACAGGTACGAAAGCTTTTCAACTTTATCATTTCACTTGTCTGGGTTTTGAACCTTAACAACGTGCCATTCCCTAGTGAAAGCAGTGCTGAGTGTTGTTTTTATGTTTGTTTATTTTAGTAAGAATAAGATGTCTGTGTTCGATGAACTGTCTAGAGAGGATATGGAGGCTCTTGGTCAGATCGACAATGGTGCTGAAATCACAGGTAGGACCGCCCAGATGATAAGGTAGTCAATTGTTTACAAGTTATTTCTTTTGTTCACACGCACACATGCAAACTGTGTACTGATACTTAGCATCCATCTTAATGAAGATTCATAACAGTGTGAATATCTGGGTTTTACTGTCAGAATTTCAAATTGCCAACAGGTTGAGCAACTTAACACTTTAATGACGAGCTTTATTGGTTTTCCAGTCACTTTTAGTACATTCTCTCGTCATTAAAGTGTTAAGGGAAATGGTTGTGTGATTGTTGATTTTATGTCAACTTCAACTAGTAGATGAGAATTCACTTAGCTGTTTTAATAGATAACTTATAAGGATGGAAGGTAACCGAGCAGTTTACTTACATACATCAAGAAGCACTATATGATGTTTATGTTATAGTAACTGTAATTGTGATTACGACAATTTATATAGTATCGTTGGTAGCAAGTTACTTCTAGGATGCTTTAGGTGTAAGGGCAGACACTGCTTAAGAGTGTAATTGGTTGTACACGTTAATGTGTTTTGCCCTGAACATGTTGAATTGCTGTTTCATCAGGTGATGCTTCTTTAGCAACCCCAACTATCTCTGTTTATAATGGTTAGTTGTGATCTCAATACTGCATGCATGAACTGTTGTTATTCAGATATGTCGTTTGTCTGCTTTCGTTTGCTCTAATTTAAGATTATAAGCTTATTAAATGTATTTAATTTCATATTTCAGCCACTGTCTTTCAAGACCATACTCTTTATTAGACAAGGCTGTCAGTTACTGCTGCTAAGATAAAGTTCAAGGTGATCATATAGTTACTGAGTCACAAGGGAAACAAGTTATTTTCAAAGCATTACGTAAATGAGCCGAATTCTAAAACAGTAATGTAATGTAGCAAAACATTTATGTAGTGCATTTCATGCTCCTCCCAAAAGACATATGCTGTACCGTCATTATGAATAAGCTTTAATTTATGGCTTGCACGCCATGGCAATTTTTTTGTATGGCTCCTCTCTGCAATATAGTTAAGCCTGTTTGTAATCGTAACCTCAAGATTTCTACAGTGCCAAAAATGCCATATCTTGGTAACCAGCTTATTCACAGACATTCAGTCAAAACAAAATCAATACATATGGTATTAATTGTTTGAGTGTTATTGCTGTATGAGGAGTACATTTAGAGTACGAACGAGTAATGAATACTGGTATCATGTTAGGAATTGCCTGACATGGCAATATATGCTTAGATTTTGCAACTGCACGAGTCACTTGCTGATTTAATGTCATATGATTGTTCAAAACTGGCCCACTTACAAGATAGCAAAACTGTAACATGACACACAGTGATAATAAATCCTAAAGTTGGTATTTTAAATACATTTACTATGTTGTTTACTGACATATGTCCGTATCAAGATGAGTGTTTATTCACAAACTGACTGCTTTGAGTGTTTTCAGTTTTTGCATCTATAGTCTTGCAGTTTTATGTTTACATATGCTGTTTCGTACTCTATGAATGATCAATGAAGATCAATAATCAACATGCTGTACACTATTCTGTACAAGTGTGCATGCGTAGTTTGAGGGCATTGATTAAAACTTAGGAAACGACATGCAGAAAGTTTTAGTTTTTGAAAAGCCAGAGTCCATCAATACATAGATAGGCAATGTGAAATCTCTTTTCAACTGGAAACATTAGCTGAATCATATCTATTTAATTTCACTGCATTGTCATTAAAACCATGTGCATGTTTTAATACTCCATGAACTGGGCCAGTTTGCTGAAAGACGTTCGTCTTGCTGTGAGCCCTTGAAAAGTGCTTCTCTTGTTTACATTTGATTCAAATGGAATTATACCTAATTTATTCTTCAGCAATTAGTTGTCTTATGGCATGCTTTCTGTAACAATATCTCACATTTAGTGTAGATATTGATATTCAACTTATTTTACTAATACTGCCTGAAAACATATCAGAGGAAGTGTTCTCTTACTATTTCTTAGGCCTAGTCTGTTTAATTTTTAGCTATCAGTACATACTGTATATCTATAAAAAAACTAAACTTATAGGTATATATGTTATATTATATTTGTATACATATAAAGGGCTATTGGATCTATCTAGATTTTGTCTTTATGTGCCATGTAATCCTTAGTTAAATAAAATGTTAATCATGATCAATCACTCTAAACTTCGATATAATTTAGGCTAGTAATTGAGTTCTTAGATGTCCTTTCTTCAGTTTGGATCTTTTTCTGTTTATATAAGAAACAGAAGAGGATGTTGACCACGATTCTAATGGTAGGGAAGCGTCATGATTGATTGCTTGAAATCATC
Source organism: Allolobophora icterica (assembly GCA_963556255.1). Classification (NCBI taxonomy): domain Eukaryota; kingdom Metazoa; phylum Annelida; class Clitellata; order Crassiclitellata; family Lumbricidae; genus Allolobophora; species Allolobophora icterica. The sequence goes on along the minus strand of OY744606.1, from coordinate 44,571,111 downwards.
TAACTAATTGACCTGCTTTGCTTTGATGTGGGCTAGTTAAATGTGGTTGAGGAGTGTTGGGCTTGTGCGCATTTTTTTCCTCAAGTTTAAAAATTCTGATTTGGCTATAAAAGAATAATTATATTCTGTACTTATGTTATTAGCTTTTGCCTATTGTTTAAGGGTAATGGCAACACGAGTGCTGAAACACATTTAAAAAGATGTCATTCTATGCTAAGTACTTGGATATTATATTAAGCATTTCTAGACTCTACCTTCCATTATACGCCATGTGAAAGGCATTTGGTAGCGTGCTTCGTTTCTTTAGCATGCCTATGCCTTCCATGATATGTTTTCCATGATAGCACACTTCATATCTTTGGCCTTGAGGTGGCTATTAGTGTTCTATTCACCTTATTATTTCATATGGTGAAGTTCATTATTTGATGTATTTCTGTTGCTTTGAGGTTTCATTATTTTCAGGTTTTTTAGGATTTTTCCTTATCATTTTTTATTGCAGTGTTAAATTACCCAACCAGTTTATTTATGGGCTTTGACTTCTTGTTGCACAAAATCTGAAGATAATGAAAATTAAATCTAAGGACTATGATGGTGTTCATTCAGGTGTTCCTGTTAAAAGTTTGATTGCATGCTTTCCAGTTATATTTGCTTATTAGTTTGGAAATATCACTGAAATTTTTAGATACTTGTATTTCAGTGTTTAGAACATTTCAAATGAAGTACCTATACCATTCTCTACTCTCCTTTGACAATATTACGTATTTGTAAACTGAAATTCTACTTGTATTCAGATATAATTGCTAATGTATCAAAATACAGCAGCTGCCCAATCTTTTTCCACTTTTTCTTTTTCTGCTGACCTTAAATACTATAGTGCACATAAAGGATGAGGATGATATTTTTTGACGATGACAAGTGATTATTATTTTACTGATGTTGATGAAAATAAATGCATTGTTTACCGGGTTGCCTCCATTGTCTGGTAATGTCAGCTTGGCCATGCTCCCTCCTATCTGCATGAGCTCTGTTCTCTTGCCGCTGTTCCACCTGGTCACCGCTCTCTTCGCTCTGCAACCCGTGGTGATCTCTCTGTTCCTTCGCATGCTCCATTACTATGCAGCAGAGCACTTTCTCCGTCGTTGGACCCACAATTTGCAATGGGCTTCCTCCTGAGCTGCAGTCTCTTCCTCGAGACTCGTCCACCGCTTTCTTCTGTGCTCTAAAGACTGTTCTCTTTCGCCAGGGTTGGGCTGGGAGTGCCTCTGAATACTTTCCTTTAAGGGGCGCTATATAAATGCTCATTTGATTGATTGATTGATTGATTGATAATGGATTATTAAGAAAATGTCACAATACATAAATTACCAGTGGAAATATGGTTTTTTGCACTGCTTACTGCAGCAGAAAGTGAACACTTCTATGGTAAGTTCACAGTAACCATGGAGGGTACATGTATTAAGGAAGTTATGTAAAATCATATACATGTTTGTACATTGTTGACTAGAAGAGGATCATTAGATGTATCATTTTTCTAATAAAAGCCAGATGCTTATTTGGTAGTGCAGTGGTTAGTGTGCTGACTGTCAGTCGAGAGGTCAGGAGTTCAAATCCTCGACAGGGCAGAAATTTGGTTCGAGATTTCTGCTCCACTTGCACCACTGACCGAAGATGAGAGGGCGAGGAGAGGACTGGCCACCCGCCCTCATATTCCAAGGCTAAGAAAATGAAGTCGCTAACACTTCATACAGGGCAGAAATTTGGTTCGAGATTTCTGCTCCACTTGCACCACTGACCGAAGATGAGAGGGCGAGGAGAGGACTGGCCACCCGCCCTCATATTCCAAGGCTAAGAAAATGAAGTCGCTAACACTTCATACAGGGCAGAAATTTGGTTCGAGATTTCTGCTCCACTTGCACCACTGACTGAAGATGAGAGGGCGAGGAGAGGACTGGCCACCCGCCCTCATATTCCAAGGCTAAGAAAATTAAGTTGCTAACACTTCATACCCATGGCTGCCTAAGAGTTAGCTTAAGGGACTGCTCTTCTTCTTCATTGTTAACGTAACATAACGTTTATTGGTCCACAACAATTGTACATATTATCTATTTACATAATCACAGTCGTGTTTTAAACCCAAAAAAGAAGAAAAATAAACAGAACTGAACCATATCGTTCAAACAATCCTCACTATAGTTAACATGTGGCATAGTAAGCTTAGCAACTAAGAGAGTTCGATCCGAACTCTACGCAATTGGTTTGTTAGCCAAAGTCATGTCCCATACTAAAGTGTTGGGCTTGTCGTAGTTGTACATAGGAAATATACAGTAACTGGGGATCCAATGGAGGATTCATTTGGCAGAGGGATTGTTGACTAGAAGATGATCATTAGATGTATCATTTTCGTAGCTCAAGCCAAACACTTATTTTGATGAAAATAACTTACAAGGACAGGTTAAGGGTGTAAACTAAAGCGTGATGTAACTCAAATATTTACGCAAGTTGTTTTACACAAATGCAGACTTGGCATATTGTAATTCACATTAGAGTTATACTTCTGTTGTTAAACTTCTGGTGAGTAATAAAAATGTAGCATTTTAATTTTGTGTAATTTTTTTATTTTAGCTATGAGCAGAGAAGTTGAGAATCTGATTCAGGAAAATAACGAACTCTTAGCTACAAAGTAATTATGTTTATTTAATAATAATCTGCTGTTAATATTCTTGTCAGTTATTAGGAATCCTGAGTTAAATAGAAATAAAGAAAAAATCTTAACAAAGACGCCTATATCTGTAAAAATGAGAATATATTTAATTAGCGTTTTCCTGAATTTGTCGTGTATGAATGTATGTGAATGTATACATGACATTTATACAGGACCTTCAGGAACATCAGAGTGGTGCTGGAATGTGCCAGATTTAAAATGATGAAGATTAGCTAAACATGTCTTTTTACTGTATAGGGTTCACAGTTTTTAAACTGTTTCAGGAAGGAGATCCAGTCTATGAGAATACATTAATGATCCGTGAGATCACTGAGAATTTTTTTGTTCTAATTTAACTTCGAGTCATTTTATCATGTGAATATCTTTTGTTTTCTAGGAATGCACTGAATGTGGTGAAAGATGATCTAATTGCCCGGGTTGATCAACTAACAAGGTATCATTCTGTTTGTCTTACTTTCTACTGCTACCTCTCTGGGTTAAAAAATATATGAATAAAACAACTGCTATGATTAGAAGAGGTTGATTGTGATAGATGTCAGACTACAACAATATTCCAATTCCCATGTGAATCAGAGGTATTTCCTTTGAAGATGATATTTGCAATTGCAATACAAAAACTGAAAATAAGTATAGGATTTGTTAGTTCCATTAGTTGGCTATTGAAGTGTAATATCTGGATGATTTAGATGAGTGGAAATGCAGGGCTACAGTAGCTGTTGGTATTCTTGCTGGATCTCACCCAATACCAACAGCCACTGTGTGTCATACATGTAGAATGAAGGCCACATTTCACTGGATAGGGAGACACTTTGTTCTGGGCCTTCCAACCATGATTGTCCATCTGCTGTATGTACCAACATCTTGAGCTGTGTGCAAGTTGAAAACATCAGATCAACTTGTGAAAACATTTGATCAACTCAACTTGCAAGTTGACAGAGCCGAAAATTTCTCTACCAATTCGGCTTGGCCATTTCAATCAACTTGATCAACTGACACGATCGACTATGGGGTATAATGGAGAAGGGTCTTACAATGCTGAAATTGGCCTTCTGTACAGTGTGGATGAAGGCTAAGTACAGAACATCACACTGAAGCAGTTACGCTCTGCTGAGTTTTCCACAAGAAGAACACTAAGAACACTCCTAAATTGCACGTGAACAAGTTCCTAGAAGTGTTTGTTTTGAATTCTTAAAATGGGCACAAAGGTAGTAAATCTAAGAGATGGATTAATGTTATCTAAAGAATAAGTCAGTTAAAGATGTTAGAAATGTTTGTGTTGTGGTAGAGATTAGCATGTTAATATTGTTAAAGTTATTTTAAAAAGTTATTTGTTGATTTTTGTTTTAGTGAGAATGAAATCTTTAGAGAAGAAGTCCACTCATTGCAGCTTGTAAAAGAGAAGCTGAAAACACGCATTGAGGAACTTGAAGATGAGATGAAGAAACTGAGAGAAGACCTTGAAAAGGAGAAATTTAAAACCTCTGTGCCTAATGAAGAAGAGGTTTGTGTTCCCTGGCAACACTTTACTTCCAGTGTCCATTTTATTTTATCATTATTACAAAAGAATGTCAAAGACTTATATTTTAACCTGAGCGTACTTTAAAAGGATTCTGGTTTTTAAAAAATACCAGTAACTGACAGTAGCATATTGGTAAAGCCAGTTTACCATGTTTTGTAAAATGGGTAGAACTTAGAAGCACTTGTCATTCAACAACAGGACAAGACTGTACCAAAAAGTTAATGGAAATGCAGAACAATTTCCACAACTGAATGGTTTTGAATGGTTTTTCATTGCAAAGACAAAATTTTTTTGTGTTTTTACTGTGTATTTGAAGTGAGGTAATGATAGCTGTGCAACATTTTGCCAAAATATATAAATGAGATAATGTAGAGTTTAAGTTGGCTTCATTTTATTCTACAGGATGATGTTCCAATGGCCCAGAGGAAGCGTTTCACTCGTGTTGAAATGGCACGTGTGCTGTTGGAACGTAACCAGTACAAGGAGAGACTGATGGAGTTGCAGGAGGCAGTGCGATGGACAGAGATGATTCGAGCCTCAACACGTGCAGATCTTACGAATAAGAAGAAATCTTCCCTTTGGAACTTGTTAGTTCTTAGTTTTCTTTCTATTTATATTATGTTTAAACAAATTATAGTGTTGTTTACTGAATGTGTGCTTTAGACTTGTTGTTATTTTTATCTCCTGCAATGAGTTAGAATTTTCAGCATATGTGCACACATACATATATGTGTACATGAACATTGATACAGGTGTGTATATATTGTGTATATAGCTACCCGTTGAACTTCAGGCTGCATACAGCATAGCGCTATTTCTAAGACCAGGACAGTTGACTAGAAACTGCAATGCCCCAGAGATATGGACACACCCAGGATGATATGTAGTATGTATGAATGATATCCACCATTTGATGGCAGTGGTGCAAACAGATGATCTTTGTTGCTGATTAGATTCTTATTAATAACTGATTTAGCCGTGAACATAAGTTAGTAAGTACCTTTGCTTGCTTAGTTACATTTCTAGGAGAGCTGACTCACTGACTGTTTTCTTTTGTTCATAGTTGTTAACAAGGAGGCTGTTCAGTCTACTTTCCATTGATATTTCATTCAGTTTCAGCAACCTATTTGGTCCATCAAAGCCATCGAAGAAGCCAATACCATTGGCAACTGTTCACTACAACTCACCAAACACAAGCCTTAAGCCAATTGTTGAACAAAGTCAAAGCTACTTGAGGTCAGATAAACAAGCACCAAAGGCAAATGCATTTGACTTTCTGCAGGATGATTTGTAAGTCGTTGTTAATTTACTTAATTAGCTTGCATGACTGTTGTTGTTTTGAGACAAGTACTGTAGTTCAGGCTTTTTTTTTATCAGTTTCCTGTACCATATGCCTCCTTAGTTTTGTGGTTTCAGATTAATGTTTTGTTAAAGTGAAATTGAATAATCTTAGATATGCGGATGATACAACACTAATGGCAAAAAGAAAAGATGAGCTGAAAGAATTAATAAGAAGGGTAAGGAGAGAAAGTGAAAAAGCTGGCTTATACTTCAACATAAACAAAAATGACAACAGCAGAATGGGATACTTTTGAGATTGACGGAGAAGAAATAGAGGTGGTAGAAAGCTTCACTTTCCTGGGATCATTGGTTGAAAAAGAAGGAAAATGTGATACAGAAATAAAACGAAGGATTGCGATTGGGAAAGCTGCAATGATTGGACTGGAAAAGATATGGAAGGACAAGCATGTGAGCATAGATACAAAAAAAGGCTCGTGAGAGCCCTAACCTTTCCAACGGTTCTGTATGGTTGTGAGTCGTGGACAATGACAAAGAACATGGAGAAAAAGGTCAACGCATGTGAAATGTGGATATGGAGAAAGATGTTGAGAATATCATGGACAGAGAAAAGGACGAATGAATCAATACGAGTGGAGATTGGTGTCGAGAATGAAGAGTCATTAAAACAAAAGGCGACAAGATTGAAGCTAGGATTCTTTGGTCATGTTATGCGATCTGATGGGCTAGAAAAGGAAATGATGTTGGCTTGTGGTGAGGGAAAAAAAAGACGGGGTCGACCAAGGAAGAAATGGATGGATGAGATTCACGATGTAACTGGCATGAATTTGGAAGAACTAAGAGACCTGACTTCGAACAGGAAGCAATGGAAAATGTGTATCATGACGGTCGCTAGAGCTCCAGGAGTTGACAGCACAAGGTGACAAGGTAAAGTGCTATCATTGCTATACTTCTGTCATTACTAATGTACCTTGAAAATGTACTAATATTGCTTTTATGTATTACTAAAATACTAACATGAGTACTTAATCTTGGGTGGCCAAAGGTGCTGTCTACAGCTTTCTTACCTGAAGTACAAATGCAAAATTACTATTGCTCTTTTCTTAGTACATTTGTGAGCAGATAAATTCTCTGTTAAAAGAAACTAATGAAAAGGGATGCTTTACATGTTGGCCAGAGTAAATTTATGTTCTGTAAAAATCAAAAAGTTGGATTTAGTTGCAACCAATATTGTTTACTGTTTAATTACCTTTAGTACATAAATTTAGCTGTACAGTGAATGAGATTTAAAGCTAAAGTGACATTTTCTCATGGCTCTTTCCTACATACTCATGAGTACTGGTATTGTTGGCAACTGACTGACCACTCCTTAGATTCATATATGAATCTGAACATTTTTTTAATGCACTCAAAGTCACAAAGAAATATATTTCTTTGTGACTTTGATTGCATAAACATTTTTTTTAATAATAAGAATAATAGTTATGAAAACAGATTTGATGAGATTGAGTCGGTGATGTTAGTAAGAAAGAGTTTGGTTTGCCCACATCACGATGTAATAGTGAATGAAAGAATCATCTTCAAGGCTGAGACAGAGAAAGAAAATCAGAAATGGACGTTACCTACCTTAAAGTTTAAGCTTTTATTATATGGCCAGTTGTTGCGCATGAAGACGAAGAATAAATGGGTTCTGTCCTTGACGCTCTTGGGCATTTCATGACTTAAATGTGGCAGTTAGTACTAATGAGCCAGCAGATGACTGTGTTGTACTTCAGCCTAAGTATCCAACAACAAAAGAACTGCGCCTTTGATTGTTCTTGATTAGAGCACAGAAACATTGTGTCATTACTTAGCTTACCATGCAATCTTTGTTATTCATTAGATGTTGTTAATTTGGATATTGTTTACTATGATAGAGAATATGTGTCCTTACATTGCCTGCTTTACAATTCAAGTTTATATAATTATTGGTCAGCTTTTGAGCATGAAATAGGTTAAAGGTGTCTTGTCCTTACCTACCATACCATGCATGTTTATTATTTGGTCAGAAGTCATGCTTGTGCTGCTAAGTCGTTGATGCATGTGTGTTATTAATTGATGTGTTGGTTATTATTATTGCTTCCTCATGTAAGACTTATGTTGCATGTTGTTGTCATAGCATATCTGCACATGAACAGTCAACGTTCTATGTGCCTGTTTCAAACACCAGAAGTGTGTGAGTATTCACTTAACATGGGGACTGTATAGAACAAGGCCGTTTTAAGGTCGTCGTAGGCCCTAGGCACTCTTGCATTCGTAGACCTCAACTCAACTGCCAACTCTGCATTAAAAGTGAACCTTCTGTTTCTAAACTGAAACTTATCAAAAATTATCTGTGGTCAACGATGGGGCAAGGACGACATCTTCCCTTGCACTACATTCAATTGAAAACAACTTAATTCGGGAAATTACATTTGAAGACGTTATATGTGATCTGCTAATGCAAAGAGCCGCAAAGTTCACACAATGTAGGCTAGCACAGCTTAACTTAAACTGTTTAAGAACCGTACAAAAGTTATTAAAGTTGAACGTGCTGTTATTTGCAATTTCCCATTTTCCCGGTCAATCAATCAACATCTTATTTTCTGATTTTCAGACTTTCATAGGCCCCTGAAAGTTCCATAGGCCTGCCTAGTGGATAAGACGGTTCTGGTATAGAAGAGGAAGAAGAAGAGCTGTCCCTTAAGCTAGCCTGAGAAGTAGCCGTGGGTTTTTCTTAGCCTTATGCTTAGCATTTGAGGGTGGTGGCTGATCTACCCACACTTTGTACATGGTCAGGGTACTCATTAAAGCTGAGTTTGCTGGGTGTGTATACTGCGGAGTTGAAATCTTGAAACAAATTTCTGCCCTGGTGGGAATTGAACCCCCAACCTTTCAATTGACAGTCCAGTATGCCGACCACTAGACTGTCATTCTCCCATGGGCTATGTAAACATCCTAGTAATAAGAAGAGATTTCACTCTTGAAAGTGAATTACCTTTGATGATCATTAGATTAGTACTGCTTGAATTAAAGGTCAGTTGAAGGTGTGCTTACATGGAGAAGACTTATTAGTCAAGTGTTACTATACCAACTAGGATTGCAGCCAGGTTGGGAGAATATGTAGTCCACGAATACTGTGGGCAGGTGATGCAGTGATATAACAACAGTCACTCATCTTTTTATAGACCTTTTAACAATTAAATACAATCATATCATCTAATTCCTTTATTTGCTCCCTTAATTCATTTGAAACATCTGGTTGCACCCTTATTTGGAATAGAAACATTTAACCTATCCATCTTTTTTGATCTGGGCAATATTGACAAGTATCATGATTTTGTCATATGATAATATGCCTAGCCACAACCCAATCCTTAGTTTATAGGCCAATTTCCTGTTTACAGGGACAGGTTGTACATTCTATAATAAGCCTTCTCTTATCTTTTACTTGACTACACCCATAAGAGTGTTCATTTCAAAGTGCACTTCTAATAAGGGACCATTTTAGGTTTTGATTTTATCTGTTTTGTTGTATCAGAATTAAACTAAAAAGTTTCTAGTTCCACTGAATTCCCACTAAAACAATTGTGTGCCATATTCAAATGTAACATACACCAGTGTGTCTGTACTATTAGATTCACTTTGATTGACAGGGTGACTGATAAATCGCGTAAGGCTCGTGAGCAGGAGCGACGTGAGCAATACAAGCAGATGAGTGCAGTGGTAAAGAGAGACGATGGACGTCTCCAGGCGTATGGCTGGTCACTTCCTGCCAAGTTCCCAACGCAACTGATAACCGAGGCAGTGTCAATGAAATCTCCTCAACTTCCAATTCCTATTCCCGTCTACTGCCGCCCGGTTATGGAGGATGACTCAAGCACTAAGGTACTGATAGCTCTCCCAGTTTTAGACAGCCATTAATACTACGTAGTGTAATAATCGCTCATCAATGACACCATGGTTACTGTGTTACTGCACAAGGTAATTAAACTGCTGGAAAAGTTTCACTGCTCTAATTCATACATAATATCATAGGCTGTTGATGCAGTGGGAAGGGGCCAGACAGTACCTGTCAGATTACCTGAGTGTGAGACTTACCTTTTGATTCGAGTTGCTCAAATGCACAAAAGTAACTTTTTTCGGATTATTATAGTGAGATGAATTTCACTGATGAGGCCTGATGTAATGTGATTCCAAAAGGTGAAGAAATGTCAGACGATGATTACACTCAACCACGTTGTTTTCTTTCAGCCATTGTGCAGCAGTGTCTGAGCATTGACTGCACTGCTCTGATCTGTCGGATCAGGCAACAATTTCAATGTCAAACTGTAGAAACTTCTGTTTTGTTATGTTTGTTTACTATTAACGAAAATTAGACTTAGAAATTTTTTATTTGCTTCACGTCTTTGAATTGCGCAGGATAAATTTTTGCTATATGCTGGTTGAGAAACTAGCATAATGGATCTAATCTAAGAGAATCTGGTCTAATGACTTCTATAGTATTGTTATTATAATGTACAAGGCATTAGTTGATGGTTGCTTCTAAGAGTAAAACCATAGTCGAAAATCCTTATCCATTAGAGACCCTCATTGTGGCTGTTGACATTGTAGATATTGATATCAGTCAATTTAACAGAACAGAGAGGCAATCTATAACTTTCCGAGGGTACATAATGAAGTCAGATCCATCTTTTAAAGAATTCTTTCTACTTGTGACTGTATGTGAGGTGGCTATAAGTAGAACAAAAATCTTCAGATGTCTTTCCATCGTTGGCAGAATTTGAACTGGTGACATCAGAGTGCAGACGAACGATTAACCACTAGACTATCAAGAAATGTTAATAGGTGTAATAATATGCTAGTGGTGTGCAGTGGTTATAATTGGTGTGTTTTGATCAGCTGTGGTGTGCTGCTGCTGTCAATTTGATGGGTGGAAAGACGAGAGACGGAGGTTCGATTGTTGGTGCCAGTGTTTTTTACTCATCAGCTCCAGAGGAGTCAGTGGGTCAGAAGGCTAAAAATGAAGTGGAAAAGTTGAACCAAGAAATCGAGGTATTTTCTTGATTATAGTGTAAGAATTGTTGAGACTGCTAGCTTTTACTCTTAGTGTCAGTGCTCGAAATGGACCGGAACGCACCGGAACACCGTTCCGGTTCGTCAGCGTTCCGTTCCGGTTCGTCAAATGAATTGTGGAAAATACTATGAAATTAACGTGAATGCTCCCATATCTTTGACTAGCGTTCCGTTTCGTAAAATTTTCCATTTCGAGCACTGCTTAGTGTTATCTTTCATTGTTACGATTTAGAGCCAATTTCCTGTCCAGCAGCCTTGACTATGTTTGTATTATTCATCTTTTGTGAGTGTGAGTCACCATTAACTTGTTTTGTGATGCTTTGGGGTTGACTTGATGAGACCGGTTCATCAGGTCACAACCAAGTCTTGGGCAACAGACTTGTATGCAGAATCACTTGTGTTCACTCTTTTGATGTAAAAGCTGTAAACTTTATGGATTCATTCTCGAAATTTATATAGTGCCTCTTTAAGAGACTTACTCAGAGGCTGTGATAACTTGAGCGTTGTGTTATGCTTTTCTGTGGTTGATTCCATCGAGATAATATCCTGGTTAACAAAAAGATTCACATCTATCTTCGAGCTGTAACTGGTTTGTTACACATTATGTCCTGGCTACAGCTGTGAAATTTATGAATTAGCAAATTTCCTTGGGGCTAGACTTCATATGAGGCATGCCTAAGACTCTGTTTCTAAAGTTTTATGGAGAGAAATTAAATTTATGAATTAGTAAATTTCTTCAAGGCCAGACTTCATATGAGGCATGCCTGAGATGCTGTTTATAAATTGTTATGGAGAGAAAAAGGATTATAGGTTACATATTAGCGAGCAAAAGCAGGTGCCCGGTAAATTTTGTTACTACAAAAGCTTATAGTTTGGATTAAAGGGATCACAATTTGGGAAGTCTGTAAACTGACATCAGTGACTGTCACAGTGTCTGCTGCTTTTTGTTGCACCACACTATTGATGCAGCATGGTCCAGAGACTGAACATTGTAAACTGTAATTGCAAATTTATGTAGCACCACTTCAAGAGAAACTCATGAAAGGTGCTCCCGACCTAACACAGTGAAAGCATGATAGAACAGATTGATCTTCAAGCGCTTGCGGGAAAGAGACAAGGAGAGATCAAGGAGTTCTTGTCGCAGACCTGTTGTTGGGTAACTTATTGGTTGAATTTGTTGCTATCTGTCATCTTTGTATGGAAATCTCTTAGTTGGACTCCACATGTGAGTGTGTGAGCCTGGCACTGGTTATGCCTCTAGTTTTCTGTCCATTGCTTTGCTTACTGATGAAATTTCTGTTCTTATTGGCATTTAACGTCATTTAGCATAAAGTAAGTAAGAAGTAATAAAGAGTGCATCTGGTTAGTTTTTTCATGAGGTGGTGCTATATAAATTTCTAATTACAATGACAAATTGAAGCACAGCTGAATTGTCTAGTTTGCTGTATGTGTTTATGTCCTGTTTATCTTTGGCTGAGTCCTGTTGTTTGGCTCTGTGTGTTGTGATAGGACCATGAGAAGGATGCAAAGTCAATAGAGACTGACCAGACATCATCGTTAGTTTGGATTTGCACATCCAATAAGAACGGCAGCGAGGTGGCAATCGTTGACGCTAACAGTCCTGGTGACATTCTGGAGAACTTCCACGTGTCTTCTTCAAATCTCATTTGTATCACAAGTATACCAGGTGACAATACAAACAATCTCTGTTTGATTAACTGCTTGATCAGTCAATTGAATTATATATGAAGTGAATGAGTGAGTAAGCAAAGGGTTGTCCAGGCAAAGGTGCAAGTAAATAGAGGATTGATTGAGAAAGTGAGTTACAGTGATCAATGAATTAATGAACAGTCCTTTACAGCTGCATATTTAATTAATTGTTTTTTAATAATGAGTCTGTGCTTCAGTTGTTCTGAATGAATGATATCTGACTTAATCTTTTAAAATGTGAAGGTGCAATGGAGGATGACTACGACGTTGATGGTGATATCGTCCATTGTGAACAATCTACTTCTGATTCAATTCACAAGTCGAGTGAACAGCCGTCATCGAGTCCAAGCCAAACGAATGTTGGTCTCATCACTTTCGTAAACTGCAACACTGGAAGAAATAGCATCAGATCGAAAGATGACCGGCAGGAAGCAAGTGAGAGAAGAACAGTTTTTATAGATTTTTTTCTGGTCTTATATTTCTTCATTGTAAGTGCAAAATATGGAAACAGTGCCTTTACTGTATAGAGCATATTTAGAAGTTGCTTTGTAGGTTTGCTATACTGAAATGCCCTTTAATGGTATCTTAGCTGCTTTAATTTTAATTATAAACAGTTGAAACAATTGAGTCGGCACCTTTGTTGGTATGAATCAAATGATCCATTGGAATTAGAATTTATTAACAGCTTGGCTTATGAAGCAGTGGACAACAGTTTCAACAAAATTATTTATTTGCCACAGGATATCATCACTTGTGTAATGACTTATTTGATGTCTGGTTTGTCAAAGTGTAAGTTTGGTGGTTACCAGAAAAAACCATTACAATTGCTCTGTAATGTTCCTATGTAGCAATACTTTTAAAACAGGCACAATGTGATATTGTGATTGGATTGTGAAGTTTGGTTATGGAATTCTGACCAGCATTGTAAAATATTCTGACCAGCAGAAAATATGTGGGGCACAATGGCTGAGTGATTAGGATGTTTTACTTTTAACATGGAGAATGCAGGATTGAGCTTCTCGTGCGATGGTTAATGTGTAAGGACCTTAATTAAAGCAAGTCCTTCATTCACAATTGCTCTGTGCCTCAGATTGAGATATACTGAACTTGCTTGTGTAATAAATGCTTAACAATAAATAATAATAATAATATTAATAGGATTCGCATACATTGCCCCACGGATCAGGTAGTAATGTAGAATACCATACAACTGATATGATACTTGTATTTGTACATTCTAGCATTTAATTTATTTTGCTTTTAGGAGTTGATGATGTCACAAGCGTGCCTGTTACAACTGCAGCCCAACTGGAAAGGGAGATGGTATTCCCAGACTCTGCATCAGAGCATGGTACTAGCTTCAGTCATATTTACCAGAATGTAATGTCATGTCATTTTAAGAAGTAGTAGTCTTGGGACAGAGAGGAGAGATTTAAACGGAGGCAGAGAGCTCTAGTAAGGGAATGAGACAGACAGACAGACAGACAGACATACATACATACATACATACATAAACAGACAGAGATATAGGAATGAGAGAGATGGAGCAACAGACAGACAGATACAGAGAGAAATTATGAGAGATATTGAGCGATAGAGAGAGCAGAAAAGTAGGTTTGTAGAAAGTTTGACACATAGACAGCCAGGCGGACAGATGTGTACAGGGTTGTCACAAGGAGTTTGCTCAGTAGGCTCGAAATGACCATCGTTATATTGCAGATGTGCTTACTAATGTGCAATAGGTGCTCATAATCTGTGTGTAATCCTTTGTTTTTATTCCCTTTCTTCCGTCCTGAATGCTTGAAAGGCCTGATATCTCTAGAGTAAAATTACTATCAAAATTCTTTTGTATATAAGTTAGTAATTGAATGTTATTTGTTTTTCTTGTTGTTTCTAGTCGCTTCAGGTAGTCGCAGTCGTAGGTTTGGACGAGAACCTGACAGTGAACTGGTTAAGGATGGAATCGGAAAAACAGTCAGAGGAAGCAAACTTGTTTCCTCTGAGATGGAAAAATCAAGTAGCATACTTCCTACAATGTGGATTGGAGCTCAAAGTGGCAGGTTTGTGCTATTTATTTATTTCAGTGTAGTAATAAATCATTATTTATGAAAGGTATGATGCTTATGTAGAAAAATTAATAATTTCAGAGGCTTTATTTTAAATAAAATTTTATTTTAGGTAAAATGGATAAATTTGTTATTTATTTGTTTATTTATTTAAATTAAATTAAATTAATTTTAAATTTCATTTCTTTTACACTATATTTATTTTTATATTTTTATTTAAAGGTTTTATGTTTTATTTATTGTCAGTCAGAAATGTCACAGAATCTCTTCACGTCTTCATCTTTGGGTTGAATAATCTTGTGGCTAGAGCATAATATCACCTGGTGTGTGTGTCTTCGTTTATTAGGCAAAAGTGGTTGGCACACCGCAACCAGGTACAAGAGAATAGGTAATAGAAATAATATGAATAAATAAATAAAGGTTAATGGTGGTATTCTGACCATCAGCTAACAGAAAAGCATTACAGATTCAGCAGTGGGAAATTAAACTGCTGGTACATTTTATTTGGAAAACATTAGGAGTAGTTTAAATCTAGAATTCTCTAAAATATCCATTAAGGAATGGGTTGTGTTTGTTGCTGATGTATCCATGCTTGTATTTTAACTGATTGAACTGATTTCGTTGTTATTTTTTTATAGTATTTTCGTACATTCAGCTGTTTCACAGTGGAAACGCTGCCTTCATACAGTTCGACTAAACGATTCGGTTCTTTCGATCAGGCAAGCAAGAACATTATTTCTTTATAAGTATTCAGGGAGCCAATTAAATGGTTATACTACAGATTCTTTTCTGCAAATCTGTATTGTGTCATCTGTGAAATAATGGAGCATTAGTTACAAACAGTCAGGCAGATCTGGGCTAAAGTAGCTGTAGTAATCTTTTACTTGGGTGTCTTTACACCTGGGAGTTTGCTGACTAATTCCTGAGTCTGAAGATCAATTTAAGTTGGGAAACTGATGACTTGGGTACATTAGTCAAATGGTTGTTTATTTTCTGACAAAATGTGTTCTTTTTATTCCCACATTACCACTGTCTTGTACCTTGGGTGACCTCAGTGGTCTGTGAAAAAAAAATTGTCTCATATAATGCTTGCAGTTACAGGGCCAGAAGGTGACTTATGTGTGTTGTTTTGAATTTATATTGTCCTAGTTAAATTTGCTATTCAACACGTTTTAAAAAGCTTACAGTTTATAAACTTTTAAGATATTAGTTGTTAGTCTAATGTTTTATCCAGGAAGTGCCATATTTTTTCACATTGTATTTTATTCAACGAAACTAATTTGACAAGTCTCATGTCTGCTGTATATTTGTTCACTTTCTTTGAATCTGCTACAAAATGAAACTTCTTGACATGTCTGATTTATTCTTTAGGCTCCTTTCGTATGCTTACTGTACAATTTTGGATTAGTCAATTTGTGCTTAACATCTATATCTCCACAAGTTGCTGTCCCTACAGATTTAAACTAAATTGATGCTACACACATATATGCTGCAAATCTCATTATTATTGCCTATCTATTCTGTTCGCCTCTACTTAGGTGACCTTGGCAGAGAAAAGAAACCACTCATTGCTTACTTCATCAGCCAGAAAATGGCATTTTCCTTAGGCCGTGAAAATTGATTTTTGCATCTAATTAACGCATCTGTGTCTCTGGCTCACTGTACTACAAACTTTTACACCTGTTGCTATATCAAAGCCAGTTTCCGTGAATAATGCATTGAGAAATTGTACAGCAAATTGTACACATCAAGTAGAGAATGGTTACATTTTTTATACATAATTTCCCACAAAATATTTTGCATTTTTGTAAAAAGTGCATAAATTTTGGACCAAGAGTCCTGAAATTGTTAACCAGTTTCCCTTAGGGTATTAGCTGCAGAATGTTGAGTCCAATCCATGCAAGTGGTCCGCTTTTCACCGTGGTCGTCCATGGTGACCCGTCAAAAGAGCGCCCGACAAAAGAGCGCCGACAAAAGAGCGATGACAAAAGAGCGCCGACATAAGAGCGCCGACGAAAACTTTATATCGAGGGTTCATAAACCGAAACTTGTATTAGCATTCAAGAAAAAGGAAGAGCTGAGAGATTATCAAATCACTTTAACATTTATCAATTATTGTTACCAATTGCGTTATATCAACTGGTATGGGAAATAAACAAGTATTTTATTTTATTTTATGTTACATAGTTGAGCGCCGACATAACCATTAAATCGCGCGGATGACGCGAACAGAACGAAAGAAAACATGATTTGCTATGTAATCTTTTTCGTTGCATTCCGTGAATAAATTTTAATCTTTTTTTAATGCATTCCATCAAATACATTAAATTTGTATTATTACACTTCGGTTCCATGAGAAATGGTTCATCGACGAATGATTCACTAACAAGTGGTTCACGATAAATTAATATTTTAAATAATCATCGAGAATCCGGCTTCTACTTAGACCCATATTTTCATCGATATTCCTGCTTCTAGTTTGAGCTATATTTTCATCGGCCATCCAACTTCTAGTTTGAGCTCTATTATCCCAGAAGCTGGGAGAGCGATGAAAACAGCTCGAACTAGAAGCTGGATGAGTGATTAAAATATAGCTCAAACTAGAAGCTGGATAACCAATGAAAACATACCTCAAACTAGGAGGTGGATGAGTGATGAAAATATAGCTAAAACTAGAAGCTGGATTCTACATGAAAACATAGTTCAAACTAGAAGCTGGATGAGTGATGAAAATATAGCTAAAACTAAAAGTTGTATTCTACATGAAAACATAGCTCAAACTAGAAGCTGGATGAGTGATGAAAATATAGCTAAAACTAGAAGTTGTATTCTCGATGAAAACATAGTTAAGACTAGAGGCTGGATGAGCGATGAAAATATAGCTAAAACTAGAAGCTGGATTCTACATGAAAACATAGCTCAAACTAGAAGCTGGATGAGTGATGAAAATATAGCTCACACTAGAAGCTGGAAGAGCGTGAACCCTTCGTCAGTGAACCTTACACCTCTTGTCGGCGCTGTTATGTCGGCGCTCTTTTGTCGGCGCTCTTTTGTCGGCGCTCTTTTGTCGGGCGCTCTTTTGACGGGGTGCCGTCGTCCATACATGCTCAGTCTACCCTGCCATTTCCTCATGTCATTACTGGAACTAAGCCTAATGCTTTTACCATATCCAACAAGCCATGCCCGATATTCGTACATGCTGTTTTCTGACAAGATCTGTTCCTTCACTGTACTCCCATTTCTCCAAGTCTACATCTAGATCGAAAACTTGTCAAAATTGCTTGTTGCTAATATAGGTTCTTGCTTCTTTCTGTTGGCACTGAGGTAAACCATAGTCCTTATCAGCTTGAGACTATTTACTGTGTTACCTTAATATTTATTCTGTCTGGAATAAGTTCTCCTGTCTTCAAAATTACATCTAGGGTAATCTGGTTGCAATTCATGCTCGCAATGAAACTTGGCTGTCACCAGCTGACACACCTTCCTTCATTTAGGATATAATTCCTCCATCCTGTACTCTTGTAAAATGAACCTCAGTTGGGTAGATTTGGTGGAGAAGTTGCAGGCCTGTCTTTGCAAAATGACATCTGAAATGTGTCACTTCCCCCATCACCTATTCCAACCCCAAAGTCATTTCAAACCCCATCATTACCATAACCCCTGAATCGTTGCCTCGCCTTTCTTAATGTTCTCCATCGTCCCTGCCTGTCACTTGCTACGTTTTCCCCTGAGTTCCAGTTGCAGCTTGAATTCCTGGTTTCTACTAATGGGGACTTCAGTATATACCTAGATGTTCTAAACTGTGCTTCAAGAAATGCCAGGACTCCTCTTTGGCTTTGATCTTGTGCAGCACATCTCTTTCTCAACTGATATGGCTGATACGTTTGACCTCCTTATACCCGGATTCAGCTGTTCTGTCATTAAAAATATCTCCTTTTCTAAATCATACTTGTCCAATCCTAGTGCTATTAGTGCTCAGGTTTCATTAGATTTCCTTCCACCATTGCTTCCTTTATCTTTTCATCTCCTTAAATGTAGGTGACAGTGTCGTATTGTCCATAAACTTGGCTCAGCTGACAAATCTACCTACTTGTCGCATATGGTCTTTGATTGTTCGTGTTTATAATTACCAGCTACATATATAAAATGAATTTGCAAATTGTAATTATAATTAGTAACTTCTATTGCGCCGGTGTCTAATGCACAAGGCATCAACCGATGGCACACCAACACCAAGCCGTAATCAGGTGAATATCCAGAAGATCAGTCCGTAAGCTTCTGAGTCAGTTATCGGTATGTTTAATTGTTTGCTTTTAGCCACGTTAAAGGACGTGTGTTTGTAGCCCTTGCTGATGGCTCGGTTGCTGTATTTCATCGAGATTCATGTGAGTTCTGCATGGATAGCTCTTTTACGAAATGTGAAGTGATATTTTTAATGATGACTGAATAACTTTCTGCTATCGTATATAGCAGACAGTTTGATAGAACAATAAAGCAGGAAACAAAAGTCCAAATAACTTGTTTTCGTACTGTTGAATGTTGATGGACTGATGTAGTAGTACCACCAGTAATAGTAAAATACATTCGATTTAAGAAGTTAGCGTTTATTAATGGATACACATTTATACCTTCCTTGCTGGAATCCCAGAAAGCACTGACATTTAATTATATCATGGAACCATTCCTAGACTAATTTTCAGAAAGCATAGATTGCAGTACACTTGATTAAGGTAAAAAGGTCACAGTGTCTTTGAGTTTTTTGTGTGAAAATATAGCAGTAGCAGTAAATGGTTTTCTCATTCAGTGATAATGAAGTTAAATGGTACTCGTTTTTCAGCTGGGCAGTGGAACTTGTCTGATTACCATGTGATTACTTTGGGAGACCCACAACATTCAGTGCGCTGTGTGTGTGTCATTGCCAACAATCATGTCTGGTGTGGCTACCGGAATACGATTCATATCCTGAATCCTAAAACACTACAAATAGAAGTTAGTGTTGATAAAGTTCTTATCATTATTCGTTTATGCTAAAAGTTTGAGAACTGAAAGAGTTAATATTGTTAAAAAGTGGCTTTCCTTAAATGTCTTTGTTCAACAATGTCTTGGTGTATGAAACTTGCCAAAGACTACTCTTTATTGTGTTATGTTTTAATGTCATTGACTGTTTTCAAAGTAAAGGGTTTTATTGTTTTTATTTCATTATTATGCAACAAAAGTTACAGTAATTTTATATTAAATGTTATATTTTATGGGTTTTCAATTTGATTTAATGTGACACACTATTCAATCAATTAATTGACTGATGTGATGGAACTTACATAATGGAAGGGTTGTTCTTCTTAGAAATCATTTGATGCTCACCCACGGAAAGAAAGCCAGGTTCGTCAGATGGCCTGGGTGGGGGAGGGTGTCTGGCTGTCGATACGTCTGGATAGCACGTTACGCCTTTATCATGCCTACACACACGAACATCTGCAAGATGTCGATATTGAACCATATGTCAGCAAATTGTTGGGTTTGTAGAAGCAGTGGATGTCATTTCAGTGTTTTCAATAGTTGTGTATGTGTGAATTTAATAGTTGCAGACAACCAGCAGATCTGATACCAAGCCATGTATCTGTCCAGTTTTGAAAATATGGGTTGTCTCCCAGTTTCTACCCAAGTGCGCCACCATCAGAAAAATATCTTTTACATTTCCAAATAGCAAAAAATTCTGCTCTCAGCAAAGAGGGATTGTTGAGAAGTTGGCAATTTTTTAAAATTTATGTGAGATTTGTATTTTTTTATGACTACTTCCCATCCAAATTCTTCAGCTTTAAATAGGAAAGGCTGTGTTGGCTGTTCGATTACAGTACCTCATCATCTTCAATACATACCCTGTGGGAGAGTTTTTTGTCTTCTGTAATTGTTTTTCTGTTGATTGACTGGACTGACACCGTAATTTTATGGTAACAACAACCACTGACTGATGAAATGGCAACATAGAAATTCTAAGATTAGCTTAATTGATATTCGAATATGATCCATACTAAATATGAGATGATATCCTCTATCTATATAAATAAAGCGAGAATTCTGTGTGTCTGTGTGTCTGTCTGTCTGTCTGTCTGTCTGTTTGACCGGGATTAACTTCTACAATTTTGCACCTTTCCACTCGAAACCTTCACTACTGTGTCGGCCTCGACATCGGACACCCAGTGGAGGAGTTCGCGTACCCCTTTTCACCGCTAACATGGTGAAAATCCCCAAAAACTGTACCCAACTGACCGTCGCTCACGCCCCAGCTCGCCGCTTCCACTGCAAAGCGGTTCTATTTATGGTGTCGGTATTCCCCAACGTCATTAATAATGCGCATAACGCCCCAGCTCGCCTCTTCCACTGCCAAGCGGTTCTATTTATGGCGCGGGTATTCCCCAACGTCATTAATAATGTGCATAACGACGTTGTTTACTTTCGCACAAAATTTAATTACGATCGATTCGAACTATATTCATCGTTTTACAGCAAAATTGTATGTTCAAAGACTCTGCTTTACTAAGGGCAGTGACGGCTAGATTTCTTGCGTTTTCTTGAACCCGCCAACGCCAGGTTCACCCTCTTCGACTGCGAAGCAGTCAGTCCACGGGAGACTGCGTCCCCGACTGCGAAGCAATCGTCGCCACAGGGCGACTGCGAAGCAGTCAGTCCACGGGAGACTGCGAAGCAGTCGTCGCCACAGGGCGACTGCGAAGCAGTCAGTCCACGCCTAGACTGCGAAGCAGTCTCCCCCACAGGTCGCCTAAATTTCTTCCTTATTCGCTACACGGATTTAAACTTATACCTAAATTTGTGGCTTATTCGCTACAGGGATTGAAACTTATAACCCCGGGCAACGCCGGGTAAACCAGCTAGTTATACATAAGTATGGAATCTAATGGAAGTGCATCATTTGCTTCTGTACATCTTTGGCCATCATGCAAAACCACTTAAGAACAAACCTGCATCATTTTTCTTGGCACTTGTCATAATAAATGCAAGTTTTATTTCGGCTGTGTTCTCTACTGTATTTTGGAGTAATCGGCTGCTGTTTGCGATAATGTCTTTAAATGACTTTTATGTTTTTACATTTTCTGCAGGCAGTGGTAAACTGGGTTTTTCGTTTGTTCGCATAAGTTGCCTCATGACTTCTTGCAACCGACTTTGGATTGGGACTGGCAACGGAGTTATTGTATCTGTTCCGCTTTCAGAAAGTAAGTTTACTGCCTGTGTGTGAATCTGCATGAGTAAGCATCTTCTTTCATTCTTATGTTGTGACCGCTGCCTGCTGACTGCATATAATGTCTTGACATTGTGCGTGCTTTCTTTTTTTTCAGCCTTGTTTTTATCAGTTCATGTTCGCTATGTTGTTTTTATCTAGAACTAGTAAAGTTTTGGCACAAGTATTTGCAGAGCTGATAATAAGAGAAATGAAGAAAGAATTGAGACAGACAGTAAATGATAGAAAAAGCAATTACTGCTAGAAAGAAAAACTTAGTTTGTGTAAGAGATATTGCTGTTGCTAGAAAGAAGTGGCTTTACTTGTGTACATCAAAGATATTATGACAGAATTAAATTACTGCTGCTGCTAAACTAATAATTTCTAAGATTGGTCTACTGCTTTAGATTTGAGAAATAAAGTACAGTTCAATGTTTTTTATTTTGCTTCATAAAATGTTACTATTGCTAAGATATTTGTTATTAAAATGCAATTAATATTGTTGTTGTTCATGTTTGTCTGTAGTTCTCTTGTGTTGCTTGACTAGCTGCATTGGTTTCTCAGTCGCTTTTAGTATCCTCTCGTTGTTAAAAGGTTAAATTTGAAGAAAGCTAGAAAACTATTTAAGAGGATCTCATAGGTTTGTGTTTTAATGATGACTGGTTGAGTATGAGAAACCAAAAATCCATTTGGGTATTTTGCTATAATTATTAGTTTCATGTAATTTTCAACACTGTTGGTAGTTATAAAACCTGTAGTTCAGTTCAGTTTTGTAGATTTTTCCATTGTATAATGCAATGGAAAAATACAACAGTGTTTGATCTTGCCCTCCTTCTAAGGTTCAGATGTGGACAAAAGCCATTGTGTGACAGAACTGATGCTAAGAAATATTAGAGTTTATGTATTGCATGGAGCTAGGAAAATGACGATTGATTGTTTTATGTGTCAACTGCTTGCACAATAACACTTGTTGTATGTTGCTTTTGTTTGAAGCAAATGACCCTGGTATCCTAACCTCCATGTCTGCATGCAACAGTAGGTTTTGTGAAAATCCTTATGGTTTTGTTAGTTAAGTTCTTTGTATGAAATGATTTGGGATTATCTTCAGTTTACTAATGAATTTTTTCCAGTTAATTTTTGTAATGTCTTCCCTTACATACAACAGACTTTTTTGTAGGCACAGCTTGAGTTTATCCTGTAAATGTAAAATGATTTTGTCTGCTTCTTTGCTTCTTTTCATATCTTGCAGTGGTGACTGCCTGCTTGTGCTAGCTCACCTGCCTTTTGGAACTTTTATGAAAATGTTTGATTTGTGCAAGTCTTTTATATAGTTTGCATTATGACTTCAGGCTTTCCTCATCAGTGGTCATGTCTTTCCACTTATACTTTCTGTCTTTCCCAGTGTACTGACCTTGCATTCGACAGAACCAGGAGATTGGGTGTTTTGCATATCACTTATAGCAGTTTGAATTCGGCAGGATCTGGAGATCAGTGTTTTCCATTAGCAGTTCTAGCATTTTGCATTTGACGCTGCTGCCAGAAGCTATCTGGGTAGATAAAATCATTAGATTAGGTTAGAAAATCAGCAAAGAGTAGGAGGAACTTAACAATAATTCAAGGTTAATATCTCTCACTCTCTCTGTTATCTCTCTCTTGTGGTCAGAAAACTATTATTTCTAAAAACAAGTTTGGCAACACTTAAATCACTTTTGAAATCCATTTTGCTGCATGCTTTGAAATTGTGGTTTGTTGCTAGGTAACAAGCAGGCGTTGACATCATCTGGCGTTGGTCGTCCAGAGTCCATCCGTGTCTATAGTGACAAACAAATCAGATAGCATTTTTCCCAGGGAGCTTTATTCCGTATTGTTCCATTGCCCAGGCGCAGCTCAGTTTCCATGGACACAAGGATGCTGTCAAATTTTTTTGTGACAGTTCCTGGTCAGTCACATTTTCCTTTTTTCCTCCTGTTAGTGGAGATCATTGTTGTTTTGATTCGTGTAGTTTGTGAAGGCTAGGGTTGTAATTGAAGCAGGTATTGGAGTGCCTTTGCTTTCTAATGATGGACTTTGATGGCTAAATGAAAAAACAGTGGCATTTCTGTATCTGTCTTGTTTCATAATTTTTCTTGTGATAATGGCAATTTGTATGTATGTATATGTGTATCAAACCACTTAATATAGTGTGTTTTAACTACCTCACATAAGCGTTTCACGCGTGACTATCTAAACTTGAAAGTGAACAAAGCTATTTTACAACATCATACAACTCTCAATGCTTGTTTTTTCCTTAGATAAAATTTGTCAAGCCACTGTCTAAAGTTATAAAACAGCTGCTAGGCGTGGGTGTTCTTTTGCCATATTCTATCTGTGTGACTGTATGATATTTTATGTATGTATATGTATGTATGGATGAAAATTTTTACTTCCAGCAGAAGTCAGTATAATAAATGTAATTGTACTGACCGTATGTATATATGTATATATATATGACCTATTAAAAACTAATCAGTTGTGAAACCTGTTGATTTATAATTTGACTGAGAGGCAGATATTGCACTTTAGCATAGTTTGTTTCTCTTGTGAGCATTACTAAGGAAATGGTCCAGTGGAATGAGTGGTAGACAACCAGGTTGGCATGAAATCACTGCTGCTTTTCAGCAAAAGCCAATTATATGGATCCAGAAGATTATTAAATAAAGCATCTCCCATCCACAAACGATTTAATTTCCCTGCAGATTTAGAATGTCTTAAAAGAAGCACTAATTAGCTTTACTGTAAAAATGTTGTCGTATTGAAAATGCAATTGTTGAAAATTTGGCAATGCTTGCTTTAGGTTTACCAACCAAGGGTGTAAGTGGTATGGGTGCCAGTGCCACTGCGTCTGGTGGTGCAAAAGAAAAAGATCCAGGTGATGTTAGCAATTTGAGCAAGAATCTGCTGGTCATATCTGGTGGTGAAGGCTATGTTGACTTTCGGCTGGGTTAGTAAGAACGGTTCTTATATTATATTACTGTTACGATTGGCTGTAATAACTAAGTAGGCAGAGCATGTTTGAAAAGAGTTGGCTTTCCAGGTGGTATAAACATCTTGAATCTAATCTAAATATGACTTAGACTGTAACACGGTTTTATCGATGTACAAGGCATCTCTTGATGGTGCTATCTTTCTTCTGGTCAATTCTGGGTGTTTATTCTGGTGATGCTGTGAGGGGGATAAGCATGTATGTAGGCATGGGGGGTCCATAGAGTAGCGGTAACAGCACTGGCAACCTCCCCAAATTTAGGTTACCTCAGCCTTTCATTCGTGAGATGGCGCATTGTTAAATTGAGATCTGTAGAACGTGATGGGCGCCTTGCATGGCTGCCATGTACAGTTAAATTCGACTCCTGTAATAACTTGTGATCATCCGTTCATACTGATTTGTAATCATACAGCGTTATTGTCAGTTTGAAGATATTAAACGAAGATTATTATTATTATGTGTGTATCTGGCTATTTTTAAATCACCTTATAAGAACCTCACTAGAGTGCTTACAGATTTAAAAAGATGTGTCTTAAGATGGCTTGAAAATATTTCTTCAGCTGTCTGTGATGAATTAGTTCGTTAAGTTTAATGGTAGACTTGTTTATGGTTTTGTTCATGCAGTTGACACCTTTAGGAACCATTTTATAACTCTCAGTTGTGTTGTTTCTAAAATAAATTGTCATTTTGACTGTGTTTAAGTTAGACTGCTGTGTAATGTGTAGGTGAAGTGGAGGATGAAAGCCTAGTGGGTGAGGAGGAGCTAAAAGAAGCTGCTCTGAGCAAGGGAGAATGCAGTCATCTGATTGTCTGGCAAGTCTTTACGTCTAGCTGAGGCTTTCATCTGCCTGCTTTTCGCTTCTGTCTCAGATTCTGCTTTCGATGAAAATCAGCTGTGAAGGAATCATCGACGCTGATCTAACGTAACTGGAAGTTCATTTGAACTCATGCAAAATAAACTCAGAATGCCATCTCAGCTCCTTATTCTTTAGTTTTTAAGGATTACAAGACAGTTTGTCCCAGTGCCTCGGACTAATTTATTGCTTGGAAAATTTGTGTCAAGACCTTTTTCTTGATCATTGGCAAATTTCAGTTTAGTCAGAAATGTTTTAGTCCAGATTTTTCCTGCATTTTCATTGAGCTTTTCACAGGGCCATATGTTACAGATTTTTTTCCAAAGTGTGACCGTATTCTTAAAGCGCTTGGACAGAAGTGCTTTATTTACATACTCAGAACAATGAGTGATGCTATTGTCTTTTATATTACATTTGAGCATCTTGTAGTTCTGCTTTGGTTTTTATCTGGTCGGGCTTAAACTGGACAACCAACTTTAATGCAGTCCTTCTTGCTTTGACAGCTTTCACACATTCTGAAACAGGTTGAGGGGCTTGTGAGATTTTATTCTAACACATCTAAGCATATAATACTACAATTTCTTGTAACATTTTCAATTTGTCAACACATGACATCATTTATTTGTTTCCATGCAAGAATTTCCAACAGTAGAAAGCTGTGAACTTACAGCTTACAATGGTTTTTGTACAACATATAACAGGCTTTAATAACAGCTGTTGCTAATGATCCAGTCATTTGTACTGTGCATCTAAAGGGTGTTGTATTGCTGTTATATTAAACCACATGATGTTAAGCTTTGATAAGAATATGTCTATTGGATCATGGTTCAACAGTGCTTTAGAAAATGGGAATCTGGTTTCAGGGTTACCCTAGAATTTTTATTTTGACGCTGTTTGTACAGGAGGATCAGTCTAAGCTGTGCTACCTGCTTTTTTGCTTTAACAAGAGCAGTTTTATTGATAAAATTTATCCAGATACCGATAACATGAAATTTGTTTCTGTAATCATAATCGTAATCTCGTAATTTTTTCAGCGCCCTGTATACTCTAACAAAAATATATTGTGTTACTTAAAATCCTGTGACCTGTTTCTTTTTGCACATGCATATATTTGGACATGGAAATGACTGCCTATTGGCCTAGAAGTGTATTGTGAATACAAATACACTAATTACCTTAATTTGACATTTTAAGCCTGGAATAGCCATAGACCTAAAAACCAATACACTACTTTTGAGATGAAATATTTAGAAATAATGGAAGTCCTCACTTTGAAATATTTTGAGTGTATTGCTTTGACATAAATATGTAATTTGTCCTATTCTTGACCCTCATTATTTAGAAAATGACAGCTTGAAAGTGCTTTCTCCGTCCAAGCAACAACTCTTGCAGATGTTCGTGTTGTATGTTTGTACAGTAGATATGTGTGTACGTATTCTGTTTCAATTTAAGCAGGCAAATGTTGTATTGTTGATATGAGTCTGTATGCTTGTGTTTTGCTTATGTTACAGTACTACTGCTTTCGTGAATTTATGAATTGTTCAGATGTATTCAAAGAAAAATTAATCATTTGTTAAAAATTCAATTCTGTAAGTATATTTATTCGAGTGCACGTATTTTACTCAACCATGTGTACTAAATGAAGGGAATTTTTTTTGTTATCATGTGAGTATAACATTATTCTTAATCTGAACTGTTTATGTTTTTGCGGTTATTCTTTGCTGTGAAAATGCTCAATACCAGTGATTGTCGTTGATTGTGCATGGGCAATCATGGCTGAGACATCCTACGACGATTTGCCTTCTATTCATTGCACTTATTTATTTCCTTGCTTCTTTGAAGATGTAACTTGTAGCTTGACGTAAATTTGAGCTCTGAATTTCATTAACAATTCTACCTGTCACATGATGTGCCTAAAAACTAAGAACTATTCATTCATTGCTGTATACAGGCATTCCCTTATAAGGGGGAAGTTATTCCTGTTTGTTGGCTGCATGCAGGTGAATAAGTGTGTATTGATGTATGTATGTACAACTGTGCATTGTACAAGTGTATACATTTTTTGTGTGTATGTGTGTGGGTGTATATATATATATATATATAAAATATATATATATAAAATACTTGTATGTTATTTACATTTGGTTTAAGAAAATTTGACTGAATGGTTTGTATTCTGTATTTAATGTCATAAATGACAAAGTTCAAACGAATGCATCTTGCATACGATCTAATCATGTAATACCATCATCGGAATTGTCCAAGATGACAACAAATGATCCATTTTATTCAGATGTACCTTTATATATCAAGTAGATACAAGGTCACCAAAAGTATGGCAAGGTCATGAAAACCTTGCTTGGTGTGTGTGAGGTGATGTTGAACTTAGTGAAGACTGATCAATCGATGCCTTAAGAAGAAAGTACCAAAGTAATTGCAGGTTAGAAAATGCAGACCAGATGTACAGGGTAGTTAAATTACGTTGCACTAAGTCAATACTGTCATTTTATTTCTTTTTTGTTTACTGGTATTTACGTGTGTGTTCAATATATATTCAGAGGTCACAGTTTCTGTGTTTATCAAAGTTCATGACTTCACAGATTGTAAGCATCAAGGATTTTCTGATGGCTAGTTAGACAGGTCTTGCCCAGTACAGACAACCATATACATGTATCTGTATGTGTGACAAGTGTTTGTGTATTATATATATATATTAATATATTATATACAAGGAGAGACAAAGTAGCATGTAATAATGACTAAATTTCTAATTAATTCATTTCGGTGGATGTTAATGTGGACATCATTGTTGCAATAAATGTGATTGTATGATAAATATGTTACATGCTATACCTTTTATACTGTGGCTAGGAAACACAAGTGTTGGTTTAAATTAATCATGTGAAATTCTACATATCGTAACATTCAGAATACCATAAATATTGTATAACAACTCTCGACAATCTGTGTCAGTAACAGCCTTTGAAGATACTTCCTTTGAAATACAAAGGAAAAGTTTATTTGAAATGCTTTGCATTTCCTAAGTTGTCTTTCACTAATTTTTACTTTAGCGTTTGAAAGAGTTCACGGTCAGGATGGTCTCTTAGAAATGTGCACATATGACTGAACATGGTTGTGTAAGATTTCTGTGGTCAAAGAAATTTAGCCATGTGTCGGAGTTCCAGCCCTTTTGAATTTAGAACTGCAGTCCTTAAATCTCTTCACTGGCTTGCAACAGACAACAGCAATGCAGCTTCGAAAATGGTTTGATCATTTACAAAGTTGTGCTCTGTTGCCAACTTTGCCTATGTCATCTGTTGACTTGTAAAGCGTATTGCTATGTCAGATCCTCTGATTGCCTTTTCGTTACAATTCTGAGAACGGATCCAGATGGGTGAGACACTTCACTCTTCTGAGCCTGAAATGTCTTCTAGTTCATGCTTGTTTCATGGATTTACCTGATTTTCAGACAGCATTTTACTTTGTGAGCAAATTTCCCTGTGAATTTTCCCAATGGTTTTGCATTAAGATGACCTTCGATTTAAACTTGCCTGGAGCTATTCTTTAGCCTTAAATGATCGACTAATATCTTGCACAATGTTACAGTGTTGCTGTAGAAGTTTTTCAGATAATTATTTTCAGCATCTTTTAGAGGTTCTTATATAAATGCTCCAATGCACACATCATTAAAATAATTATTAATATTGTTACTAACATTTGTACTGTGTGTATGGATGTGGTTGTTTTAGCAGCACCTTTAGAAACATAGCTAAGGTGCAATGTGCACAAATCACATAGAAATGTGAATCTGAGGCACAGTTAGTCAGCAGTTAGATATACTCGTAATTGTTTGAACGTCAGTGAGAAAATGAATTTTGTGACATTTTTAAATGCACAGCATAAATTATTATTAGTGTTAGAACATAGTTCAGAATAATGATATAACAATAATTAGTAAATTTGTAGAGTGCACAAGGCACCAGATCGCATGGGGAACCAGAACCCATGTGAAACTGAGGTGCACTTTGACTGAACATTGCACTATGTCAAGTTAGATAAGTTTCTGGTTTCAGTGATCATCATTTAAATTGTAGGAAAGTTTCAATGCCGACACGACACCGTCCCACTTTTCTTCACGAAGCCCTGCAGGCAACTCGAAGTTAGGAATTCGTGTGAAATTAAGTGGCTCGTTAATCTCCGACTCCGGAAGAATTTTCCTCATTGATCTTGGGACAGACTGCAGAGAGAATGAAATCGTTACTCTGTTGTGTGTCTTGGTTAGAAGCGATTAACTAAAGATACACTTTTCATCCTATTTAAGATTTCAAGGAAGGTAAGGCTGGGACTAACATTGCAAGCAATATTAGTCCCAGGGTAAGGTTACAGTTAGGTTGGATATAATGTATGTCAGCCTGTATTAGAACTGCAAGCCATCCAAATTAAAAACAAGCCTAATTGACCTTATGTATAGGTCTAATTTTCAATATAATTTATTATAAGACAATCTTAAGTGATGTGTGTTAAAAGGAAGGAGGGCTCCAGGCAGTTGTAAAAAGGCTAATCCAACAGAGATATGTCCCTGGTGATTGCCCAAAGATCAAAGAGCTGTGCCGTGTGGCCGATACCCGTCTGTTCTCGGCGGTTCTCGAAGAACCGGGGCATGTCCTTCACGGGTTGCTCCCCAGTTAAGCCAGTGGTTTAGAGCCAATTCCCCAGATGCCATGACTAGGTGATACCAAAAGCAGACAGTCGAATGAGGAAAACATTTAGTCAGAATGTATTCACATATTTATTCTGATGTATGTATGCTGAGGCTTGTTCACCAGAGTGCTGTTTGGCAGCTGGTTATATTAAAGAATATACTTAAAACTTAATTCAAATGATTAAATACACATTTATTACAGCTTTGATGAGTAAAATGTTAGACTTTCTTGAAAGTGTAATATTGTTCTGTGTGTAATTTACAGGTTATTATTGTCAACTTCAAATGTAGGCCTAGCTAGCTCAATGACATAAGATTAAGTGTCTTCAGACCAGTTGTGGCAAAGTATTTCCCTCCCACCTCTCACCCACCTATACATAAAGTATCTAGTGAAGGATATTATCAGAGTGGGGACACTTTAACGAACATAAGCCTCTTAAGCTTGCTTTGCCTTTCAGTTGTTCCTATTTAATCCTATCGGAAATGGTTTTGCAGGAAACCGAGTCTTAACCGAAGTTGACATATTACAGGCTGAAAAGAATGCTATTGGTAGGCCTAGAAACGTATTTAGCAATTCGAACTGATATCTATTCTTCTTGGCACATACATAAAAAAAGCCATAGGCCTAACAAGTTACTGTTGAGTTGTCCAACGGTTCTTGTGTAAACGTGAGAACCAGTTCGGGGACCTTGTGACCGGCTTAACTGGAGAGCTGCTTCGTTATTATTTGCCGCCTCAGAAGAACACTCGACATAAATATAATTACTGTGTTGAGGGGATTCGGTCCCTTAGCTCAGTGACTGCTGGCGAATTCTTTGTTGTTGCTGGTCTTCTGAAGTGGTGTGCAGAAGAGAATAACAGCCGTTGTTCTGAACCAATTACGATACTGTTCAATGATTATAGCAATCGATTAAGCATTCCGTTGGCCAACCATAGCGGTTGCTTAGCTGGTCTGAAAGCGGATCTATCCAGGCCCTTGGCTAGAAGCTGACTGCACCTGATCACGCAATAAGTGTTGTTTGGCTCATTATGTTAAAATATGTAGCGCTATGATTTCTCTGTTGTAGTCGTTGATTAATTTGTCATATTATACAAGAACTTAAATACATAGCCTATATTAAGTAGACTACAAGATGCACTTTTCAATCGCGTTTAAGCCTATCACTCTCAATTATTTTCTAGGTTGGTTACAGCTGGCCGTTTTAATTAAATAGAAGTAGGCCCTACCCTGGTCGAAACTCCATTCATATAATATATAATTATTATAAAGGCCTCAAGATTGGACCACATAGGTGCATGTAGCCTATATTCTCTATATATTATGACTACTTTCATATTCTTATATGTTGTGATCGATGTAAAAAAAAGTGAAAAATAAATGTAACTGTAGGCCCTATAGGTCTAAACGTTTTTCTATAGCGACCGCATATGGCCCTCGACCCTGCTCATTTTTCAATTAGGACTTAATTGATCGCTTCACCACCGCCTCCTGTTTGAAGCGGTGAACGCCACATTTTAAGGTCAACGTGTACGGACCTTGCTATAGCCTGAGATTAAAATCTTTTATGTAAACCACCATCGATATGCGAACCATGCAGCAACCTCACGCATAGATCGATGCATCGGAGGTACGCTCTATAGCTTGGTCTAACCTAAGTCTAACCAATTGTGTAGCCAACCGGACCAGAAATATCTCCCTGTGAGAAATACACACACTAACATACACAAACTCATACATAGGCCTACATAGGCTACATACATACATACATACATACATACATACATACATACATACATACATACATACATACATACATACATACATACATACATACATACATACATACATACATCATACATGCATACATACATACACACACATACATATACATACATGTATGTATGTGTGTATGTTTATGAGGTATGAAAGGCGCTATAGTAAGCGTCTAGGTAATAGACTATAATTCTTGCATCGACGTCCTGGCCAGCTTCGGATTGCATACAAGTTCGACGAGGAAACCATTGAGGAAATGGATTGGAAGAACGAGGAACAACTCGAAGACCATTAAAAGACAATTGGCAGTAGCTATAGGCCTACAGCGGAAGACGGACTCGGAAAATGCACCGACGGAAGCACAGGCTATAGGGAAGTGGTAGGCCTACCGACAAAAAGCAGAGACGAGACGACGGAACGAACGCATAGGCCTAGGGAGCATAGATAATAAGCAGGAGCAGGGCCGTTTTATCCACTATAGGGCCTACGAAACTTTAAGGGGCCTACGATGTATAAAAATGAGATAAGCTTATTGAATGATTGACTGGGAATATAGAAAAGTAAAATTGCAAATAGGGGCCTATAGCATCAAAATTCAAATTTAATAACTTTTGTACTGAAACAGTTTAAGTTAAACTAATGTGAATGCGCATGGCTTTAACGCAGATCTCGAGTTGGCAGTTGTGTTGGGTGTACAAAATAATGCAAGTGTGACTATAAGGCCTACGACGACCTTAAAACGACCCTGAACAGAAGTGGCAGATTAATCGAGAGCTGTTCTGAACTGACGATGATAATAGAACTGCTCGTCTTCGTTTTAAAGAACGTAAAAAGGAAAACCGAGACGTTATCGGGGTTACATTCTCTGTGTGTGTCTGTCTGTATGTCTGTCTTTGTATCTGCAGATGTCTTTGCGCGTGTGTGTCTGCACATGTTTGTGTGTGTGTCTGTCTGTGTGCTGTCTGTCTGTCTGTCTGTCTGTGTGTCTGTGTGTCTGTCTGTCTGTCTGTCTGTGTGTCTGTCTGCCTGCCTGTCTGTCTGTCTGTCTGTGTGTCTGTCTGCCTGCCTGCCTGTCTGTCTGTCTGTCTGTCTGCCTGCCTGTCTGTCTGTCTGTCTGTCTGTCTGTCTGTCTGTCTGTCATAAGCTCCTATAGACGCCGTAGTGAGTTGTAGGTCAATCTAGCTCAAAGGCTTCTGCTTTCGACTGGCTATATAATTTATGCAAGACCATGAATTTGACTGCATTTTCACTTTGAACCGGTAAGACAAGACAGAATGTCCGAGGTGATCATGTATCATAATCGTACGCGGTATATGTGGGAGGGGGACGTGATCCGCCCCCCCCACATCCGTCGATCATAAATACGTTGTCTTAACCGGGGACTTAATTGCAATATTCCTATAGCTGTTTACTCATTATAATGCTCAGTATTACTTTGCCCTTTACCTTTAATTCATAGATACATACTTACATGTGCATACATGTGCATGTATACATACATACATAGTCTACATGCATACATACATACATATATACATACATACATACATACATACATACATACATACATACATACATACATACATACATACATACATACATACATACATACATACATACATACATACATAGATACATACAAACAAACATACATACATACATACATACATACATACATACATACATACATACATACATACATACATACATACATACATACATACATACATACATATATATACATACATACATACATATATACATACCAATCAATCAATCATGGAATTTATATAGCGCCTCTTCAAGGGCTCTACTCAGAGGCACTCCCAAGCCAGGCCTGATCAAAGAGAAAAGTCTTCAATAGAGTGTAAAAAGAAGACGGGTCAGTACGAGGAGATAGGCGAAGGAAAGATGGTAAGTCATTCCACGCAGTTGGACCAGCGACAGAGAATGCTCGGCGCTGCATAGTAGCAGTGCGGGCATATGGGACTATAAAGTCGCCCCTAGAGGAGGAACGGAGGGCTGAGCGACCCGTAAGAGAAGAAGAGAGAGTAAAAACAGAGCATAGGTAGGAAGGAGCCATACCCAAAACACAATGCCAGGCGAGAGAGCAAAGCCGATATAGGATACGCTGCCGGATGGGAAGCCAATGAAGAGTATGATGCATGTAGGAGGATACACTGCCATAGCGAGGTATGGAGCCAACAAGGCGCGCCGCAGACCGAAGAACCCTCTCAAGGAAGGACAGGCGGGCTTGAGGAAGACCGGTGTAGAGAGAAGAGCAATAATCTAAACGAGAACAAACAAAGGCATGCAGAGCTTATTCTAACGTGCAGCTGGACACAAAGTGTGTAGTTGGGAAAGAAATTTGTGCAGTTAAAATTAACATGTTGTGCAGTTACTTTTTGTAGACCTAATTGCATAAACTAACGAAAGCAGCTAATAATGGAATATTTAAACCAAGCTGTTGGTTCGCCGAGTCCGAAATAAGCGAAATAACGATTAGTCAAACGAGATTAAACACAAGCAGTAGCCTAATTGCAGTTGGCCGTTTGTAACATAAAAAAATTAAAAGCGAAACAGTTACGAATTAGTCGGACCATAGGGCTTTCTTGCTTTTGTGGCTGCTACTTGGCAAGGCATAGCCTGTATATACAAGAAAAATCGCAAATGCATAGAGCGTCTCCCAACTTCCCAATTAAGCTAGGCTATTCTACACCAAGGCGAGCATAATTAACTTCAGAGATCAAAATGCTTTTGGATCTGCAACAGTAGGTCTAATTTGAACAAAAGATTCGTCGCGTTCTGCCTGTTCGCTTCCGGAAACTGCAAATATCCCCGTTAAAGCTTTTGTTGTGTCTTTCGTTCTACAGTAGGCTATGCGCTCGTTTTTGCAGCCACACAAGCACGGACGTAGAAGCAGAAGGAGCAGGAGAACGAGGAGGAAGAGGAGAAGAAGGCTGAGAAAGACAAGTAGAAAAAGAAGAAGCAGAATAAGGATGGGAAGAAGAAAGAGTAGCAGAAACGAAGATGAAGAAGGAGAAGTAGCAAACAAAATAGCAGAAGGAGGAGGCAAAGGAGGAGAAAGAGGAGGAGAAGAAAGAGAAGGAGAATTTAAAAAGAGAAAAAATGCTGAAGTAGGAAGATCAGTTTAATGAAAAGAAGAGGAGAATAGGAAGCGAAAAAGCTGAAGTAGGACTATCAGATTAATGAAAAGAAGCTGGAGAAACGGTACGAGTTGCAGATGCTTTTGAACAGTGGCGGCGATCTTGTTTGACAGGTGGGGGGGGACATTTTTGAACTGATCTGGTCAAAAAGAGTTTTTAACTGATCTGGTAAAAAAATAGGTCAAACAAATTTTTCGCGAAATTTTATGACCTCAGCGGCGAAAAAATTTCATGACTTTTTTGGTGTTTCTTCAAAATTTGGGGGTCCGATGTATGGCGTGTCCCCCCCCCCCCACTTAAGGGTGGGGTCTTGTCCCCCTACACCCCTCGGGATCGCCGCCCATGCTATTGAACGTCTGCGTAATGCTCTCAGATAGGTTAGAACAGAGAAACCGCTGTCTTGGAAGTCCCCCCGTCGTAATTATTAACAGACTAAAGTTTGAATTTGACTTTGAATCTTCCATTGAGCTCCACATCTCAGCGTCCTCTATCGGTGCTGAGCCGCCAGTGCACACGCTAAGGTAGCAACAATACACGAGAAAAAATCTTTTGCCCTCTGTTGGGTTTAAACTGCTATGTACAACATTCATGAATCCTTTTAAATGTCCCGACTGTGAGTCAACTTACTACAACGCAAGCTTTGATATTCACGGGATTGTGTTTCGTCATTTTATATCATCAGAAACAGATGCACACGCACATGACACACAACTAAATCACACATTTTGACATGTATAACAAAGCGATTGCCTTCTTTTACTAGGGTGCAGAATCGTAATCCGATCGTAGCGCTACAGGGCTGAATTTCACTCAGAATGATTTTGTGCGCTGAGGCTCAGTCTGTTTTTGATCAGACATAAGCGGGTGAAGAAACTGCAGCCTAAGCCTTTGAATGGGAAAGCTTACCCGGATATTTCTCACAGTTGAATTTTCTTTTCTGTCAGCAACAACAACTCTGTACTTCGCTTCCGAACACTGCATGGCGATCGTTTAAAGGCACCAGTCTGCCACAGTTACATTCAACTGTATGGTATGGTATGGTATCTGAGAATTTATAAAGTCATTCGCCCACATCTCTTGCCACTGGAGAACAGATAAACTCTGCTTTACTTATTCCTTAGGTTTTAGGCCAGGATGCCGTTTTATGAATCGTCTTTGAACAGCCTTAATTAGGCCTAATTATGTCCACTCGGAAGCCATAAAATTGAAATAATGATATGCACTAAAAATTGTCAAAAATGAGAATTCACCGTTTGAAATGTCATAACTTATTAATTAGCTTCAGGGAGCGAACCTCTTGACCAAGGACTTTGCCCCTGGACCCTACTGGGGCACAGCCTCCAGACCCCCTAATTCGCCCCTCATGTGCAGTTGAGAAAATTCCTTAGAATAAGCCCTGAAGGCATGGATAAGAGTTGAAGCAGCAGAGGCTGAGAGAGAGCGAGCAACAACCCTAAGCTGGCGCAGATGGTAGACACAGGAGCGAGACAGAGAAGAGAGGTGCTTAGTAAAGGTTAGTTCCTGGTCAAGAATGACACCGAGGTTCCGGACAGAGGTAGAAAATGATATTAGAGAAAATTCAGCAGCCAAAAGGGTCAGGTCAAGTTTTGCTAACTGCTGGCGGGTACCCAGCCATATGTACTGGGTCTTAAGAGGATTAAGTCTCAGGCGATTGGAAGAAAGCCAGGCAGACAGAGTGTCAGTTGCACGAGACATCAAGCGAACATCACTCAGAGCATCCCGTGCAGAGCAATGCAGGTAGGATTGGAGATCATCAGCATAAGAATGGCTAGAAAGAGCACTAGCAGCAAGAACAGATTCAAGGTCAGCAGTAAAGAGGATATAAAGAAGAGGGCCAAGCACAGAACCCTGAGGGAGGCCAACAGGTACAGGAATCCAAGGGGAACGCGAGGAGTGGAAGACAGTAGACGAAGTGCGGTCAGATAGGTATGACGAAAGCCACTGTAGAGGTAGGTTGCAGATACCAAAGGAGGTAGAAAGGCGGCGCAGTAGAAGATCATGATCTACCGTGTCGAAGGCTGCACTTACATCGTAAAGTGCAAGAAGAGTAAGTTGAGAGCGATCAATAGCACTGTAAACATCATTAAGAAGACTAAGAAGGAGGGTCTCAGTAGAGTGACCCTTACGGAAACCCGACTGACGGCAGGGTAGAAGGTTATTAGAGTTTAGGTAGTTCAGTAGCTGAGAAGCAACAAGTTTCTCAATTATAGTTTCTCAACATACATACCTACATGTACAATGTTGTACATACATACATACTACGTATACATGTACATACACACTGAAAGAACAACATCCAGATAAGTAATCGTAATCTCCGGATTTCTACAGCGCCCAAAAAAGCGAGGTCGCGGGAACCAGCTGATTCACAGTAAGTGAGTAATTAAGTAGCCTCATTTGCACCTGCCAGAAGGAGCACATGCATCTGCCAGAAGGAGCACGTGCAACACGTACGTTGTGGGCGTATGTATGTCTACTGCAATAAGTAAGTTACAAACATCTTACTGAAAATATTAAAATTCTAGTGTATTTGCCCTCATATTATGACGTCATATTATAGGCCTATAATTATGTATCGTTGGTTATCGCCGTCGTCAAGACAAACGGTTTATGTTTCACAATAGAACAGAACCCGTTTGTGACGTAGCGTCCCCCGACAGACGGACACTATATGGATATTATCTATACATATAATATCCATATAGTGTCCGTCTGTCGATAAACGCTACGTCACAAACGGCTTCTGTTCTATTGTGAAACATAAACCGGTTGTCTTGACGACGGGGGTCTTGACGACGGCGATAACCAACGATACATATAGGCCTATAATATGACGTCATAATATATTGTGGAACAGAAGTCGTTTGTGACGTCAGTACTGTCGTCTTGACGACGGCGATCAGAGCATTTTAACCAACGATAAACACTGCCGTCATAATTATGACGGGCAAATACACTAGTATATACATAATTATATATATATATATATATACACACCGTATACATAGGCTTGTGTGTGTGTGTGTGCGTGCGTGCGTGCGTGCGTGCGTGCGTGCGTGTGTGTGTGTGTGTGTGTGTGTGTGTGTGTGTGTGTGTGTGTGTGTGTGTGTGTGTGCCAGTGGAATACAATAGGCTAAAAGTAAACACAATGGCAAATCTATACATATAATATCCATATAGTGTCCGTCTGTCGGGGGACGCTACGTCACAAACGGGTTCTGTTCTATATATGTTCTATATGTATAGGCCTATATGTATCGTTGGTTATCGCCGTCGTCAAGACCCCCGTCGTCAAGACAACCGGTTTATGTTTCACAATAGAACAGATTCGAAGCCGTTTGTGACGTAGCGTTTATCGACAGACGGACACTATATGGATATTATATGTATAGATACACTCACCGAGGGTAATCGACTGTCCTGTATTATGTATACATAGGCGTAATTTGAGGTGGGTACGAAAGGGTACCCGTACCTTTCCCACTTTTTGGACTGGGGTACCGTACTTCCCCCCACTTTCTGAACAATGCCAATCAATATTTTATTACTGTACCTTCCCAGAGATCGCAGTCTCCGCATAGATTCGTGTAGGCCTATGTCGGAAATTGGTACCTCCCATATTTTAGGCCAAAGTCACGTATACTGAGGGGTGATAAACTGTCCTAAACACTGACGTAAACTTGTCCAAAATATACATCACAAAATGAGCCATCATCGGCAAGCGAACCGACAACTCACGCACAGATAGGCCTACATCATGGGACGTACGCTCTAGCCAATGTATATAGCTAACCGGACCAGTGGGTGAAGGATCTCACCCGGCCGGTATGTACGCATACAGATACATCGTGGGACGTACATGTACGCTGTAACCAATGTAGCTATATTATTAAGTTATATAGGGGCCTATGGGCCTTAGGAGCGGTTGGGGGGTCTTCCATAAAGGACGTCCGCAATGAGGGGACGGAGGGTCATCGAAATGCGGACAGATGCGGACAAGGGAGAGGGGGGTTAAGACCATGCAGTGCGGACGTCCGCATCTTACCTTTTAAATTTGATAGTTTTTTAAACACCACCTTGTTTCAACCTTCCCCGAAAGACCAAAAGGTCAGTGAAGTACGTGATTGTCTAAAACCTTATGCATGGTGTAGGCCTAACCTTAACTGCGACTTTAAAGAGGCTTTTATTACTGTATATCCTACTATATGAAACCGAGCTTAAACATGTACAGGAACTGTCGAATAATTGTAAAATAACGATGATGGCAGTAAAAATTGGCTAAGGCGTGCGGACGTCCGCAAAGGGGGAGGGAGGGAGGATAAGGTTAAATGCGGACAGAGGGAGGGAGGGTCCAAAGTAGATCATATTTTGCGGACGTCCTTTATGGACGACCCCTTGCCGAATTTCAGATAATTTTTTAGCAAGTAGACATGGGCGGTTGTATGGTGAATAGCTATAGTTGGCGAATGAGAGAGTGTTGAGAGGTGTGAAGGGCGTTGTATGTAAGATATGCAATTTTGTAATGGATGTGCTGGGGGCTTTTAGCCGACAACGTGATTTGAGGGCACAGTAAGGCCTATTATTATATGGTACGGGCATATGGTGTCTGGAAGTTTTGGTCATTGCGCGAGCGAGAGAGTTCTGAACTGTTTGCAGGCGTTTTATTTATAGAAGAGTTGATGTTGTAAAACAAAAGGGAATTAGGCCTACAGTCGTCGAGTTTGGAATGAACAACTGAAGTACTCATTTGAACAGGGAATTATACAGTGTCGAGTTTGGAATGAACAATTGAGGTGGCTATTTGAATAATAAGCATGACCGAAGTTATGCGGCCGTTCCTGAAGGATACGAACGTTTACATTTAAGTTGTAGTTCTTTTATAGCGCTAGAATTCTGCGAGTAGTCCTACATTCTGTAGGGTGGCAGAATGGCTGAAGAATCACGTGATTCTATGAACGTTGGCAGGCAGATTACAGATTTTGAAAAGGTTACTCAAAGAATCGCTGGTCCTTCTCGTAATTAACTGACTGATTCCTCGATCAGCGTTCATAGTAGAAATAATAAAATATTATACCTCCATTTATTACTTTAGTTACGAATTACATTATAAATAAAACTGGTAAAAGTATTTATAAACTGTCTTGATTCCACGATTGCACTTCTTGAGGAAGTGTCTATTTGCCCATCTATATGGTGCTAGAAGCGTTGAATATGACGTAATTTAAGCGAATGTTGAATCTTTAAAATATATCATCTGTGCCAATCAGACTGACCGCTGCGGAGAAGGGGAGGACATCACATGACCCGTCGTGGCTTGTGACTGTTCTTATGATAATTGAGTACGGTTGTAGAAGGACGAGATTCAATTCCTGACGAAACCAGCTCGTTCTGCCCAAGCCACACGCTACCGGACTCCTTTTTCTGTCGAACCGATCGAACGGACGCTTCATTCCGTGGCAGGCTCGACGACTGATTGCCAGACGATCCGAAGACACTGATCATTAAAGATGTCGAGCGACGATAGCGCCCCTCCCTACACTCCATTTTTCGGAGTCATGGGTGCTGCATCCGCCATGGTATTTAGCGGTAAGTCTTGCTTAAGAAAAGGAAGAAAATCTTTCGATAGACAGCCAAATTTACGAAGAATGGTTGAGTCAAATCTGTGTAATTTTTTAAAACGCTGCGTAATTTCGTTCTTTGTAGGCCCGGGTTTATATCCGCAGACGAAATGGGCGTATCACAGGTTCTATTTGATGTAGATTTCGATTTGTTTCGTGGTTTACGTTTTTACGTATTTCGGCTCATATTTAGAGAGCGGCGAAATTGCTTTCGTAAAATGTTTTTATTTCACATAGGCCTACACATTGGTTCAGATGGTCTTTCGATAGCCGAGAGTCTTGTGTAATCAGATCACATGACTGAATCGGAATGCACAGTAAGCCAGTGTTATGAAGTTTAGTACTTACAGCAAAAGTAAAAATTAAGAAGTTATGTTTTTGAAATGAAAATGTAAAAGGGAAGCATAAGTGGAAGTTTGAAATCTAGCATTTATAGATTCACATTACAGTGAATTGTGATTCCACCCTAGCTTGACTTCCAGAGAAGTTTAAATGGTCAGCATGTTTCTACTAAAGCAATAAATTTTTAAAGAATTTTCATAGTCTACATTTGAAGAATTCTCTGATTATGTAAATGACACAAATCTAAAGTTTTAAATACATAATAAAACATTTTGGAATGTGTCATTTTTGGCACAGTGACTCCAATATCTTAACAAGACACTTAGCCTTTTGTGGACATTTTGTACATTCTATAATTTTCATTTGGGAAATATGAAAACATCATGCTGATGCTAAAATATGTCTGAATACTGTTGAGATTTGTCAAATGTGGAATGTGCTAGGAAAGAAATATGTTTGCCTGTTATGAAACATGCATAGCATCAATTGTGGAGGGGGGGGGGGACAAATACATTAGAAAATTGAGACTGCATGAAAGAATCATGTCTGTCATTGATTTTGGAGGCCCTAATACATGACCTTAACATGTGCACATAAGCATTGAGTAGTATTATGCTGAAGCACCGCTTTGTGTGTTAACAGTTTTAGGAAGGTCTGCATTCTAAATCCATGTTGACAATTTTGAGATGACAGTCTTAGGGCATGACCGATTTTGTTTTTGTGCCGATTCTGGATACCGGATAATATAGGCCATTATTTGCGGATTCCAATTAGTAATAAATCTGCACTAAAGCCTAATTCCAAGTTAGTCATCATTGGCTAATGGCTTGGTGTCTTAGCTACAGGCTGTAAGAAGGAACAACAACCAGTCGCCCTCTTCCCTATTGGGTGATATATTTCTTGACTAATTGAAAGGCCTATCGGTCACCGGCCTAGGCGGCCTGTAGCAGATACAGGGTAGGTTTTGGGAATTGATTTAAGGGCCCAGGTGCAATTATAATTATTTATTAGTGACCTATAAATTGCTTGATTATTCTGGGACCCATTCACAGCCGTAGTAAGTAGCACCAATCAAAATTATAATTATATATGAGTGGCCTATAAATTGTTAGTCCATAGTGAAACCATTGAAAAAACTTGTTAACCCCTTTAGCGTGGATCCCGAGTATACTCGGGCTATGGAATCCGTTCCCATAGCGTGGATCCCGAGTTAACTCGGGCAAGGATAGAATTCACCACCTAGTAAGCGTGGAGCCCGTATAAACTCGGGATAATGTTTGAAGGTCATGTCTGTTGTGCATAGGGAGTATAGTACATGTTGTAGCAGCCGTGGGGTAACCTTGGCCTAGTCACGTGGTCACTGGCGACTACTAGCCGGCCGTCGTCGTGTCCATATTTTAGGTCAAAATGGCAGGTCGCAAACGTGGTTTGTCTATTGAAGAAATAACACGGTCACTTTCATATGATAACTTTATATTCTTTGTGGTTCTGACCACATATTTTGACATGCCATGGTGCTTCACGGGTGTTTTTATGTTGTACCTTGGCCTAGTCACGTGGTCACTGGCGACTAGTAGCCGGCCGTCGTCGTGTCCATATTTTAGGTCAAAATGGCAGGTCGCAAACGTGGTTTGTCTAGGGAAGAAATAACACGGTCACTTTCATATGATAACTTTATATTCTTTGTGGTTCTGACCACATATTTTGATATGCCACGGTGCTTCACGGGTGTTTTTCTGTTATACTTCTGCCGAAAATGTGCAGAAAACTTATTTTCAAGTCAATAAAAAAATTTTTTTTGGGTGACGTAATAATGCAAAAAAAACTTTACGGATTATTTCCAGGACAATCATAGCATCATTAAAACACCAATATCTGAAAAAAAATTTGTCAAAAAAATTACACATTATACGAGAGTTAACAAAAAAATAATTCCACGCTAAAGGGGTTAATCGGCAGGTTAGACATTCCAGATCCGGATAATTCCGGATAGTCCAAAATCGGTTTACCGATCCGGATTTCGGTTATGCCCTAGACAGTCTGGTAAGTGGCTTTGATGCGACGTAGTAATATTTTACTTGGTGCCATGGCTGTGAGCTGTTCTTGTTTTATTGTACAGGGGTTATGCTTCTATTAGTTAATTCCAATGATTATGACTTAATTATCTTTCTCTTCAATTTGTTAGCTCTTGGAGCTGCCTATGGAACAGCAAAGTCTGGTTGTGGTATATCTGCCATGGCTGTGATGCGGCCAGAGCTGATCATGAAGTCCATCATTCCTGTTGTCATGGCTGGTATCATAGCCATCTATGGTCTTGTAGTCGCGGCGCTCATCTCGAA
Organism: Allolobophora icterica; assembly: GCA_963556255.1. Taxonomy (NCBI): domain Eukaryota; kingdom Metazoa; phylum Annelida; class Clitellata; order Crassiclitellata; family Lumbricidae; genus Allolobophora; species Allolobophora icterica. Next base: position 44,527,628 of record OY744606.1, on the reverse strand, counting down.
TGACATCAAGGCACCACCTGCTTATAACCTGTTCAAGTAAATACAATTTTATTATGGCATCTGTACAACATTTTTACCTGATTTACTGTCGCGTGAGGTCTGGTTTTCCTGTTCGTACCAACAGTTAAATTATTCGTCAAGTTATGGTATTACCTTGCATAAGGTTCATGGCAATATTCACCTGTACCTCAGATTTAGGGTATTAATTATTAAAGGTGTTTGGATTGCCCACTCGACTAGTGGAGAATGATATTTACATTTTTCTACATTAAAAAGACCATTCCATGAAGCCAACCCCAGGCCATGGTTTGAAGTGTTAGTCAATCAATCAATCAATCAATCCGTTTATTATAACACAACTTGCAAGATATAGTTTACAGGCAGGTATTTTTAACAGGTAGTGTCATAAATGGAGACCCCAAAGGGACAAGTCCCGCTAACAGGGGCACCCAGGAAATGATCACTAGCATGACGGACGATTAACATTCAAAGTGTTCGATTTATTTATTCTTAACTAACGCCTAAACCAAATTCAATAACAGCAAAGTAAATGCATAACTCAAGTTATAGTTAAGTACATATTCAAGTAGCACATTTTTATGACCTTTGATTTATGATATAAGACCTTAACAATTTTTTAAAACGACCAATAGGCTGTACCGAAGTAATCACCACAGGTAAAACATTCCATAGCATAGGGCCATGACATTTAATGGAAAACCTCTTAGCATTGATCCGTGCAAATTCAGGACGATACATATTAGCATTACGTGTCTGATGAGAATGAATGGAAGCTCCCATCTTAAAGTAGCAGTTAAAGGACAGGGGCAACATGTTATACTGATACCTATACATAAACAGGCAAGTTTGAAACATATTTATTTGGCTTACTGTTAAGATTTGATAATCCTTAAATGTTTGTTTGGAGCTAATTCTTTTAGTGACTTCATCATCTTAGCCTTGAGCAGTGTGTAAGTGACTTGGGCATCCCCTCCCTGTGTAATCTTCCAATCAACAATGTACAGTTAACAGTGTATAGTACTTATTTTACAGCCAAGTTGTAAGTGACTTGGGCATCCCCTCCCTGTGTAATCTTCCAATCAACAGTGTACAGTTAACAGTGTACAGTACTTATTTTACAGCCAAGTTTGCTAGGGTGCAGTAGTGGAACAGAATTCTTGAACTGTTTTTTATGTCCTGTTGTGGATGTAAAGCCAAACATCTGGGTTGACCGTTCAGCATGCTAACCACTAGACTACTGCATATCCCATTTACATATAAGATGGAAGAATAATGTAAGGTCAGAAAGTAAGAAAGCGGGTTGTCTTGCTACTTATGATGCTATTTATTGTCGTTGTTACACTCTTTACTTTGTTAAATGTCTTACATTATGTTGGAAGACCAAGAAAGCATTTGACACCCTTTATGATTTAGATGTGTGATCATTCTTGGCTTCTGTGCATATCATTTTGGTTAATTTGACTAATTAATGACTGCAGGTAGACACTGCCATTTTTGAATCCCTGATATAATATTATTAGCAAAATTACACGTCACTTAATAACAGCAGAGCAACAGATAAACTGTTGCATAAGAATTAGAATTTTATATGCAAATTCATGTTGATAGGCAAGAGGCTTCTTCAAAGTTATTTGATCTTATTTTATTTAAAGGTTAATATGACATGGCAGATGTTAATCTAATTTGTTCTTTCTGTACAGGAGTTTTGTTCATCTTGGGGCCGGACTGAGTGTCGGACTGTCTGGCTTGGCTGCTGGTTTTGCCATTGGCATAGTTGGTGATGCCGGAGTACGCGGAACAGCCCAGCAGCCACGACTTTTTGTGGGCATGATCCTCATTCTTATCTTCGCTGAGGTCCTCGGTCTATATGGGTTGATTGTGGCGCTGATCCTTTCCACCAAGAACGCTTAACACGAGGTCCAGCCGACAGATAGAAGAAGAACGCTCCAGCTTTCCTGCGTTTACCCTCGAACATTTTCTTCATCCTACGGAAATTATAATTTGTAGTCACTCCTGCAGTGGTCATGACGGCCTGACGTTTGTTCCGACGGTTTATGATTGCTGAATTGAACACTTTACATTTTGTTGCAACACTAGACAACAAATAATTCCTAGCTAAGTTTATTGTGCGTTCGTTGCTGTCTGTCACTGCATGAGATGTGTTAGTAGTAAAATTGTCAAACTGGACGTTAAGTCCGATCTTTTAGACTTGTGTAATTGGATGGATGTGCTGTACAATAAGCTGAGCATTTACCAGTAGACAAAACAACTTGTTTCTTTCATAGTTAAAAATAATTCAGGCAGAATATTGTTGCAAAGGTGCAAAAACTAGCCGATATGCGGACTGAATTTTTGGAAGGTGAATTTTCTCTTTATCCGTTTAACGTGCAGTGTAGATTGTATTAGACTTTCTCATAGCGAAACATCAGTCCTGCATTTGGTAATATTTTTGATTTCTGTAATTATGGTTCTTCATCAATAGGAGCGTGACCACATAGAGCTCCGTTCACAATTGAAGAGTCGTTGGATTATGAAAATTATTCTAATTATTTAAGCGGCATTTATATGCTGTGCTTGTGAGTCATTTGTTTCATCAAGGTTGGCTTTGATTTCTGGTGTGGGTTAAACCAAAATTGTTGCACTGTTTAGTGATATTTAAGGCCATAATTACTGTACTTCTATCTTGATTTAACTGACATTAACAACATGTGATTTTTGTCAGCTTATTTCCTTTTTGCCTCTTGTTTAAGTTGATAGTTTCTTTCATAGTTTCTTCAGAACTTGACAGTTCTATAGACCCAAGGATATCAAATTGTAAGCACATTGAGGTATCTTGCCAGCAGTTCAGTTTTGCATCAGTCTTAGAATTGTTTGGATGCTTTGATGCTGCATTGTAATAATTCTTGACAATATAAGCAACTGGCTGGCTAGTCCATGACTAACCAGTTATGGTACAGTCTTTCACATCTGCATCGGAGGTTAATTGCGTAAGGCATTATTTTAAAATTTGCTAAACCATGGTGACTATAGTGGAAGTTGTTTAAGCATAATTTGAATGCTGCTCCATTCTCGAAGTTAGTCAGAAGCCAAACCCAGCCAAGCTGATCTCTTACCTGATTGCCTTTCCATACTTCAATATTACCATCTGAGCATTTTTTAAGCTTGATGTACCATTCAGCTGACTAAGAAAGAACTGTTTGTCTGCTAGGTCTTACCATGCTGCCTATTAATCACTGACAATGTTTCTATATAAGTTGCTTTACTATTAAGAACATGCAAATTGGGTTTCATGCATTGCACATTACCTATTGTTGTGTATTATTAGTATTTGTAATTAGAATTTTTATTTCTTTTTTGTGTGTATATATATATATATATATATATATATATATATATATATATATATATATATATATATATATATATATATATATATGCTAGTACCAAGACTGGTCGATATATAATAGCAAATGTTTTACATTTGTTTATGTAATGCATAATACATGTATGTATACAAGTATATATGTATGTATATACATAAGTATGCATTACTTATGTGTATAGTTTTATATATATATATATGTGTATGTATATATATTAATAATATATATTGTGATGTATAGTTTTTGGACACTTAATAAGTAAGGAATATGTTGTATATTTGGGAAAATTATAGCAGTGAATTCTGAACATGAGAAAGTGTACTACTGAGATGATGTTGTATGTTGGCATTCCATTTTGTGTTGTTTAGATAAAGCGATATCTAGGTGGCTAGATGATGTGTTCTGTAGAGAAGAATGTTTCTGGCTATAGAATGTCTTGTTCCATCTGGTCTGATGCAATATTTTGTGTAGGAAAGTTATTTAAGTCGGGAGTTGTCTTAATAGGGCGATTTTCCATGTAGAGAGGAGTGGTACATGCTCCACATTTTTGAGGCTAGGCATGGTCAGTGCTGCAGTGGAAAAGGTCAAAGGGTGTTTCCTGTCAGAGTCACTGCCATGCTGTAGTGGTCACGATCGCATTATGTGTTCTGCTAAAAGTCCCCAGGTTTCCAAAGTGCTGGTGTGCTTTGCTGTATGGTCTATGCCGAGTTGCACTGTGAGGCAAACCACCATTTCCAGTGTGCAACACGTGTGTCGGATGCACAGGTGCCAGTTTCCGTTTAGAATAAGCCATGGTGACATTGTTGTATAATTAAAATGGTAGAATTACGAGGACAGTTTCTTTCAACCACCAACATGTTGCCCAACACACAAGTTAAAAATTGGATAATTATATATTGGAAGCAAAAACCTGTAATGGCCTGACACAGATGTGATGGTAGTTGAAAAGAACTGGGTCAATATTGGATGCAAAATTTACAAACATCGTTTGTCGCAGTAGTTTGTTTGTGGGGCGTGGTGGCTCAGTGGTAAGTTCGGCGCTTTGTGACCGGAGGGTTGCAGGTTCGAATCCCACTCTAGCCGCTGCGTACGGACCTTGGGCAAGTCCTTCACTCGCAATTGCTCGTGGCGCTTCGGTGTGAAAATTCCGTCACAGTATACCAATGCTGTAGTCGGGAGCACCTCCGAGTAGTAGTTGACTTCGAGAGGCGCTATAGAAATATCCGGAATAAGTAAATTTAAAAAAGTAGTTAAATAGTTACAGGTATCTATCGTGCTAAATCTGCTGCTACTCCTATCCATGGTAGCCTATGACAAATACTATAAAACTACATGTACTAATAATTTTAGTTTAAATTGCTGCTGTAGGTGCATCAATCGGCACTCGTGAATAAGCTGGTTCCCTGCACTTGCCTTTCAAGTGGTGCTTTATTTTAAAGTTTATTATTTAGACAGTTAGTTACATAATACTGAGTGTGGCCAGTTTGACGGTGGTTGAAACCGAATCTCCGTGTCCTTTCCGCATCCATCTGTATGCATTGTATTCTACCCACCACCCCACATGTCAAGTGTTATTACAAGAGGTGTCTGTGATCCAATATTTAAACGTTAGAGGTCATGTAAGGTCAACGGCCTTGTTGCTGTGTCATATCGTTAAACACCCCTTCTCCGACTCTCCGATATTGTATGAAGTTCTGCTTGGCTGCCTGTTTGCAGGCATTGACTCGCTGTATTCTTAGGTAGACTGAACGACGAATTGTAGCAGAGTTGGATCGTTTGTCTGGTCCTTTTTGGTCTAATCTGGTTTGCCAATCCATACAGTCGAGGAAGAGTCAATTAATTGCAACAAGTGACAAGTCCAGGCTCGTTAGAGTAGAATGAAATATAAGCGTCTGTAAAGCCATAAAGTGGTTGGAGTTCGATGTTGCGACAACGCTTCAAGAGCCGGTTAAAGGTTACCGCGGATTGTTTACTTGCACATGTTGTTTACTTGGATGAGTAGCCTATAGAAATTCGCAGAAACATGGTTTCGTGGTAGAAGGCCCTAACGCATGCTCGAGGCTCAAACACAACCACAGCTATCCAACAGGGCATCAGACGGCGTCCAAACGCCTTGTTACTCAGTTGTCTTCGTGGGATGGATGGTGGGCTGCGGAACCCAAATGGCTTGGTTTGTAATGTAAATTTCCGGAATTTCTGAGCGGCTTTCAAAAGCCGCTACAGACAGACTTGCTTATTCACCAGCGTTGTATCAAATCAAGTACGCAATAATCGGGTTGTTTCACTTGTTTGGTCGGTTATGGTGCCAGGTTAGAATCTTGCGAGGTCAACCCGAGGAGACAGCATACGGTGGAATCGTTGGTGATGGATGTCATCCGATGGTGCAGGAGTGGAACCAGAATAAGTCGGCTAGAAAAGTTCGGATTTCGGTCGTGGGGAAATGCTGCAGGAGATAAATCAAGCAGAGGTGCCGAGTTTGACAGGCAGAGACGAGATGACGAAGTGGCGGGGATATTGGATGTTTGTTCCAAAGAATTGAACTGGTGACGTAGGGTATATAAAGAAGTGGTTTCAGGAATTGAGAGTGGAGGAACTTGAGAGCAATATAGAGGAAGGTACGACAAAGAAGTAGATTTGGGCGATTGGATACTGAATACCTGGCGAATGTTAGAGGCCTACGGGGCATTGTAGGAAGTTAGGTAGGCCTATAGGCCTAGCTTAGGACCTCCCCAATTATAAATCCGGCACTGTCTAACGGTCCATGTCTATAGATTAAAACAGTTTACGCGAACCCTGCCTGCAAGTGTAGAATTGATTATTTTAGACTCTTCTGGTCCGTCGGAAGCCGAGATTGGATGCATGACATATGTCAAACGCTCGCTTTTATCCACAGCTTTCATAATATTTTTAACCAGGTAGAAAATTAACCAAAAACTCAGCGCTTTTGGTTTGTACTCTAGCTCTATGAAAACAACGAAACAATGTATATAAACATTTTCTCTTTATCCATCTTTCTGCAGGACTTGAACCTTGCTTAAACTGTCATTAGCTGTACGAGTTAAGGAATATCCCACTCCTGAAGCAATCTCAAGTCATCTAGTTCAAGAATTAATCATGACACAGTATTATTTGTTTTCGTTTGCACATCATATTGAATCTTTAGGCCAAACAGATCGAATAAAGATGTCCCATTGTTTGGTTGAAGCAACTTCTATATATGCCAATACCGAGCAAATGAAGTCGGCAGCGACAAGCCATTCACATCTTGGTTGGTTGAAGGCACTTATCTTCATCTTCGTTTCGTTGCTGAACACTAAAAAGGTTTAGAAGTTAGTCGAATGGCATTCCTCTTTGGAATGTTGCAAACTAACCTATGAGTAGAACAGCTGTGCCCTAGTTTGGCAAAACATGTGCCTTCTGGGGGAAAATCCTCTGTTCCTCCCTGTCCCCTCATTTCTCTACCAAACTGTACCAACCGAAAGAATGTCTCGTATAGCCTTGCTATATTGACCAGTGACCACGGTTACACGTGTCTTAGCCTTACGTGTATATTATATACAACGACAGACAGAGATGGAGATAGACAGAGGAGATAGACATGGAAACAGAGAAATGAATGAATGAATAATATTAGATTCAAATCAAATCAAATCAAATCAAATCATTTTATTGCTTCCATCAAAACAAAACAAAACAAAAACATGTTATGTAACAAACTATAAGTAGTCGGATTGTGGTTCTGTCTCAGATAGAGCAAAAGGTGGCCCTAAAGGGAGGTAACTCCCGCTAAGCAGGGACACCTACTAGTGTTGTACATAACTTAAGTGACTGTCAAGTCATGGTAAGCCAGAGGGAGTAGATAGTTGAGGTCTGGTGTGGAAACATGAGAGAAAGCAAAATAAATCATTGTTAAACTTAACTAATCATTTATATATACTTAACTAAACGTCAACAAAAGAAACAAAGAAACAGAAAATAGGACTATCAGTCCTATAAGAAAAGAATAAGTAGGAGAAAAAAAAATGAATGGGGAGAAGAGCAGCACGTAACCCGGCGCGGCGCGCCCACCGAGCAGCATTGGCCAAACCCTGTGGTCGTTCCAAGATCCGTTAACAACCATTCAAGATAAATGATTTCAGACGAGATTTGAATAAGTTTATATTTGGAGAGTGACGGATATCGGGAGGTATAGTTTCCCATACTTTGGGCCCACACGCCTTTAAACTAAATAGTCGTGAGTTGGTACGAGCCTCGACTGGTCTGAGGGCAGCGGCGTTCCTAGTGTGATGGGTGTGGATCCGAGATCCTGGGATAAAATAGTCACAGAATGAGGAGGGAAGGTTATTGTGTTCAAACCGATAGAAAAATTTACCAATTTGTGTTAGCCTAAGTTGACTTATATTTAATAGTCTAAGTCTGCTGAAGATTGGGGCAGTATGGGTCCCAAAAGGCACTCCTGCCACCATCCGAACTGCCTTTTTTTGAAGAATTATTAATTTATTCAATCTAGATTCGTACGTGGAGGCCCAAATAATATTGCAATAATTTAGATACGGTAAGATTAAAGAATAATATAAATTTAGCCTAATCACTTCAGGAAGTAGGTGGGCAATCCTATTGATTATACCTATGTTTTTCGCTATTTTTTGTGCGACAAAGTTAATATGGTCTCTCCAGGAGAGATGTTTATCCACAACCACCCCCAGGAATTTAGTAGACTCCACTTGGTCCAAGGGGGTTTCTGCGATTTCAAGGGTAATATCTATGGGCACAATTTTTCTGTGGGATTTAAAAATAATGAAATTAGATTTGTCAACATTGAGGGTGAGTTTATTTGCTGAGAACCAGTGATTGATGAGTTTCAATTCTGAATTCACTATTTCCATTAGAGTTTGCCAAGAAGGGTGTGCAAAAAAAATATTTGTGTCATCCGCAAATAAAATGAAGTGGAGGGTTTTAGATATTGTGGCTAGATCATTTATGTACAAGAGAAAAAGTAAAGGGCCGAGATTTGATCCCTGGGGTACACCAAATAAAATAGATCGACTGTCAGACAGCACGCCATTGCATAATACTTTTTGAGTGCGGTCCTGAAAGTAGCTGTGGAACCATTTTAACATTGGGCCCCTAATGCCAAAGTTATCTAATTTTTTTAACAAGATAGGATGGTTGACCGTGTCGAAGGCCTTCGCTAAATCGACGAAGACCCCCACAGAATATTCGTTTGCATCAATTGCTTTAGTGATTCGGTCTTCCATCTCTATTAGGGCCATATAGGTGGAATGCCCAGATCGGAAGCCATATTGCGCTTGGTGTATTAAATTAAAGGTAGTTAGATAATTACTTAATCTATCGTATACTATTTTTTCGAAGTACTTAGCGAAATAAGGAAGTATTGAGATAGGCCTAAAATTGGCAGGGTTGTCAGTATCACCTTTTTTATAGATTGGAACAACTTTAGCCATTTTGATCTTAAGAGGGACTATTCCATTAAGGAGGGAACAATTGATGATCGCCATTAAAGGTATAACTATGAGTTTTAAATTAGGAGTAGCAATATAAGGGTCGATTTCATCTAAACCTGTGGTGTGTGTTTTTTTTAGAAGACTACTGATTTTCAGAAGCTCGTCTACGGAGGTCGGGAGTAGGCCCATGGAAGATATTTTGGACGGTGGAAGAAATTTTTCAAATGAGTCTGGAGAATCAATAATTTTCTTTGATAATTCACTAGCTATACCCGCAAAATAATTATTGAATTTATTTGCTACTGTCTCTGGGTCTTCCACTAAGACTCCGTTTATTTTAAGAGAAATCTGTCTGTCTCTTTTATCTTCAATTTGCATGGCTTCCCGGATCAGCCTCCAAGTGGCTTTTAAATCATTGTGATGCTTGTAGAATTCAGTGGTATAATAGTTTCGCTCCGCATTAATTCTAACAGATTTAAATCTGTTCCTATACTCAATAAATTTTGTTTTATTCTGCAAGGTTGGAGTTTTAAGATATCTTACATATAATAAATTTTTCTTCTTGCAGGATTTTAAAATTCCTAGTGACATCCAAGGCTGTTTAAATTTCTCCTTCGAAGATCCAGCTTCTTTAACGAGTGGGAATGCTGAGTTATAAGCTTGGGTGTATTTGTCGGAGAAAAGTTCGTATGCCTCATTAGCGCTCCCCAGTTCGCAAGCCCTCATAATAGGGTCCCAGTTCTCCTCTTCGAGGGTTTTCTTGAATTTTTTTAGATTTACCTCGTTGACTTTTCGGAATTCCTTATAACGATGGGTATTATTAGGAGTGGTTTCCAAAGAAAATCGGGCATAGATTGGGAGGTGGTCAGAAATGTCCGAAATGATGACAAAAGCCTCCATTAACTTAGACCAAGCATTACAGAATATGTTGTCAATTAAAGTCCGGCTAGTTGGAGTAATCCTAGTGGGCCTAGTGATAGTGGGAAGGAAATGGTGTGCTGTAAGACCGTTATAAAAAGCATTCGAGTCGTTGTGCTCATTTATTTTCAGAAGATCAATATTAAAATCTCCCATTAACAATACCTCTTTTGAGTTCTTTTTTAGTCTCGCTATTAATTCATCAAATTCGTCGTTAAACTCTTTTAGCTGTAGTCCTGGTGGCCTGTAAATTACACCCAGTATTGGTGAAGTTGTTTTTAGGGCTACGCGGATAAAAAGACTTTCATAGGATCTGTGATCTACAGTGCCACCCTTTGGAGTGAACAATTGAAATTTTAGATCATCCTTTATAAGCAATCCCACACCACCACCCCCTCCACCCGGTCTAGAATTGCCCACAAAGTTGAACCCCTTAACCCGAATGGTGTCCTCCAGATTAGAGTCTAGCCAAGTCTCAGTTAAAGCTATGATCGAAGCGTGAAATGTATTTGCCAGCTCGCTGATCGCTCCCAGTTTGTACGCCATACTACGACAATTAATGTGCATTACTGTTAGGGACTGTTCAGCTTGGAGGCTTCGTGATTGGCTGTATTTAATAAATGCTTCTGGAGCTATATAGTCACTAGACCAGGTGGGGTTCCTATAGAAGTTTTGATCGGGATCAGCGTTAACGTTGTCTGGTTCTGACTTAGTTTCCTCTTCCTCTGGAAACACCTCAAACTCAACTAAAATATTCGACCCGTCAGGACTTTTGTTACCAGGTCTTCTTGTAACCGCTGCCTCCTCATCTAATTCCATTTCTAAACATGATGGGCTCTTAGGAGTATTCTTACGTGATATCTCCTCTGGTCCTATAGTAAGCCCTGGAATGCCGGGCTGGTTATGAATCCCCCCACACCCAGAGCATCCACCTAGACCTGTGGGTGAGGCCGCTGATCGGCAGCATCCGCCGGGACACGGGCTCCGTCTAACTGCCTCCATGGTCTTCTGGCGCCAATTGGCGCGCTGCCGCCGCTCCATGGAAATTAAACAACATTAACTTAACTTGGGCAATATTAAGTAAGTAAGAGATAAAAGGGGAGAAAAGTGTTGAAGAAAAGTAAGCAAAAAACACAAGAATAAACTTGGGGGAGAAATCCCTGATCAGAGAGCGTGTTGGCCCTGAAGGAACCCCAAAGTCACCATTGGATGTCCTAAGAGCAGAATCAGTTCTATAGTAAGAGAAGAAAAGAATACCAACAAAACAGTTCGTCAAAATCTACCATAAACTAGACTAGATTAACTGAAACCATACATCAATAAAGCAAAAGTGAGAAACACAACAATAGGGTGCGAGCAGAACATAGTTTTGTACTAACATTAACAAACAATATTAACAACAAGAACTGAGTGTCCCATCAATGGAGTGCCAGCAGAGCATTGTGCCTGCACTAACATTAACAAACAATATTAACAAACAAAAACTGAGTGTCACATCAATAGAGTGCCAGCAGAGTATTGTGCCTGCACTAACCTTAACCAACTATATTAACAAACAAGAACTGAGTGTCACATCAAAGGAGTGCCAGCAGAGCATTGTGCCTGCACTAACATTAACAAACAATTTTAACAAACTGAGTGACACAGCAATGGAGTGCTCATTGTGCTTGCACTAGCATTGACAACAATATTAGCAAACAAGAACCTAGTGTCACATCAATGGAGCGCCAGCAGAGCATTGTGCCTGCACTAACATTAACAAACAATTTTAACAAACTGAGTCACACAGCAATGGAGTGCTCATTGTGCTAGCGCTAGCATTAACAACAATATTAGCAAACAAGAACCTAGTGTCACATCAAAGGAATACCAGCAGAGCATTGTACCTGCACTTACAAATCATCAGCCGAAGTTCGTTGAGTATCACACATAAGCAACATCAGCCGAAGTTCATTGAGTGTCACCCATAATCAACATCAACCGAAGTTCATTGAGTATCACCCATAATCAACGTCAACCGAAGTTCATTGAGTATCACCCATAATCAACATCAACCGAAGTTCATTGAGTATCACCCATAGGCAACATCGATCGTCGCAAAGAAAAGCATACATCTCACATGGTGGGTATTTATAAGCAGTATGCAATAGAATAGAATGAGCCTCAACCGAAGCCCCGGTTATCACATGACTTCACTATCTATGAACTATATATATATGGTGGGAGATCCAGTATACTCAACCTACAGATAACTGACTTAACTGTAACTGAAAGAGAGGTAACTTGCAAAACATACATACGATTGTTTCAAACTGTGATGGTATCCTTAAGCAAAATGAGGTTGATAGGAATCCGAGATTATCCTTCGTACTTTTAAGTAATAATCTTTGGATGGACTCAAAAAAAAAGATCTTGAGTAGGCGTAGGCAATCAAGTGGGAGAAGAATGAGGAGAATAGCGAAAGGCAAGCATCGAACGTCAGACAGTCAGGCTACGGATACGTTGACAGCCTGCTGGGCGAAGTACAATGTTCTTTAAGGACTTGTCGTAGGTGATCCAGTAGGTGGCATGCTGACCTGGGCAAATAACTTGTCCAACTCTTGTAGATTGAAGATACGTGTGGGTTTGATCCCCGGCTCCTCGGATAAGCGGAGAAATATTGACCCACCAAAGGACCAAGTAGAAACGGCCTTGCCCTCCTTGACAAGGCGCCGAGTCTTCGCATAGATCAAGGCGTTGCTGGCTGACAGGTGCTCATTGATATATATTTGTGTTTTTTTCAGTGCAGAGCGGGCGCTGAAAACCATTCTGCGTATTCTATGGCTTATGAACTTTACTAAGACCGGTCTGTGCTTCTCTTTCCCTTTTCTTTGTAGACGGAACACCGCCGAGATGTCTGCATCGGAGATGTGGAGCCCGAGTGTGTTGTTGCAGAGAGCAAGGACAGCGTGCAAGGCCTCGGCATCTGACTTGTCCTTATTCGCAGCCTCACTCTCAGGTTCAGTGAGACCATGGAACATTAGATTGAGCGACCTCGATTCAGTTTCCACAGAGTCGAGACGGGCTCTGAGGTGATTATTGTCCGCTTTCAGATCGGATATTTCTTTATGCAGTTCCTCTTGATGGATCTGAATAGACGCTTTCACCGATTCATCCACAATGGGATCAAGTTTCAGCATGATCTGGGCCAGTATCTTGTCCATTTTCCTGTCGATCATTTCTTCAATTGCAGGTGTGAGCGATTTTTCAAGTTTTGCTACCAGCAACGTAGTAATTTTGTCATCCTGTAAGAGATCAGCCAGCTCCTCTACTTTTATCGACTTCTTGGTCATTTTCTAAGAGTCATGGATTCAGAGAGACAAGTAAGTTGCGGCTCGTTATATCCTGTTCCAGTTCGAAAGCGCCAGCCACGGGCCAGGACAAGTTTACGCAGGTAGGTTCGAGTTGAAGTTCGCGTACGATCCAAGTGTAAACAAGGCTACGCCGAGCTATAACCCCTCTGTGGATAGACTGGTGTACGCCCAAAGGCCGTCTAGTATCGATCGTGCGTTAGCCAGTCAAACTATTGAAGGTGAGCCCATCCTCTCATTTTCTGATTTACAACTTTTCGACCGTAATTTCATAATTCCTCTGTTTCAGACAAAAAAAAGATATTCCATAGTAGTCTACTACTTGGAGTCGAATAAGTCCGAGAAGTTCAGAGCGAAAGAACATCCCTGCCCTAAGTTATTCATGAAAACATTATCGAGCTGCGACAACGCTGCCTACCCTAAGCGACAGCCATACCCATATCAGCATGCTTGAAGTCAATGGTCAATACTTGATAATCAGAGGCAATGAGAGACAGACAGACAGAGACAGAGAAAGAGATTATTTCATATGGTCCTTCTCAAAGTCTATATCAGTGTAGGCCTACTAGACTAGAATTATAATAATTACCCTAATAGCATCTGGTATCATCTGCTCCTGCATAAATTAAAAACTAACCGATATTCTGCATGTAGAATTTAGCCTTCGGGCGATCTTTGTTGTTCTATGTAGAATTTGTATCGGACTGTGGCTGCCCTGTCTCAATTCCACGTCCACCACTCCTAGTCTAGTGTTCTATCATCCTTATCCCTCGGCCCATTCCAGGGCAACATCAAGATATAACAACAAAATAAATAACAAAACAAACACATGACAAAATAAACAATAAAACAAACAACAAATGACAAAATAAACAACAAAATAAACATCAAGACAAAATAAGCAACAAAAACTACAGGCTTACGGGATTTTAAGCCACGCCAGAGGCTCAACAGGTTTCTTAAAAACAAACTAAATACAAACACAAATACAAAAACTAATACAGATACATAAAATCTAAATACAAATAGAAAAAGTAAATACAAATACAAAAAACTAAATACAAATACAAAAAAACTAAATACAAAACAGTAAATACAAATACAAAAAAACTAACACAAATGCAAATATAAAAAAGTAAATACAAATACAAAAAAGTAAATACAAATACAAAAAACTAAATACAAATACAAAACAAAAATCTAAATACAAATACAAAAAACTAAATACAAATTACTAAATTCAAATACAAATATAAAAAAATTAAATAAAAAAAACTAAATACAAATACAAAAACAAACGAGCAAACACACACTCCCACCCACAATCCCAACAATCGCCCCTCAGGCAGAAAACTCGCTGCCAGAAAATCCACAGGCACCTAACGAAACACAGTAAAATAACGAAGGTTATAACTACACGTTACGACAGATAAATAGTAACATGAAATGAAAGAAAAATACAAGTTATTTTCTGGGGCAAGCCCTGTTGGTCGGCATCGCACTGACATACATCAGGAAGCTTTATGTTCGTCTTAATTCAACCAGGTCTGCGATCTTTGCGCTCACCTTCATGGGGAGATATGCAGGTGCCTCGCTTCCATATGTAAACTCAAGCCCATTGTAACTTATCGTGACTCAGCTCTTCCTCTAGTCTAGGAACAGTCTTCAGCTTTACATACGTGCTGTTCTTAAATATCTGTAGATGAGTTAGTCATGCGTGCAGCACCTTTATGAAGTAGCCAAATTAAAAGACACTGTATTAAATGGCTTGATACAAACAAACAAACAAACAAACAACAAACAAACATACATACATAAATACAAGCACTTCTTGACCGACTACGTAATCTTGTCCTACCTTCTTGCTGGGCCTCTACAGAGATATCAGTCAGCTGATGCGACAGATTGAATGGATAACACCCCAATCCTTGTTGTCAGAGGCTGTGAAACACCAGGAAGACGTGGTGGTGGTGGTTGAACCAGTCGACCGGTTCCACTGCCCATCGTCAATGGCAGAACTCCAGGAAGTTGTGAAGCAGGGCGTTTTCTGGATGCGGCTGGAATTTGCAACCGCAACTGGGAGGCAGTTGCCATGGCGTGCATCTGTCATGAAGGTTATGCAAGCGTCTGTGTGCCCGAAGCTGTCTGAATTCCTGTGCAACCGTGACTTTGAATTCATTGGCTTTTGTTTTGATATTGCAGCTGTACCATCCTAAACGTATAACAAAAACACAGGATTTAAATTTCAGAGTTTTAGAAAATTTCTATCTTTTAGAAAGATGTCTTGAGACATAGATAAAAGTACTGCCAACCAATAACTAATCAAGTACCAGTCTGAATCGAACCTTCTTCCTAGGTTTCAGTCTATCTATGGGGGCGGTCACTCCACCAAGACTGTGCTTCTTGAGCCATCTTGATGCCGTCGATATGTGCCAACTAGCGTTTGTGTCGCTACTTGATATCTCAGCCACATTCGATGCAGTCGACCATGACATCCTACTTTAACGACTTTCTCACTCAGTTGGAGTTAAAGGACAGAAGCACTCAATTGGTTTGAATCTGACATAAAAGGCTGTATGCAATCTCTCCATTTGGCAGAGGATGTGACATCCAGTGATGGGCACTAAACTATTTTCTTTAGTTAAACTAAAACAATTTTCCAACTAAAAAATAGTTTAACTCAAGTTGGCAACTGATTTTGGAAATTAGTTAACTAAACTAAAAAAAGTAGTTAAACTTTTTTTTACTTTTTCAACTTATTACGACAAACATTTTCACAATAACAGAGATTAAATGAACTGTAATAATGCAGAGCGTCAATGACAATTTCACCTTCAAACTATGCAATGTGTAATGTTATAGCATACAGTTAGAGGCATACGGTAAGTCGTGTATGAATTTGAAAACACAGGCTGTTAATGCTAAAACCATGCAGCGTTAATCAATAAGTTTCGCATTGAGTTGTTGACAGTGTTCAATGTTCATTGCGGAAAATAGTTGCGTTTTGCCGATTTTTTTAGTTAAACTTTTTAGTTAGGCTTTTTAGTTAGGAACTAAATTTTTTTTAGTTAAACCACAGTATAAATAATTACACCGTACATCGACTCCCATCGCTGCCTGTTGGCATGGGCGGCGATCCCGGGGGGTGGAGGACAAGACCCCCCACCTTTAAGAGTGGGGGGACACGCCATACATTGGACCCCCCAAATATTGAAGATACACCAAAAAAGGTCAAGAAATGCAATTGTGTGTTAGGGCGAAAATGAGTTTTGAGTGTCTTTTTGACCAGATAAGTTGTTTTAAGCAGAACCCAAAATTTAAAGAAAATAAAATTGTGTAAGAGAAGGAAAAAAGGAAGAAGGAGAAAGGTCAAAAATTACGTGGAGGAATTGCTAAAAAAAGGTCGCACCTTATTTGGAAGGGTGGAGGACTAAAAAAAGGTCTTCAACTTTTTTTGGAGATGAATTTGTAGAAAAGTTAAGAAGTTGAAAATTTTTGTTGGGACATGAATTCCTAAAAAAAGGTCATCGACCAGACCATGGCCGACTTTGTCCCCCCACCTCTCAGACAAGATCGCCGCCACTGCCAATTGACTAGTTTTGGGGCGACGCCATTTTGAAACATAGCTTTTGAATTCTAGATTTAAACTGAAATTAACGTTAAAAATAATATTGTTAATTCTAATGAAGTCCTCAATGCTGTTGTAACGTTTAAAAAATATTTTATGTGATGGATTCCGGTGTATCGGCGTGTAGTCCTCAATGTTGTTATAATGTTCAAATAATATTTGATGTGATTGTTTCCGGTGTATCGGCGTGTAAGCGTTCTCTTTCAAAATGGCGCTTGGTCACACATTCTGACTGCTGCAGAGGCCGGGAGTCGACGTACTGTGTAATTATTTATACTGTGGTTAAACTATGGTTTTAACTAAACCTTTTTTAGTTAAACTTCATCCTTAACTAAAAAAGTTTAGTTAAACTAAAAGTTAGCAACTTTTTTAGTCAACTATTGCCCATCACTGGTGATATCACTTAGGTAGGTCATCTGCAGTGTTCCACAAGGACTTTGTATTACATGCAGCTGAAGACAGAGGCGCGTTTACAGAAGACGGGGTCCTAGGCGCAAACAATTTGGGGCCCTGCTGAACGTGTAGAGCAGTGGTTTTCAACCTTTTTGTAGTGACGGAACCCTACACAAGCACTCATTTGCTCGCGGAACCCCGGGGCGTTTTAGCCGTCCATTTTCCCAAGAAATTCAAGTAATTGTAACTTGTATTGTTGGGATAATGCTTAAATTTTAGAATGTTAAACTTGTAATATAAGTTTTTTGCATCTCTGGTGCAGGCTATTATAAATAGGCCTACATACTTTAGTCTAGCACTCTAGAGTAGTGCACAGAAACAATGTAGGTAAACAGCATCTATTTTACTGTATTGTGCCGGCAACTAATTCTGACAGATGGATAGAAGAGTTATAGAAACGCTGCAGGGCTGTAAGTAATTAACTTCCAAAATTTCCTTAACTTGAATTATCCCTAAGAGAATAGGCCTACTAGTCACTACCGCTTTTACCCTTGAGTTTTTTTTAACTTCTTCACTTTGACATTTTTAAGGCACGACGTAGGTGGCCACTCCGGGTACCCCTGTTACGGGAGTGGTGGTAGGGGACAAGTGTCTCTGATCACTACCCTCTCCAGACCTACTTCCCGCACTGACGGGTAGTGGGACACTCGTCCACGGAGTGCCTTGATACAGCTTCCATCGCTAGTTCCAAGTAGGCAATAGTGAGCCCACTTCTTCTACCCTGGGGGTCGGGGATTCCAGATTTCGTCCTGCACGCAACAGAACGGCAACAACGGACCAACAATAATTCGCTTACAGGCGGCCGCATAGCAGTTTCCGGTCCACTCTAAGGTACCTGCCTCTCTCCCCTTGGTCCTCTCTCGTGGTCCTACCAACGTCTGTAATGGTATGTGCCAGTCCTCCGCCCCGGCTACGCACGAGGTTCTACACAACGGTCAGTTAACACGGTGCAATCACAACTGCACCAAGTGGTTGGCACTCGGCTCGACCCAAGGTAATCTCAGCAATTCAGGGCTATTGTTGGCACATCCTCCCTCTATATATCCCAAACGGGAACAGGTCGGGGGTAATTAAACCAATTTCACGCCAAGGGGGTTGGCTATATCAGAGCGCCTGTTTCGCCTACCCTGCCGTTTACCCGCGTAAAAATGCAATGCAAATATAAAATGCAACGATGCACTCCCGTAATGATGTTAACTATGTTAACATAGAATTGTGTTTAGCATGAACGCCGGAAAGCTGTGAAGAATTCGGTTATTTGATCATTCTTTTGTGAAATCAGTTGGTGGTTTTTAAATTTAAGACTGCTGTCGCGGAACCCCTGGCCAACGCCCGCGGAACCCCTGGGGTCCGCGGAACCCCGGTTGAAAACCACTGGTGTAGAGTGTGTAGACTGAGAATCTGAGACTCTGGTGGTGTTTAGCTTATCATGTGCAAAACCAACCATGTTGAACTTGAAACCGTTTTTGCGAGTGTTATTGGCACTGTAATTATGATTACTTATAGAGGCTATTTCAAGGAATGTGAAGTTATTTGGTTTAATGTTATATTTTACAATTGAAAAAATATTTTCATTTGTTTGGGGGCCCTGCGAGATTTGGGGGCCCTAGGCGCGCGCCTAGTGCGCCTACGTGTAAACGCGCCTCTGGCTGAAGAGGAGAGGATCATTCAAGCACATGATGTCCTTCAACATTACTATGTGGATGAAACACTACTTTGCTTCTTCAGTGAACCATCACAAAGTGCTGAGGTAAAACAGTGGGCTGCTGCTTGTCAAATACATTTAAGTTAAGAATGAATGACATCTAACCAGACTTAATCCATCACCTTCTGAGTTTTCAGTTTCCAGATTTCATTAATGTAATAGCCTGCTTGTGGTTCAGCCAACCTGTGAGCTAGAGCAGATATAATTATTATAACTCACACAATCCAGGGAGTGCAAGTGACATTTGCCCAATGTAAGGACAAAATGGACAGATTACTCGAAACGACAAATAGACAAAAAGATCGACACGAAATTCTTGTTTCTAGAGGAAAATCGGTGACTAAAGAAGTAGAAATTTTGATGAAAAGTTGAACTTACGTAAGAACTGTAGCTATTGTAGCTAAAAGTCTTCTCTCCCGCAACTGCTATTACCAGGATTAGGGTTGATTTTAATTTCTTCACATCCACGATGTTCCATAATTTCTTGTTAAGATGTCTCCTCTTTTCTGAATCGCCTCGTTTCGATTCGTTTCCATGGCACAAAACAATGAGTCAAAATGACGTCACCGTAGCAAAAATGACGTTTTTATTCAATTTACGTCATCAATATTATCGCTTATGCGCTAAGTGAGTAAGTATCTCTTACATTATGGCCATGGCACCGGAAATCCTCGAGTTCGATCAGTAATATAATCATGATGTCTATGGTTCCACTTCGCAGCTACAATTGTAATTGTAAATTGTAATTGAACATTTATATAGCGTCGCAAATGCAAAAATATCTTAAGAAATATTTCAACGACAAGGTAACATAGGCACAGCTAAATTGAGGCAAGAGGAGGCAGTTGCCTCCTCTTGGTTTGATAAATTAAAAATTTTCCTTGGGTTATAGCCATGGACCTGGATGTTGTCTCATCTTGAACGGTGAATCCTGGCCCAAGAGAAGAAATTTAATTGACAGAAATTTCCCCAAAAAAGGTCATCAAATTTTTGACAGAAATCTCCCAAAAGTCATCGAATTTTTTAAGAGAGAAATCTCCCAAAAAAGGTCATAAAAATTTTTTCAAGATTTTTTGCCTCCTTTTGAATTTAAGTCTGGCTACGCTCCTGCAAGGTTAGGCCTATGCTGTCTTTCCCCGAAAATCCGAGAAGGGGAAGAAAGCCACTTCCGCGTGTGGTTATCCTTCCTACTGTAACTTCGGTTTGATTTGATCTAAACATTGCTTAGAAGACTTAGAACACTTAGAGTCACTTGCGTTTACCTATTTCTCGTTTTTAATTTTGATTGCAGCATAGGCCTAGATTTGACTCCCTGTTGCACTCCGCCTGGTCCATATGACTCACTTTACCTTGTTCCTTACCAACTTAAAGACAATAGCACTCTTTAGCTGTGGTTGGACTGGGAGAGCTCCTGATCGAGTAGATCATCTTGAAGGGACGTTATTTAGAAGCTCTTTAATAATAATGATAATAAAAATAAAGATAATAATAATAATAATAATAATAATAATAATAATAATGATAATAATAATAATAATAATAATAATTAATAATAATAACCTAGACGAATAGGGCCCATTCCGGACAAATCTACTTTGTAAATAATGTTGAGGTCCCTGCAATAATAATAACCTAGACGAATAGGGCCCATTCCGGACAAATCTACTTTGTAAATAATGTTGAAGTCCCTGCAGAGGGATCCTGTAAACCTCGAGGCAAAAAAAAATAATAGTATGAAAATTAATAATAATAATGAATAGGGCCATTCCGGACACTTTATTTTCCATATTAGTTAATATTCAAGTCTCTGAGGAATCCTGTATACCTCGGGGCATTAAAAAGAATAATGATAATAACAACAACAAAATACAAGCAACTGTCGTAGTGCTATTGTTTCGTGCCACTGGCCTTTGAGACCTTCAGCCCAATCAGTGCTGCTGGACTAGCATTCGTCAAGGACCTTGGATGTCTTCTGAGCCAGGTCTCGGGAGACCCAAGAGAATTAAGATAGCTTCCTCTTCCAACGCTTAGCTGTGACAGTCCAGCGCTCCAACGCAGCCGCCTTCTGCAACACTTTTACACTTCCGGGTCTCGATGAAGAGATTACACAGATTACATACTTAGTATCTGACTCCTGTGGGATTATATGTACCTCGGGGAAAATAATAATAATAATAATAATAATAATCGCGGTCGGCTTCCGCCTTGGTGCGGAGGTCTGCCAACCACACGACTGTCCATGTGGCTCGCGGGTAACAGCAGAGGGCTCACATGGACTCTCCTGCCGTCTGGGGCCCGGTCGAACATCCCGCCATGCAATCTTAAATGACCTGATATGCAGAAGCCTCAGTCAGGCAGGCTTCCCGTCAGTTAAAGAGCCCTCGGGTCTGTCAAGAGCAGATGGCAAAAGACCTGACGGCCTCACCTTGACACCATGGCGCTCAGGTCGATGCCTGATTTGGGATGCCACAGTGATAGACACGGTGGCCCCATCTTACCTGCCCACCACATCAATTCAGGCCGGGGGTGCAGCCGAACTGGCGGATGCCAGAAAGACCACCAAATACAAGCAACTGTCGCAGTGCTATTGTTTCGTGCCACTAGCCTTTGAGACCTTCGGCCCAATCAATGCCGCTGGACTAGCATTCGTCAAGGACCTTGGACGTCTTCTGAGCCAGGTCTCAGGAGACCCAAGAGAAGCTAGCTTCCTCTTCCAACGCTTAGCTGTGACAGTCCAGCGCTTCAACGCAGCTGCCTTCCACAACACTTTTGCACTTCCAGGTCACGATGAAGATGGTCACTCCAGAGATTAATTTTCACATATTTAGTATCTGACTCCTGAGGGATTATATGTACCTCGGGGAAAAAAAAATAATAATAATAATAGATTTATCAATTCTACGCATTTTCAATAATACCTTATGCCTGTGAATTTTTATCCCCCGGGGGATTATTTTACACGATGGGGAATAGAAATGGTTTATCCTCCGGATTCTCTATAGGCCTACCGGTAGGTTCCATCCGGGAGGATAAATTTATTCATCCCCCCGGATAGTTTTAGGACGGATAGTCTGTCACGCGACACCGGCAGCGTGACGCACTGGACGCACGTGCGTCCACCCACCAAATCAAATCCACACGAGGATTAGGCATCGCATCAATACTTTTGACAATTTCGCTGTGTAATTTTGGTTTACCATAGGCCTACAGCATGTATAAATAATATCATATGATATCATATGCATGTGTACGTTATACTGTACTTTTATGAGTCACTCTGAGTCATTTTCAGTGTATGACTGCGAGTGGCAGACAAAGGAAGGTGTGGATGGGAGGAGACGGGAGAGGTGTGCGTGCAATTTTTAAAGCCTGGGCGGCGCCCCTGCCGGTAACCAATCACTCGCGGCCCGGCACCAGACCACGGTTTGAGTAGTACCGACCTACATTTAGTTCCCTTCACTCTTTGCCTGTCGATCACTATCTTCCAGTTTTAATTCAACAGAAATTAGCCTCTTAATTGTAAGGCCTATATTTAGATCTGTTAATTAATATGTGTAATAGGCCTATATTGTAGACTGCTTGGGAGCCTGTTGGTGGTGGTGTTGCTGACGGTGGTCTTTTACCAAAGTAGGCGTAGGCCTAGTGGTGGATTTAGATAAGCAGAGGTGTAGCCTACACTATTAATTAAAATTATCATAACTCACACAATACAGGGAGGGAAAGTGACATTTGCCCAACGTAAGGTCGGTAATGGTTCCAATGCTATACTATTGTTTTCTTTGCCGTATTGAAGTGATTTTCGAAGAAATAGGGCCTACTGGTAGGCCTAAAACGAAGTTGACGGATCTGCAGTTGAGTCATTTTCCGGTAATATGTCACATTCACCAATTGAAGAAGCCAAAAAAAGTTTTTGGCAAATTACATTGATTTTTTGGGGAGCAAATCTTCAATATTTCTATTTTACTAATATATATTTGGTTTTGCACTAATATGTAAAATTATGAAGTTTTTAGCAGAAAGAAAATAGCCCTACGAAAATGTTTGTCCACTCCGTTTCTCCGTTACCAAAACACATATGAGCTATTTATATATAGTAGACGGCTTCCTACTGCGTAGTTTGACATGCCAATATGTTCTTAGTATTAATGTTTATAAAATAAATATAAAAGAAATTACAATACAAATGATTATTTAATTCCATCACATTTTAAATTTTGTTAAGGTGTTCCACTCCGCTACCGAAAGAAAAATAGGGAATCTAATCAACGTAAAGTTGACTGTATTTTTTTTGGGCCAAATAACAAAATAAAAATCACTTCAGCTAATCATTACCAGTGATCAAATGAACAAAAAAACATTAAAATATTTATGATGTTATCTTAAAAATCTGCTCATAACATCAAAATTACATAAAAAAATTACCATAAAAAGTTCCGCTCCGTTACCATTTGTTGAGAATTGAGCACAGAATGTGAAAAGTGAACTTTAAAAAAAACAGTCTGCCGAAGCAAAAATTTATTTAAAATGTCATATATTGTTATATAAGTTGTAGGCCCTACTTCTTGTACGTTACGTCACTGCTGTTTCTCAGTGTGTCGCCTGTGTCTTTTCTCTTTGTGACGTCACTGCTGTATCTTTCTGTGTCGCCCTCTATGTTTCCTATATGTGACGTCACTGCTCTACATATGTATGTCGCCCTCCGTCTTTCCTGTTGGCTATGTCACTGTTGTATCTCTCTGTGTCGCCTCTATCGTTCTTGTTTGTGACGTCACTGCCATCTCTCTCGCCCTCTATCTTTCTTCTTTGTTACGTCACTGCTATATGTGACTTGCTCTGGCAAAAGGAGGCTTTTGTAAAAAAATTTAGTTTTGGATATTTTGCGCTAAACATTTTAAATAATAATTTCTGTTTCAAATGTTGAAAAAATTATTATTCTATCTTTATTGGTTCCAGAGATATGAATTTTACAATGTTTTGCTACTCGGAAATACAATTTTGAGAAAAACGCATGTAAAGTGTATTATCTTAATACAGACTAAACTCCTTAGCAACGCATGTTTGTTGACAACTTCTATTACTTTAATTGGTAATAAACATCATCTGAAACCTATTTAATACATTTCTGAACATCTAGTTGGTGTTTTTTTTAATTAATGGCTGAAATGTACACCAAAGGGGTACTATAATTTTACACCAGAAATGTTAAAATCAGCATGAAATACAAATAAATTGCTGAAATTAATATTAATTTTGTTGAAATTTGTTTTAATCTAACATTGCATAAATGCAATATTACTAATGCTTTTTCTCATTCATTCTCTTTATGACTGGTTCTTCCATGACCTTGACCACGGCCTCGACCTTGTCTGCAGCCTCCAACTTGTCCGCGGCCACTTCTACGACCTTTTTTTACAATCTGCTCCTGTTCTTCTCCTGATGATGACGAGCTCTCAATGCTTGTATATAAATTGTGCTCATTAGTTTTCTTCTGTGCAAGAAATCGTCCATGACCTCGCCGTCGGCTTCCAGTTTGGGCTCCATGAGGATCGACTTGCTTATTGACTGCTATCTCGACAAGGACATCTTGGTGGAGCTGTACTGCTGCAATCTCTTCTGGACGAGGGCAGACTAAATCCTTTGTTGCATCTGTACAAAATTCTCGTATCTGGTCATACAAGTACTTCTTTCTCTTTTGATCCAGACCAACAGGAGTGATGACCTCGGGCATTCCTATCGGGATCAATCGTCCAAGATTCTTAACTACTGGAGGACTGTCAGCAAATTCTTTGCAGGTCACTGTTCCAGGTGCAGCAGCATCAACCGAAAAGTGATGGAATTTCTTAATGCCTTGCAGCTTCACAAAAAAATTAGACAGGAACGACACCCAATCGTACATCGGAACAAATACCCGTCCATCCTCTGATCCAACCAGATGCGCTATGTTGACTCCAGTTGCTGTTGATGATTTCACGCAGTCGACTAATTCATTCAAACATGATACTCGGGTGCGTCGGAAAGTTTGCTTGAACAGACCAAAGCACCAGTCTGGTCCAAACTTGGTGTGTCCTGCCAGCAAAAACGAGATTGTGATAGAGGTGTGAAGACCAGCAAAGATCCGCCAGCATAAATACCACAACATGGCCGAATTTTTGTTCTGACCAGAACAGTTATCCGCATTTAAGATCACGATCTTCTCTCCCAATCCGTAGGTTTCGAAAAAGTGATGGATGAGACTTATGACAACGTTTGCTCCTTTCCCACATGAAACAGCTTCGTCGATCAAGTAGTTTACTTGTTTCGGCAGGCCTTCGGTCATTATTCCAAAAACACCGCATTTTCTTGGTGTCCTGAAAAAAATCGGGCCAGGCTGAATTGGATCAAATGGGTAGTGAATTTGTTGCGCGAAATCGAAACTATAATGAAATTTGATCGGTCGAGAGTTTGGCACATTTTGCCCCAGCCCATCAATAGCAAAAGTTTGAACAGCATTCTTTGCCACGTCACAATAACTTCTGTAGACAGACCGTTCCTGCGTTGCTCGCATCAAATGTTCCTCTTGCTTTTTCAGGACTGCCGATTTTTCCTCTTCTTCCAAGTTCACACTTCTGATAATCCTGTTATTATTTTTCTGACATTCCCAACAAACATCGGATCTTGGTTTGCCAATGACGACAAAGGGCAACAATTGGTTCCACAATTTTCTAAAAGTGGAACAGCCGACAACATGTAATCCAATTTCAGCAGAATTTTTGTACTGCCTCCAAATCGACGTTTTCGTTTCGGAGCTCGGAAGAATCTGTATATCAAATCGCTTGTAGCCAGGAATTCGACCAGGAAGAAGAAGTGCATTCTGTTCAGCGAATGCCAGCACAAATTTTGTCACAGCTCGAATGTCATCCAGTGTTAATGCTGTTTTTCGCCTGCCTCCCGAAAGTTTTTTCCTGGGCAAAAGACCATTCTGCAAGTACCATTTCTTCACAGCCGATAGTTTCTTTTTGGACATGACCATGATGTAGAGAAATGTGTCCCGGCAGATACGAAAATGTTGGTAGTAGAACCATCGTATCCTGGCATGCTTACGAACATTCTGCTGTCCCGGTTTCTTTTTACTTTTCATCGTGTTTGAAGAATTGTTAACTGATGAACAAATAATTCCAAGAAGAAGCAGATCTTTCTCAGAAGATGTCATCTCCATCACACTTAACTGAATGTTGTCAATCTCTTCTTTGCTGAATTGTTCGATGCAGCGTTTACCATCAAACAGTTGACACACACAACCGCATCTGCTTGAAATTTCAGGAGCATCAACCAAATCCACATCAAGCTTTTCTGAAGCCGTCCTCATTATAATGCTTTCAATTTCACTTGTGTCATCAACTCTAGACCTGCTGTCATTTTCGTAGATTAACTCATTATTGGTCTCTGCCTCACTACCACTATCGGCAATCCTAGCTTCGTTTTCAAGGACATTGGACGAAATGGTTTCTGATGGTGAACCAGTTGTAGACAGGGCCTACTATCCCCCCCTGTCAGCTGGAAGCAATCCCCCCTTACTGTAAACCCCCTATCTCACCCTTCCTCCACTACATCTCCCCACTCCCCTCCCCTCCCATTGCCAACCCACTTCACTCCCCTCTCCCTTTACCCCTCCTGTACATTCCCCTCCCCTTGAAGTGGGGGGGTCCGGGGGTCCTCCCCCGGAAATTTCTTGATTTCTACATTGCCGTAGGTGAGTTTTAGCGCATTTTTGGAGCAAGAAAACTGGCTTTGGAAGACCATATATTCTAGTTCAACTGAACTGTTGAATTAATTTCTGCAGGGCTCCCACTGCACTGTAAAAATTGTATGGGACAAGCTGTAATAAATATGGCACAAAATTTCAGTGCTACAATTATTGTTGTGTAGTGCAGTGAAAATGGGATTATCAGGTCTTGAAATATTCCTGAAAAATAATTGTCGGCTGGATAACACTGTAGTAGGCAGGGATGGAGCCTTTTACCGCTGCATTACACCAGAAATGTGCATTAATAATGCAATCTTTAAAATCCCCATATATTTGCTGAACAGTGTCCTATATTGCCCAATATTTTAACATGTGTCCCATATTTTGGGACACATATTTCGAGATTTGGCCATGTCACCGAGTACATGCGGGATGTTTTGCATTGGCTTCCTATCCCGCAGCGTATTGCCTATCGGGTCTCTGCCCTAGTGTGGCGCTGCCTTGTGGGTGAGGCCCCTGTGTATTTGCGAGAGCATTGCCGCTCCACCCTGAACATCCAGCGCCGTGGTTCCCTGCGCTCTTCTAAGCAGGCTGAGCTTCTAGTTCCCCGCTCACGGACCGCCCTTAGGCAGCGCCGTGATTTTTCCATCGCTGGCCCTGCAATCTGGAATGGGCTCCCTGTAGCGCTTCGCTTGGTCCCAAGCACCCATTCCGCCACATTTTATTCAAATCTCAAGACTGTGCTCTTCAGCCGGGGTTGGGTCGGGAGTGCTTCTGAGTAGATAGCCTTGAAGAGGCGCTATATAAATTTTCCATATGAATGAATTTTGAAAATTTCTAAATCAACAGGATTGTGAATGCTTTTCTTCAATTTTTTAAATACTTTTTGCATCTTTCATCAACAAAAAATAGCAGAACATAATGGCCAAAAGATAAAGAAAAACAAGTAATTATGATACATTATAACACTGCTTAGACACTGTATGGTAACCTCAGCAAATATTACATGGCCCATAATACTGATACATCACAATACAATACTTTAAGAATCATTAGTAATTAGTCACTTTTTTAGTCACTAATTATTAGAAATTAGTGACTGTGCCAGGGGGGGAAAACTTTCCCCCCCTGGCACAAATTGGAAGCAGTCTGATTCCTTCCCCCCCTACGTAGTAGGCCCTGGTTGTAGAAGTAGGCAGATTAGGAAGGTCTTCGTAATCAGTGTCAAATCCTTCACCTTCACTTCCAGAACCGTCGTTTGTATTGAAATAATCGTCTATTAGCTGTTCTAAGTTTTCATTTTTAAGTCCACACGCTGATGCATCGTTTAATAAACGCGCAATTCTACGTTCTTTCTCAGCTTTATTCATCTCTAAACTGAAATAAGTTACTAAACTCTCAAGAAGATTGAAAATAACAGATCTAAATCTTTATCGCACGAACCCAGTATCCCGAATTGCATCCCACGTAAACAGAGCAGACGGCATGTGCGACCTACATTAGCAGCCTATCGAAAAGCCATATTCAGTCACGTGACTCAACGTAAACAGCGCCTGCATGTGCGACCTAGAATAGCAGCCTATCGAAAAGCCATATTCAGTCACGTGACTTCGTTGCTAACGAAGGGTATTTAATATCCTACATAAATCGAAAAGTTTCAGTGTTTTTAACCTTAAACTTACGGAAATTACTGTGGGAAATCCGCAAAATGAGGATATTTTTAGCAAGCTGAATGCATAAGCTTTCCAATGACGTATTACACATGGTATTCCTATCAGAACGAAGGCCATAAAATACTGTTGAATGCGACCCAAAAATGATTTTAAATTCCCGGATAATTTTTATCAGTCACACAAACGTCTTAAATTTGTTATGAAATAGGTGAAATATTATAAAATCAATATTTTTTTCATATACTATAAGGTCTTATTTATTGATATATGCAAAAAACCGATAATTGAAAAATTTACATCTGATTGATGTTTTGGCTAAATTCTCGTGTTTTATCATTTGCGACTTCCGCCTCCTTTTGCCAGAGCAGGTCAGATATATTTCTATATCGTCCCTTTACTTTCCTGTATGTGACGTCACTGCTCTGTCTCTGCGTGTAGCCTCTATCTTTTTAATGACGTCACTGCTTTTACCACTTTTTCGCCATCTATCTTTTCTGCTTGTGACGTCACTGCTCCATATCTCTGTCGCTTTCTATATTTTCTTTTTATGACGTCTCGGCTGTATCTTTCTGTGTAGCCCTCAATCTTGCCTGTTGGTGACGTCATAGCTCTAATTCTCTGTGTTGCCCTCTGTCTTTTCTGTAAGCTACGTCACTGCTCTATCTCTCTCTGTCGCCCGCTATCTTTCCTGTTTCTTACGTCGCTGCTGTATCTCTCTTGGCGGCGTGGCGCTCTCAATCTTTCCTGTTTATGACGTCACTGTTCTATCTCTCTGTCGCCCTCCATCGTTTCCTGTTTCTGACGTCACTGCTGTATCTGTCTGTGTCACCCTGTGTAGCGGATGTCCCTTTCATCACCCCAAATACACTGAATGTATAGAATAGCGCTATATGATTTGTGTGTATGATACAAATGATTTACCATAGTTATTGATTGGTATTAATTGTTTAATTAATTAACCAGCACGTTGGACCAGTACGACAAGGATAATTAATAATATAGAGTTAGGGGGCAAGTTAGAGGGTTTGAGAGTCGTCAACCGCAAGATGCCAAGATTTCATTGGTCAATACGAAATTACTGGTTAACTGAACGTCGATCGTCTGCTTGGTGACGTGGCAGAGTGGAGTCGGTTATTCGCCGCTGATGGCTATAGTTGGTCGTGGTGAAGCTACGACGTTTGACTCAGGAAGAGGCAAACATTGGTGATAGAAATCGTCAAATGTTCACGTTAGTCGAGTAGAACAGAGTACATTCTACGATACGGTGAACTTGGGATCGAAATCGGTCGACATTTAACAAAGTTAGTATCGAACGATTAAAAACTGAAGTTGCGAGTGAAGATGCGAGCATAGCGTCTTCAAGTTACAGTTCGATACGTGTATAACTACGAGCTAGTGATACGAACGATTGAACTTCGGATCGACAAGTAGTTTCGAAATAAAGAGACTAAAAATACTTGATCGAACGTTGGCTTTCTGGGAACATCCAGAAAGAATTCTACGTGGAAATATCAGACCGGCACATACCTGTGTTGTTCTGAGTACGGACGAGGAAATCGGGAGATAACTCTTCAAATAAAACTTCGATAAACGGGCGAAGGACATTGTTGGTGAACTCGTCATACGAATGCCAAGAAGGAACTCCAATGGTGCACTACCACGGGAGGGTAATTTAATGTGCTTATATTTAGCCTAGATATGTATAGAATATTTAAGATGCATACGTGCTGGTCTTAGGTAAGATAGGTCTAGTCTAGACTAGAGGATTGTTTAGGCGTGATCTATTATTGAACTGTGAAATAACTTGCATTGATTATATTGTTATAATACATATAACGACAAGCACAGGTCTTGTAATTGACTCTACAATTGAATGATGTATGTTGTGAATTGTTGATGGGGGCTCTGAGCAAATGAAAATATAAAAGCAACGAGGTATTAGATCCATACCAGTCCCTAAGAGATAACCAAACAAGGGGCCTATCGGTTAATAAGGTTATTAGCGATAGTAACGTTACAAAACTGGGTGGCTCGACACGGGATTGAAATAGGATCCGTTTTTAATTAGAATCAGGGATAAATTACCTGTAGATAACGAGTCTGGTTCAGTTGGTAGAAACATAGAAATTCCCAGTATAATAGATTTGACCGTAGCTGCTGGAACTATTTTCGGCAGGTTAGTTGTAGTGTGACGTAAGCATATTCAAATAGAAGGAATTTGATTAGTCGAGGTAAGGTCAGGTTGTGACCTCTGACGTTGACTTGAATTGCTATTGGATAAAAATAGGTCGAGTCAGGTTAATTTTGAAGTTTGATAGACAAACTGGAAAATTTGTAGAAGCGAGTGAGACGAAGTATATATAACGCCAAGTTAAGATACTACCTCACAAACATGGCGGTCGAGTATCAGAAATGGCTCAAAATTGCAACTGAAATGGGGGTCCAAGGATCAGAGGTGAAGGATTTCATCCAAGCCAGACTGGAAGAGAGCAGATTAGAGAAAGTGAGACAAGATGAGACCGAATTTAAAAAAATGCAGCTAGAGTTTGATCAGAAAAAACTCTCAGAGGAGAGAGAAATGCAGAAACAGGAGAGAGAAATGCAGAAACTCTCAGAGGAGAGAGAAATGCAGAAACTCTCAGAGGAGAGAGAAATGCAGAAACAGGAGAGAGAAATGAAGCTAAGGGAGCTTGAGATTCAAAAGGAGATTAAGTTGAAGGAGTTAGAATGTAAACTCCAATATGACAAACAACGAGAAGACAGGATAAGCAATGGCATAGACAGAGGAAACATGGAACAATGCAGTGGAGTGAAATTTCTCAAGATGCCAACATTCAATGCAGATAAAGATTGCCTCGATGCTTACCTACTTAGGTTCGAGAGGATGGGTGTCACTTATAGTATACCAGAGAATTTGTGGTCTTTATCTCTTGCGAGATTTCTTGAAGGCAAAGCCTTAGAAGTTTATGAAAGAATGAACGCAGAAGATGTGCAGAGTTATGAGAAGCTTAAGCAAGAGCTTTTGCAGCGTTTTGAATTATCAGAATCCGGATATAGAAAATTGTTCAAAATGGAAAGGAAAGAGAAAAATGAAAGCGTTGGGCAATTCGTTGAAAGATTAAAACGATATTTGAGACAGTGGAGGACGATGGCGGAGATGGAAGAGAGTTATGAAGGATTAGAGGCATTAATCCTAAGAGATCAATTTTATGTCACCTGCGATAACGAGTTGAGAAGATTCTTGAAAGAAAGAGGAAAACTCAGTCTTAGTGAGATGACTATCCAGGCACAGAATTATTTAGAGGCGCGAGAAGAAGATGAGAGGAGAGGGTTCAACATAAACATGAATAAACAAGGTAATCAGAAGAATTTTATTCGAGAGTCAGACCAGAAATATAAGGAGAAACAAAATGTTGGCCCAGTTAAAGCAAAAGATTATCCGAGTTTTAGGGATAAAGAGGAACAAGAAGAAGCCCAGTTTAGGGGTAAAAAATACAGAGATAATAGAGATAGGAACCAATTCAGGAATGATTGGAGATTCAAAGAGATGAGCCGTAATGATAGACCGCATAAAATTGCTGTGATGCAATGTATAGAGGATGGAGAAGAGAAGGAGGAAGAAGAAGTGGAGAGAATCGCATGTTGCCTTGTTGAAGGACAGCCTTCGGAATGGTACAGTAAAATTAAAGGTGTGACAGTAAATAAAAGACCCGTAGAAGCTGTGTTCGACACTGGCGCGAGTTGTATGGCTGTTAATGAAGAGTTTGTAGAACCACAGCAATTTACAGGTCGTAGGAAGATTTGTCTATTTTCCAATGGAATGAAAGGAACATATCCCACGGCAATGATTGAGATCACGGGTAAAGAATTTAGTGGTAGAGTTGAGGCTCTAGTAATCCGTGGTTTAATCACGGACTTAATCATTAGTCCCTTTAGTCCTAAGGTTCTATACAAAGGTAGAGATATTAAGCGTGGACTGTTGGAACCGAAGCACATTCAAATCAGTGTAGCAGTTCAAACTGATGACGTCATGGCGGGAAATGCGCCAGGAGAAATGATAGCGTCTAAGGTTCCGTCAAGGACGACTACGCTAAAAATAGACAGCTGTAGAAATTCACGTGAGCCAGCTGAGAGTGAAACACGTGTTGAGACGGAATATATTGCGTCGCGGAACGAGAACACGTCGAAAGAAGGCATTATATTTGATTTCAGAGACGAGCCAGAAGTAATTGCTACGTATAATACGAGGTCAAATAAGGAAGAAAATGTAACTCGTAAGGAGAAATCATTGAAATGTGGAATATTATCAGATCTTAAAGTGAGAACGGAAGAACCAATAGATATGCAGAAGACGGATGAAATCCCAGACAAATATTGGAAATTAACTGATGGTTCACAAGAAAACATGGGAGAGAAACCATACAGAGGTAATCCATCTTTCATAGTAAAGAAAGATATGTTGTATAGGAAATACAATGAAGGAGTAAGTGGGAAAGTGAGAGGTGTCCCAGATTTATATAGTGACGAGAAGAGAAATCTTAAACCATTTGGGAATACAGGTAGAGTACGAGATGGAAATTACCTACAGAACGATAAGAGGAAGAAAATAGTTGATTGGAGGAATGATCAACCTATAAGAGGTCCACGTGATAATAATGTTCCATTTAGAGGGAAGCATTTTGACTGGAGAAGGTCTGGCCCGATCGCAAGAGATGTTAATAAACTGCCCAGATCTTATCCAAAAGATAGGTGGAAAGGTGGGTCAGGAACCAGAAGAAGGTGGTTTAAGGAATGGAGAGATATAAATAGTGAGAGAAATAGAAGTTGTGGAGGAGGTAATGAGAGAAATAAACAGTCAGGTAGATGGAAGACTGCGACATTGGAAGATGAACAGTGGAGGAGTCATAGAAACTCCAGTGATGATGAGTCGGAAGATAGTGACTTTCCAAGTTGGAGGCGAGGTGGTAAGTTTGAACGCCAGAAAGGCGTGCCACGATATCACATGAGTGAAAGATGGTACTGAGAGAAGTGTTATAAGTGAGATTTAACACGGGTTAAGGAAAGTTTGGGTGTATGTAGATAGTTGAAGTATTTAACTAGAAGTTTTCTATTAAGAAGGGTTATTAAGAAAATAGATGTTGAGAACAAGAGCTTAGAGGTTAAAGTTAGTTACTTCAAGCTTTGTCATTTAATATAATAAAGATGTGAAGTATTTACATTTTATCTCACATCAGAAATGTCAATTAGGAGTATGAGAATAGATGCATCAGATGTAGCCTTAAGCTGTGTTCTAATGCGCTGGTACTTAGCATGGCAGAATTATAGTTTTGAAGTCAGGTGCATTAGAGGAAGGAAAATGTGGTAGCTGATTACCTTAGCAGAGGTCAAGAATAGGTTGAGAAGACAAATTAGAGAGTATGTAAATAAGTAAAGTTATATGTGACTTAATGTAAAATAAAGAAATAGATGTTAGAGGAGTAGTTTGTCTGAATGTGTAGTATAAGAGGTTAATTGGTTAAGGCCGATACTTAGTAATGGAGTTAGTATAAGATATAAATGATTATATATAACAGTTGATATAGATAAGTGATTTGTGTGATGGTTAAGGACATAGATTAAGATATTTAGGTAAATATTCTAGTGAAGGGGTTTAGTTGTAGCGGATGTCCCTTTCATCACCCCAAATACACTGAATGTATAGAATAGCGCTATATGATTTGTGTGTATGATACAAATGATTTACCATAGTTATTGATTGGTATTAATTGTTTAATTAATTAACCAGCACGTTGGACCAGTACGACAAGGATAATTAATAATATAGAGTTAGGGGGCAAGTTAGAGGGTTTGAGAGTCGTCAACCGCAAGATGCCAAGATTTCATTGGTCAATACGAAATTACTGGTTAACTGAACGTCGATCGTCTGCTTGGTGACGTGGCAGAGTGGAGTCGGTTATTCGCCGCTGATGGCTATAGTTGGTCGTGGTGAAGCTACGACGTTTGACTCAGGAAGAGGCAAACATTGGTGATAGAAATCGTCAAATGTTCACGTTAGTCGAGTAGAACAGAGTACATTCTACGATACGGTGAACTTGGGATCGAAATCGGTCGACATTTAACAAAGTTAGTATCGAACGATTAAAAACTGAAGTTGCGAGTGAAGATGCGAGCATAGCGTCTTCAAGTTACAGTTCGATACGTGTATAACTACGAGCTAGTGATACGAACGATTGAACTTCGGATCGACAAGTAGTTTCGAAATAAAGAGACTAAAAATACTTGATCGAACGTTGGCTTTCTGGGAACATCCAGAAAGAATTCTACGTGGAAATATCAGACCGGCACATACCTGTGTTGTTCTGAGTACGGACGAGGAAATCGGGAGATAACTCTTCAAATAAAACTTCGATAAACGGGCGAAGGACATTGTTGGTGAACTCGTCATACGAATGCCAAGAAGGAACTCCAATGGTGCACTACCACGGGAGGGTAATTTAATGTGCTTATATTTAGCCTAGATATGTATAGAATATTTAAGATGCATACGTGCTGGTCTTAGGTAAGATAGGTCTAGTCTAGATAGAGGATTGTTTAGGCGTGATCTATTATTGAACTGTGAAATAACTTGCATTGATTATATTGTTATAATACATATAACGACAAGCACAGGTCTTGTAATTGACTCTACAATTGAATGATGTATGTTGTGAATTGTTGATGGGGGCTCTGAGCAAATGAAAATATAAAAGCAACGAGGTATTAGATCCATACCAGTCCCTAAGAGATAACCAAACAAGGGGCCTATCGGTTAATAAGGTTATTAGCGATAGTAACGTTACACCCTGTATCATCCCTGTTTGTGATGACAGTGCTGTATCTCTCTGTGTCGCCCTCCAGCCTTCTCGT
This sequence comes from Allolobophora icterica, assembly GCA_963556255.1. Taxonomy (NCBI): domain Eukaryota; kingdom Metazoa; phylum Annelida; class Clitellata; order Crassiclitellata; family Lumbricidae; genus Allolobophora; species Allolobophora icterica. The sequence continues at coordinate 44,492,403 of OY744606.1, read as the reverse complement.
TCGTGACGTCGCTTCTGTGTCTCTCTGTGTCGCCCTCTATCCGTACTGTATGTGACGTCACTGCTTTATCTCTCTCAGTCGCTCTCTACCTTTCCTGTCTGTGACGTCACTGCTCCATCTCTCTCAGCCGCCCTCTATCTTTCTTGTTTGCTACGTCATTGCTGTAATTCTGTGTCGCCCTCTAGCTCTTTTGTTTGTGACGTCACTGCCCTATCTCTTTATGTCGCCCTCTAACTTTCCTGTATGTGACGTCACTGCTCTACCTCTCTCTCTGTTGACTTTATCTTTCCTGTTTGCTACGTTGCTTCTGTATCTCACCCGATGTCCTTCTATCTTTCCTCTTTGTTGCGTCACTGCTCTTTCTCTCTGTGTGGCCCTCTATCTTTCACGATTGTGACGTAACTGCTCAATATCTCTTTGTCGCCCTCCATCTATCTTTTTTGACGTCTCGGTTGATGCCTTGTGCATTAGACACCGGCGCAACAGAAGTTACTAATTAATAATAATAATTCTTATTTGTGACGTCACTGCTCCATCCCTCTGTGTCGCCCTCCATCTTTTCTGTATGTGACGTCAGTGCTCTATCTCTCGCAGTCGCCCACTATCTTTCCTGTTTCTTACGTCACTTCTGTATCTCTCTGTGTCGCCCTCCATCTTTTCTTTTTGTGTCGTCACTACTGTATCTGTCTGTGTCACCCTCTAACCCTTCTGTTTTCTACGTCACTTCTGTATCTCTCTGTGTTGCCTTCTATATTTCCTCTTTGTTACGTCACTGCGCTATCTCTCTCGCCTTCTATCTTCCTTTTTGTGACGTCACGGCTGTATATCTCTGTGTCGCCATCTAGCGTGCGTGTTTGTGACGTCGCTGCTCTATTTCTCTGTCGCCCTCTACCCTTACTGTTTGTGACGTCAGTGCTGTATCTCTCTGTGTCACCGTCTATCTTCCCTGTTTGTGACGTCACTGCTTTATCTCTCTGTCGCACTCTATCTTTCATGTTTGTGACGTCATTCTTGTATCTCTCTTTGTCGCCTCTATCGTTCTTGTTTGCAAGGTCACTGCTCTATCTGTGTCGCCCTCTGTCTTTCCCTGTGTGACGTCACTGCTCTATTTCTTTCTGTCGCTCTCTATCTTTCCTATTTGTGACGTCGCTGCTGTTCGAGAAAGATGATCATTCTATAGTATATATCGAGGTTGCAAATCGTCAGTGCGAGTACCAAGGAGAAGGTCTCTCGTCGGCAGTAGGCCTATGCAGTGGAAGCACCAGTCACCCAGTTTAAAAAAATGTATGCGACTTTTTAAACGAAATTTTGAAGCCTAGGCCTACTTGAGTTTTTAAAGACATACATTTGTACAATACTTAATTCTGTTGACACTATTTTGCCACCTTTTATGGAAATTGCAGCAATTTTCTATTTAAGAAGAAGCTAGGAAAATTGGGCTATTAAGAGTTCGAGGTAAATTTGCAGTGGTTCTAACACAGACTACACGTCTTCTGAACCACTTAAAACCCTTGTTATGTTATGTTATGTTATGTTATGATTCACAAAGCCGAGGAAATTATTATAGAGCAAAAGTAGTGTGGAGAGAAATTTTGTATTTTCAAATTTTGACAATGATTGGTGCTAAGGGTTTTGACGACGACACAATTGGAATTATGGGCAACTGACATGATGTTGGCTTCATACTGGAAATAATCTCTACATAACATAACATAACATAGCACAACATAACATAACATAACATAACAAGGTTTTAAGTGGCTCAGAAGACTTTCATCTGTGTCAGAGCCACTCTCTCGAGCTTTCTCTCAATTGTACCTCGTTCTAGTATCCAAGTTTATTTAGTTTCTTCTTAAATGCAATAACCGAGTCCGCAGTAACAGCCCCCTCGTCCAACTTATTCCAATTGTTCACCACTCTGGCACTGAAGAATCTTTGCATTATTGTCCCAGCCGATTTTTTTAACAATCTTGTAGCTGTGCCCTCTAGTTCTGTTGTCACTTGAGAATTTAAAGAGCCTTTGTGCTGGTATTTTATCTCTTCCTGTCACCATCATAGTCAGCGAACAATATCAGTTGAAGGCAGCTTCTGTGCGTCTAATTTTGGGATAGGTTATTTCAGGCGGTCGGCGTCATAAGAATCGAGCTCACGCGACACTCGGCGTACATTCTACTGTACAAAATGAAGTACTGTATCCTACATCGGCCAGTGTAGTTTCCAATTTAGATTAGAGTCGTATACGGATCGGATGGTAGGGGCCTATTGTTTTCAAGACCACACAGCCCCGTCATGCATCGTGTACTGTAAATATATATATATACTGTTTAACAATGTTGTGTCATACTAAAGATTATTAGCGTCGCCCTCCTCCTTTCTCCAGGCTTGGGACGGGCACTGCCAGAGTACGGGCAGTGGCGGAGTTACGGGGCCTATTATAGGCCTATTATTTATACCTTGTTTGAAATGCAATTAGTTAATACTAGGCAGACAGACAGAGTTGTGACACAAAAAAGGTTCGCCCGGTGAGACGAATTTTATATATTTGAGAAGGCTGAAGATCATTGACGCGGAAGCGCCTATAGTGATCATCGTTAAGGGGGTAGCACCCTTTTGACAGAATTCAACTTGAGAACAACATCCAATGCTACAACCGCTGCATTGATTGGATGCAGCACCCAAGTTAAACAATTTCAAATTAGACAGGATCTGACCTGTGGATCAGCATACCGTCCCCGCTCGGCTACTCGTGAGAAATCACGTCGGCCCGACGGTAGTAACTTCGAATTGTTAGACATGAAAGAGCCCTACCAGCACTTACGTGGGCATCAAGTGAAACCCACGAAGGCTCTATGTGAATCCCATAGAAGGTGCAGATAGGCCTATATAGGCCCTATATATGGTGTGTACCTAATCTAAATAATAAAAAGTAATCCTGTCGCGTTTGTACGACCGGAGTATTTGCAATAAACGAATATTGATTTTTGCAATAAACGAATATTGATTGATTGATTGATTGATCTACTTCCTAAATGGGATCCATATGAGCCTGCTGGCAGCGAAACGACTACTATGCTTTGTGTGTTGCAATTGTGTGCTAAGTTATGCATTAAATGTGTGTTTGGCGACAGACAGAGCTCAGTGGCTCCGTGACCGCCAGTGCGTGACAGGTTAATTTAGGCGAATTTTTAAGGTAGACGCGAATTTTTAAGAAACAAATGGCTTTTATTTAACGACGCTTGCGTAAACGAGACGTTCGCGTCGGCCTACTTCCTTTATCCAGGCTTGGGACTGGCACTACACAGTTAAGGCAGTGGCGGAGTCAATGGCTTTTACCTGGACTAACTGCCTTTTATAAAATATTCAAGGCTCTCCTGGCTTCCCATTGGTTAATTCCATTCTATCCACGGAGACCAGAGTGACGTCATACCGATATTAAGGTATAATAGGTGACGTCATAGTGAAACATCATATTCTACTTGTTACCATGACGCCATAGGAATAGCTGAAAATGATTAGATTCTAGAATCTAGTATGATGACGCTAGTCGACTATCGCTAATTCTCATGGACATCACTGAGTGGACTCTGTTGGGCCGTCGGGCTTCTCCATCGCCGGTTCAAGGCTATGGAATTCGCTGCCCTATTCTGCGCGTTCCGCCGGTTGTTTTGTATCTATGAGGACACGACGGAAGACTAGCCTCGTTGAACTTCTTGCCAGTGTGATTCTCGTTAACGTTAACGATAACGAAAATGTTCGTTAACGAACAAAAAATGATTTCGTTAACGATAACTATAACTATAACTAAAAAATATCATTAACTATAACTATAACTATAACGAAAATAACACTAACGAAAATTCATTGCTATTTTCGTTAATACGATAAAAAAAGTGCAATATCAACTAACGTGAGAACGTGAAAATACAGCCGTTAACGAAAGCACAATGATTCCTATGTTCGCCTTGGATGTCGGTGAATCTGGAGCGCTGTGTATTCATGAAGCTGAATGCACCCATTCGTCAAAGCTCTAAGCAAATTATTCAAATGAAGATCACTGTCTGGCTGGGAGTAGCTCAGACAAGTTATATAGATGTTGCTATAACAACACATACTAGGCCCACCCAGCCCATTGTTCATTTGGCTGTGTGCCACAAACATTGTCAAACTGCCTTGAAATGCACTTGTTTACATCATTAGAATGGGCTCAATGAAGGCAGGAGATGGAAATGTAATCTGCGATGAAGAAGGGATAAAGCATAGATGGAGAGAATACACGGAGGAGTTGTATAGGGAAGACAAACGAGTCAAAAAAGAACAAATTGACGTAACAGAGTATGAAAAGGAACCGGAGGTCATGGAAGCGGAGGTAGAATGGGCAATCAGACAACTCAAGGACAATAAGGCACCCGGTCAAGATGGGATACCTATAGAACTGATAAAAGCAGGGGATGATGCGATGATAAAAACAATAACAAAATTGTGCAATCAAATATGGGCAACTGGAGAATGGCCGGAGGACTGGAAGAAGTCGATCTTTATACCTATATTCAAGAAAGGAGATGCGAGGGAGTGTGAAAATTATAGGACGATAGCAATGATATCACACACTAGTAAAATATTACTGAAAATAATTCACAAAAGAATGGAAGGCACAATTGAAAGAGAACTTCCGGTGAACCAGGCAGGGTTTAGGAAATCTCGTGGAACTCGAGACCATATAGCCAACATGAGGTGGATAATGGAGAGACAAAGGGAGTATGGACAGGAGGTTCACATCTGTTTCATTGACTATAGCAAGGCATTCGACTGCATTAACCATGATTTAATGTGGAAAACCCTGCTTGAAATGGGAATTCCGAAACACCTGATAATGTTACTAAAGGGTTTATATGAAGACCAGATAGCGGTGATAAGAACAGAATACGGAGACACTGACAATTTCAGAATCAAGAAAGGAGTGAGGCAGGGATGCATCTTGTCTCCATTCCTGTTTAATCTATATGCTGAAAGAATAATGAGAAAGGCAGAACTGGAGGGGGCAATTGAGGGAGTAAAAATTGCTGGAAAGACACTGAATAACCTTAGATACGCGGATGACACAACATTAATGGCAAAAAGAAAAGAGGATTTGGCAGAACTGATAAGAAGGGTCAGGAGAGAAAGTGAAAAAGCTGGTTTATACTTCAACATAAAGAAGACAAAGGTCATGACAACAGCAGATTGGGATAGTTTTGAGATAGACGGAGAGGAAATAGAGGTGGTAGAAAGCTTCACATTCCTAGGATCACTGGTTGGAAAGGAGGGAAAGTGTGATCCAGAAATAAAACGAAGGATTGCTATAGGGAAAGCTGCAATGACCGGACTGGAAAAGATATGGAAAGACAAACATGTGAGCATAGAAACCAAAAAAAGGCTCGTGAGAGCACTAATCTTTCCTACGGTACTGTACGGTTGCGAGACGTGGACAATGACAAAGAACATGGAAAATAAGGTTAACGCTTGTGAAATGTGGATATGGAGGAAGATGCTGAGAATATCTTGGACTGAGAAAAGAACGAACGAATCAATACGAGAGGAGATTGGAGTTGAGAATGAAGAGTCGTTAAAACAAACTGCGACAAGAATGAAGCTAAGGTTCTTTGGACATGTTATGCGATCTGATGGTCTGGAGAAGGAAATGATGCTGGCGTGCGGTGAGGGGAGGAGAAGACTGGGTCGCCCAAGGAGGAGATGGATGGATGAGATACAAGATGTAACTGGCATGAATTTGGCGGAATTGAGAGACTTGTCATCGAATAGGAGATGGTGGAGTGTGTTCACCAGGACGGTCGCTAGAGCTCCACGAGCTGACAGCACAAGGTGACAAGGTGCCACAAACATTGTCAAACTGCCTTGAAATGCACTTGTTTACATCAGTTAGATAACTAGTCATACAAACATACAAACATACATGCAATGCAACATATTACATGTCTATATTATACGCTGGATTTTTCACAAATTATATCAATTCAATAATACACTTTAACCCTTTGGTCATTGTAATTAAAAAAACTGCATACGTCAGAGCCTGATTATGCATAATCAATAATGCAAAAGTAAAACCAATTAAAGCCAAATTACATAAAAAATTATCTGCACAGTGAAAAATCAATTTTAGTGACAAGAGCTTGCTTTAGCTCTGGGCAGGTCACGCATGTTGAACAAAGTGTTTGCGTGATTGAAGCATCATCCAAGTTCAACAGCAGAGAAGACGTGGCTCTTACTATGACCACTGATACGACACACTTAAGTCAAATTACATCTAATTATCATCATCATTATTATAATTGTTATTACTATTGTTGGTGTACTAATTGGTGGTTCTCATACAAACTGTGCTAATTATCTGTTTCTTCGATTCTACTGCTCTGCAACTTCCTTCTTAGACATCTACCTCATTCTGTTGATTCAGTTACTCTGTCAGTTGCCGACAACAAACATATTATCGTGTTTTCTCTCACCTGAGGCAAGAGCTTCGGTTTCACTGGCTGGGACCTTGTGAATCTTCCCTGCTTTGTAGACATGGCAACCCTCCACTGATTTAAATTCCAAGTAACGTGTCACTCCAGTATGGATCAGCAAAACTACTTCATGAAAAATTACCAGTAAAACACAAACACACTGGTCTGTGAAGCCAGTGTAACTCCTGAGAAAACCACTGGCACAAACCTATTGTCAACGGCAGTGGTAATGAACAAGACCAATATTTATACAGCTCTCACACTTCACCTCTCAGTAGCTTTACTATCCAAGGTGTTGCCAGTATAGAAAATTTTGCCAACATAATCCAACACATCACCAAAGAATATGCAAGACCAGTGGCTTTAGAAATGTTGCCAACGAAATATCTGTTCTTACAGTATTTTTGAAAAAGCAGCTCTTAGCCTCTTACAGTATTCTGCAAATGCAGATATACTGTAAGAACAGTACAGTGGCTTCCACAATCCTCTCAACTGATCCACTAGTATAGCCAACATGCAAGTAATTTCTTTTCCATTTCTGTAAATGATCTTTGAGTTTTGTGGTTTGCTCACAAGTTGAAGCAATACTACAAAGAATTTAATTTACCAGTAGAAGAGGAACTAATTGGTAGCTACACATATACCTGGACACAGGGTGGGAATTGTCAGAGGTTTGGAGGTTCAACCCCCTAGTCTTTCTTAGGACCTCACAGCTGTCTTCATTGCACACCCCAGGGGGGCTGTTTCCAACCCCTCAGTTGTGCTAGTGAGATTTAACATTATTTGACTCTGAGGCTCTGACATTTCCATGGTGTATCGTGTATGCATTTTTGAATTTTTTTCAACAAAGGAATTAATTTTGATTCGAGCCTGACTTACAAAACTGCTAGCATTGAAATCAGAGTTACTTTCAATTTCATCAACATTAGTTTGAAAAATACGGATAAAATGTTCAAAACCCCACCAGTCTTTTTCTACAATTCCCACACTGCCTGGGCATATTATACATGACCTTTTAAAACCCGCATGGTTTCAAAGGTGCTGTTATAGTCAGCTATGTTGGAAAGACAGATGAGATAAAGAAGGTATCACTTGCCATTTGCCATCAAAAACTTTGGAATTAGATCAATGTTCCAGTCACGTCCTCTGCCATACTCCTTTGGCAACTCCTTCTTCACATTGAAATGTGTATAAAGCTGAAAAATTTAGTCAATACATGTAATGAAAGTATGACTAAAAGATATCGTGGCACAAATGCAATTTACAAAATTAGTTTCAAAGCTCACGAGTCCACATAACAAGACTTGCTGTGATTTGAAAATTACCTTAGGCCTACTGCACAGTAGGAAATCGTTAAACTGCAGACGCACAATCTCTAAATTACTCTATTTCAGTTAGGATGTGCATGTCATATAGACACTCATTTCGACTTGAGTCTTGGTGTAAGGACACATCATAAGATATTTCTGTAGAGGTGTCATTCCAGTAATATACAAAACTAATGCAAGGATGTCTTGCAGTTGGTTCAAGTAACTGAGAGCATCTTGTCTTTAATACCCTCTCCCTTCTATATACACTAACAATTCACTTTGTACACTATGCACAGGAACATTCATAACTTGGCCTGGTGCAGTTCATAAATGGCCCAAAACACTTCTATAAAATTCCTATTAAATATGACTGAAAATGTTTCCATAGCTTGAACTAAATGACATCAGCAGAAATAGTGAACACTGAACAGGCTACTTAAACAGACAGGCTCAAAACTGAAGGAGGGCTCAGACTCCTATAAGCTAGGCTTTGATACAAGTCTTTAGGTTGTGAAGCAGAGCAACCTTCACCAGACTATAGTCAACAATGGCTGAGAAGAAATAAATGCAGCCAAAAGAGAAAAAACAGTTATTAGGATATGTACCTCTTCAAGCGGAGTAAGCGATGCACTATCTCCACCAAAATACTTGTTGCGGTCCATATGGAGAACTTTTTTGATGCTGACAGACATCATTCCACTTAGGATGCATTCCTATAACAAAGTTCAATCAAAATCAGTTGCAACAGACACAATCAAACAAACACTTCATAAAAAACAATTACCATGTAACGTATGAAGCCAAAATTGACGACTGATGTATTTGGGTCTTCAACAGCTCATTAGACACAAATGAAACCATTGCAGTTCAATAACATGAAAGTAGGCCAGCGTTAATGGATGCAAGAAAGCTAAAGTCATGCAATGTTTAAGTGATTTTTGTCAATTTTCATTCCCACAGAATAGTTTGTGCCTACATAAACAGAGCATATCAAAAAGCCAAACTACTGTATAACTGATTTTAAAAGCTAATTAATTTCCACATAATTAAATTTCCAAGACATGTTACAGTGTCAAAGCAGTAAAGCTAATTTCAAATAAGTGTATTGCTGAAGCCCAATACTTGATGTCTCTCCTGATTTATAAGTAAGTACAACTATTTAAACATTTATGCCTTTAATATTCTTAATCTATCTATACGAGTTTACTTTAAAACAATAAACACCAAAAACACAACACAAACTTCTTGTGTGTGTGTGTGTGTGTGTGTGTGTGTGTGTGTGTGTGTGTGTGTGTGTGTGTGTGGGTAGGTGTGTGTGGAGTGTGGACATCATCATGGGATCATCTCTTATGATTCACACAACATTGATCAGTTGCGCAAAGAACACTGCTGCAAAATGATCTGCCATGATTCACCAGAACAAAGCAAATTTTATCTACTCAGAGAGGTCTGTTATTACGGACTCAAGACTGAAGACCCTGATAACAGTGAAATAATATAAACACACTATCTGCTTGATATGACACACCCCTCATGACCCATCACCACTTAACCGAACAATACTCTCACAAACAAGAGCAATACCTGTGTATACATGTATACATCTGAATATTTATATAGCACCTTTCAAGAACAAAGACGGAATTTCCTGCTCTGTATAATGCTTCTTGCTGGTTGAATGACTTTCTATCCCTAGATAGATATCAACTAAAGATAATCATCATCAGTTCCTGATGCAAGCCGTCTGGCGGCGATGGGTACGAATAAATGATCTCCATTGTCCTCAGTCATTTGTCAAGTCTATTGCCCCCTTAGTGTTAGTCCAAGTGATGTTATGTCCTCAGTTTACGGGCACGCCGACCTAAACCGGCCTGCATTCAGACGCCAGTAAAGGATATCAGTCTTTATCAGACGTTTCACGAATTCATCCCAGACGACCACACCAGGTCAACAATTCACGACAAACCAACAGTTTGTCTGTTCAACAGTTCAATGCAATTTTCAATGACTTTTAAGTTCAATTTTACAAGGTCAACGAAACTTTCAAGAACGCGAAATAAGAAGAGCGTCTCTTCCCTCCTAAACTTGTCACACGTGACCTTCGTAAACCAATCAGGAATGATAATTCCCATTCTTCAGCCTACCATTGGTCAAAGATCTGGAAAAATTAACTGGGTCAATCGGGCGCGTATCTAAAAGTGTTGCGACCCAAAGACCCATACAAGAACCTTAAGTTTACTAATAGCACAGTATAAATAATTACAAAGGAGGAAGGTGACGCTAATGATCTTTATCACACAGTGTCGGTAAACTGAAAACTACTACTTGAAAGAAATCCTCTGCTGAGGATACACACTCATACTCATGTAGCACAGAATACCCAGGATGTTATCCAGTGATAGATAGTGGGGTATTTTGATGACCCCATAACAAGGACAACTGCCAAATATGCCCCAAAGTCACCCTTGATGACACCAGCGCAACTACTGCTTCATGCTTGAAATCCCAGGTCATTCTTAGACATGCACTTGCAGACAACATGGTTCATTTCTGGACAATGTGATTATTTATACTGTGCTAATATAATAGAATCCTTGGGTACGACCCAAGGATTGGGTACGACCATAATGTAAGAGATTCATTTATTCATTTCGAAAATTTTAATATAGCGCCCCCTCAAGTTACCTACTTAGAAGCGCTCCCAGCCCTACCACGGCAATATAAACTGGACTTAAGTAACTTATAAAACATAAGCGAACTAATCTTAGGCAACAGGCGTATCTGCAATGGGAGTTGATTCCAGATGGAGGGGCCCACCACAGAGAAAGCATGACGCTGCCTAGTAGCGGTGGTGGAACGAGGAACCAAAAGCTCACTCGCAGAAGAAGAGCGAAGGGCTCGGCGGCCAGTCACACAGTGTTTAATCTAGACGTCTTTGGGGGGGTAAAGTTCCCCCCCCAGGATTGATGTTTCCCCCTCCAGAGGCCGGCAATATTATAATGTAGAGAAGTTTTGGGGAGGCAAATCCCCCCCAGGATACATGGTCATACATGGTTCCCCCCCCAGAGAGACGGTTTCCTAAAAAAAAGTCATCAACTTTTTTGAGAGAGTAATTCCTATAGGAAAATTGGGACGAATGACTAAAAAAAAAGGTCATCAACTTTTTTCGAAGATGAAAGTTGTAAAAAGTCTGGATGAAAGTTGGAAAAGTCTGAAAAATTGGTGGTCCCCCAGAAACCTGGTTTCCCCTCCCAGAAGAGGGGGACTAGATTAAACACTGCCAGTCACATGAGAAACAGGACAGCAGAGCTCACGTAAGTAAACCGGGGCACAGCCAAGAAAGCATCGCCAGATCAACGCAGCTATTCTATGATGCGTTGCGAGATGGGAAGCCAGTGTAGTGCGTCACGCATATATATAGGCTGAAAGTCTGAGACAGGGGCACGTTTAGGAAGATGACCAATGAGACGCGCAGCAGATCGAAAAACCCGATCAAGACAAGCAGTCAGAGAAAGTGGCAGGCCAGCCAGAATCGAGCAGCAATGGTAAAGTCGACTGGTGACAAAGGCCCGGATAAGGGTAGCTGCAGCATCATGAGATAAGGAGCGGGAGATAACAGCGCAGCTGACAGTAGCAGCTACGAGTAAGCTGATTTATATGAGGGGAGAAACAAAGTTCATTATCAAGAATAATTCCCAAGTGTCGGACAGATTCTAAGAAGGTAACACGTGGAAATGTATCAGCCACCAAGGGCAGATCAACGCCATCCAGACGCCTACGACCGCCAAGCCAGATAAACTGGGTCTTAGACGAATTGAGAACGAGACGATTAGAGGCTAGGTCTAACTATAGTTAGAAAGGGCATCCATTGCCTGACACATTTGTGGGACAGCCACCACTGCACAGTCAGAGGGACAGTGAACATAGGCCTGAACGTCGATCAGCATAAAGCTGGTGAAAGACCCCACAGGAAGTGAACAAGGCCCCAATACCTGTCGTGTAAATAGTGTATAGGCCTATACCAGTGGCCCAAGAACAGAGCCTCGAAGGACACCAAAGGGGGCAGGAACCCAGGCAGAACTCGAGGAACCAAAGACGACACAGGTTGTGCGCTCTGGAAGAAAGGAGCGAAGCCACTGTAAAGGTTTATCAGGTTTATTAATGGGATCAGATATGGATCGGGTTTAATTACGTAGGCCCTAATGTGCTGGATGCCTGTTTTAACGCCGTCACTAGAACTTGTGAATATTTTGGGCGTAGCTTGATAATGTTTGTGTCCTGTGATTGGTTCATAGCAATGAGGTATAGAAGTAAGCACGGACTGCCTGCGTGTCCTGGTTCACTCACTTGTCATGTCCAGGATCGACTATTGTGATTCGATACTTTCTTGGCTATCAAAAACTACCCTTGCACCCAGTGCGTCTGATTTGAAAATAGTAAGCGGGTTTAAAATCGATCGCACTGGATTGAGTAGGCGAGCGATATGCGTTCAAGTTCGGGAGCTCTTGTGTACAGCGTATTTTGTGTATCGTATTCGTAATTTTTCGTATCGCAGCATATAGTACTCATCTAGTAGGCCTAGGCCTGCCACACTTCAGTTCCGTTATCTGAATAGGTCTCTTGAAGAGGCGCTATATACATTCTCAAAATGTATAAATTGACGTAAGATACAATGTATGTTTATGGTCTCCCTGACGTGACTTTTGTGTGGCGCTAAGAAATTTCGGAGATTTACATTACATTAGGCCTACTCACTTGTAGCTTGACCTTTCAGCTGGCAATCCATTCGAATTTTAGCGGCGTGCTTTCTCCGGGACTTGCAGTACATTTTTTTCATAGTCCGACGGTTTTCTATTTCGACTACATCGACATCGAACGAGTCGCCTAATTTCCATGACAGATACGTGCTCAACTGTGCATTATTATTCGACTTTCTCATCTTCGCCGCCATTGTTGTTTAGGCTTAAATAATTTCCGAAATTGATGATGTTACGGATGATGTCACGCGGCGTGAGTTGTCGGCCGTGTTGTTATGGCCAAGCATATTGCACTAAGTTGGAGTGATCAGTCAGCAGTAATTAGGACAGGTCACGGCACGCATTCACCGCTGCCGCAAGTAATTTAAAGTACCGGTAATCTCAATTAGGTAGATAAAATAATGGTCTCGTTCCAGGTTCGTCTGTCTTGGAGTCTAACTCAAACTCAGCGAGTCATCTCTAGTTACACCATGTACGTGCTGCCCTTGAACCAAGGAGAGGATTACGTTCAGCTTCAAAAGGAGACTTTATAGTCAAAAGATCAAATCTTCAATTTGGAAACAGGATGTTTGAAGTGGCTGGTCCAGCTGAATGGAACTCGATCTTACGTGAAACCGCAGTGCAATTTGCTTGTAGTATATACCGGTATCAATTGTATTGTATTGCACTTTTAGTTCGGTAACCAACCATTGCAAGGAAAAACAAAACTTATGCTTGTAATCAATTAACATAATCTGGCTACACAGTAACACAGGAGACCCAAAAGGGGTCGTAGACCCTGATTAGTAATAGGGTTACAATTTGATGAAAAGCAGTCGATCTAGCATCAATAGATATGTAATGATAAGAGTATCCTTAACTAAGACTCGATAACACATCTGAAGGCTATAGCCTTACTATGTACGCGCATTGTATTTCAGTAAATTAAACTGTGGGGGTGTTTATTATTATAGTGTCCCTCGAACGTGGAAGACCGCAGCTTTTGCTTAAACGATCGTATTTGCTGAATTAAAGGTGAATTAATTATTGTCGCTATTATTATTATTATTATTATTATTATTATTATTATTATTATTATTATTATTATTATTATTATTATTAATTATCTGAAGCGCCATCTCAGCGTCACTCAGTTATTATTAATGTTATTATTATTGAATTATCTGAAGCGCCATCTCAGCGTCACTCAGACAGAGGTGGCAATGTCCTGGTGAGGCAGATGGCGTTCCCACGTTGCAGAGTCACCGAAATCCGTTGGAGCAAATACGATGTCTCCAGTGGATCGTGAATTGCTATTATTATTATTATTATTATTATTATTATTATTATTATTATTATTATTATTATTATTATTATTATTATTATTATTATTATTATTATTATTATTATTATTATTATTATTATTATTATTATTATGATTTTTTAACGCCCGAGGTAAAAAGAATCCCTCAGGCTCTTAGAAACTATCCCTTATAATAGGCCTACGTCCCCACACTGGAGTTAGCTGTCCTCGTCCTCGGTAACTTGCGTAAACGTGCCTCTGAAGGCTGCTGCGTTGAATCGCTGCGTTATATTATTATTATTATTATTATTATTATTATTATTATTATTATTATTATTATTATTATTATTATTATTATTATTATTATTATTATTATTATTATTATTATTATTATTATTATTATTATTAGTAGTAGTAGTAGTAGTAGTAGGAGTAGTAGTAGTAGTAGTAGTAGTAGTAGTAGTAGTAGTAGTAGTAGTAGTAGTAGTAGTAGTAGTAGTAGTAGTAGTAGTAGTAGTAGTAGTAGTAGTATAGTATAGTAGTAGTATCATCATAGTCGAAGAAAGCTCCGTGTGTGTGTGCGCGCGTGCGTGTGTGCGTGTGTGCTTGTGTGTGTGTGTGTGTGTGTGTGTGTGCGCGCACGCGTGTGCGTGTGCGTGCGCGTGCGCGTGTGCGTGTGCGTGTGTGTGACGTTCTCGGTCGAACGTTAGTTCTGAATGTGTGACGTCCTCGGTCACGACACAATGTCGAACGCTAGTTCTGAAGTAGCCATGCAACTGGCAACGATAATTGCGAATTAGACGTAATTTTTTTGTAAATTATTACGTTCAGTGCTTTCTCGTGTTTTAATCCAATAAATTTTGTCACAGTTTGAATACTTTTAATCTGTAGTCCTAAATCGTTTTCGGGATATTTTACAGGACCAGTGTTTGGAATTGGCCGGAGTTATTTAGAAACATACATTGGACCAAGAAGACTCGACCTTACATTGCATGACTTTACATGACATTAGACATGTTGCGTCAGGTCTAGTCCCATCAAACCTTGCAGGGTAGGAATTGTCGGGGGCTGGGGATTGAATCCCCTAGTCTTTCTTATCAAGGGGGCCCGTAGACGGACGCACTGGACGCACGTGCGTCCACCCACCAAATAAAATCCACACAAGGAATAGGCATCGCATCGATATTTTTGGTAAACAACAAGTATGCGGCATGTTAAAGCATTAGATGTTATCTAAATTGATTTTTTTCTGATGAGTCACTCTGAGTAATTTTCAGTGTATGAGTACGAGCGGCGGACAGGGGAGGGGTAAGATTTGAGGGGACGGGAGAGGTGTGTGTCCAAATTTTTGGGGTGTGCGTCCAATTTTTTAAGCCTGTGGGCGCCCCTGTTTCTTATGACCCCCACAGTTGAGTCTTCCTTGCACACCCCGAAGGGGGCCCTAGGGGGGTCGTTTCTAACCCTCTCAGTTGTGCTAGTGTGATTAAGCATTAGTTTACTCTGAGTCTCTGACAAAGAAAAGACATTTCCATGGAGTATCATGTATGAATTTTTGAATGTTCTCAATAAATGAATTGATTTTGATTCGAGTCTGACTTGCAAAACTACAGGCGCTGAAATCAGCTGCTTTCAAATTTCGTTGATATCAGTTTGTAACATACGGATAAAATGACCAACCCCAGTCTTTTTTCTACAATTCCCACAGTGAAACCTAGGCCCTAATCCGAGGCTAATCGTGTTCCCCGCTCCAATATCATAACGCCGATTCCGTTGGGTCGTTGAATCCGCTACCCACGTCCCCATCAGTTGTTGCTTAACGGAAAAGGGTCCTGCACAGCACGACAGGTCAATCTGGATATTCTGCAGCTCCCTCGTCCCCTCGCAGATCTGGTTCAACCCGGTTCGACTGGATGACGTCCCAGCAGCAGCTGCTGCAACAGCATCGACGAAGCTTCGACTGCGCCAACAGACACCTGAGCTTGTCGTGAAAGAAAACGTAAAGGATGGGTTTCGAACAGGCGCTGCTGCAGGCGAACCACTGCAGGTAGTAACGAACCAAAAGGAAGGTCGTCGTCGTCTCCAAGCCAAGGGTTAATCCGATCGTTTCGTAGAGCATCGTCGGCGTCCAGGAAACGAAGAACAGCGTCACGATGACGACAGTAGGACGACGCGTCGTGACGTGCGGTTTCGAACCTGCGCCGTACCGCTGCTCGTTCCGACTTCGCCGGCTGCTGCATTGGAGGAGCAAGGGTTCGCCTTCCTGGCCCACAGACGGCGCCCGATTCGGACGTAGGCAACGACCATTATGAGGAACGGTAGGAGGAAGACGACGCCGAGAAACACCCATCGATATATCGTCATCGGAAGAAGATCCGACGAAGAAACATAACACAGGTACGACGACGAACCCTTGTTTTCCGGAAGCGTGATATTAAGTGTATCGTCGTTATGGTCACGTGACGCTGGTTCCGCTCCAGCGGCTACTTCTACGTTCACGATTACGATCATCGAATAGAAAACGAGGTTCGGAATTGCGAAGAGTATCGCTGCCGTCCATACAACAGCGCTTAGAACGGCTGCCCTCCCAAGCGCGTCGAAGATTTTGCCTCGAGGGGGTGCAAGACGGCCTCATAACGGTCGAGGGCAATACAGGCGAGCGTCAGTAGGTTTGCAGTGGCCGCAACCGACTCCATGAACGGCACCATCTTGCAGGACAAGTCCGAAAGGTCTCCAAAATTCCACGTCCGCTGAATAACGGTTACCAAGTTGAACGGCATGCAGAACAGCGTTGCTAAGAGGTCGCTGGCCGCCAACGAGAATATGAACACTGTGTGAACGGTCCGGGGGGACTTGACGCTCGCGTACAGTACAATCATCCCCAGATTGCCCAGAAGTCCCAGCGTCAGTATGACGCAGTAGAGTGCGACGATGACGGCTTTTGACGTGTCGTCTACGTCACCGATGACGTAATTTCTGTCCTCGATTGGGTTCACGGATTCGTAACAACTCCCAAACGTGCGGAGCGTCCTCTTTCGGTATTCGATCTTTCAGGGATCGACATAGAATTTTCATGAGAAAATAGACAGCCATGACTCGCGAAAATGCACTAACTATTATTTGATACTAAATCGAAAATGGCGACAACGTATCACGTGCGCAAAGAAACGGATAGCCAAGGCGACCAATTGTTTCGTCTCAATTGTGACGTCGCTGGCTCTGGCAAGTTCATGTTTACATAATTGTGACCTAATTCGAAAAAGATTACTTATGCTCATTTAATAGGTAGACTTTCTATAGTCTCAGTTGTTTCGTTTCTTCGTAAGTATAAGCTTATACAATCCTCATAGAAGAAATTTGTGTACTTTTTACGATATTCTGACTAATCGTAAGACTTACGAAATCCGTCATGGATGACGATACTTTTGAAAAGAAACGTCGTCAAGCTACAGACTGGAGCTTTTTACGATATTCTGACTAATCGTAAGACTTACGAAAGCCGTCATGGATGACGATACTTTTGAAAAGAAACGTCGTCAAACTACAGACTGGAGCTTTTTACGATATTCTGACTAATCGTAAGACTTACGAAAGCCGTCATGGATGACGATACTTTTGAAAAGAAACGTCGTCAAACTACAGACTGGAGCTTTTTACGATATTCTGACTAATCGTAAGACTTACGAAAGACGTCATGGATGACGATACTTTGAAAAGAAACGTCGTCAAGCTACAGAGCGAATGCGAAGATACAGAGAACGATTGAGTCAAGATTCTAAAAAGAAATTTGATGAAGAAAATCAAAATTACCAGCACTTACAACCGCAACCATCCACAAGTGGTCAGTCTGCAAGTGCAAGATCGAAAACCAGAAAGAGAGCACGAGAAACAACACTCGAACGACAAGCGCGACTTGCAGCAAATGCTCAATCTCAGGCGCGTCGAACAGCTCAAGAAACGAAAATCGAAAGAGAAGTTCGACTTGCAGCAAAGGCTCAATATCAGGCGCGTCTGAAAACTGAAGAAACGACAATCCAAAGAGAAGCTCGACTTGCAGCAAAGGCTAAATCTCAGGCGTGTCGAGCAGCTCAAGAAACGACACTCCAAAGAGAAGCTCGACTTGGAGCAAATGCTCAATATAAGGCGCGTCGGACAGCTCAAGAAACGACACTCCAAAGAGAAGCTCGACTTGCAGCAAATGCTCAGTCGCAGGCGCGTCGAACAGCTGAAGAAACGAAACTCGAAAGTGAAGCTCGACTTGCAGCAAAGGCTCAATATCAGGCGCGTCGAACAGCTGAAGAAACGACACTCCAAAGAGAAGCTCGACTTGCAGCAAATGCTCAATCTCAGCATCAGCGACGCAGTTTCTTTACTGAAGAAGAAATGCAGCATCGATATACTTTGAATAACGAACGACGCGCTTTGAACTTCAGTCACAAAGCCAGGCCATCCGAAGTGAAGCCATCTCTTTCAAAGACGAACATTATTGTGGACTGATGAATGTAATTTGTTGTTTCTGTAGTTCAAAGAATTTTCTTGATGAGCGTCCATCAAATGGAAAATTTACAAGCTGCTGTAGAAAAGGCAATGTTAAGCTAGAAATTCCAACAGATGAAGATGGAAATGTTCTAGAATATCCAGATTTTCTCACACAATTACTATCAAATCCAGATCATCCAAATTATAGCCACTTTAGAGAAAATATTCGATCTTATAACAGTGCATTGTCTTTCGCTTCGATGGGCGCAAAAGTCGTCGATTTCAATGGAAATGGTCCTTATGTTTTCAAAGTGCACGGTCAAATTTATCATCGCACAAGTCACTTTCGTCCAGCAAGTAACACAACTCCACAATTTGCTCAGCTTTATGTAATCGACAGTACACAAGCAACAGAGTTTCGTATGGCTCATCCTGCAAATGCAAATTGCATTCCCCATATTATGGATGAAGTTGATCGGTTTTTTAGACTTCACAACAGACTTTGCAAAACTTACGAAATGCTCAAAGAAATTGAAGAATTTGCAATGCAAAATGCTTTGAGTTTAGGTGTATCACAACCCATAGTCAGCATGGTTTTTCGTCGTGATAGACATTCTGATCAAAGACGCTGCAACATACCAAATGCGAACGAAATTGCAATGGTTTTTGTTAATACCGACGGAGAGCCACCATTTGAACGTGACATTCGTATCTATCCGAAAAATTGTGCAAATTCTCAACAACAATTTCTAAACATCAATATTCTCAGTCCAAATTTAGAACCTATGGCTTATCCATTGTTTTGCCCTTATGGAGAACCAGGATGGCAGCCTAAGTGGCATTGCGAAGCATACAATGGAGCACAAACAAATCAAACTCGGACAACTGTTACTAAATTGCAATATGCAGCAGCCCAAACAGCCATTCGTGATCGCTTTAATCCGCGAATTAGCTCAGGCAAACTTTCTCAACAGTGGATTGTTGACATGTATCTTCAAGTTGAAGCAAATAATTTAAATTTTATTCGTCAGAACCAAAGTCAGCTGCGAACTGAGCTTTATCAAGGTCTCGCTGATAACATCGAAAATGCCGCTCAAAATGCTGGGATAAAAGCTGGAGTTCCATTGATTCTTCCATCAAGTTTTGAAGGATCACCACGTAACATGAAAGAACGATGTGCTGATGCAATGTCGGTTTTTGGAAAACTCGGAGCCCCAGATTTGTTTGTAACATTTACTGCAAATCCTAAATGGACAGAAATTATTGAAACCCTACAAAGAGACGAAAAACCTATCGATAGACCAGATTTAGTTGCAAGAGTTTTCAAACTTAAACTTAAATCTTTGCTGCACGATCTCACAGTACTTGGCGTATTAGGAAAATCAGTAGCTTATGTTTACACAATCGAGTTTCAGAAGCGAGAATTGCCGCATGCACATATCTTGGTTACCTTACGAGTGGAAGATAAATTTACAAGTTCAGATCGAGTTGATGAAGTTGTTTGTGCAGAAATTCCTGATGCAGTTGTACATCCTCGCCTTAATGACATTGTCACAAGATGCATGATGCATGGGCCATGTGGCATTGCGTTTAGGCGTGCACCATGCATGGAGGACGGACAGTGTAAAAAGTTGTTTCCAAAACAATTCTGTGAGACAACAGCTCATAATGTTGATGGCTATCCTCTTTATCGTCGTCGTCAAGGCATAACTTCAGAAGTTCGTGGCGTTGTAATGGATAACAGATCTGTGGTTCCATACAATCCTTTCTTACTGTTGAAATATGATGCACATATAAATGTTGAAGTTTGCACATCACTTCGCGCCGTCAAATACATCTACAAATACATATACAAAGGGTTCGACTGTGCCAATTTAATCATCTCTGCCGGAGATGATCAACATTTCCGATATGATGAACTTGAAAACTTTGTGGATGCTCGATACGTAAGTGCGCCAGAAGCAATGTGGCGTTTACTGGAATCGCCCATGCATGATAGATCACACTCAGTTATGAGATTGCCAGTACACTTGCCGCATCAACAAAAAATTGTTTTCGAGGAAGGCAAAGAAATAGAAGCTTTGGAAGCTGCGAGGACTGGAAACACGAAACTGGAGTCATGGTTTCTTCTTAACTCGGAAAATGAATCATCAAGAAATTTACTTTATACTGATATGCCATACTCATACGTTTACCTTCGAAACAAGTGGCAGTTACGAAAAAGAGGAGCAAACAATGTTGTGGTGAGAATGTACTTAGTTAACATAAAGGATGAAGAGCGTTTTTACCTTAGACTTTTGTTATTACATATTCCTGGTGCAACAAGCTTCGATTTTTTAAGAACAGTTGATAACACGCTTTACAACACGTTCAAAGAAGCTGCATTTCATCGTCATTTGTTGGATTCTGATGACGAATGGGATCATTGCTTAACAGAAACTGCAACCTTTCAAATGCCTCATCAACTCCGTCAAATCTTTGCATACATTTGCTGTTTTTGCATGCCAACGAATATACCGTATACTTTGGCCTTTTTTGAACTTGTTTTAATAATAAAACGATAATGTGACTGAATATGGTTGACTTAACAATTAGATTAGATGTGCATAGGGTTAAAGAGAAAATGTATAAGGCAAACTTTTTTGGGTAATAACAGTTGAACACTTTTTTTATAACTTTTGGGGTGGGCCAAAGTCACCTCATCAGGTGGGGTGACTTTGTCACACAATAGTTTTTCAGTTATTAGACAAAGTAAACCTGTTACTAGGGTCACTTTGGCCCGAAGAATGTGTTTTTAAAAATATCTAAACTTAAAACTAACACTAAGTGACAATCAGGGGCGGATCCAGGGGGGCCAATCCGGCCATGGCCCCCATTTGAAATTTTTATTTATTTACACAGGCGTTTTATGGGCGTTTTAGGATGTTTACACAGGCGTGCCCTCCCCCCCCCCCCGTAGGCGCGGATGAGTCAAATGTACAGAGGACGTGGGTCCCGTAGATGTAGACTGAAGACACAAAATAGGTTAATGATTAAAAAAAAGTCATCAACTTTTTTGGGAGATGAATTCCGAAAATAATTTTTCGGTGGCCAAAAACTTTTTCGGTGGTCGGTTGGTAAAGTGATTCTTCTCGCAGAAGATGGTTGGTATGGATGTCTAATTTTGTTGGCCCCCCCTTGATAGACCTTCTGGATCCGCCCCTGGTGACAATGGTACCATACCGGTACTGGCATGACTAGAACGAATTGGTACCGTATGCACCGACCACTCAAAATATCCTGAAAAGTGAAATTTTAGCAAATACATTAATTAATTTTAAAATAAACATTATATAAGCATCGCTAGGAGTACTTTAGAATATGTCCAAAGTGAAATTAATTTTAAAATAGAAATTATATAAATATCGCCAGGAGTACCGTACTTTAAAATGTGGGTCAAAGTCACCCCAAAATGTGGGTCAAAGTCACCCCAAAAACTTTGCTTGCATTTATAAAGTACTTATTGGTGACATCGTTGAGCAAACGGTGCGCCATACACATGCCACTACAATGTACATTGAAAAGTGTTATTATCACCCACGGTATTATTAACGGTCTTTCTCACAGAAAAATAAGTTAGCACATCTTCAAAGTTAAACTTTTTTTAGGGTTACAAACATTTCGGTAAAATTTCAAGAAATTTTACAATGAAATAAACCAAATTTTTTTACAATATGCGCTACATGTTTACCGATTGTTATTCGTAAATCAAGTCGAAATCATGTGATAACTACGGAAGGCCAGAAGGTTACAAACTAATTTTTCAATTTGGGCCAAAGTCACCCAGCAGGCCAAAGTCACCCCGTTTTACGGTAGGCCCCCTACTTGATCTTTGGAATTCCCATTCTCAGGACATGTCACTTGATTTTCTACGTTCAAACACTCTCGAAGTTTCTACAAATTTGGCATTACATGATCTCAACATGACTCTGAAGCAGCATGGATTATCGTGTACACAAATTGGTTTGCCAACACCAACTGGAAACGCAGAGGAACCACAGTTGTACGATCGTTTTAAGGAAGCACAAGAAGGTCATTCAAACATTTTGTCATTAAACCCTCAGCAGACTGAGGCATTCAACAAAATTATTCATGCAATTGACAATGAAAACAGCCAAACCAAATGTTTATATTTGGATGGACCCGGTGGATCAGGAAAAACCTATCTTTACTCGACTTTACTATCATTTATTCGAGGGAGAGGTGACATTGCACTTCCATATGCAACAACAGGAATCGCTGCTACATTATTAAAAGGCGGAAGAACCGTTCATAGTGGATTCAAACTTCCAGTTCCGATTACTGATACTTCGGTGTCTTCAATGAGACTTAACTCATCAGAAGCTAAGGTCCTGCAGCAATGTGTTCTGATTATTATCGACGAAGTAACAATGTTAACAAAACATTGTTTTCGTTGCATAGATCTTCTGCTTCGTGACATTATGAAATCTGAGTATCCATTTGGAGGCAAAGTTACTGTAATTGGTGGAGACTTTAGACAAACATTACCAGTAGTTGCAAGCAGGGCCTACTACGTAGGGGGGGAAGGAATCAGACTGCTTCCAATTTGTGCCAGGGGGGGAAAGTTTTCCCCCCCTGGCACAGTCACTAATTTCTAATAATTAGTGACTAAAAAAGTGACTAATTACTAATGATTCTTAAAGTATTGTATTGTGATGTATCAGTATTATGGGCCATGTAATATTTGCTGAGGTTACCATACAGTGTCTAAGCAGTGTTATAATGTATCATAATTACTTGTTTTTCTTTATCTTTTGGCCATTATGTTCTGCTATTTTTTGTTGATGAAAGATGCAAAAAGTATTTAAAAAATTGAAGAAAAGCATTCACAATCCTGTTGATTTAGAAATTTTCAAAATTCATTCATATGGAAAATTTATATAGCGCCTCTTCAAGGCTATCTACTCAGAAGCACTCCCGACCCAACCCCGGCTGAAGAGCACAGTCTTGAGATTTGAATAAAATGTGGCGGAATGGGTGCTTGGGACCAAGCGAAGCGCTACAGGGAGCCCATTCCAGATTGCAGGGCCAGCGATGGAAAAATCACGGCGCTGCCTAAGGGCGGTCCGTGA
Organism: Allolobophora icterica; assembly: GCA_963556255.1. Classification (NCBI taxonomy): domain Eukaryota; kingdom Metazoa; phylum Annelida; class Clitellata; order Crassiclitellata; family Lumbricidae; genus Allolobophora; species Allolobophora icterica. The sequence continues at coordinate 44,468,943 of OY744606.1, read as the reverse complement.
GCGGGGAACTAGAAGCTCAGCCTGCTTAGAAGAGCGCAGGGAACCACGGCGCTGGATGTTCAGGGTGGAGCGGCAATGCTCTCGCAAATACACAGGGGCCTCACCCACAAGGCAGCGCCACACTAGGGCAGAGACCCGATAGGCAATACGCTGCGGGATAGGAAGCCAATGCAAAACATCCCGCATGTACTCGGTGACATGGCCAAATCTCGAAATATGTGTCCCAAAATATGGGACACATGTTAAAATATTGGGCAATATAGGACACTGTTCAGCAAATATATGGGGATTTTAAAGATTGCATTATTAATGCACATTTCTGGTGTAATGCAGCGGTAAAAGGCTCCATCCCTGCCTACTACAGTGTTATCCAGCCGACAATTATTTTTCAGGAATATTTCAAGACCTGATAATCCCATTTTCACTGCACTACACAACAATAATTGTAGCACTGAAATTTTGTGCCATATTTATTACAGCTTGTCCCATACAATTTTTACAGTGCAGTGGGAGCCCTGCAGAAATTAATTCAACAGTTCAGTTGAACTAGAATATATGGTCTTCCAAAGCCAGTTTTCTTGCTCCAAAAATGCGCTAAAACTCACCTACGGCAATGTAGAAATCAAGAAATTTCCGGGGGAGGACCCCCGGACCCCCCCACTTCAAGGGGAGGGGAATGTACAGGAGGGGTAAAGGGAGAGGGGAGTGAAGTGGGTTGGCAATGGGAGGGGAGGGGAGTGGGGAGATGTAGTGGAGGAAGGGTGAGATAGGGGGTTTACAGTAAGGGGGGATTGCTTCCAGCTGACAGGGGGGGATAGTAGGCCCTGGTTGCAAGAGATACACGTGTTGATGTCATTGAGACCTGCATCAAATCGAGTGATTTGTGGCAATTTTTTTACCACAATATCATTATTAACAAACATGCGCAGTGAAGGTCAAAACGATTATAATCAGTGGCTGTTGAATGTTGGCTCAGGAAATTTGCCAGAGTTGCCAGGAGTCCCATGGAACTCGATTGAAATACCAAGTCAAATGGTCATTTGCGAAAATCTCATCGATTCCATTTATGGGCAGAATATAAATGAAATGCCAATTGAAGATCTTGCACAACGTGCCATTTTAGCTCCGACGAACAAAGATACACTTGAAATGAACATTAAAATTATTGAGAAACTTCCTGAAACACTTCATGTCTACAACAGCGCCGATTCAATTGTTTCCGAAGATACAGCAGATGAAGCAAATTATCCGCATGAGTTCCTTCATCAACAAACACCTTCAGGAATGCCACCTCATAGATTGCCGCTAAAAGTCGGAGTTATTGTAATGCTACTTCGAAATTTAAACCCGAAAAAGGGACTTTGCAACGGAACCCGGTTGCTTATCAAATCGCTTCACAATAACTTTATTACAGCAGAAATTGTTTCTGAATGCAACAGAGGCGATTTTGTTTTTATTCCACGAATTGATTTGGTACCAAGCGACGTAAATCTTCCCTTCATCTTGAGACGCCGTCAATTTCCAATCATTCCTGCTTATGCAATGACAATCAACAAATCTCAGGGTCAAACATTTGAATCTGTAGGTGTGTATTTGAAAGATCCAGTATTTTCCCATGGCCAACTTTATGTTGCCCTGTCCAGATGTAAAAATCCACACGAGTTGAAAGTTTTTATCAAAGAGGGCACTCTTCAAGGAAAACTTAGAAACGACAACTTTTTTACACAAAACATTGTTTATAGTGAGATTTTCAAAAATCTCTAAGCTATGAAGGTCCTAATAAATTTAACGCACATTGCAAAACACAATTTCAAATTGTTTTCAAACCGTCTTAGGACGGGTAAACATCTAGTTAGATTATATTGGATAAGTTCAATCTGCAGTCTCTTACCTGAAACCCTATGAACGTGTGAAATGACATCATTCACGGATTGCATTAATCCATAACATGATGTCTGCGGTTTTAAAACTCGCTTTTTAAACTCGTGTAATTATTTGTGGCGAGGCCTGCCGGCATTTTTGCGGGTCCCAAGAGAGTACAGCGATAAACGTGTAGTTTAGCATCACAAATTATTTACATAGCATAAGCGATTAAATCATTTCATAGTAAAACTCAGACTAGAACTTGGACGATTGATGAAAATAACACTGACACTAGAAGCTGGATCACCGACGTAAACTTTTCCAAAATATTGGGGCACGGAGCTCTAGGTCTGGTCCCGTCTGGACAATCAGCGAGTCTCAGAGGCTCAGAACCAACTGTCATCATTGCAATTCGTCCGATCCTCGTTAAACGCAGTCCAAGTTTGTCAGTTAACCACCCGGACAGGAAACAAATTAAGCGATTGACATGATTGAATAGTAACTTTTACTAAAAACAACTTATTGGTCAGAGAATTCCAGTCCAACTTCCAGACAGCGCCATCTCTTTAAAAATAAGGTGCATCGAGAATTTCAGATCACTCGACGAAAGAATGATAATTTCAGGACAATAGATGATACCACAGGTGTACATTCCAGAAACACTTACTGGAAAATGAACCAACCACATTGGAGTTTTCCATTAATCAGTATAATGAGGTAAGGTTTGAGTGTGGCCACACCTATACACGTGCAATTTATGTCACAAAGAATTTGCACGGAATAATACTCTGGAACGCCGTAAAAGTATCCACACTGGAGAAAAATCATTAGGGGCCTATGTGCATTTTATGTCGTTTATGTCACAAAGCATTTGCACGGAATAGTACTCTGAAACGCCATAAAAGAATCCACACTGGAGAAAAACCATATAATTATGTGCAATTTATGTCACAAAGCATTTGCGCAGAAGAGTTCTCGAGATCTATAGACCACCATACACAAACCCACACCGGAGAAAAACCATATATGTGCAATTTACGTCACAAAGTATTTGCACAGAAAAGTGGTTTAGACCTCCATACAAAAGCCCACACTGGAGAAAGGCCATATAAGTGCAATTTATGTCACAAAGCATTTGCACTGAAGTAGGCCTATACTCTGGAACGTCATAAACAAACCCACACCGGAGAAAAACCACATAAATATGTGCAATTTTTTTCTCAAAACATTTGCACACAAAATATCGTATGGATCGCCATATAGCCACTAGACTATATTTCACACATTCTTTCATTTAAAACAGATCTCGAGTCCCTAATATGTAACGGTACATTCATTCATTGAATAACCGTTCATTTAGAGCACCTAAATAATGAAAATGACATACACATAGGCTACACGCACCAAGTGCCACCCAACACACAATATGTGGACCCAATTATGAGACCCGCAGAGAAAGGCTTCATTTTTGAGGTAGGGGCCATCCATATATTACGTACGCATGGAGAGGTAACCGAAATGCATGTGCTTGCGTATGCTTGCGTACGGGGGAAAGGGTGGAGTCTACTGATAATGTACGTACGTATAGGAAACGGGAGAGGGGGTTCAAATTGATTGAGCTAGAGTTCAGTCTTTCCAGCTATCCGGCAGCTGGTCTTGGAAGGGTTTACGTCAACCGTAGGCCTACGTACGAAGTTGGGGGGGGGCGGAAAAAGTACGTGTGCATACAGGGACGGGAGGGGTCCAATTTTCGCGGCTTTTGCCTACGCAATATGTGGATGGCCCCTAGATTAGGTGTTAGGTTAGATTTGTGTGTTTAGACAGAATTAAAGAAATGAATTGAGATGCAGATGCAGCTAAAGGAGTCAGAAAGTGTAGAGTAACATGAGCCATTCACCGCTTAAATAATTCGCAGGAGAATAATTGAGGCCTCATAACACACACAGTGTTTTTATATTAGCAGGTTAGAACAGCCCCATTTGACTTGTCACATTAACCGAGGACTTGCGGGTTAATAATTAATTATTATTAGAATCATAATATTACATTACAATTATTAATAAAATTATTTATTAATAATTAATTTCTAGAATTTTTCTCGTACCCGTGGGATTTTTGCTTGCACAGATTTGCTAAACACGTATGTGCGTTAACTATTGAACCTGTTGGATGAGGTAACTTATTAATGCATTTAGAAGGAGACATGAAAGAAGGTATTGCGTCAACACAGCTCACGACTTCGGAATCGACAAATCACAGACTCTGATAGTTATGTCTGTTGACGTGCGTCATTCGACTCTTTACTGTAAGACGGATGTTTTAATTTAGTCGATTCTACACTAGCCCTATTTATAGAATTTCATTAAGTTTGTACACGCATTTCGCTCTGTCATTGGTTACACATTTTAGACTCTCATTTAATCGTTGCCGTGGTTACAGCGCCCAAAGATTTTCCCAAATTGCAGCGAAGATAATAATAGCTCCATGCTGCTATGACGTCATAATTATGTTTCTGGGGCGACCACAAGGACTCTATACAAAGGACTGGAAACTCCTTATGTAAGGCCGGTGGACAAGTTATTGGTCCATGGAGCGTGGCGCCTCCAGCGACAAAGGCGTAGAACTTCGTGTTTAGATAGCAAATGCAATGCGCTTTCTGCGAAGAAAATCGACGAATAATTATTTTTTAATTAATAAACAATTGCTGTGTAGAGGAATTATATTTAATCTATGCTGTATTGTCTGTTACAACATATATAACATTTTATTCAATTTTAAAGCTAATTTTGCAGAACTTTTGCAGTACGCAAACATGCCACAATTGGACTCGCACTCTCAATTGTTTAGACGTGTGTGTGTGTGTGTCGAATGTTGATTAGGCCTACGGTTACACAATCTGATGGTAAGTGTCCCAAAGGGTTAGCCAGGGCTTAGGCCTAGCCTAGTCAGTTATTAAATCTGCTCCCAGTCTGATTCTGATCTAAAGGCTTTGCATATAACCAAACCAGCTGCAGTCCACGTTGGGAGTCAACAGCGTGTACCACAGTCCTCCACAAGGGGGATTTAGCAAATGTTCTTGCAGTCTCTGGATGACTGCATGGTACAGTTTTACTGACCACTGAAGAATGCACAATCTCTTGACAGTTTTGTCAACATATATTTAGGTAAAATTAACTTCATTATTGCTTGTCTTTATGGCCGTTTCTAAAAAAAAAAACTTAGTATTGGGGTTGAAGTATTTATGACTGCAATCCAGAAACATGGTATAGGCTCCCTACATTTTAATTTTTTAACCATCCCCAAAGCACTTTGTTATTAATTGACTGACTCAGGTGGATGGAGAGCCGAGTTCGCCAATACAGCATGGTATTTTTGTGAATGGATACCATCAAAGTACTAACCATGCTCAGCATTGCTCAACTTCTTGCGCTTTGCCAGCATCTTAAACAGTGTCTTTATATGATAGTTTCTGAGATTGTGAAGCAATGACTGATCTGTTGATAACTATTAATTAAGTGTCACTCCATCGACTGAAATGTTGGTCTTTATAGTGATCTGGAAAATTTGCATTACTTTACACCATTATTTTAGAATTCTACTACTTAATATAAAGTTACAAGTTCGACTTTTTTGCAATTCTTGATAAAATTGTTAAATTCTTTGCAACACATAACTACAGGCCTTTTGTGCTTAGCCTAGTTTCTTTATTCAACTAAGAACATTTAATACAATAGGCCTATAGACACAATACTTATTACTATTTCAGATCATTGCAAAACACACAAGTCATTAGGAACAAAAGTTTTTATAATTAAAGCTTTCACTAACTGAGTTATAAATTTGTACAGAATACTGTTCAGAGCCAATGCTTAAGTGCAGGCCTACCTGTGCAGACAGATGTAACAAACATGTAATAAATTTGAATCAAGCACTGTTTTTTAAATGTTTATAAATATTCTACACTAAGTATTACAGACGGTATAACAGTCACCAACGATAACGACAATGATGACAGTCTTGTTGTCCTCGAGACCAAGGTCTTGGTCTCGAGTGCACTCGAGTTCGTTTTTAAAAGTCTTGGTCTTGGTCTTGGTCTTGAGGTTCAAGGTCTTGGTCTTGATCTTGGTCTTGAGGTTCAAGGTCTTGGTCTTGGTCTTGGTCTTGAGGTTCAAAGTCTTGGTCTTGGTCTTGCGAGACCAAGACCGGCTGTCAATATGAACAGTCATTTAACAGAACTCAAGAATTCTGTATCAAGCCTGCTAGCATGATACGACCAATATCTATATGAAGATGGATACCGGTACTAGTCTTGTTGGTCAGGAAAACCTATTGGCAGCAGCAACAGTTATTCTGTATCAGACGGTATGATAAACCATGGGAAGATTTCAAAAGGACTCACTATCTGTACATTTACATCCAGTGCTTGAAAAGTGTGTGTCAGCGACTTCAGCACCTGTAGAACGTATTTTTTCACATGGCGGATTTTTTATGAGGCCCACCAGGCACGTCTTGGTCAGAAAATTCTGAGATAAGAAATGTTTATCAACTCCGCTGTCATCTATCATCAATGCAGATGTGCTTTTTGTTGGTAGGTATTCACGATGCTCAACTTAGACCAAGGGACTGTTCCGATATCAAAGACAATAGACATACCTGATAACCTCAGAAGTCGAAGTTTGTCTGCGTGTGAATAGAGTTCTTGCATTGGACGTGACCAATCGATTCTTCCCCCTCAAACTGCCGTCAGTGAAAGGGAGGGAGAGGTAGAGGTAGGGCGGGAGTGAATTTCGAGCGTCTAAGGCCAGTCGCCGCCATCTTTAGAAGCACATCCCTCTCCGCTGTTATGCGGAGAGTACGGGTTCGAGCTTCGCCCGGCTACGGCCACTGAAGCAGCATATGCGACTTCAGTCGCCGCCGCTCTTAGTGGCTGCAGTCGATACATCGGGCTTTGAAGCAGCATGAGTCACAGCGTTATTTGACGGCAGACAGAGCTGGCAAACTATATAATAGGAAAAGCATACGACATAGTCCAAGGCTGCACTGCCATCAACAACACAATGTTGTGAATGCTATTGTTGCTGATTCTGAAGTTGACGAATAATCCCTGGATTATTAAAAGTAACGTACAAGAATGTCACGGGTCAAGTCGTTAAATTACGAAGATAAGAATCGATGTTAATTGAAGCATCCTCTGCAGTCAAATTTTAGTAGATGTTTCATGTTTTATAATATTTTCCACAACCTTTTTCCAATTTGTGACTCCCGATACTGGTTCAGCCCATTCCTTGTAGTAATTTTCAGAATTAAAATAAGCAAATAGGCAACAATGTTTTGACTTGCTGTCAGTAATTTGGTGATAAGACTGTTGTAAGTTTCAGGCATTGTTCAGCATTTTCTTCAAGACTATAGCTCGCTTTGTAATTTTACGCCTAGCCGCACCAATCAGCTTTTCCGTGGGTTTGCGTTCAGTAGTTTCAGCCTTCAGGATACAATTTTAATTATATTCAATTTATCACAATTTAAAGCTAATGTCATTTATTTCAAGAACGTGAATTAATTTTATAATTACCAAATATTAATTTTGTTTCATACCAGTTTAATCCAGTATGCCGATCTTCAATGCGAAAGCGTAGTGTAGAGAATTGCAATTTGTTAAAATCCAAAACACCGTGTGATTTGGGTTTGGATGCCGACTGCACTATAACTTTTATATAGCCTACTACAAATTCTTCTAGTAATGCACGAAAGCCCGAATGTGTGCTAGTTTGAGGATGGATATGCTTAGCCTGTGTGATGCACTGGGCCGGTGGCGACCATGGGAGGTGTATCAGATCGAGGATGACTGTGTTGTGTGTGGAGGGCTCTTGTGAACTTTGGAACTTAGCCTATAGCCTAAGAAACTTAGCTCACTTGGAGAGCGAGGGTCAATTCAGGGTCATCCCAATCTTGGTTAAGCTGTCTCTTTCTGTACCCCTCCCAAATTACATGCGTGAAGATAGATGTTTGGAGAAGCACAGTTGAAAGATTACCTAGCCGACTGAATAGTGATGGGCATTGTTTACGGGGGTTAAGGAAAGTGGGGGTGCTGCACCCTAGTCCAAAATTTACGCCTATCACTAAAAGATTCACTATGGACATGGCTCTAGCTAAACCTCGGCCATGCAAGGCCCATTCTGGCAGTCCACCATGACGGGCGGGCCTGGTCTTGAGGGGCGCCATCATACAACCAAGAGGGGCGTGGGGGGGGGGGTGAACCGCCCCTCCAGGCCTATAGCTAATCCGCCACTTGGAGTCAGATAATAAATAAGTGAGAATTAATATCTAGAGTGACCATCCTCATCGAGACCCGGAAGTGCAAAAGTGTTGCGGAAAGCGGCTGCGTTGAAGCGCTGGACTGCAGCGGCTAAACGTTGGTCTCCTGAGACCTGGCTCAGAAGACGTCCAAGATCCTTATTATTATTATTATTATTATTATTTTATGCCCCGAGGTATACAGGATCCCTCAGGGACTTCAACATTATTTACAGAGTAGATTTGTCCGGAATGGGCCCTATTCGTCCAGGTTTAAGTTGTTGAAGGTACCCATAAAGGCCACCGCGTTGAAACGTTGAATCGTGAGCGCAAGGCGTTGAAACAAGAAAGACGTTTCACGAATGTCCCCCGTAACAGTTTTGAGTTTCTGCCCTAGAGCAGAAAGAAAGGTCAAGCCCTCATTGTTAATCGGGCCCATGGTTTCAAATGCCAGGGGAACAAAAAAATGAGTAGCGGACAGCTGGCAATATTTATCGTGTTTGCGGGCTGCCGCCTTCTCGGCCGCCCCACCGGCCGTCCGAGCGGTATCCGACAGGTAAGAAGCAGCCAATGTGTCAGTCACGGTCGCATCCCACACGAGGCTGCGACCAGTGCGCCACGGAATAAGGGTGAGGCCATCCGGTCTCTTGCCATCGGCTCTCAAAAGGCCCACGGGCTCCCTGGTTGAAGGGAAGCCAGCGCGGGTCAGACTACGAAAAATAAGGTCGTTCAATGTTGCGTGTCTAGAAGAACGACCTGGTCCCAAAGGGCAGGAGAGCCCGTGCAAGCCATCTGCGGCCACAGGAGAGCCACAAGGGCATCTGTGTGGTTCGCAGAGGGGGACCCCCAGTCGGAGACCCACCGCCACCCTGACCGACTCATCGCTCAGTCTGAGCCCGCAGGAGGCGATAGGGAGAGCCGGCAGCCAGTCACCGGAGTGCGGGGCTGAAACCGCTCTGAGACGCGCCTGATGGAGAGGGTCCGGGAGCCCGGCGTACAGGTCGGAGATGATTTTGTCGGTCAGAGGTTTCTCCCAAGTGGATTGTCTGTGCATAAGGCTGCTATCCGGGAGCTGCATTGAGTTGGTCTTCAGCCAGCGGGACAGCATCGCCTCATACTGTGGGTCGGTAGGGAATGTGTCACCTAGCATAATGGACTGGAGCGGAAGGGTACCTGCGGCTGAAGCCAAAAAGGCGGGAAGTGCCAGCGAGGTTACCGATCTAATTCCCAGTCCACCAGCCTTGATGGGAAGTGAGGCTTGAAGCCAGTGACCCTCTGACAGAGGCAGATTTAATACCCCAATCAGTCCCGAACGCAAAGTCGCGTCGTATAGCGTTAGGCCCGGGTGGTCTGCACAAGGACAGCAACGTAATGTATGGAGAAGTCGCGATGAACTGAGCGAGTATCTTAACAGGATCAGGGCGTCGTGCCTTGCAATGTCCCGTAGTCTCTCGAGCGCCCGCGCGAGCTCTGCTGTACGTTTCTCCAGGGCCTCCCCAAGTGCCCCAAGAGCAGAGAGTGGAGCACCCAAAAGTGATGCCATCTGGGGGTTGGTGTATTTGAAGAAGTCCAAAGGGTGGTGATCCGCTGCAAGGCCAGGGTCATGCGAAATCACCTCACATTTTGAATGGTTTAGTTGTAAACCTAGTTCTTTACATTTAAGCTCCAGCAGTGCTATGTCGTCAGCTACTACCTGCGCCCTCCCCCCCAATGTGACATCATCTAGGTAACCCAAGGTGAGTGGGGATTCCATTGAAGACAAGATAGGTTGGAGAGGCAGGCAGAATAGTAGAGGGCCCAATGGGTCGCCCTGTTGAGGGCCGACCTGGGAGAGAAGATTGAATGCGCCGTATTTCAAGTTTGAAGGTTCGGCGTAGGCCAAGTGGCAAAAGGGTGCGAGCTCAGGGAGAATTGTGATCATTATTATTATTATTATTATCATTATTATTATTATTATTATTATTATTATTATTATTATTATTATTATTATTATTATTATTATTATTATTATTATTATCATTATTATTTTTTTTACCCGAGGTATATATGATCCCTCAGGTGCAAGATACTAATTAATGGGTGACCCGTCAAAATAGCCCCGTCAAAATAGCCCCGTCATAACAGCCCCGTCAAAATCGCCCAGCGTCAAAATAGCCCCGTCTAAACAGCCCCGTCAAAACAGCCCCGTCTTAAACGACAGAAAACACAGTGAAAATGTATTCGACAAGATTTATTCATTTATAAGAAGATACTAATAAAAGATACTACTATAAAAAAACAGACTACAAGCATGGAATGTTAAATGTTTTTCTACGAAACGCGAACAAAAGTTTCTAGATATTAGGCAAATACCGCTTTGAAGAAGGTCTTCCCTATTTCACTTGCTATTATCTTCGATACACCGTCGAAGTACTCTTTTGATCTTACCAATTACTGATCAGATTTCCAATTAACAAATTAATTTGTATTTAGTCAGTATGTGTCAGAACCACCTCTTTGAAGTATTGCTTATCCTTTTGTTGCGATTCAAAACATTTCTTGTAACATTCAATTTATTAGCCGTTGTGGAACTGCTTGCCTTTGGCGTTTTTATGGGGCTATTTTGACGGGGCTGTTTTGACGGGGCTATTTTGACGCAGGGCGATTTTGACGGGGCTGTTTTGACGGGGCTATTTTGACGGGGCTATTTTGACGGGGTGCCTAATTAATGATGTTGACTCTGGAGTGGCCGTCCTGGTCAAGATTCGGAAGAACAAAAGTGCTGTGGAAGGCGACTGCGTTGAAACGTTGGATTACAACGGACAGGCGCTGGAACATCATCATCATCATCATCATCATCATCATCATCATCATCATCATCATCATCATCATCATCATCATCATCATCATCATCATCATCATCATCATCATCATCATCATCATCATCATCATCATCATCATCATCATCATCATCATCATCATTATTATTATTATTATTATTATAAATTATTATTATTATACAAATTTATATCTTCATACAACCAAGAAACTCATATGCAGACGAATTGTTTACTGTTTGCAGTCACTGTATCTAGGCTATTATAAGCCGTCATTCAGTCTTGGCTGTGCGGTCTTCCTATTATTCAAATCCGAGGTGCCCAGAACAGATTGGGAGTTTCCAGTTTGCAGGGCGTCTGACAGACGTTGGAGCAGATGGCTAGTCTCACGCTGGTCACCTGTCGCTGCTTTTATCTTGGCTCCTGGAACTGTTCTTGAACGAAATCCAGTGACTCAGCGTGCCAGCTTCCTGAGGTTTCGACTCCCACAGGGATGAAATGGTGCGATTGTGAGATATTCTGAGATATAATAATAATAATAATAATAATAATAATAATAATAATAATAATAATAATAATAATAATAATAATAATAATAATATTATTATTATTATTATTATTATTATTATTATTATTATTATTTTTTTTTTTTCCTTTTTTTTTTATCGCCCGAGGTAGCAAGGATCCCTCAGGCTCTAAGAAACTATATCAAGTTAGAGGTTCTCGTCCCCCATGTGCTGATCAAAAGAGCCTCTAAATGCAACGGCGTTGAACCGTTGAGTGCAAACAGACAGGCGCTGAAAAAGATGAGTCGTCTCGCGGGGGTCACCCGTGGCCCGAGTGATGCGGCGGCCCACCTCCTGTAAAAACTCTAATCCTGTGCGGTTTAATTATTATTATTATTATTATTATTATTATTATTATTATTATTATTATTATTATTATTATTATTATTATAAATTATTACACTGCTATGCATTTTAAAAGAAAGAATTAGATGTCTGATTTATTTTTACTGATTTTATACAATTCTGACATCCTGATTTCAAATATGTTGATGAAATTTGGCCTTCACGTCATAATTTCGTACAAATCAAATTATAAGTTTATTGAATTTTACAATACTGAGAAATTATTTTCTCTTTGATACACTGCAGAAAATATTTATATGAAAGGTTTATAAAAGTCCCTGATGTCAAAATCTTAGAAACAGATGACAGTGCCCAGATGTTTACAATAATTTATATACAAATTGCAACATCTTGTATACAATTAAACCGAGACACAAACCGTCTTAGGGACAGAAACGTGTTTTCTTAGATTTTCTTGCGTGTTCTTCCTCTGACGAACAATCTCTGTTCATCATCCAGCAATAGTCCATCAAATCAAAGGGGGTTTCCAGAGAGTAGTCCAAAAGAGGTCGAAGTCCGATTCCAGGGTACCAGATCAGGAGAGGCAGAGTAGCTGTCAAGGCGGGTGTCGTTTACGGCGAGAAGAATTAGAAGGCGGAGGATCAGATGAGTCAGGGTAGGAGTATTTGAAAAGGTGAGACTTCAGTTCTGAGTGGAAAGTCCGGGGGTGATAGATAGAGGAACAAGAGGAGGAGGATGAAGGACGGGTAGCAATGATGATGGAGGCACTGAGAAACTGCGGAATTCAGGAGGGAGATCATTCCAGAGGCGTGGTGCTGTGATGGAAATGGCTCGGTTGGAGAACTTGAGGTGAGTAGTGATTGGGAGTCGAGAAAGACTGAGATAGGACGATGATCGGGTCTGAATGGTGAAGAGATCACGATGTTACTTGGGCTGGCAATATTGTAGGGAGTTGTAGGTTAGTGATAGGACTTTGTAGTGGATTCGCTCTGGGATTTTTAACCAATGGAGTGATTTGAGGATGGGAGTGATATGATGATGTTTGGGCGTTCTAGTGACAGCTCTGGCTAGTGAGTTTTGGATAAGCTGTAGATGCTTGATTTGAGTGGATTCAAGGTTGAGAAAAAGAGAATTGCAGTAATCAAGCTTTGAATGAACAATGGAGGTAGCAGTGGTGGAGGCAGTTTTAAGGTCGTGCATGGGTCGTATGAGTCGGAAGTCACGAATTTGCATGAAGCAGGAGCGCGAGAGGTTGGAGATATGGTTAGAGAAGGAGAGGTGTGGATCAAAAATAACACCAAGATTGCGAACAGGGGAGTCAGAGGTGAAGGTGAGAGACGATGAGTTAGTCGAAAGGTTTATGGAAGGATCAGGGATTTTCTTAATTTGATCAGGAAGGCCTAGGATGATGAATTCAGTTTTGGAAGGGTTAAGGCAGAGGAGATTGGATGACATCCACTGTTAAATAATGTTAACCACGTTGAGTAGTTGTGTGATGGCGGTGGACAAAGAGTCTGGGGAGAAGGATATGAAGAGTTGGGTGTCATCTGCATAGAGATGGTGGTCGACAGAGGAGGATTTTATGAGGTGATTTAGAGGAGTAGTATAAAGGATGAAAAGTAGTGGACCCAGGACGGAACCTTGAGGGACACCACAGGAAAGAGGAAGGGGTTGTGAGCAGTGGCTGGAGGCTTTAACAGAGAAGGATCGGGAAGACAAGTAGGACTGGAACCAGAGTAGAGCAGTATCAGAGACGCCAAACCAAGAAGACAGTCGTTGAAGAAGAAGGCTGTGATCAATGGTGTCAAATGCGGCGGAGATGTCGAGAAAACCCTACGTGATACAGAAAAACGGATATCATTTTTGAAATCAGCAGACTAAAATCTTTTAGAAAAACATGTTTTTGGCAGAACATCAGAAATCATGCATAGTAGTGTTATTATTATACAAATATAATAATGGCGCTAAGCACTGTAGATATCGTCTAATATTATTATTGTTATTATTATTATTATTATTATTATTATTATTATTTTTATTATTATTATTATTATTATTATTACTATTATTATTACTATTATTATTATTATTATTATTATTATTATTATTATTATTATTATTATTATTATTATTATTATTATTATTATTAGAATAAGAGTTCCAGTGTTTTTGCAAAATTCGTATATTGCAGTGAAATTGATTTAAATGAATAGGGGCCTATTTAACCTTAACACTTGTTTTGCAAAATTGTACAATGGCCGATGACGGTTGACCTATCAAAATTCAGCAACAAATGCAAATTGAAACCATTCTCTCTTCTTCCTAAATATTCTGAAAGGGTTTTAATATAGTAAGATTAGCGTGTGCTTTTCATGTCAAGGTGTTTCAGCGGCGTAGAGATGGCAGCGTCGATTTCGAGCGAAACTGGAAGGAGTATGAGCAAGGCTTTGGAGATTTAACTGGAGAATTTTTGGCTAGAAATCTACCGTTTTATATAAATGCGGAATTATGGAGACATTTTCAGTAAGCTTAAATTACTTTCTATGCCTATTTATGTTTACCACTAAAGAAATGCATCTCAGTAACGTGACTGTCATTTAAATGTTAAATGAGACCTACAATTAACGAGTCTCGTCAATAATAATATTTGTACAAAGACTGCATTAATTACATTAGCATTTCATATCTATACAGCGCCAACATGTAACGACTATGTGTCACTTAATGGCGCTAAGCATTTTGTCTGTGGTGTGATTAATTCTAATTAATAATCGATATCAATAAATTGGTTAATAATTTAGGAAAAATATAAACATTTTAGATATTGTCTCAAGCGCTCAAACGTTTCATACGTGGGTTTCACTCTATGTTTTTTATATCAACTTCAATAGAACATTAGGCCATATTCTTTACTTGATTTATTGCCATGTAGCGATATCTAGGAGCTTGCAGTTCAATGCCGTAATCTTTTAGGCAATGAAGCTCTGTACCTGTTGACCTCGAACCGCGAATATAAGCTACGTATCGACATGGAAGACTTCGATGGACAGAAGCGATACGCAGAGTACTCCACGTTCTCCATCAGTTCATCGGCCGATCGCTATAGACTGACAGTTGGTGGATACACAGGAAATGCAGGTCTGCTATTACCAAGATAAGGAATGCATTTTGTTCAACAATGTTTGTTAAAGTAGGCCCTATATGTGAATATAATCAGACTTGTTGTCCTCGATAAACTGTGGAAGGATTTCAAATAGGCTCAAAATTTGTACATTTACATCCAGTGCTTGAAAAGCTACTGTGTTGCCAGCGACTTCAGCACCACGCCTGCAGAACGTATTTTTTCACATGGCGGAATTTCATGAGCCCCACAAGGCACGTCTTTGTCAGAAAATTCTGAGCAAATTGGTTTTAATTAAATAAAAAAAGGCATTTGGAATAACATTTTGCATGAAGGACTTTTGTAAATACGAATTCGGAATTCTCTGCAGTCTGCATTTAAAGTTAATTTGCCTGAATAAAATAAAAGACTTACGTTTTCATTAAAATAGCGAGTTATCCGACTTGACAATGTTTTGTAAGGAAAAGAAGTCTTGGGCTATTTGTGATTTTTTGGGTCTCGGTCTTGGTCTTGAGGTTCAAAGTCTTGGTCTTGGTCTTGGTCTCAAGGTTCAAAGTCTTGGTCTTGGTCTTGGTCTCCAGGTTCAAAGTCTTGGTCTTGGTCTCGAAGTTCAAAGTGTTGGTCTTCTTCTTGGTCTTGAGGTTAAAGGTCTTGACAACAAGACTGGATATAATAACGACCCATTACGATTCTTATGATTCTCGAATGATATACGAACTATCTCTTTAGTATATAATTATCGATTTCGTGTCGATTACATATCTAGGTACCTAAAAACGGTGCCTAAAATGCCAGTGAAAAGGGTTATAAGCTTTATCTAGCGGTTGAAGAAAGGTGCATCTAAGTCCACTAGGCCAGCCAAAGAGTTAATTGCGTGCAAATGCTTAAGCGTTGCGATATAAACGATTCAGGAGTTAGAGCAACAAAGATTCGATTGTAAGGTACTTTACCATATCCGCTTTTCTTCGTATGTAACATTTAGGCGACAGTTTCACTTGGTACAATGGATCGAAGTTCAGCACTAAAGACGCCGATAATTACAATTGGAAAGATGAAACTTGTGCACAGGGTTATCGTGGATCCTGGTGGTACAACCTCTGCCATGAATCTAGCGTCAACAGTGTCTATCTTGGTGGTCCTCATAAATTTGTTTACGGAGTACAATGGGCTAGCTTTCGTGGTTACAGCTACTCCCTCAAGAAAACGGAAATGAACATTTCCGCACTGAACTAAATCACTTAGATGCCTGAACAGCATTCCGGTGACTCCTACACAGGGCTGTAGTGCTAAAATTAGAGGTGAGTACACGCTACAGTATTTTGTGAGTATACGCTACAGTATTTTAATGTAAATAAATGTAAATATTTTGGGAAGCGAGTATACGGTCTCTAGAGGTGAATACACGCCGCATACCCTCGACTAAAGCCCTGCTCCTACAGCGGTTAAAATTTAATATCTGTTTGTATTCAGTGCCAAAAGCGTTGACGGGAAATTAGCAAAGGACTTTTATAAGCAAACACTTTTATGAAAAAAGATAAAGCATCTACACTCTACAGTGAACTGTCAAAATCAGTATAATGATGATATCAGACAACGTAGTTTAATTGCTTGTATTTTCATGGCGCTATAGAGATTCTAAGAATATATTAATTTAAATAAAAAGTATGTATTGGGTGATGTCTCGGCTGCCGTATTGACCTACTTGAACGTTTATTTCTGAGCATAGTTCAGCCCCCTGTTACTAGTTCACTATTTTCAACACTCTTCGGCAGCTTACCAACCATTCTATTCAACAGAAACTGCCTTACTAAGCGGTTCGCATAAACTTTAATGAGCTGCACTCAATTTTACATTGCCTATTCAATTGGTAGCATTGATTGAACATTGTGTGCATTCAAAGTTGAACATTGTGTGCATTCAAAGTATTCCTGATTCAATCGAAATTGTCTCAGTCTTAATCCCATTAAGTCTGATGAAGTAATCCTCAGCACTCATCAGCGATTACTTCACATTCCACTCATTCGTTAAATTTAACATTGCCTGCACAGATGTTAATCCATCAAAAATATCTAAACTCCATGAGTTACATTTTACTTTGCGCGTACTCTTAAGCAACATGTTTCTGTTGTCTCTAAAATGATTGCTTGCACATGGTGTAATATTTAGGGGAACAATAAACGAAAATGGAAATATATGCACATCTGCATACATACAAACATACATACTACATAAATACATGCATATCATACATACATACGTATTTATGTAGTTTGTGGGGCGTGGTGGCTCAGTGATAAGTTCGGCGCCTTGTGACCGGAGGGTTGCAGGTTCGAATCCCACTGTAGCCGCTGCGTACGGACCTTGGGCAAGTCCTTCACTCGCGATTGCTCGTGGCGCTCCGGCGTGAAAACTCCGACACAGTATCAATGCTGCAGTCGGGAGCGCCTCTGAGTAGTAGTAGACTTAAGGGGGCGCTACAGAAATATCCGAAATAAAAATCTAAATACATACATACATACATACATACATACATACATACATACATACATACATACATACATACATACATACATACATACATACATACATAATTGCATATCATACATAAATGCATGCACAGTTGCACACGCGACCAAATACACACATACAGTACATAACATAGCATAACATGACATAACATAACGTTTATTGGTCCAAATTACAGATGTTGAATTTTCCTAGACTGCAACAACAAACTCTAAACAATCATCTCAAAATAACAAACAGAAATAATAGTAGAACTTAAGTAAATCAGTTCCTAGTCAGGTTAAGAAAAGGTATACCTGTAACTCTGTTTGTTTAAGGTAATCAATCAAGTTGAGAACAAATATACATGAAATAGAATAGTAGTCATCAAGGTATAATGAGTAGGAACACAATGGGATGCTCGGAAGGGAAAAATTCCCGCTGGGTAGAGCACCCCTAGTACAGTAATTAATAAAGATGGTAAGGTCATAATTAGTATAATTCATTAGGTTATTAATGCTGAGCCATGCAGTCAGGACCAATAAGCGACCGTTAGCCACTAAAAGGAAGTAATAGTGATGACAATGAGAAGGCTGAGATACCCTCCGAGAGCAGCCATCTCCTGTGATGGTTTTTGAATAAACTAAGGGTTGGAAGAAGTTTGATCCTTATGGGCAAGAGGTTCCAATGGAAGGGGCCCCTGCATATTATTGTAAATTTACGAGTATTTGTTCTGGCATATACACGCCTCATGTCTGCGGCAGTACGTGTGGCTGACTACATAAATACATGCATATCATACATACAGACATACAGACATACGTAATTACATATCATACATAAATGCATGATCATGCAGTGAGATGGTTTACATACACGCATACATACATTGATACAAACATTCATCTATTCAAAAACTCATTTGTAGATACAAATATTTGCAGCAGTAGGCCAGCATCTTGAAATTCATTTCTGCCGTGGCTACGATTTGAACCCGTGACATATCGCTTGACAATCCAGCATATTAACGAATATACAATCGCGCAGCTGGCAGTCACATTATTTTTAATTCAAGGCATTACGTTTAAGAGTTGCCTTTTGACAACACCTAGCTTTAAGAGACCAGAAATCTATTAGAAGTGCATACAAGTGCGCTTGCAAAATCAATGTAATTTTATTATCAGAGAGTTTAATTGAAAGAACCATTTTGCAACTAACACACCAGTTGGTCTGATTGTGTGGTGTTAAAACAAGCTAGCTATCATTTTCACATAGTGATTTGCACGCAACATCTGGAAGACTAAATTTTAGATATCGTATAGGTCTATAGGACCTACCGCCTAAATGCATAGCCTATGTCAAATCGTTGTAGGCCTATTTCGTTCATTTACTGCAGGGTAGTTTAAAAAATAAACAAGCACAAACTTTCAATTACTTTTGATTTCGAGCGCATTCAATTTTGGAGACGTACAGCTAAACAGGTTGCGAACGAATTTCTTGAAATCGGCTTACGGTTAAAATGTTAATTGAAATCGATTAAAGATATTTAAAATAGCGGTGCACTGCCACGTATTGTACCCAAAAACGACTACAGATTTTTAAAAAAATTTATAACAACAACGATTTATTCTTTTGAACAATACAACGATTCTTTTTACTCTGAAGTAGCTGCAATTTTATCATTTTCCAGAAGCAGTGTGATGGTTTCTATTTGATTAGGCTAAAGCAGCCATTTATTCGTCGCACGCGGTGACCCAGATCACCTTTTAGGAGAATTGCGGTGTAGGCCTACGCCAAATATGCGGATAATATAAATTGGCTAAAAGGTGTGGACAGGTGTGGAAAGAACGTAGTTATGTCAGACGCCTTTTAATATTAACAGTACACAGCCTACATGTCAATTTCTTCATCAGCCATGCACACATGCAGAACATTTTGCTGCGATACTTTGATCATTACAAAGCCCGAAATCTGCTTCTTGAATCTGACAGAACAGGTTTTGGCAATTCAATTTTCATAAGTATAAATTATCTACACTCAGTAACCCAGCTTCATTTTAGAATCATAGTAGGCTCGTCCAGAAACAACAGACATCTGTTCCATTACTTTTCTTTTCAGCTGGGAAGGTGTATCGTCTGCAGATTCTTTTCGATCTTTCTGACATCTTTGGTAAATTTCTGGTTGCATGAGAGATGCGGTTGAGAATCGCAGTTCGGGTATTGATTCTGCTAACAACAGAGGGCACGTCTATGTCTAGATAAGCTCGATACATACGGATGTTCTCC
Source organism: Allolobophora icterica (assembly GCA_963556255.1). Lineage (NCBI taxonomy): Eukaryota > Metazoa > Annelida > Clitellata > Crassiclitellata > Lumbricidae > Allolobophora > Allolobophora icterica. Next base: position 44,449,190 of record OY744606.1, on the reverse strand, counting down.
ATTCCTGCAGCAGCAACAGCTGCAACACGACCGTTAAACATCACTCTTTTATTAGGAAGAATAAGCGTTGAGTTTAAGATCGTAATGCTTATGCATAATTGCCTGCAGGCTGTTTCGCATCTTATGTAAGGGAGGTATGCATCTCGGTCTTTTCCATCCCTGGTTGCAGATTTCTTCGCTCTGCTGCGCAAGATTGTTGTGCAGCCAACCAGAACTTTCGCCACCCAACATAGAAGTGTTGTTGTCTGCCCATACTTTTGGAATTTATAAGCTATTCTTTCTTCCTTGCAAACATGAACTCTTGGATCCCATATAAGACGTATGTTTTCATATATTATGACTCTAGAGAGCCCACACGGGTACCATCTAATGCCCATGGAAGAGTTGGACAGATTGGTCTTTCAATTCGATCTTGGTTTGTTTTGTCAGGTCCGGTGCGCCTCTGACTTGATCCTCTCGAAGTGGCGCTCTTTAAATTAACAAATACAATTACAAATGTTAGTCAGCAAACTTAGGCCTCTAGCGGTAGAAGAAGCCATGTCACTCGTGCATTATGCTGTATAAAATTATTTCTTAATATGCTGCTACAGTTATATAATAGTCTTCGAAAGCTTGAGATTAGCTGACTATATTTTTTCTTTTATACTCTTTTTATACAGGGCAACGCATACAAAATAAACACTTACCAGCTTCTTGTGTATCACTTGTAGTTTTCAGGTTGGCCCTTCAAACATTATTGAGACTCTAACAGACTAATAGCTAAATAGTTCATAGAGAGCGGCGATTTTTTATCATTCTGATAACTGCAAGTTTACCTTAAATTTACAGTCTATTTATGTCATTACAAACATTATCTTCTTTGCGTTCATAGTTAATAGCCGATCCTATTAACTAAACACTTTAGTTATTCAGACTATCAAATTAAGACCAAATTCTTATTGAGATACGAATTTATGCGCTGATTAATAGGAAGCTTACGTAGGCGTTTTATATTGTAAATGGGATAGGTATAGTAGATTATATGATATATTGTCGCGAATTTGGTAGCGCTCCTATGTTTAAATAGCCCTATTTTTGGTTCTGATTAGACTAAGCATTATTGTCCTTATGTTTGCGCAAATCATGCAGCAGGTTCATTGAGTCCAAAGACACAGGGGACCGCACAGGTCCCGGGGTACCGCACAGGTCCCTCAGCCGGGTCATTAAGTCCAAAGACACAGGGGACCGCACAGGTCCTAGGGGACCGCACAGGTCTCGGGGTACCGCACAGGTCCTAGGGGGTTTTGAAGCCTATATAAAGGGGGTCTGTGCAATAGCTAAAAAGAAGATAAAGTTATCGGCTGCTAGGGGAACAGTTACTGTTGATACGTTGCGATCTCAAACGTGGTTTTTCTAGCGTAAAGAGACGTGAGAATAAGAGTTAGGAGCCGGCTGTTGCCTTGTGGACTCACGGGCTGTTCTTTTGGCGTAATTGATCTTTCGTTACATTGATTTTCGGTTGCGGATTAGGCCTATCATGACGCAAGGTTGGTAATATCCACCGTTTTCGTTCTCTGTAATTACTGAATGATTTGCTGAGCTATTGTAAGGCCAGAAACTGTTTGACGGTTTTCAATGTTACCGAGAATCACGGTGCTCCTGAATTTGTGAAGTATTGTTCAATTGAGTGAAATAGGTTTAATAGAAGTGAGCAAAACGTTGCAGAGTTGTTCTTCTTCGAAATTGATACAATCTGTCCTGTTGTTTGCCTGCGAGGCTTTCCACTATCGAAGTCCTTGGCAGACCACGGAGGCCTTGCTCCACGGACATATGAAATCATCATCATCCCACCTGGCGAAACTTTCCTTCCTTGCCACTCGGCCCTGGTTATTTTGACGCAAGAAACAGTTCATTTTCGCCACTCGGTTCTTCTGGCGTGATTGGGGTTATTCGTCGCCACAAGCGAGTTCTTTGCCACCTTGCTTCTAGAAGCGGTGTACTCAAGAAGTGGCCGTGACATACGTTTGTGTCAGCATCCCGATCCCGACTGGAAAGCCTGGTTGCTAGTTAGGTAGTCAGCAGCAGTTTACATCTTTGCCCCAATATATATATATATATATATATATATATATATATATATATATATATATATATATATATATATATATATATATATATATATATATATATATATATATATATATATATATATATATCGAAAATTTACACGCTGCTGTAGAAAAGGTAAGGTTAAGCTAGAAATTCCAACAGATGAAGCTGGAGATGTTCTTGAATATCTAGATTTTCTTACACAATTACTATCAAATCTTCAAAAAATTCTAAACTATGAAGGTCTTAATAAATTTAATGCACATTGCAAAACACATTTTCAAATTGTTTTTAAACCGTCTTAGGGCGGGTAAACATCTAATATATAATAATATGTAATTATTATTTTTTTCTGAGAAATATATATATATATATATGAGAAATATATATATATATATATATATATATATATATTTCTCAGAAAAAAATAATAATTACATATTATTATATATTAGATGTTTACCCGTCCTAAGACGGTTTAAAAACAATTTGAAAATGAGAAAAACAAATTGAGAAATATATATATATATATATATATATATATATATATTTCTCAGAAAAAAATAATAATTACATATTATTATATATTAGATGTTTACCCGTCCTAAGACGGTTTAAAAACAATTTGAAAATGTGTTTTGCAATGTGCATTAAATTTATTAAGACCTTCATAGTTTAGAATTTTTTGAAGATTTGATAGTAATTGTGTAAGAAAATCTAGATATTCAAGAACATCTCCAGCTTCATCTGTTGGAATTTCTAGCTTAACCTTACCTTTTCTACAGCAGCGTGTAAATTTTCGATCTGATGGACGCTTATCAAGAAAATTCTTAGAACTACAGAAACAACAAATTACATTCATCAGTCCACAATAATGTTTTATTGTGCTGAATTTGAAAGAGATGGCCTCATGTTGAATTGCATGGTTTTGTGACTGAAGTTCTAAAGCGCGTCGTTCGTTATTCAAAGTATATTGATGCTGCTTTTGTTCTTGCGTGAAGAAACTGCGTCGCTGACGCTGAGATTGAGCATTTGCTGCAAGTCGAATAGGGTTGCCAACCGTCCAGATTTTTTCTGGATCGTCCAGAAATTGCATACAGTGTACAGAAACCAGAGGAGGGTCATTCTGGACAATGCAGTGTCCAGAAAAAATAAGAGCACGAAAGAATTTGCAGAATTTTGCTCACCAGTGCAATTAATGCTTCAAATAACGGTGACCGTCACAACGGTCACAACCATCGACGCATTTATAAACCTCTATGGTCACAACTCACAACTACTTGTTTTGTATCGTTGTTTTACCGGGTCCGGAAGTACGTATCTGCTGTGAAATACGTTTTAAAATTTAAAAGTTGAAAAAAAATCAATAAATAATTTCTCAAGTTTAAACTCAGTAAAGATTTGAATTATTGAATACAAGTCGTGCCTATAGAATTATACAGTTATATGTCCACTTTTTTGAAAAATCAACCTAATATAGCGCTATATCCGTTACCAGGATGACATGGGCTATGTCCAGAATAGTCAAGCTTAACTGTAGACGCTTTCTCTCAGCGCTATCTGTCAGGATTATATAGCTCTATGTCCACGAATGTGGTCAGTATTTTAAAGTATTTTAGTGCTACAGAGGTACAAGTCCTCATCCAATAGAATGAATCATTTTCAATCACGTGCGTGTTTGATAGATCCGCGATGAAGTGACTTTTGAAGAATAATATTATACGGCGTTATGTCCATAGCCAATACCAGTGAGAGATTTGAACACATGACTTGGACTTAGGTCCCTATAGTTCTCAATCATGGCGTTGCGTGTCCGTAACCTGGACTTTTTAATGTTATACAGCACTATGTCCAACAATAGTCAACCCTGCCAGAATTATATCAAAATTTATTCATATTCATAATTCAGTGTACATTAAAATAAAAAAAACATATATAGGCCTAGTCATACTAGGGGAACACAGTGATGTCGACAATTTTTAATATAATTGCCATCAATGGAACAGCGCGAAAACATTTTCGTCAGCAAATCTCAGAAATCGTTTTTCTCGGTTTTCAAAAAGTGGACATAGAACTGTATAATTCTATAGGTACGAAGTCTAGAAATATTTCTAAGAGTAAGTATAAGTTATGCCTACTAACTAAAGTAAAGGAAACTAAACTGAAGGAGTCTAAAATTATGAATACGGACACCAGCGAAACTGTCTTAAGACTGTGAAAAGAATATTCAGAATCAATTCCATCTACAACCCTGTTATAGTAGTGGATTAACTAATATTCTTTTGATTGTTCTTTATCCTCTTGTATTTTGCCAGACCCTAATCGCCACAAACCGTAGGGTGGTTGGATATCAAAGAGTCTCGCGCCTTGTTAAGAAATTTCATAATCAAAAGTTGGCAACCCTAAAGTCAAGCTGCTATCTCGAGTGTCGCTTCTTGGGCTTTTCGACGCGCCTTTGATTGAGCCTTTGCTGCAAGTCCAGCTTCTCTTTCGAGTGTCGTTTCTTGGGCTTTTCGACGCGCCTGAGGTTGAGCCTTTGCTGCAAGTCGCGCTTGTCGTTCGGATGTTGTTTCTCGTGCTCTCTTTCTGGCCTTAGATCTTGCACTTGCAGACTGACCACTTGTGCACCATGGATGGTTGCTGTTGTAAATGCTGGTGATTTTGAGTTTCTTGATCAAGTCTGTTTTTAGAATCTTGATTCAATCGTTCTCTGTATCTTCGCATTCGCTCTTTAGCTTGACGACGCTTCTTTTCAACATTATCGTAATCCACGATGTCTTTCAAAAGTGTTGCGATTCATGAGAAAATCGTAAAAAGCGAAATAAAAATTAAACAAATTCTTTCTATGAGGATTGCATACACTTACGAAGAAACGAACAAACCGAGACGGCTATAGAAAGTCGATCGATTAAAATATTCACAATCTTGCTTTGCGCGGCCTAATGTAGGCGTTTTATAACTTTGAATTAGGTCGCCATTTGTAAACAACTAAACATCGACGTCATTGGTCATGATTATTGATTATTTGGAAGCGACGTCACAATTAAGCGGTTTCATGAATATCCAGTAACAGTGCGCATGCGCGTTAGGCCTACTTAGCATAACATGCAAAGGTGGACACCAGTGTTATTTAAGTTAACTAAAACTTCTAAGACTGGGTCGCCCAAGGAGGAGATGGATGGATGAGATACAAGATGTAACTGGCATGAATTTGGCGGAATTGAGAGACTTGTCATCGAATAGGAGATGGTGGAGTGTGTTCACCAGGACGGTCGCTAGAGCTCCACGAGCTGACAGCACAAGGTGACAAGGTGAAAACTGAAAGTGACTTTAAGTTAACTGAAAAGTTCTAATTTAGTTAACTGAAACTAAAACTAAAACTGAAAAGTTCTGAAAACTGAAACTAAAACTAAACTGAAAAGTACAAAACTACAACTAAAACTAAACTTGAAAGTTGAAAACTGAATTAATTTTTCTTGTGTGGCGCACAGACCGAGTGGCAGACATGTCTGCAACAGTTAGCGGCGCACATACTGATCGGTGCACATGTCTGTAAGCAATATCGGTTGAGCAAACATCCGTTTGAGTCCTTTCTCTGTTAGATTTCTCGTTAGCGGTAATAGACTAGACTTGGAATCTCAAAATGACTTTGTTAGAAGGAAATCATGTAACAATTTGAATTTGCTACTAGGTGTTTCTAGACTAATTTGACCCTGCTGAAAACGAAAAATCGCGGTTAGCAAGCTGGATTTTTAGCGGTTGAATGGTAAAACAAGATGGCGGCCAAAATAGTGGCCTGTATCTTCATATGGCTATGAGTTAAGTTATGTATGCGATGGAAACATGATGTTAGAATCTAAATTAAAATTTTGCGAATCAAGGAATGTGATGGAATTAAAGACACATAATGTTATGTAGCACTGCCGCAAAAGAAAATGACGGACAAAATGGCGGCCAATGTCTTCAAATGGCTATAAAACAAAATGGCGAACAAAATGGCGGCCGGTCTGGAGTAGTGTTTTCTTGGTCAAATACATGGAATTTTTTATATCTTGTGATTGCAGTTGAACCATTTTATACATTACGTATGCAATATTTATGTTCATGACTTGACTGATATAGACTCCAGCAATTTCAAGCATTGTTGCAGTCAATGCAATTGCACATAGGCCTATGTGTACATGGCAAGTTTGCACTTCGCCAGCAGCAGCGCTTGGTGCTACACTTATCAACTTTGCATGATTTACAGCAGACAAACTCTATGCACGACTGTAGCACAGGATCATTTGTAGACCACACTGGTGCGTGAACACCTTCATCACATTCCATCCTGATGAGGCTGGCGTTGGAGCCATTTTGGTCGCCATCTTGTTTTCCCATGCAACCGTTAAAACTCCAGCTTGCTAACCGCAATTTTCGTTTTCAGCAGGGTCAAATTATTCTAGAAACACCTAGTAGCAAATTGTTATGATTTGCTTCTTACAGTCATTTCTAGAGACTTTTTTAAATTCCAAGCCTTGACTATAAGCCGATTTTTCAAATGCAGTCAATCATCAATGATGTGATTTGACCATGAAAGCTAATCAAAATGAATGAATGTCATTAATAAAAAAAGAAATTCAGTTGCTTCTGTGGAATGCGCACAAAACTAAATTAAAACTCGAACGTTTTGAAAACTGAAACTAAAACTAAAACTGAAAAGATTTGACAACTATAACTAAAACTAAACCGGAAAGTTTTAGCAAAACTAAAACTATAACTGAAACTGAAAAGTTAACTGAAACTTAAATAACACTGGTGGACACAGCCTGCCCCTGACATTTCTGTTCGTTTATATATATAAGTAGGCCTATTACCCAGTTTCAATTACACGTTACTTAATTTCATATCATCCATTAAATTACTTTGATATTTTGTCCGGAAATCGGATCTTCTACCAGGCCCCAGAAAGATTGGAGACAATCACGCACGCGATGGACCTTGAACCACTTGGTCATGAATCGTGGAGAATTAACTAACATCTCTCAATGTTGGCTTCGCGCAGCAGTGAAGAAGTTGCAGGTTAGGTAATGCCATCCTTCTAAAATTCAGAAGTGCACATTGAAGCTGGGTAAGAGAAAACATTAAAGAACATAACCAGACTGGGATAGGTAAGTTTCAGTTAAAGGGAATATAGTCTCCGTAAGAGATTTGTCGACTCAACAGGTACAGAGTTCGAGTTTAGGGCGAAACACCGCCTCGGTAGTAGAGTTGCGAAATTGTTCGACACGGAGAGACCAGGAACTGTGAGCGAACGACTGCTACAGACAGAGGCGTCTACCCCCCCCTAAGTCATTGGAGCAACTTCCCCCTCTGTTTCTTCCCTCCCTCTTCCTTACCCCCTAAAATGGTGGCACACACACTGACAGATCTTCCCCCTATTTCTTGGATGGAGCATTTGCTCCACGGTTTCTATGGTGTAGACACCCCTGGCTAAAGACAGTGTTGTAACGCGACAGGCTGTACGCTTCCATGCATGTAGTTGATTGTTGGCCTACCAGTTACTAGGAGAAACCAAGTAAATCACTTGAAATTGAAATATTAAGCAGTTTAGGTTAAATACTTGGTAGAAAATCCTTTGCTATAATGCACTTGAAATCGTGGCATTTATAAAGTTTTATTGGTTGGTCCATGTAAAAGAAGTTTTCGTAGCTATCGTTAACGAACCATTAATAGTCTCAGGCATCGGCTACGCATTTGTAATCTTAAATCCGATCTTCTCTAATCAGCAGGATTGTTGATGTGAACATCTATTTAAATTCCTAAGCAGCATGAAAATATGGTTGAACCCTCGCTCCTAGGGTTGTCGAATTGTCAGATCCAGTTTCCACAATCATCCTCCGATGACCCAGAAAGGAACTGATCAGCGAGGATCTTCTGATTTTATATCATGCATGATGCATGTCACGAATAGATAATAGATGTCACGAATAGATACAGCTATCGTTTGCGAGCAATTAAATTAGGCCTAATAGTCTCAAGCAACGTCCACGCTTTTGCAATCTCTAAATTGACCTTGCCTAAACAATAAGATTTTCAATATACAAGACTACAGGCTCTACTTAAATTCCTGAGCAACATACAAGTTTAGGCTTCATTAGTTTCAGTCAGAATATATATATATATATATATATATATATATATATATATATATATATATATATATATATATATATATATATATATATATATATATATATATATATATATATATATATATATATATATATATATATATTAAATTTAACTAATTTGAAATAAATCCACTATATTTTTAATCATAAGTTAATTTTTTCAGAATTTATAAATTCAAAACTCCTCTTTTTTCATTACAGTCTGGCCTCTTTGTGTAATCATATTTAATCACAGGGACCTGAAATATTCCTCTGGTGCTTATAAATGGCAATTTCCTAAAAGTAGATGATACCAGCATTAAGTAGGAATACAACAGGCCTTTCCTTCACATAATAATTTATATCAGTCTGGTGTCAAGAAATTAAGACATTTTTCAAAATTATTCAAAAAAAGAAATGTTAGTTTTAGCTGCAGAAAAAAATCTGTGCAGCATTAGCTATAACTGTATGTTATATGCATTAGATACAAGTTGAACAACATTTCAAAAGTTGCAAGTAAATTCTAATTACATGCAATTTATTTTTATATCAAATAATTCACAAACAATACATGTAATTCACTTTTAGCAATGCATCATTACCATCCGTGGCAAGATGCGACTCTCATGAGAAAATAGCAGAAATCTGATGTATAGGGATGGTAATGATGAAAAACGACCGCTGGATGGTAATGACAAAATGATGAAATTTATGACAGCCGTCAAATATTTTCACTTGAATTACTTTATCAAATAAGTAACTTAAATCAGTTTAACAAAAGCGGTAAATAAAATAAGTTATCAATGTTATAATCTACCTAAACCAGGAAATACAACACGAGATGGTAATGAAACAGAAATTTACTTTTTTGTAATTTGGAACACACAAACTTAAATTAAAAATAAAACATTATGAATTTCAACACAAATCTGTGTGATTCCATTAATAGTTGACAATACCGTGTTCCTGTTTTATAGTAAGTAAGCACGTTCTCTAAAAGTTATAGGCTTCCCAAAAATTGAGATGGCTATGATGCTTATTTCTAATAGGCCAAAAAAGAAATAAATGTTACGAAAATGAGTCTAAATGTTTAATTATTGCATATGCTAGCTATTAATTAATCAAAATAATATACCTTTGTTACAGGTTGTAATGGAATAAATTTTGCGTAAAAGCTGAATTTAATGCATTGTACATCGTCTCGGACAGAGGATGGTAGTGATATTTTGTATACATTTAGTAATTTATTTCTAAATTTCCAAAATCTAAGCAGTTAAAACAATGATGGGAAATGTTAACCTGCTCATTCTTTGAAGGATAGGCAAAAACATGTGAAGAAATTATCAAAAAAACTATAAAAAAACAGCATGGGACATCAATTCTGCACTTTTTGATAATGACCCATATAGGGCCTACGTTATGTTATTGTATCCTGGTGACACTGCTTAGCGGGCTCCACGACCCTTTCTGTGTCACCTGTGTACCCAAGCTAAACAAATTGTTTCGCCTTCTTTTCTGGTTGATTTGCTTGCCTATTAGGTTTGGATACCGAATAAAAGATTGATTGATGGATTGATTTACTTATGATTGTATTAGTGTGCATGGTTCTTAATTTTGAAAGCTTTTATTTCTTCATGGGGTGCTCTGTACAGGCATACTATTGTTTGTAATCTTAGAAATTATTATGCGGCAGAAGTTTCCTGTTTTAAAAAAGTTCGAAGTTTCAAAGAAAAGATGTTTCGATGAAGGAAACACAGCACTCAGGATTTCGATTGTAACTGAATGGAACAGGAGCGTGATTTCCAATTTCTAAATGACGAGTTTTTGGTTTGTAAAACATTTTCCTGTGAAAAATTAGTAAAACTAATAGTTAGTGACATGACAAGCTTTTTAGGTAACGAGAAACTGTCTCTACTAACAATGAAAAAGAGATACAAGCTACGCATCGAACTGGAGGATTTCGTGGGAGAGAAGAGATGGGCGGAATATTCGTTGTTTTCCGTCAAACCATCAACGGATAAATACCGTCTAATTGTAGGAGCATATTTTGGAAATGCAGGTACACACATCATAACAGAATCAACAGAAGCACTCTCAGTCGGTGTGTAGGTTTTTCTGTATGACTGTCTTCATTCGTTATGCTTGTGTGTCTTTGCCCCTCATTCGTTTCCGTGTATACCTATCTGCATTCATTTTCTTACCTTTTCGTCGCCTCCTCGCAGAAACTGTTGCCTTTAGAGGGTGATATGAATGAATTAAATCTTATTCCGTCAGTTGCTCTACCTGGAAAATTCAACTTATAGCCTAAGTGTATGAAATATTTTATTTTTCACCACTATAATAATTATTTTGGGGAACTGTGACTAATTATAGATTCAAGTCAGAAATTTTATGTGATAATAAAACTTGTCCTTGCATAGAAACAGAATATTTTTAAAATCTACAAAAGAAATCTATAACTGAAATCGGTAAGTCCTTTTAGAAAAATGCAGTATTTATTTGATTTTGAATGCCCTTAGGTTTGCATGTGTAACATTGTAGGTAACATTTGGAGGAGTTGAAGGTGAGGAGTTGAATTCTGAGCGAATTGGTTTTTATAAAATACAAAAGGCATTTGTTATAAGAGTTTGCATGAAGGACTTTTGAATACAAATTCGGATTTCTCTGCAGTTTGCATTTAAAGTTAATTTGCTTGAATAAAATAAAAGACTCATGTTTTCATTAAAATAGCGAATATTCAGACTTAACAATTTTTAGAAGAGTTGACCTGATTTCGATTTTTTGGGTCTTGGTCTTGGTCTTGGTCTTGAGGTTCAAGGTCTTGGTCTTGGTCTTGGTCTCGAGGTTCAAAGTCTTGGTCTTGGTCTCGAGGTTCAAGGTCTTGGTCTTGGTCTTGGTCTTGAGGTTCAAGGTCTTGGTCTTGGTCTTGGTCTTGAGGTTTAAGGTCTTGACAACAAGACTGAATGATGATGATGATGATGATGATGAAATCCAAAAGCCCATGAAATGGCTCTCCTCAAAATGGTCGGCGCACAGTCCACAGCTAACAGATAGATACGCAGCAGTTCGTTTGATTAGATCTTGACGTCGACATAACTGCACCCACCGCCTGCATCTGCCAAACACGTATCGCAAAGTAAACTTTCTTACAGACAAGTAGCGCAAAATATTTCATTACCAGAGTAAAAATCAACCCAATATGTTATCCACAAAATGTTTCACTACATTTATTGTACGATTGCTTTGTGGTTTGAAGATGTCAGATGTGCCATAGGCCTTATCATACGACGCAAAAAGTGCATATTTCTAAGGTTCACATTACCTGAAATTTATTAAAACTTTTACTTATAAATTACTTATCATTTACTTTAACTTGTTACTGGGAAAGTTAAGGCAAACACAACGCAGGTTTCTTTTTTGCGAATTAATGTCAGATGCCATTGACTGCAGGTAAACATGGGTCTATAGCTTCGCAATGCCCAACGCATGTTTCCACAATTTAGACTACTTAAATTACAGTAATTAAAAACAATATCTATAGACTTATTATCATTTACCTTTCTTGGTTCTTTGGAAACTGAAAAAAAAGATAATCCGGGATTCTTCTTTCTAGAATTCGTTCAATTAATAAGCGGGTTCGACATCTCAGTGAACTATTTAGGTCACCTCGACCTACATAGGTCATTACTACCGGAAGTATTGGTCTTGCTGTGGTAAATATGGATAGGATTAATGATTTAGATGGTTTCAAACGTTGGAATTTGGAATATTTATGTATTAAGAAAATTTTCGGGAATCTGGGATTGACAATTATTCAATGTAGTAAGAAACAACAGTTGGTGGCTTTGTCGTATGCCGCATTTAGCCAAAACTACATTCGGCAGCGCAACAGTACCGGTATGACCGATCAGCTGATGTCCGATCAGCTGATGTCAGTCTTGAACAGAGGAATACGAGTCGACACCCAGGCCTGGTACCTAAGTAGGAGACAGGGAGAGGGTTGAAACACTGCTGAAGAAAATGCGACGTTCTGGTCTACTTTCCCCATCCATTCAAATCGCTTCTGAGTTGACAAAACAGACAGATAAACGCCTCCTTAAGACAGCCATTACAGACCACGGCCATGTTCAGCGACCATATTTTCCACCTGATCGCAATATCCCTCATAATTTCCAGCCACGGGCTCATAATTTCACATTAGGCCTAGCTGATAAAAACGACAAAAACTTTATCTCCCTTAAGCTCTATAAAAACACTTATTAACAATTAACTATTTTAGCACTATACTGCTTTTCTTTTATATGTATAGGCTACTTTACTTTAAAATCTATTAATCTCTTCAGTCTCTTTCATTAACTGTTTTCTGATTTCAATGCATATTTTAATGAATTTTGACTAGTGCACAGTCAGCCACGACTAGGGTGTCTGGGCCGAAGCCCCAGCGGACAACGCATTTTACAGCATTGGCTGCCAAATGGAGCCCATTTTAGCCACTTTATTTTACCAAATTTCCTTTCTATTATTATACATATCCTGATTAAAGTCATGCATAGAAGTTTGAAAATATGACATAATTAGTTCAACCCAGGGCTGTAGTGGTAAAATTAGAGGTGAGTATACGCTACCGGTTAGTTTTCCGAAACAAATTAGAGGTGAGTATACGCTACAGTATTTTGTGAGTATACACTACAGTATTTAATATAAATAAATATAAATATTTTGTGAGGTGAGTATACGGTCTGTAGAGGTGAGTATACGCTGTATACCCGCGTATACCTCGACTACAGCCCTGGTTCAACCATACTACCAACATAATTGATAAAAGTAAGTCAGTGACAGGCTGAGTGACTGTGACCCAGTGGATGAGCTGCAGGTACAACAAACAATGATAGCTTTGACTTCGGCAACCACGATCAACTTTATTTTCCAATTTGTTTAAGCAAAGAAAACACGTAACAGTCGGTGGCTCGTTCTCAGATTGTCATAGTGAGAGAGAGAGATCACTCGTTTTAATCTATACATATAGTTTCCTTATATGCAAATTTGTCCTGGTATAACGCTACGTCACAAAGCCTTTCTGTTCTATTGTGAAACCGTTTGTGACGTCACTATACTGTCGTCTTGACGACGGTCGTCTTGACCACGGCGTTCAGAGCATTTTAACCAACGTCATAATTATGACGGGAAAATACACTAGTATTGTAATATTACATTAAAAGTAGTGTTACAGAGACAAATCACCCAAACTATCCTGGGACAAATCCTAAAACTACTGGGACTTTTGTCCCCCTAGTTATAGTTAAAATATGCACTGTATGATTTATTTTCACTTGCAATTATTGTCTTTGTAACACTGTGAAATCCCATCACGTGTCGACGGGAATCTTTCAATAAACAAATATTTAATTGATTGATTGACATCACACATCATACATTATGCTAAACGTTTTTATTGTGCTACTGATTTTGTTCTGCCTGTATACTTTGAGTTTGAACTTAAGCAGATTGAAGAAAACACGTGGTCAGAGTAAAAGTTCACTTTGGTTTGTTTTGCACATGAAGTTTTTACACGAACAAAAAAAATTATTTCTGATAAAGTGTGTGATGCCACTTCTGTTATCAAGTTGATAATGGAGGGCAAAAATGTTACTGCTGATCTCTGAGATGTGGCCATGAAAGGAAAGTGGAAGAAGTTGAAACATATATGTGGTTCAAAACTTGGATCATGAAAACTTAGCAGTTCCAACAGGAATGTGGCTTATACATTCATAAGAAACGTTCAGTTTTGTGTGCTTCACCAGATAGAATTGTCACTTAATAGATGCTGTGGCGAGGGATTGCTTGAGGTTAAGTGTCCAATTAATTTTGCAGACATAGATCCTGCTGAAACCACCTGTGCCATATCTTGTGACTGCTGATGTCATGTTAAGTCGCACTCATCAGCATTAAAAGTAACACATATTCAAATGCAGATCGCAGTTCGGTAATAGGCAGTGGTGTGATTTTTCAGTAAGTGTGGCTCCTTTTTGAAAGAAAATTGTTTAACAAATCATTCTGGGATGTTTGCCAATCAATGCTAGAGACTTGTTTTAATACTTTCGTTTTCCTAGCATGGTGGCATCTGTTGCAGCATCCGAGAGCAATGCACAAACTTAACCAGGAAATATTAAAAGTATTAATTAATTAAATTAAACTTCAGTATATTTAATCTTTTTACATAGAATCAACACCTGTAACCATTTCATACTCTGTTGCAATGACTGGTAGTGAATGTTTCATTAAATGTAAATGTATGCGATTTTCTATAGCAACCGTATATGGCTTCGACCCTGCTCATTTTTCAATGAATTGATCGGCTGAGATCCTTCACCACCGCTGCCTGGTTGAATTGGTGTCGCGCCATTTAAGGTCCCCGTGTTGGGACCGTGCTAGCCCGAGATTTAAATCTCTGAAATAAGCCACCTTCGGGAAGCGAACCGCGGTCCGAAAAATGATGTTTAAAGATGTTTAATTCAGACATCTTAACATTGCCCGCATGCATTCACTAAGTAAGAGTACTCGAGTTGAAATTATGCTAAACACAGATCACAGATTCGTTGATCCAGACGAATGGATTTTCATATTTTTGAAGCAATGCTACAAGGCTTAAACATTAAATGCAATCGACCTATAACGACTTGCGTGGTTTGTTGACAAAGTTGGTAGTAATGACCTCTTGGACAATTAAGTGGGTCGGGTGACTGCGCATGCGCACTCGACATATCGATAGGGCTTATACCTGAACATCACATCGCGTCTGTAAACTTCTTTACCTCTCTCGAGACCCGTACACCCGCGACGACAGATGTCGCCACGATCTCCCCGCTGCCGGAAGTACAACGTTATTTTCACGCGTAACCAATCCTCTAAATATAGATCCTTGGGGCGACCATAAATAGTTGCGTATACGGCAATTAGAGCATAGCCCCAATACAACTGAAACGTAGTGATTACGGAAGGGCCATGTCTTACACCATGGGTAAGGCAATGTTAATAAATGTATTCACTAGATGGCGATGAGGTAAAGGGGATTCCAATTCTAATTTGTTACAACATCCCTATCGTCGCCATTTAATTACTGCGCAGGCCTCGTAGAACAATGTCATTCAAAAAATCGAACAGAACTCCATATATAAAATTTAGTCCAGTACCTAGCTTGAGGACCTGTTTGCAAAATGGTGTTGGGGGATTTCTCACTTCCACTTAGTCAACGGGTCCCTAGACATGAAAAATCACCGAGGTGCTTTTCTCCCACAATGGGAGGAATGACGCTATGGCCAAATCCAAAATGGCCACCGTCGGCCATATTGGAAAAATCATCTTTTTTGTTTTTTAGAGTATATGCACGTGTAATACCTCTAATCTGACTAATTTGCAAATTCTGACTAATTCAGTATGTGGAATTCATTTCTGATATTGTTTTCGCCATTCGGTGTCATCTTCACCTTGAAAGGTCACGGTCAAGGTCATTTTGTTACATCGACGATTTCGATTATAACTTAGGCGAATTTAGAAGTAGAAACAGGTGCAATATCTGTAATTCAACTAATTTCGGTGTGCGGAATTCATTTCTGTTGTTGTTTTCGCCATTTTGGGTCATTTTCACCTTGAAAGGTCAAGGTCAAGGTCATTTTGTTACATCGACAATTCGATTATACATAACTTAGCCGAATTTAGCATCAGAAACAGGTGTAGTATCTCTAATTCAACTAATTTCATTATGTGGAATTCGTTTCTGATATTGTTTTCGCAATTATGGGTCATCTTCACCTTAAAAGGTCACGGTCAAGGTCATTTTGTTGTATCGACGATTTTGATTATAACTTAGCCAAATTTAGCATTAGAAACTGTAATATCGCTAATTCAACTAATTTCGGTATGTGGAATTCATTTCTGATATTATTTTCGCCATTTGAGGTCATCTTCATTCTGAAAGGTCACGGTGAAGGTCATTTTGTTACATCGACGATTTCGATTATAACTTTGCGAATTTAGGAGTAGAAACAGGTGCAATATCTCTAATTCAACTAATTTCGCTATGTGGAATTCATTTCTGATGTTGTTTTCGCCATTCGGGGTCATCTTCACCTTGAAAGGTCACGGTCAAGGTCATTTTGTTTCATTGACAATTCGATTATACATAACTTAGCCGAATTTAGCATCAGAAACAGGTGTAATATCTCTAATTCAACTAATTTCATTATGTGGAATTCTTTTCTGATATTGTTTTCGCAATTATGGGTCATCTTCACCTTGAAAGGTCACGGTCAAGGTCATTTTGTTGTATCGACGATTTGGATTATAACTTAGCCGAATTTAGCAGTAGAAACTGTAATATCGCTAATTCAACTAATTTCGGTATGTGGAATTCATTTCTGATATTATTTTCGCCATTTGGGGTCATCTTCACTCTGAAAGGTCACGGTGAAGGTCATTTTGTTACATCGACGATTTCGATTATAACCTAGCCGAATTTAGCAATAGAAATAGGTTTAATATCTTATCTTTTTTCAGCTAATTAATTCAACTAACTATGACATGGCTTGCACCATCCCAACACGGGGACTTCAAATGGCGTGGCACCCATTCAAACGGGCAGCGGTGGTGAAGGATCTCACCCGATCAATTCATTGAAAAATGAGCAGGGTCGAGGCCATATACGGTCGCTATAGAAAATCACGTACATTTACATTTACATTTACTTGTTGCATTCGATACTGATATTGTATTATGTCACTTTTCAATACATCAATTAAGATTGTCTTAAATAATGTTAATTAAGATTGTCTTGAATGTGTGCAAGGCAGTTAGTCTTTGCATTGTAGGTTTTTACAGTCTCCCATGGCAGAACATGACGCACAAAACTGCAGCAGAACGGCAACCACAGCGTCGAGTGTCGCACTTACCTGCACACCTGCATATTGTGAGCAGACTCCGTGTCAAGAGTTTCAGAAATTTGCACTGAAACGCAGAGAACGTTCAAGCTGCTGAGGGTTGGGTGTGTGTCTGTTCATGCCAATAGTGTCGATGCCTGTTGTTGAGTCAGTACACCGCATGCACTCCACTTCCTTCAGATACATCTCAATGTGAGAGTCAAGTACCAGATGGATGAACTTCACATTTTGGCAGAGGGGTGAAGCTGAGGTTGTGATGGCATCGATGACCACACTCATGGCGTCAGGAGTCTACTCTTGCCACTCACTTTTTAGTAGATTCCATGTCTAAGATGAGGTAGATGCACTATTCCATAATCTGGGTGTGGTCATCGATGCCATCATAAGCTCAGGTTCATCCGTCTGCCAAAATGTGAAGTTCTTCCATCTGGTTCTTGACTCGTACTGGAAAACAAGCGGAATCTCCAGCTCCTGGTAAGAGATATGGTTTTCGATCGAGCCTATGGCGATGGTACCAACATCGCCAGCTCTATTATTTCTGATGATGAAGTGCTTTCAGCAATAGCGACGGGTGGTGAAGAGATACCCGACCTGTTGAACTGGATCGAGGAGGCAGAGGCCAGGCTGGTGGTGCATGTAGACTGGGTTGTTCGTGTGCAACAGTGCAAGAGAGTAGTCATAGTCTCCAGCGACATCGACACTTTCGTATTACTGCTACCCTACACACCATACTTCCAAGACCTGGGGTTGCATGAGATGTGGCAGCAGTATGGCGCTGGTGAAAAGCGGCGCATGCTTCCACTGCATCAAGCGGTTTATCAACTGGGAGCATCACTGGCCAAAACAGTGATCAAGGCACATGTACTGACCGGAGATGACTGCATGAGCAAAGTGGGGTCCAAACATGCAGCTATGACCTGTGACCCAGTACAGTACCTGACAAACTTTGAAGAGACAGACACGTTGTTAGAGCAAGATACAGCACTAGCAGTGAAGTACATGCATGGTACGTAGGCCTATCTGGGCAAGGGATAGGTCAACTACAACCTCTGAGACGTTCGTCCAGCTGAGATTAGAAAACTGTATCAGAGCCATTAATGAAATTGACACTCTCCCTCCTACAAGCAGTGAGATCAGAAGCCACATCCAACGATGTGGTTCCGTCTTGTGCGGCATATTCTGCCATGGGAAAAAGAAAAATCGTCATGTTAAAACCTACAACGCAAAGACTAACTTCCCTGCACACATTCAAGACAATCTTAATTAACTTTTTGAAGACAATCTTAATTGATGTATTGAAGCGACATAATACAATATCAGTATCGAACGCAACAAGTCATAATCAGTTGAATTAATAAGCTGAGAAGAGATATTAAACCTATTTCTACTGCTAAATTCGGCTAGGTTATAATCGAAATCGTCGATGTAACAAAATGACCTTCACCGTGACCTTTCAGAATGAAGATGACCCCAAATGGCGAAAATAATATCAGAAATGAATTCCACATACCGAAATTAGTTGAATTAGCGATATATTAGTTTCTACTGCTAAATTCGACTAAGTTATAATCAAAATCGTCGATACAACAAAATGACCTTGACCGTGACCTTTCAAGGTGAAGATGACCCATAATTGCGAAAACAATATCAGAAATGAATTCCACATAATGAAATTAGTTGAATTAGAGATATTACACCTGTTTCTAATGCTAAATTCGGCTAAGTTATGTATAATCAAATTGTCGATGTAACAAAATGACCTTGACCGTGACCTTTCAAGGTGAAGATGACACCGAATGGCGAAAACAATATCAGAAATGAATTCCTGATACCGAAATTAGTCAGATTAGATTAGAGGTATTACACGTGCATATACTCTAAAAAAAACTAAAAAAAGATGATTTTTCCAATATGGCCGACGGCGGCCATTTTGGATTGGCCATAGCGACATTCCTCCCATTGTGGGAGAAAAGCACTTCGGTGATTTTTCATATCTAGGGACCCATTGACTAAGTGGAAGTGAGAAATCCCCCAACACCATTTTGCAAACAGGTCCTCAGGCCAGGTCCTGTATCAATTCCAAGCCTGTAAAGGAGTAAAGTTATTTATGCGACTAATCCAAGCAAACTTCATGTAGGTAAGTATTATAGTAAATACATCTCCTGAGACCAGTTAAACACAATAAGGCAAGCATAGGCGCTGACTTTTGCTTTTGTCTCTGGGTGCCAGTCAGGCAGTGAGTAATCTAGACGTCCTTGGGGGGAAAGTCCCCCCAGGATTGATGTTCCCCCAGAGGCCAGCAATATTACAATGTAGAGACCTTTAGGGGAGGAAAATTCCCCCCAGGATACATGTGGATACATGGTTCCCCCAGACAGATGATTTCCTAAAAAAGGTCATCAAGTAGAGAAGTTGAAAAATCAGGCGAATGACTAAAAAAAGTCATCAACTTTTTTTGAAGATGAAATCTGGAAAAGTCTAAAGCTTTTTGAAGATGGAAGAAAAAATCTTGTGTCAATTGTTTGCTCCCCCAGAAACCTTGTTTCCCCTCCCAGAAGAGGGGGACTAGATTAAACACTGCCAGTCAGGGGCGAATCCAGAAGGTCTATCAAAGTTTTAAAGGCCCAAGGAAACTTTTTTTAGGAAATCATCTAGGAAAAAAACTGATGACCTTTTTTTTAGTCATCCGGAAAAATTCATTATAATATTATATTATTTCGTCATTTATCATCGTCTACTACGTGTGTAAACATAAACAAATTTAAAATTGGGGGCCGTGGCCGGATTGGCCCCCTGGATCCGCCCCTGACGCCAGTGTATATTTTAAGAAAATTCTCTCCTAAAATTTGACGACTTTTTAGGAATTCATCTCCCGAAAAAATGTTACGACCTTTTTTTTAGGAATACCCCCAAAAAATTGAATTTAAGGTCCGAATTCTTCTGGGTGCCAGAACACAACATCAACACACTCCTTGACAAATATTTTAAACCCACCAAGCCAGCAAACACACTTTCAGAGACAACACAATATCACGAGTATTCTCGGTTTCAAATAGCGGCACTAGAAAAAACAGAAAAACTCAAGTGTTCTTGACTTTTACTTATAGAACTTCGACAGGATATGTTCCGTGTCTGAAACGGTTTATGCGTGATAGCAACAAGTGTCACAGATCAGAAATTGTCAAAGAACGGAAAGCAAGTCTTTCGTTCTGTCTATTGTGCGACTGGCTGTTCTCCAGCAGGCATGTTGCGAATGATATCCGAATCGCCTGAAAAATCAACCAGACTCAGTTACAATATAAATCAAACAGACTGAATAATTAACAATACATTAAATTAAAAAAATTGTGAGATACTTCCATGAGCGCCCGGAGGGGAAGGGGGCATTTCCCCCTTGATGTTGTGCGTATAAATCAAATAGACGGAATGATTAACAGCAATATATTATATTTAAAAGCTGTGACATACTTCATGGGCGTCCGGATGCGGGCAAGGTGCTTTGCTGTAACTCTCTGTGGTTTGTCAGACTGTTCCAGTAAACGAATATATATATATTTGCCCCCCGATTTTGTGCACATTTAAAAAAATTAAATCTTTTGATTATTATGATTATTACAACAGTCCCAAAATGATTTTTAATGCAAATAACACACAATTATTTAGGTAAGGTCCATGACCATTATTTATTTTTAAAGTTGTCACATGTGTGTTCATGAATAGCTTTTCTATGCAAAAAACGTCATTTTGCACCCTCCCTACAAAAATTCCTGTGGAGTGTGGACGCACATGTATGTATCACTGTTTACTACATGGGAATCATTTTACAAATCAATGAAATACATATAACAAATGTACACTTTTAATTGCGCTGTTAAAAAATTATCCCGTCATTACACAAAATTATGTTATCAAAAAGACTGATAACTGAACGGTTTGCTTCATTGAAGTTAATTGGTCATGGCCATTACTTTTGTATACATTATAATATGCACATTACACTCAATTTCATAATTAAGGTTTAATGTCCTTAATGTTAAACAGGGCACTGAATGATACAAATATTAAGTTGCTAAAATAATACAACTCAAATATTTCAGTTTATTCACTCCTGTTGTCATACTTGACACTATTTTTAAGTTAAACAATCAAAATTTTTATGCTTTAAAGCAGTGGTGTGCAATGTCCGGCCCATGGTCAAAATCTGGCCCGTGATGAGTCGCCATGTGGCCCGCGATGTCCAACAGGAAAAGCGACTATTTAAGAGCCGGCACTGACAGTGACTTGAACACCATGGTCATTGGTCACTGAAAAAACTATCAGTAAAGTAGTAATATAGAAATACTATGAGTCTCATTTCTCAAGAACTCTGGATGTTTACTTTTATGTGTTTTACTGTGCCCGTCATCTTTCTAAATTTTGGCATACATTCATCTGAACTAAGCTTAGTCGTTTGGCCCTCAAAGGGTTTAAGAAATTATTTAGTGGCCCATCGCCGAAAAAGGCTGTGCACCACTGTTTTAAGTCACGACATTCAAACACTTCAATCTTAACATTTTAACGACAAGCTGCATTGGTTTCCCAATCGCTTTTAGCAAACTTGATAAAGGTTTAATATTATGTGTAATTAGCAAGCTAAATTAGAAATGACAGTCCACCCAAAAGAAACCAAGAAAAATGGATAAAAAAGATTAAATATATGCGTGTACCTGGATCGGTTATGCTCAGTGTTGTAACACGGAAAAGCTTTCTGCATGCTGTGCCTAATTCCAGGTTGTAGTGGTGGACTCCAGTCTTTGCAAGCATGGCATAGTACTCAATCTTGCTTTTCCTAAAACAGTTGCTTCTTTTTATTCCACCGAAAATTACTGCCACAGCAATAACGCAATCGGAATTAACCACTTGTCATTGCTTATGTAAAACCACAAGCATCATCAATCAAGTCTATATAAGTCTATATAAGCATGTAAATAGTGCATCATAGCATTTTACAACTTTGCTGCAATACCAAAGAATGTCACTACACCTTTTGAAGGCCTTCTTCTTGGCTAATAAATAGTTTATCACTACCAAAGCTGCTCTAACATGATGGGTTACAATGTTAGGCAGCTGCCTATTTGTTAGGCAATGATATTGGGCTGATTTTGTGGTGTAGCAGGATGCGGTGGTGTAGTGGCATGTTCAGTGCCTTGTAACCGGAGGATCACAGGTTTGAATATACCTCAAGCAATTCCATAGCGACTTTGGACGAGTTGCTCACATACTCAAGTGTAAAGTCCAGCGCTCGTGAATAGGCTGGTGCCTGCGCTTGGCCTTTGAGTGGCGCTTTATAAGTTTGGAGATTACGATTATGATTAGAAACCTGGGTGGCACATTTCCACATAAAATTTTCTGATATATTTCACCAAATATGCTGTCACTTGACACTTGGTGAGAAATATTTCTGCCACGAACCTGTGCTTTCAATGCACGGACACTATGAGGACCATTCAAACTGATGTGACACAATACACTGCCAAATGGCATCAATTTTCATGATGTGAACTTTGTCGCATGATTCCAAACGACCATCAGCCACTGCTTTAAAATCAAATCAATTTCAAGTTAAACAGTTAATGACTTCATCGCAGCCTTTTGGACTCCGAAGTCGGTCTAAGACATGAATTTTTGGTTGCTAAACTGAACCTTGAGATTTAAAGCAAATCATATTTGGCCAATGGTAAATTTCCTGTATTAGATAATGCTCATTTCCTGAGTCTTTTCTGGTGACTAGGGAAAAATACCAGGCCGTTAAAGTGAAACTAGTTTACAGAAAACAATATCTTGGTCATAGGAGTAGTGTCATTTCGTTCCCAACTTAAAACTTACTTCTTTCAAATTGCTTATCCACCTTAATCTGCCTCTCTGTCATATGGACTGATCTTCTGGTTACAGCTTGGTATTTGTGTGCCATCAATTGGAAATAGAAGTTACTAATTACAATTACTTGGGTAGAGCATATTGGACAATTAACATTCAAACAACTAAACAAGGTCCTCTTAAGTTATCTCTGCAGGTTAGAGCGTGGTGACTGATCCATCACCAGCCCACTTAATGCCACCTTTAAATGCAACTAATGGCAAGTCTCTCAAAGATTTATGGGAATGTATGCGAGTCACTTAATTTGGCCTTCGAGTGGCGCCTTAGAAGTTTGGAGATAACGCTTACAGTATTAAAGCTGTGGCCTAACCAGTCATTTTTACAGCCTCAGCATAGTATCTCTGGTGACTGTTTCCTTCTTATCATACCGAAAGTTGAGTTAGCCTTTTTGGTAATCCTGGGTTTTAGCGTCCGAAATTATTTACATTGCATGAGCGATGAAAACTTTCAGTTAAACTCAAACAAGAAGTTGGAAGATTGATGAAAATACCAATGAAACTAGAAGCCGGATGATCGATTAAAATATTACATAATAAAAGTCAAACTAGAAGTTGGAATTGCGATGAAAATATATCGTGTTAGTGCCTATTTTGTTCCCGTATATGAGCCATTAAAACATTTCAAAGTAAAACTCGAACTAGAAGTTGGAAGATTGATGAAAATATTCACGAAACTAGAAGCTGGATAATCGATTAAAATATAACTGAAACTAGAAGTTGGATGATTATTTACTGTATTATTGCATATTGTATTAGAACGTTTCAATGAAAATAATTTCGGACGCTAAAACCCAGTATTACCGCCTTTTTGATGCTTCAGCGCATTGCCTTGGAGGGTTTTGCACTTTTGTGCATAATCATTCCCAAGTCCCTTTCGTCCTCACTCACAATACCTTAACCACCCACCCATTTCACATGAAAACTCATCGCTGATACGAGCACTTTCCCCAAGTGCTCACAGCGTTAGAACTGCAGTCACTAACGGATTGTGGGAAAAGATGGTGAAATAAACTTAATCACAGATACCTGTTTCAAAGCGAAACTCGAATGTTATAAACAAAATTTATTAAAGTCGAAATTAGATTGCCACATTGCCACATAATAACAAAAATCATTTGATACTGATTTGAAAGTCAAGGACGTGTAAAATTAGCTCTTTTGTAGCGCTGCCGTTACAAGCTGTCTTTTGTAGCGCTGCTATTGGCACGCACTCGTCGGCTAATGCCAAACTAAGAAATTCGAAACCTCAAAGAAAAATTAAAGAGTACTTCGCGATGTAAACAGTAATATTACATAGCGTGGTAACAACTTTAATCTGAAATGAAGATTTTATTACCACACTAAGATTTGACTAGTTAGGCCCTACTTACAGTAGGCCTAGGCCTAATCGTGAATCTACAGTTGTTGTTATCGTAATCTCGAAACTTCTAAAGCGCCGCTTGAAAGTCAAGAGACCTGTTAATAATATTTAGATTTCTTCAGCGCCCAAGAAACTATATATCCACCATGACCAATAGGGTGCATCGACAAATTTTTTTTGAAAAGAATATTCTAATAGTTACCGATAGTTGCCTTTTATACTGCTTAGTTAGCATGCAAATTTTAGAATTTTTTGGATAAGTTCTTGAGGTGCCCCAAGGACCCTCAAATGTTCATGATTTGAAGGCTACGGAGCACTGCATTTAACGTTATTTGTTGTAGGCAAACTGTTGCGTGCGCGTCGCCCTCTAGCGAGTGCCCGCGCTGTTGTGAGAGAACATCTGAAGAGTATACAAGCCCTGGTTTTGAACCCAGCTTGCTGGCGCTGTGGGCCTGTTCTCTTCTCTCTATCTGCTGCAACCGCTGTCGCCTTTTCTTACTAGGCCGAGAGCGAGGCTTCACTTCCGGTTGCATTATACTAGGTCCCTGAGGCATTCTTCTACCATGGATGACGAGTGGCATGTCCGCGGATTCCGTTACTGGCGCAGCAGGGCTTAGTGTCAAGCCCTCACTAGGGTTCGGCGCTCTCACAACAGACTCAATTTCTTTCTTCTGCTCTCTTCTCTCAGGGACCCTATCTGATAACAGGCGCTCCATAAATACGTGTTGAGTTTCCATGAAGGTCTGTTGAGATTCGAATAATGAACTCATAAGAGTTTCCTGATTTGTCAGGCGCTCTATTATAAATGCCCCTAGTATCGAGTCTTGATTTATCTGGCGCTCTACAATCTTTTCCTGGGTTTCTACCACCCTTTCCAAAATGTCGCCTATTCGGCTAGTTTCGTGTTCAGATAAAATCTCTTCTTCCATTATAATTATTTATTGAACAGAAATGAAGTTATCGAATTATACTATCGCCATATGTTCATTTACATTTATATAGCACAAGTGAATCTAAACTATCGACTTATCTATCGCTGTATGTTTCCTGACTAAGTTAACGTGTACATTTATATAGCACATGAACTTAACCTATCGTCTTATCGCTTCACAACAAATTTATACGTATCTAATCTAACGATCATATATCTAAGTATCGCTGGAGATTTCAATATACGACTCAAAAGAATAAGGGTTGTACTCCCTGAACTTCCAAGATATATTCTTCCCAATTGCCAATATTTGCGATCCCGGTCAAATCCAGTAAATATCAATCCATATCAAGGTTATCAAAGGTCACTGGAGCTCCGTTGCACCAATTCGATCGAAAACATGGCCTCCCGGTAGTTTTGCCATAATTCCCCAAATTCGAAGAAATATCGAACGTCCGTCGATAAATTCGACGCCCGATCTTCAAATATGTAGTTGCGATGAAATATTATCCCCGACTTTCGACAATTTCCATCGTTTTAATCGTAAAAGTCCTTATTGCGCAGTTAAGAACATTTCACGCAAAAATTAGCTCTAAGGACACCAATTCCTTCCTTCCTCGTTCACGTCTAGGCTGAAACTGCATACAGGCCACGAAAAATGGCGCAAATGTTCGCACGTGCTCACCTGTAGCCAATCACGAACAAGCACAGAAAACGTGACGTCTTCCCATTGGTTGACTCGCATACCACAGATCTACGGCTGGCATGCACTGTACTGCACTACCGCAGTGGCCTCTAGCGAATAACATTGACTACGCAATCTTAGTGAAAGTAATATACTTAAGGCTTGTAACGATTCGTTACAAAACTATATAATTTATGTAGGTCCTATAGCTTTACAGAGTTCTGTTGATCTTTTAGTAGGTAGGTAGCATGGGCGGCGATCCCAGGGGATCGAGGGGGACAAGACCCCACCTTTAACAGTGGGGGGCACACCATACATTTGTCCCCCTCCCCAATTTTGAAGAAACACGAAAAAAGGTAAAAAAGTTATCGTGCGTGAGCGGGAAAATTGTTTACCTCTTTTTTAGCCAGATCAGTTCAAAACTATTTTTTGAGCAGATCATTTCAACAGTATCCCCCACCTGTCAAACTAGATCGCCGCCACTTGTAGGTAGCAATCCATTCGAGTTCATAAAGATGAGCAGGAGTTTCTAACTGACCAGAGAGCAGTAAGGTTGATGTTTATCAGCAATGTCGACAAACTTACAACAAATAAGCTTGTTAACAAGCAGAAAAGAAAAGCTAAGCAAATTCGACGAGTCGAAATATAGGCCTATTGCGTCATTGTGTGGTGAGAAGGACGCGTGATGTTAATAATGACTCAGTAGACGATTCTGAATCTAGTTTCAATACCAGCAGGTCAAACACTTGTAATCGACCAGAAGATGAAACTAAAGATCACACTGTTCAATTTAGTAGTAATCAACTTGTGATGAACCTGCACCGGAACGTTGTAGTCAAAAGACTTTCGAAGTAGACTACCAACATTTAACCTAAGCCTGTGATCGTTATGGTGTTCCAGACAGAGCAGCTGCTGCGATAACACCATCCGTGCTGCAGGATTTCGGTGTTAGGCCTATATATGTGATGCTGATTTGTCAAATGTAATTGACCAAAATAAAGTTAGACGTGAACGATGAAATTAACGTTACGAGCTGGAAGACTTGAACAACGTAGGTGATTTAAAACTTAGGCCTACTCGGTTTATTTTTGATGGTCGAAAAGGTTAAACTCTATAGTACATAATGTCAAGGAAGGAAGTAAGTATACTACAGGTGCTCGAGCTGTTACCGATGAAAACTTATCGTTGGTGAATGAAGGAACTATAGGATCCACTTAGGGGCCATCCATATATTACGTACACAAAAATCCGGGGAAATTGGACCCCCTACCCCCCCTGTTCGCAAGCGTACTTTCTTCCACCCCCTCTGTGTACGTACGCTTGACGCACACACACCCCCCAAGACCAGCTGCAGAAAGTGTCTCGGCAACGACGGTCTGCACTTTAGGCCAGATTATTGAAGGATGAGTGAGGGCCAATATAGACAAATTATAGGTGTCTCGTTCACAGCACAGAATAACTTCACTTGGCTTTTATATAATGTAATAAAATGCCATCGGACGACTATAGGACAATACAGAGTTATAAATAGGCTAATGTGGACGTCATAATTAGAAATTTATTTTGTGTACGTACACATTTTGTCACCCCCTCCCCCCGTTCGCACCCGCACGCAAAATCGCCAAAATCCGACCCCCCCTCCCCCCTAATTGCGTACGTAATATGTGGATGGCCTCTTACGTCGGACATATCACCCACGACTAGATCAGTCTTGCAAAATTGTTAACCACATCGGAGCATAATACTTTCACTACATACACGTACATCGCCAGCATTTGAAGCTCTACTGATGGTTTGCAACTGCCAATGTACAATTGCAATATTGTATTGCAGTTGTCAACCACCACAAGTGATTCAATGTTCCATGGTCTTTTTCTAGATTAATATTCAACAAGCACTGGCCTCTAACGACCGCATTACTATAATGTCCCACAATACTGCCGGTCACTACTGAGGTAAGTTAAAGTCAGTCTTGTTGTCCTCGAGACCAAGATCTTGGTCTCGAGTGCACTCGAGTTCGTTTTTAAAAGTCTTGGTCTTGGTCTTCACTCTTCAGACCAAAGGTCCTTGGTCTTGGTCTTGAGGTTCAAGGTCTTGGTCTTGGTCTTGAGGTTCAAAGTCTTGGTCTTGGTTTTGCAAGACCAAGACCAAGACTTTTGTCAATATGAACAGTCATTAATTTTTATAAACGGCAAGAATTTTAAAAATTTATCCAATAATTACTCGACAGTTATTGCTTTAGTATTTACACGGTGTGAATGAGGCTTCACTGTTGGTTTGGCCTATTATTTTGACTTCCGGTTATTTACAATGATTTCAAAACAGACTCATGATTAATTTGTACATTTACATCCGGTTCTTGAAAAGATGCTTTGTGTGCAAGCGATTTCAGCACTAACGTCTTGTAGACCGTGTTTTTTCACATGGCAGAATTTTTATGAGGCCCCACAGGTCACGTCTTGGTCAGAAAATTCTGAGCATATTGGTTTTTATAAAATTCAAGAGGCATTTGGAATAATATTTCGCATAAAGGACTTTTGTAATACGAATTCGGAATTCTCTGCAGTCTCCATTTAGAGTTGTTTTGCTTGAATAAAAGAAAAAACTCATGTTTTCATTAAAATAACGAGTAGTCCGACTGGACAATTTTTAGTTAGGAATAGAAGTCTGGATACGACTTTGATTTTTTGGGTCTTGGTCTCGGTCTTGGTCTTAAGGTTCAAGGTCTTGGTCTTGGTCTTGAGGTTCAAGGTCTTGGCCTTGGTCTTGAGGTTCAAGGTCTTGGTCTTGGTCTTGAGGTTTAAGGTCTTGACAACAAGACTGGTTAAAGTTGCAGGTGGAAAATCCGATTCAATTTTATCAAAGAACGCTACTGGTAACTGTTTACACGTTAATAAACCATTGCCAATTGGCCCAGAGAAAGCACGAGGACCGTTTGTTGCTTCATGTTAACTGACGAGCGTAAGAAAATTTGAAAGCTGGGAATGCGTCATATCCTGAGCTAGGAAACTGTACGGTCTGGAATTCGAAATTCGTTCTTCCTGTTTGATGTCACTGATGAAACTGAACTCATTTTCTGGCAAATATGCGTAGCAGAACACCACTAACATTGGAGGTATCTGATGAAGAAATGATGCAATTTGTATTGACGCACCCAGCACAAAAGTTCGACTTTCCTAGATTCCCATGCCAATCATAGGCAGTGGAGCGTTATGTTAGTTGGGACTGAGGCTTGCAGTTGCAGTGTGCGACACCAAAGCTAGGAACGGTTTCATAAGAACAAGATTGGAATCCAGGCGAATAATGCCGACTTTTAACACTAAGAAAGAATATCGTGTAGCCTGACTCCTTAGGCCTACTTGATTTAATGGGATAAGACTACTGTCGCATTAGGCTACTAGCAGGCTGGGCCATGAAGACCTAAATATCAATGGAGTATTAACTGTTTCCAGCCGTCTACAGTTGGGGGCTGACTGTAACAGTGATAAACACTGCAGAGCAAGGCTTGTATAGCAGTTCTAAAGCCATAATATTGTAACTGTTACATAATGTATAAGTAAGCATGATGAAAATACTTTCATTACTATAAACATACATTTACACAGCACCTTTCAAAAGTGCTAAGGCTCTTAAAACAACAGCAAATGAAGTACAAATATGCCAACTCTTACCCTAAGTCTATGTATGTGAAAACTCACAACAGCACAAATAGGAGGAAGAAGAGAAAAGGAGGTAAAACAGAAATAATGGAACATAAATGACTTATCTCTGGTAAGAAGATGCCATCAGATATTATTGTAGGAAGAGATCAGGTCAGTCTTCAATGTAGTGCACTGGATAGCTTGGCGATTTTCCTTCTCTTTGCCTCTGGTTCATGTCTGGGATTGGCTCTGATTGTAAGATCCTTTACCAAGTTTTTTGCCATGCAGTTAAAGAATCTGCCAATGATTTGTTCCTTCAAATTGTGGCCACTGGAACATAAATCGGTTCCAAACAACAAATGAATAAACCGTTGATTGTATGTTGCCCGATCCATCAGTTTGAGGAATAGCGATCGTTGAGCTGAAGAGCTTAGGAATTGTGCCATGAGATCTGCATTGCAGCGTAACTCTTCAAATACTCGCCAACAATGCATGGCCAACATGAATGTGAAGTTAGTTGGTTTCAAAAGACCACCTCTATTGATACTGTTAAGGAATTCTGCAGCTTCCGTTAGTGTTGGGTCTTCAATTTCTGCATGGTCTGAGTTGTCTTCACTTATCAAAGATTCTTTGCAAAAATTACACTTAGTTGCTCTCACAATAGATCTAGCAATGGCACCACTGATATAGAAGATGATGTTGGCATCACTTGATGTTGGCTCATAATTCAGTGTCAAGGCACCGGCAATGGCATCAGCTAGAAGGCTGGAATCACTTTGACAAGTCGAAGCTTCACACTGGATAGCTGCATCTATATCAGACAGTGAGACCTTGGAGTACTTTAACAGTGAAACAGTACGGATTTTGCGGTCGCTTTCTAAGACTTGCCTCATGGAGATGTAGTAATTTGCGCCTGAAAGCTGGCGCAGCCATCCAAACCGAGACTCTATGGCATCAGACTGCAAGTTCCCTAACAAGACATAACTGAATCCTAAGTGATCAAGCAAATGGCTTGCGCAGTCAGCAAGTGACTTGCATGTATGCCTCAGTGCCAAAAACGTTTCTCTCGTCAACCCTGGTAACTTTGAGCTCTCCCATCTGTTAAGAAATTCTGCAAAATCGTGCAGGTATTGTAGCTTCCAGTCAGCTGATGATCTAACTGGGTCCATTGAAATATCCCTTTTATGTAGTCCTTTGAAAGGGGTCTTAACATTCATGACATTCCACAATTTCATGATCATTGTCAGGAAATCAGCAGTGCTTGCCCATCCGCTTAGACCCTCTTCTGTTGAGTAGTGCTTCAAAGCATCACGAGTTGATTCGCAAAAAACTGATACTGCTAATCGCACAGAAGTCTTCTCGATGTTCTTAGGTTCTAGCACTGACGGGTTTAGCTTATATGCTGTCTTCAATGCCATGGCTGCTTCTTTGTTGTACAAATCCACAATGTGCTGAAACCTAGCATGACACCCTTCAGATATGTCTTTCACTGGGAGTAAATGGTGGACAGTCAAATGATTTGCGTGACTGAAAGTTGTTGTAGACATTCTTCAGATCATGCACTGGATCAAAAATTAGGAATACAGGTTGCTGAGATATTGGATCATAAACGTGAGTCTTCAGGTTTCCTTCACATAAGAAGTCTGTGAAAAACTTTCTATTTGTTGAAGCATTGTCAACTGAAATAGCAACAACATCCAGTGAAATGCTTCGAAGAAGGTCCATTACTTCCTTGTAGCATTTGAATTGTTTAGCTGCTGTTAAATTCGATATTGGGTAGATGGCCACCAGATCTTTATACTTGCCTGCCAAAGATTTTACCATGAAGCACAGCAATGTTGAAGCAACTCTGCAGTCTTCAGTTAATCCCTGCACACCACCTGCACTGTATTCCACGCGTTTGGCAATATAGATTTCATCAATGATCAGCAGCACTCTTTTCTGAAACTGATTTATCTTGGACACACGTAGTTTCAAATAACCAGCAGTGTCGATTCCCGTGTTAGTGTCAAGGCGCCTAGTGATCTTCTTGAGCGTTGAAACCGATGGCAAACACAGAAGGTTCTGGTCTCGAAACACCCCATATGCTGAGGGACTGCATGCATAGATCATATATGCAAAAATCAAAAGCTGTGGTGAGTAATGACGTGCATACTTACTCTTGCCCATAAGCTTCAGTTGCTCCAATAGAAATTGCAGTTGACGTCTCTCATTGTCACATTCCTCAAATGTCTCTGCATAGTCATCGATATGCTGTTCGATGAGACTAAGGATAACTTTCCTTGAATTTTTCTGCTTCTCCTCACACCATGATTTTACCAGCGCCATTAGGTTAAGTAACTGTGACAGCGAGTCAGGGGCCACAGGGCAGACGTTTCTGTAGTGTGACACAGGTATGACTTTACCATTTAATGTGACCAGAATTTCCAAATTTGGTCTTAAAGTGATGCAAGCTCTTATGCAAGGAACTTCATTTACTAAATCCATCTTGTAAATCAGTAATTTATTTTCCAAAATTGTTATTTGGAAGCCTCCAGGAATCTCAGCTTCATTTAGTATTTTATCACGGATCTCAGCCAAGTTGCAATGAGACACATCATCTTTTGCTGCAAAGGAGGTTTCAAGAACGGCAAGCTGCATTCTTTCCTCTTCTAATCTGCTTTCTGAAGTTGCTTTAGTTGTTGGACGTGGTTCACAAGGAGTAGTTGACAAGTATGCAGGAGCATTTGGAAACACTGATGGAACAGCATCTTTCTTCAAATATCTTCGGCACAGTAGTCTTTCTCCTGTCTGTTTCTTTCTTGAAGAATTCTTGTCTTGGCTGTATTCTACAAAATCACTTTCTCTGAAATGTAAGGAGCAGAGACCTGAATTACATGTCGGTTGAAAGTCTTTCCTTGGATTTGCTCGTATCCACTTATCGCAGAGTTCCTTGTCTTTGATAGGATAACGATGCATGGTGATTAGCTGATCCACAGATTTTCCCTTTTCAGAATCATATCCACTTGTACATCCAAATGCAGAACATTTCCTTCCCATTTTGCCTCAGGTATATCCAAACTTTATATATGAAAACTATTGATACCACCTAATACTTCCTTTGGTTGTTATGCCTAACAAAATCCGTTAAAATATCTAACTCAAAGTCTTACAACTGTAACTATAACTAACCTAAAAATGTAATTTAAAGTCACATAAAATCATCTACTATGAGTAAAAACTGCAAATTCTCTTTGCAATGTTAAAACTCCATATAGCAATCTCATGTGTAGTCTAGCACATTCAAGTGAAGACTGGGTCAGTGGGGCGAATGACTCACTATACGTTAGGCATCTGCTGCCAGCCCCCAACTGGATAGTGGGCCGCAGTGGGGCGGCTAGCCTCAGCGTCCAGAGAGTATTTAGGAGTCCTTGGCTGGGCAAACTACAGGATGGCCGATACCAGCCCGCTAGCTAGTGGGGGTCCTTCGTTCTGTCCGCGGAGTAAGGCTCCAGTGGTATGCAGGAGACTAGAGTAAGACGTTTTACCCTTTATTCTTTAAAACACAATCAACGTTAAGTAGCAATTACACAAAAGGAGTATAGTCACCACACAGTCCAGATTTCCGTGCTCCTTCACAGTTCTCACACACAGCAGCCAACCTTCTCGGCAGTCCGCAGAGTATAAGAAGTTGGAAGATTGATGAAAATACCAATGAAACTAGAAGCCGGATGATCGATTAAAATATTACATAATAAAAGTCAAACTAGAAGTTGGAATTGCGATGAAAATATATCGTGTTAGTGCCTATTTTATTCCCGTATATGAGCGATTAAAACATTTCAAAGTAAAACTCGAACTAGAAGTTGGAAGATTGACGAAAATATTCACGAAACTAGAAGCTGGATAATCGATTAAAATATAACTGAAACTAGAAGTTGGATGATTATTTATTGTATTATTGTATTAGAACTTTTCAATGAAATAATTTCCGACGCTAAAACCCAGGATTACCCTAGTTTCATTGATATTTTCATCAATCTTCCAACTTCTTGTTCGAGTTTAACTGTGAAACGTTTTCATCGCTCATGCAATGTAAATAGTTTCGGACGCTAAAGCCCAGGATTACCACCAAGACTTTTGATCTCAAAACCAAGACCAAGACCATGACTTTTAAAAACAAACTACTTGTATTCGATGGAGCGACACTGGTGGCACCTAGCGAATGAAATTATTATTAAAAAATTTTTAGCCTGTGAATTCACCAGGTATTTTGCATCATAGTATCAGAGGGAATGCGAAAATTACAGGACGATAGCAATAATATCACACACTAGTAAAATATTACTGAAAATAATTCACAAAAGAATGGAAAGCACAATAGAGAGGGAACTTTCCGGTGAACCAGGCTGGTTTTAGGAAATCACGAGGAACTAGAGACCATATTGCCAACTTAAGGTGGATAATGGAACGGCAAAGGGAGTATGGACAAGAGGTGCACATCTGCTTCATTGATTATAGTAAGGCATTCGACTGCATTAACCACGATTTAATGTGGAAAACCCTACTTGAGATGGGAATTCTGAAACACTTGATATGGCTATTAATTAAGGGGACTATATGAAGATCAGATAGCGGTGATAAGAACAGGATACGGAGACACTGATAAATTCAATATCAAGAAAGGGATGAGACAGGATGCATTTTGTCTCCATTCCTGTTTAGCTTATATATGCTGAAAGAATAATGAGAATGGCGGAAATGGAAGGGGCAAAAGAGGGAGTAAAAATTGCGGGAAGGACATTGAATAATCTTAGATATATGCGGATGATACAACACTAATGGCAAAAAGAAAAGATGAGCTAATAGAATTAATAAGAAGGGTAAGGAGAGAAAGTGAAAAAGCTGGCTTATACTTCAACATAAAGAAGACAAAAGTCATGACAACTTGCAGCAGAATGGGATACTTTTAAGATTGACGGAGAAGAAATAGAGGTGGTAGAAAGCTTCACTTTCCTGGGATCATTGGTTGAAAAAGAAGGAAAATGTGATACAGAAATAAAACGAGGATTGCGATTGGGAAAGCTGCAATGATTGGACTGCAAAAGATATGGAAGGACAAGCATGTGAGCATAGATACAAAAAAAGGCTCGTGAGAGCCCTAATCTTTCCAACGGTTTTGTATGGTTGTGAGTCGTGGACAATGAGAAAGAACATGGAAAAAAAGGTCAACGCATGTGAAATGTGGATATGGAGAAAAATGTTGAGAATATCATGGACAGAGAAAAGGACGAACGAATCAATACGAGTGGAGATTGGTGTCGAGAATGATGAGTCATTAAAACAAAAGGCGACAAGATCGAAGCTAGGATTCTTTGGTCATGTTATGCGATCTGATGGGCTAGAAAAGGAAATGATGCTGGCTTGTGGTGAGGGAAAAAAAGACGGGGTCGACCAAGGAAGAAATGGATGGATGAGATTCACGATGTAACTGGCATGAATTTGGAAGAACTAAATAATTAAGGGACCTGACTTCGAATAGGAAGCAATGGAGAATGTTTATCATGACGATCGCTAGAGCTCCAGAAGTTGACAGCACAAGGTGACAAGGTGTGTATCAGTTAACTAGCGCCACATCGCGAATGGAAGATGAGTTATTTTTGTGATTAAGATTGGAACAGAATTTTGCATTGACGAAGCAAGGTGTTGGAAGCAAAAAATCAAACTTGACCTTGGCATTCTAATATAACCCCTAAACTTCTATAGCGCCACTACATAATGCTCAAGGTATCAGTTGATGGTTTCTATCATGATGTAAAAGTAGCTATGTTTACATCCTATATATATAGTTTCTAGTAATCAAAATTGTTGTGTAAAATACGTCACCGTCTACAAAATGACGTCAGAAAAAATATTTGAGAACAGAAAACCCTTTAATCGTTAATCGTCGAATCGAAATTTGTGCCTTAAATTTGTTATAAAATACTCACCGACCCTACAAGTCAACTTTAAAAAAATGGTAATCGTATTATAGGCTACTGATTTTTCTAATATAACATAACATAGCATAACAAGGGTTTTAAGTGGTTCAGAAGACGTGTAGTCTGTGTTAGAACCACTGCATGCTCATGAGTAGTCCTATAATCCGACGAGTTCTGTTTTAAGTCAGAGAAAAGTGCTTCTGAATCGTTGCATCGATTTCCCTTCGACTGTTTACGAACTATGGCACTTAAATCTCTGCTATTATTATTATAATCGTTTTATGTTGCTTAATATTGTTGAGCAGCAGGTTTATAATTTGTCGGCGTTTGTTTTTAGCGTTACATTGACCTTTGTAAATATTACAAATGATTTTAAGCGTGATGTTTTTCTGTCCAAAGAGAATTTTATTGTTAAAATAATAATTCGATTGTCCTCAGACTCCTCACAGATATAATAAAAACACAATGCATCTGTTTCGTGGAATCAACTGAACTACAGCTCGTCGCACCACGTTTGAGCGCGTTTTGTTTTAATGATTGCGCTATATAAATTTCCAAGTAGATGAGGCAATTACGTAAACAAAAGAGTCTTGGACCAGATGACATTGTTACCTAAGTCAAAACAGATTTCAAGATGCCGTCGACTTGTGTGAAAGTTTTTACGCGAAAAGTCTTGGAAACGATGAAGAAATTCAATCTTATTTCGTTCATCTTGGACGAAATCGAGAGAAGAAGCCGAATAAATGGATTCAGTACATCGCAAAGAAAGGCATCAGGACTTCCAGTGAGCATGTGGTAAGTTGGGGTCAGTCAACAGGGCTCTGACAGGTGATTAGTTTTTATCTCAACAGACTTAGAAAGTACCGTATGTAGGTAAAACATGGCCCGTTTCACCCCTCTTCAAATGGGCAAGCAGAGCGAGTGGTTCAGTCATTCAAAGAAGCTATGATGAAATCGGAGAAAAGCACCTGTAGTCTACAGCACAGGGTATCTCGATTTCTTTTTACCTATCACATAACTCCACACACAGTTACAGGCATCTGTCCAGCTGAATTACTGATGAATCGAACACTTAGAACCAGATTCAGTATTGTCTTCAAAGAGATTTTAAATTAGGAGATAAAGTATATGCTTGGAATTCTTCTGCACATGTGGATTCAGGGCAAAAATGGACACCAGGTGAAACTGTCGAGCTTACTGGGCCAGTTTCTTTTAAAGTACAGTCAGAGACGGGGTCCATTATTAGAAGGCATGTTGATCACATTCGCAAAAGTTGGCGAGAGACACTGGATGTTCCTGAAGGGATGGACAAGCATCCAGGCATTCTATACAATTGTCGAGGGAATGAGGCAACAAGAAGGACTGAAACTTCAACACCAAAAAGCATGTTACAAAAAAGCATACCACAGTACGCTCAGAGAATGTCGCAGAACAACACACCAGAGTTCACTCCTCAGAACAATCAACTGTCAGAAACAGCACCTGAGAGGTTTGGGCAGCTACCAGAGTACACTTCTCCGGACAATCAGCCTCAACTATTGGAAGACGCACGTGCAGTACCTGAGCGACGTTCTGAGAGGTTAAGGAGGGCCCTAAAGTATCTCGAGGACTTTGTTGGTACATACAGGCCATAATAAAGCCTGTTAGACATTTATTTTGGAGTTGAGGGGCAGTCTACCCCAAACTTCAGTTCATATTATTATCACAGTTAAATGTTTAACATTTTTGCCTAAAGGACATTCTTTAGTCCATAATATTATTACATTTAGATGTTTACATTTAGGATTAAAGGACATTCTTTAGGATTTGAAGAGTGAGTGTTAACCCTTAACTTTGGGGAAAGCAATGTAGTATCTATCGACTATAAATGATCCCGGTTGGGAATCAGCATCTTGTAAGAGATCTAGTCAAGACAGCCATGTTGTTGGGCCATAAATACATAAATGTTACAGTTATCGAATAAAATTTTAACCGGATAGCCATGCTTTGCAACATTTCTGTGGTTGATGAGTCTGTGCGAAGCAACGTGAAAACAGAAAATTCTTACTTCAGAAAACACCCTGGTATTAATCAGGTTGAAATTAAATCTCAACTTGAAACACCCACCCAGCAGCCAAGGTTCGACAGGCTTCACAGATGACAGACTACCGACCGATGTTGGTCATCCCTGTGTTATCCAGGGTGGCGAAGCGTGAAATTGTCCATGAATACATCTATACCATCGTCATAACGTCTCTGAAGTCACTGCTCTTTGCTGACCAAAAGTCACCCCAAAATTAAAATTTTAATTGAAATAACACCTGGTGCAGTTTGCTTTGTTTCGAAATATTGGGGTGGTATAGTTTTAGTCGCGAGAATTTGCATAACCTGTTCAACATTAAAACCCTTTAGAAGTTGAATTTTGTGTGGTTTAATAGTGCTAGAGTCCCGGGCCGTAGCCAGGATTTTGTTTCGGGGGGTGTTTTCTGTTTCGGGGGGTGTTTTCTCGTCCTTAAGCAAGCCGACATGCAACCGAGTTAACTGACCAAGGGTTTTGTAGTTAGTAAATGCATTATTTCACTTTTACATTATTCAATTTGGGGGGTTGTTTAAACACCAAAAACACGCCCCTAGCTACGGCCTTGCTAGAGTCTATTTGTTATGTCTGTCTACTGTACGTATGATTTTCACAAGAATGTTACTGCTTCTGCTGGCTTAAGTATAGTTAATCGCTTTCATTTCTTTCAGTCTGCGCAACGTCATCCAGGTTTAAGCAAACCAAAGTTTCATATGGCTTCTGTGTGATTCTTTATCACCATGAGTTGGTCTGGGAGTGTTCTGATTAGGTATTAAATTGTAGGGTGCTGTATCAGTCCTCTGAAAGAATGAGTGAATAACTGTAAAAGAAATACACATGCACATTTTCACTTGGTTTTCGGGATGTTCCACCAATCACAGTGGCCCTAACAAGTGTACTCCGACAGACCAACTGATACTAAACAACAAGCATGTACGCTACTTCTGATTCCTGAGACTGACTGGTCACCTACCACAGAAAATCACGATGGTCATTTCTTGGTTTTTGTGAATGGAATTGGTTTGGTGTAGGATATCTCTATGTATCTGCAAGTTTTTGCAGCTTTATATTGTAATAGATCCATGTTTTTCATCTACAGGAAATTCAATTGTAAATTTTAAGTATGTGAGAGTAATTCTTCCAGGTTAGGATATGTGTATTTCTGCATTTATATAGCTCATGAGAGCAGTTCATGTGTAATACATTCTCTGGATGTTTTTTGTCAACAGAGTTCTTGCGTCATCCTATCCTCCTTTAATGCACAAGTAAGAACTCAAACTCTGTCTATGCATAGGGTAGCTACTGGAAAATTTAAACTCATAAGCAGAATGTGCTCCATAAGATAACACTTCATTGACATCATTTGTAATTAAAAGACAGTTACAGTTACAAACGAGAAGAAACTATACCTCAGATCACTGAACTAAAATTCTAGTGGAAATAAAACTTGAATCATAATTTTCATTAGTTATAGGAATGAAGCAAGGGATTCCTTTTTTTCGTTTGATATGTATTAATACCTAGATTATGTCACCATGTATATAAATTTCCTTGGCCAATTTTTGTGTTTAATCTAGGCTTTTTGAAGACAGAGAGATGAATTTGCTTAATAAATCCTTAAAGTAAATGAATTTTTGTTTTCAATTCAGGCCGTTATGAAAGCTGACATGCGCATGCTGTGTGGTAGGTCATGTTATAGCTCCTGTATTATTGAAATGCTGAGTCAATGCTGATTTAATTCATTCGTAGTTTGAAATG
This sequence comes from Allolobophora icterica, assembly GCA_963556255.1. Taxonomy (NCBI): domain Eukaryota; kingdom Metazoa; phylum Annelida; class Clitellata; order Crassiclitellata; family Lumbricidae; genus Allolobophora; species Allolobophora icterica. Next base: position 44,409,711 of record OY744606.1, on the reverse strand, counting down.
TGGCTTATTCTACCCATAGTAGTACTGTTGCCCTTCTGTCTTACTGTGGTAATGCCATGTTCATCATTGTCTGATGATGTAGAGCGGGATGAGAAACTGAGTTCTCATGTGTTTTGATGGTATTTGCAATAGTCTAGTAGTTATAGTGCTGGTCTGTCAATGAGGAGATTGTGGATTTAAATCCCCAAATTGTTAGAAATATGAGTTGTCAGCTGCATTTAGCTCCTTAGCCAACAGTACGCTGTAAGTATGAGGTCAGTGGAAGATCAGACAGAGGGAGGGTGTTGGCCACTTGTTCTTGATGGCGATTTTGGCATAGAAATTCTAACAATGGTGATGAGGTTTGCTAAATTCGCTTTGGCTGACAGAATGAAGTATGATGGTTGAATTTGTTTCCAGCATGTCATGGCGAGTTGTTGGACTTCAGATACCTTGTGAAAGAGAACAGGGCAGTTGCCCAGTACAAAGACCACAAAACTGCAAAATACGGTATATTCAAGCAATTGTATTTGATCATATGGAAAGTTATCCTGTCATTCACAACTGAAGCTAATCTTTCACACCTTACTCTGTTTCACCTGACCGGTCCTACACCATACTCTGCCATTGTGAGGCACTTGAAACTTGCTATAAAACTGTGAGATTTATCTGTGAGATTGTTATCTGGCAATATTTGACCAACAGATGCATAAAAAATGTTGGAGTTTGATTCCCTGTCCTATTGTAGGTGTTTTCACGGTTGATACAACTGTATAAGTTGTAAGTTGTCAACTAATATGGGTAACAAATTGTGTTGGTTTTGTAGCCGCAAAGCAGCTGAGCTTTGCAATGCTCAATCGAAGACTATTCCGGGTAGAGATCAGCAGATTTGATCAGATCTTTATGGTAGGTCAAGTGAACGACAACTTCTGCATTTTGTCATCTACCGGCAGTGCTTTTTTCCGGCTGGAACGCGCCAGAACAGCTTTCCAGCACCTTTTTTCAGCTACTAAAAATTATTTATTTATTTTAATGATAAAAACAATGATTCAGTTATTTTAATTTAATTTTAATTTCAGTGTTGTGAACTGTTTTCAGTGTTCATTGAGACCCCTCTCAACCACCAATCCCGTTTCTCTCGGGATTTTAGCCCTTCCATAATTGTTCAGTTCTGGAACCTATTGTTCAGTTCTGGAACCTTTTTTCTTTTATCCAGGTTGTCATCTATGGCAAGTTGATTGTCAGAAAGTAATGACCCTATATATGTTTAGGTGTTTGAAAGTATGGTGCTGTTGTAGTTTTCCATTCTTCTTATTTAGTCCTAAGGGAAGAATTGATTATTTGTAAATGGCAGTCATCAAATGAGCTTCAGGAAAGAGCTCTTCTAATAAAAGCATTGTTCTCCTAGAACAGAGAGTCAGTATACAGTGAAAACATATGGATGGATCTGATTTCCTAATGGAACCACTGCAACCTCGTATTTCCACAGCCTGTTTTCTGTTCAGGGGGATTGTGAGATTGACAGACCGAAAGATTTTTTGAATGAGCCACATGCGGCTGCCCTTCTTCAACCTAATCGGATGCAATCATGGGATTTTCCAATATTCGAACTCGCCGAGAAAATTCCAAAGAAGACGCTAAGCTTGGTGAGTATCATATACTTTTTCTGTTCTGCTGTTTATTTGTGAGTTTGTAATATGCAAATTTACGACTGCAGCGCCGTTATTCATTTTACACATTTTATTATGAAAATTATGATGCTCCAGTTCTGTCTAATCTAATCTGTATACTGACTCTTCCCTTAGGACTAAATAAACTCTTGAAGACACTTGAAGACACTTAGGAGCTCCTGTAGGCCCATCCAAGACACTTAGCATCTTCCCTATCCCTATCTGTAATTTGCTGCGTTATTGCCAGCAAAGCTTGATTTCAAGAATTAAATGAATATACATACATAATCCAATCTAATGATTCTCTGCTATGCTGAATTTTAAATCATATTCCAGTGAAGATGCCCAAGAGAAGTCCATTGGAAACCCCCTTTCTAAGACATTCTTCATAAATTGTCATGGCAAATTGGTTTAAAGCCAATAAATTATCTCTAAATTTAAATAAAACAAAGTATATTTTATTCTAAACTAGACCAAATACTTAAATGCCAAATTGGAATCTTTATGTATAACTCGACCAACAAGTTACTACCGCAGGAATATTCAAGTCTATTCGGGTTGAACTCTCAGGTGCATTCCCATGATTAGGTGTGCCTATGCCAGAACCAATATTCATGGTTTCTCCATGCCCTGCAGGGGTCCCTTGGTTTGGAATGGTATCCCTCTAGCTGTTAAATCTTGCCCTAGCCTAAGCATGTTCAAACATAACTTAAAAGTCTGGCTATTAACTGACAAGGTTCTAATTGAAAAGTGAGTTGGCAATGTTTTGTGGATTTTTTAGCTTCCCTCCATTTATTATGTATCCTTGTTTCTTTAGATAATTCGCTTCGTTTCTTGGTCCTGTATGGTCCTGTTCTGATGAGTACCTTTCTATCTACCTCCCAAGTATATTAATTAAACTCGAAGTTATTATTAGTTTCTGTTATCTTGATATTCATCTAACATCTAACTACATCCTTCTGGGTCTCCCTTTGTGCCCCTTAACTTCACTAGAACACTTTTAATAATGTACACACATTATTATTATTATTAAACTCATTTCTACAATACGCTATTATAGCTTAGTAGTAGCTCCTCCTCCAATTACTTCTTGCAAACTACTCATATTCATATGCTATACTTACTTAGATTTTCTTTATGATTCTCATTGATGTTATTTAAGTGTTTGTAGTTATGTACCTAACTAGCTTCGAAACTTGTTGTGCAATGTGACTGGGACCAATAAACGTTGTGATTGATTGATTGATTGATTGATTGATTGATTGATTGATTGATTTATTGATTGATTGATTGATTGATTGAAAAGTTAAATGATGCAAGTTGCTGTTGATCAACAGAATATAAATGTACATACATTCAAAGAAGTTCTTTCAATTGGTTTACAGCTGGCTTACAATATCTTTGAGACACTTGGATTCTTCAACAGATATGACATTTCACCAGTCAAATTTCTGAATTATTTTAGTCAACTGGAGCGTCATTATGGAGCGAATCCATGTGAGTGCACTCAGCAGAAATTTATTGTATTTTTCTGTCGTACTTCTTCTTGGGTGATGTTTATCTTTCAGTCTGTTGGCTTAAGTCGGCATACAGGCAACTGTGCAGATGCTAATGTGATCAGAGATAAAATGGGTATGTATAATAGATACCACTGTTATGACAAGTTAAGGCTTACTTACCTTGCCATCAAATTGAGAATTTTGTATACCATTTTTACAAGAATACATTTCCCATTTTATTAGTTCATTGATGCCATGACCTGTTTTAATTATGGCTAAAAGCAAACTAATTCATTGATGAAGAGTTGACTTCTTGATACTGACCTGCTTTGCTTGCCATCAACTTTGGCATTTGAAGGGCTGCTTGTATCTGTGCTTTTGTCTACCATCTCACTGGATCTGTGGATTTAAGGTAGAGCAGGCTGAAATACTTAAGTGAGCCTTGCATCAGACTGAACCTGTTAGAACTGTCCCATGTTGCACAGATGAACAATAAGTTGCTGAGTCTCTGTGTTAAATAAATACGGTTTAGGATGTAGTCAAATGTTGAAGAGCTATTCTTTATGTGCATACAGATTTAACTGCATCTAGAGGCTTTTTGTGTTAGTTAAACACACATGTCAGTTGGACAGGTGCTTGTCAGGTTTAGCCTTTTGAAAAGTGGCAGTGCTCTGCCTTTAATCTTTCATTCACATCCTGTTGGTGTTCATTTGGGAAGCTGAGGACTGGGAAATCCTGCAGGTTGTCATTGTGACTTTAAAAATACAGGGAAAGCAGTTTTAATGAAGATGCATAGAAACAATGAAGAAAATGAGAATACTGTAACACAACCTACTTCTTGGAGCAATTCTCATTTTCTCATTTACTAGTTTGAAACACAGTCCTGCTGGTTTGTAATTTCAGGAAATGTGCATGAAATTTTATGAGCACTTTGTCTTGCTTTGGACAACTAGACCCAGTTTAGGTGGAAATTGTGTAATTTGACCACAGTTTTGGTTTTCTTCAGTGCACTTGCTTTTGAGAAACGTGATGATTTTCTGGTTCTAGATCACTGTAATCTACATGGGGCTGATGTGTTGCAGTCAAGCTACAGCCTGATTATGCAGACTATTCCAAGCCTGAAAGAAGACCGAAGAGGTGATGATTTTAAAAGTGCAGACACTGGTTGGTTCAGTGATTTAATATTGAAAATAGAATATGGCATCCTTTTAAGATTAAGTAAATGTGTAAGGTTTCTGTTCTACTAGCTGCCCTTAACATACTGATCCATAAAAGGAATCATTGAGCACAGTGTATGGCCTGTGCAAGACTGACCATCTGCCCTTATATACCTTCACTGAGAATATGAAGTCGCTAACACTCCATACCTATGTTGTCCCTTGATGTCAACTAAAAGCGAGTGCTTTTCTTTTTAGGAAGCTGTCAAAAATTTGCTCTGTCATGATTGGCCTTTAGATGATGGTGCTTAATAGAAAAGTGTAATAATTCTGTGATTATGCTGTTGTTAGGTCCCATTATATTTTTATAAAAAGAGCTGTCTAGAGGTATGATTAAAATGGTTTTATTTACACCATAATAGAATATACAGAATCTACCTTTCACAGCATCACTCTTCAGTTCACCAAAGAGGTACCAACGGTAGACAGACACGTGCAACTTCTTCGCCAGCATAAGAAGAAGTGGCACTCACAGTAACTCTTCTTCATGGAAGAAGAGCACTCCTAGTATGAGCCTCAGACGACACACGATAAACAGCAGCGCTGTTGGCCTCAGAGGGCAACGAGACAACGAGCTTTGAAAATGAGTTTGTCTTGTGCTCTCCTATATAAATTCTACATACAACTGAAAGCTTGACGGGCCACTTAACTACCCGAAGATCCACCTGGATCGGACATCAGAAAAGCAACACTTAATTATCTCTCGATGTCTCTTTATGTAGCTTAGGTCACTCCCTCTAAGGAACTTCGCGTAAGACGGATGAGAACCCGCTTTGGCGATCGCGCTTTCTCAGCGGCTGGCCCCAGATGCTGGAACGGTCTTCCTCCTGCCCTGCGAACGGCTAACACAATTGACTCCTTCAACTCCGGACTCAAGACTTACTTGTTCTCTAAGGCCTACCCTGCTGTTAGTTGATTGTGAAGCGCCCTTGCTGTGTTACGACACCATATAAATTGTCATTGTTATTATTATTATTATTATAACTGGTCAAGCGTAAAGAGGATAACCGAGAGTTCATATGAGATAAGAGGGCAGCATGTGACACTGTATACTTCTGTGCGAATGTTGCAGAACCAGTCACCAAGGATAGGGACTACTTGTCCAGGCACCTGCTTCCACTTGAACAAATGGCTTTGTGCCTTTCGGCTGCTGCCCACGATTTTCGGCATCCTGGACGAACAAATGCCTATTTGATTGCAACGGGCGATGAATTGGTTAGTCTTTTCGGAATACTCAGTCACTGCTATGCTTCTAATCTAATCTCATGACTTCTTTTGTGCCATTCTCATAAAGCATTATAGTCGGTGGCCGTTTTGCTCTTACTATACCTACAATCCAGTACCAATGTGTGAGTGGCATGCAGGTCATCAAGTTCATTGTCGCTGGACAGTTTATAAAAAATGCTATGCAAATGTTTTTTAGATTACATTACTTGAATTTTGAGACAGCTACAGCTTTCTGTGAGTTAATGTAGTGCGAGTAAATGTTTGTGGTATCGCTCAGCTAAAAAAAACTGCAAATAAACAAGAGAGGTTTAACACACTGATAGAATCTAAGCAAGTACATTAAACATTTTTTCTCATGCATGAAGCATTAGCCTGTGGCACATTTAACAGGTGTAGTAACAAATGCAGTTAGATTCCACTGGGACAGTGAAGCTATCTAAATGAAAATACAATCCTGCATTTCTCTTGTGAATCTCTTGCGCATCTAAGGAGAAGAAGCACAGGGTCCAGTTTTATGACACCCCATTTGTTAGCATACTTGATTTGTAGTAATACTAATCTCTGTCTCAAAGGCTAAACAGTTGAACAATGAGGTGTGATGAGTAAAGATAGCATTGCATGGCATCTCATTGTATTTAGACACTTAATGTGGCATCTTTTGAATGCCTTGCAAAGTGCTGCCTAATTGGTTTTAAGCTTGTTAAGAGTAAAAAGTCCATCTGTAAGCATATTATGCTCAGAAAACTACAAAATCACCACTAATGGTATTCTTAATCTGGTCTTAATGTTGTGCGTAGGCACTCATTTACAACGATCAGTCGGTACTCGAGCAGTATCACGCAAGCGAGTCCTGGAAGCTGTTACTCGAGTCACGTAACAACTGGGTAACAAACCTTGATAAGAATGATTTCGAAAGGTTAAGACAGCTGGTTGTAAAGATGATACTCGCAACCGATCTTGCACACCATACGAATCTTGTGCACAAATTTAACGAGAAGGTAACGTGGAATCTGATTCAGCACATTTTTACATTTAAATGTATACTCTTCTTAGTTACCAATAAGTTGTTACAACTTGTTATTGAAAGCACCATGTGCTTATTAGGCCTAAATGCATTTATATTTTATTAAATTTTTATGCATATAGCAGCTGGTTTTTATCGCATTTATTGTATTGTATATATGTGCATATAGATGTGTGTGCATGATTGAGTATACATATATATGGTTTGTTTGTAGGAGCAAATGTATGGATTTATGCATATATATATATGTAAATGCTAAAAGTTAAGTTTGTTGATGATTTCTTTTTGATCATGGTGAAAGCTTAATTACAACTGATGATGAGCAGAATAATAGGACTATGGAAGAAATTGGATTTTTTCCACATTTAAAACTTTGTCATTGATTTCACCTCCTCATCTATAAATTGAAAGTTTAATTTAACGATCAACGAAAGAACGATTTGTTTTGATTTCATGTATTTTTCTTTGTAGTGTTCCGAAGGTTTGGACTGGAAGACGGAAGGAGATCGTCAGTTGGTGTTAAGCATGATAATCAAGATGGCGGACTTGAACAGTCCATGCAAGGAATGGAACATTCACTCAACGTGGACTGATCTGATTCACGAGGAGTTTTTCAACCAGGTAACTTCAGCATTCAAGCATAATTATTTGAGTAGTCAAATGATTGACATGGGTAATTTGACTGTAGGTGTTAGGCATTGATTGATTAATTGATGATTTGATTTATTGTTTATTCATTAATTTTTTAAAGCTTTTTTATTGAATAAGCTAGCTGGTTTTTTAAGCAGATGGTTCCAATTGATGTATTGTTTTGTTGTAGGGAGATGCAGAGAGGGCCCGTGGGATGGAGGTTTTGCCCTACATGGACAGACAACACTGTCAGATGGCCAAGAGCCAAATAGCTTTCATCAATGGGTTGGTCCGTCCTCTGTGCAATTCATTGGAATTTGCTGGTCTTCTTCCAACTGGTCGTCATCCAGGTAAAACTGGAGAAGGTGTCTTCTCATCAGACTATACTAACAGTATGTTATTAGCTGACTGCTTTTCATTTTGATATTGTGGTTAGAATATATATAATAATAATCTTTTCTTTAATTAAGCGCCTGCAAATGCACTGCGCTGTACATTGAACATACATATAGCAGAAACGGCAGCCACGCAGGGCGCATTACATACATGTATTAAGTAGAAGCACATGATAACAGTTTTACAGGAGTCGAATTTAACTGTATTTAAGTGTTCTGTCAGTGGTTTGCTGTGGTTAATTAAGATCCTATGACCTTGAAATCACACTTCTGATGGGTTTGCAACGTGCCTGATCTGTGCCAAGTTCTACAAGGACAATTTCTTTGAGGTCAATTCTAAGTAAAATATTTCAAAATCTCAATCCACTTAAGAGAACTAGTCAAGATCATCGATGCCTCAGATACCTGGGATGTGCTAAGCAACATATGAAAACTTGTTGAGAAGACAGAAACTGGTTGCAAATTTGAAAGCCATAAACCGACAAAACCTAACAACAACAAAAACACCCAACAACAACAAAAACACCCAACAACAACAAAAACACCCAACAACAACAACACCCAACAACAACAACAAAAATTTCTATGGTGCCGTAACACAGCGGCACCCACAACTTAAAGCTAACGTCAAGCGGAGTAAGCCTTATTATTACCATTATTGTTATTAATAATCAGGTCTTTATAATGCATTAACTATGATTCAAATTGAAAGTCCAGGTAACTGCTGGAGAAAAGATAAATCATCAGTTGTTTGTGAAAGGAGTTAAGATAAGCAGAATGCGCTGCAAAGCTATTTGTAACGTATTGCAACATGAGGAACAGTATACAAAAAAAGCAGAGAAATCACGAGTCTTGCTTTCATAAGTTGGGACCAGGTCTCGGGCCTGGTACCAGTACCAGACCTGAGAACAGTTGTCTTTGGCAGATTAAGTGTGTAAAGCACACGTCAGCTACTTTAGCTGATTGGGAATATTATTAGGTTCAATGACAATCAACTGGATAAACAAACTTCAGCTCATCAGGTCATTGTCCGTTTAGATAAGAAACATATTTATTCCATAGATTATGTCGTAAATCGCGTGACTGCATGTGCTTTGATTTCATGTATGTATATATGTGTGTATGTTTGTATGTATGTATGTATGTATGTATGTATGTAATATGTATGTATGTATGTATGTTTGTATTTATTCAAATTTCCAGAATTAATGAATGACAGATATTTAATATCTGTGCTACTTTATCGGTTTTGGTCATTGTGAGCTTAACTGTGGTTTTTGTTCAACCTTTTCTAGTGAAGAGTCTGATGACCGAGAACTTAGAGGAAAATGTTAGACTGTGGACGATGTTCGATACACCTTTGCCACCCGAGGTTTGTAGAAGAATGTTACACTCATGCAGAGTGTATGAAGAGTATCAGTTTTCTCTGTCAACACCTAAGAGTATCTTAATAACATTTACTTGTTATTAATTAACCTGTCTTGCATTGTATGTTTTTAGCAACTTGAAAAAGTGCTACCCTATTTGATACTAAAGTTTGCAAACAGCTGTTTAGCATTAGTTATGAAGTCACTTACTTTAGAGAACCTTTTAAATACTTCACCATGTGCAATGCAATAATGATAAAAAAAATGCCTATTTGCGCCTACATTACTTACTTACACATATCAAACCTGCTTAAATTCGTTAGCAAGCATGCCTAATCTCTTTCAACTGCGAATTTAGGTTCGACAATAAACCTGATCATAATTAACTTTCAAATATGGATTAACCTAAGCACAAGCAGTTAACTTAAAAGAGTCATTTTATTAAGCATCGCTAAGCATCAGTCGATGGCGCTGAGCAATTGTGAGCGAAGGAAACTTTTTTCATTCGTCTATCCATCCATCATGCAATCCAGTGAATTTATTTACATACCGGTATGTACTATTTACTTGTCATTTTGTTTGTTTACGATCTAGGACAACAACTGGTGAAGGAGGAGAAGAAAGGCAAGGACAAAGGCACCCAGTTACACATCATAAATGGCTGGCATACATATATATAAATCAAAGCCTATCGTCTTTTATAAATAAGTCAAATAAAAATGCCTCTTGTAGAAACGTTTTGGATGTTGGTTGGCTGTTGAGTTTTCATATTCGTTCCCACTAGCATCAATAGTCTCGCTACTCTTCTCAACGTCGATAGCGATGAGACTAGAGAGCTGATTGAGAGATATCGGCTACTTGGAGAAATGACTCGGACATGGGGGAAGTGGATTACATGCAAGCTAAACATGCTTCTACTTCAGTTTGTGATGATCCTGAGGGGGAACATACTTCCAACTTCAAACCTTTGCTGCTGACGCTGCATCCGAAAGCGTCGATCTGGGACGTGGAATTTCTGCTGGATTCCAAGTTCTCTATGTTATCATATTGGTCGCTATTGCTGTAGTGGCACGCAGGAAATACCTAAACAGCATTGAAACTCAAAATGCTCATTATAAAAAGAAATTCCTAAAGAAGTTCCTCAAGAATCACAGTAAGAAAATCCAAAACAATGCAATTCGGAGACGAGCGAAAAAAAGGAGAAAGGTGAAACTAAATCAGATAACTCTTCTGCCGAGCACGCCACAATCAGAGCAGGATATCCAGATGCAGGTTTTGTGTAACCATCAACCAATATCTTCCTTTTGATCGAGGAGGTTCATGGTCAAACGTCCTCAGCAGCTGACCATTGGGACACGATGAAAGTGCATGCTGCCGTGTAACCAGCAAGTCTGTTAACTTGCACTTCACCCACTGACTGACTATAACCACGCCTCATATATGCATTTCTGTGTGATTTTCGTAATAATAATAATAATAATAATAATAACAATAATAGGCATAATAAAAAATAACAATAGGCATAATAATAATAATAATAATAATAATAATAATAATAATAATAATAATAATAATAAAATATTAATAATAATGATGATGATTTTTTTTTCATACCTCCTATATCAACGGTGTGAGACCATAGGCTGGACCCCCCCCCGAGTTATTAGGGTACATCATTTTCTAAGTAGCAATCTCAACAGGGCAAGCTGTGAATGAACTTCAGAGTGACTTTAAATAATTGAATTGACATAAAGCCAAAGGACTTGCAAACTGAATGGCAGTAGAACAGCTAGCTCATCAGTAAGACTGGGCCCTTAAGCCAGCAAAGTTTGCCTGAGTAGCTTAGTGTGCATAGGAGGCCACACTAATTAGTACTGTATCTTGTAAGATCTAGTACTCTCTGTATGCTTTTAAGATGCTTTGTGAAATAAATGCACCAAAATTTGATTAGAGTGCATTGCGGTTTGTTCCATGTAATTTTAGGTTTTATAAATTCTGTACAGATGTCGAATTTCTCTTAGTTGTGTTCAATGTTAGTATGTTCAAAAGTTAAGCATTAATGAAATGTTATGTCATGTTGTTTGAGTCATTGTTGTTAGAATGTTGCTGGTGTTCTGTCTTGTGTTATGTAGTATAAACCTTGCTGTAGTTTACATTCATGTGTTCTGAATGATTAGTAAATATAATTGGCATAAAAACATAAAATATTTGCAAGTCGTTGTAAAGAATTTAAATGTTTGAATAACTATTGCACATTATTTATGGTTCATCTAAATTTTAAAATGGGATTAAGACTGATCCTTCAGGATAAAAACTTAGGTTATAACAGGTTGGTGTAAAAATATCTGAGGGCAATTAAGAAAGATGGGAAGATGGCAAACGGAATGTGCACCTTATCAAATCAGTGTAATCCCATCTTGTTTCCTGTAATCAGTTAGTACATGTAATTATTATTTTATTGTTTTTGTTAAGCATGTATAAAGAAATAAAGTTCTGATGAGTTGAATATAATATTTTATTGTTTTTCTTAATGAAATTAATAACTCAATAACAATTAACATTTATTGAAATGGGAATCTTGGATAATTCCACAAAATTTACAGAAGAATTGTCATCGCTTAGACCCATACCTCTAATCAAATTTTAATTGCATGATCTGCATCAACTTCTTTCTTTTTAGATGGGAGGTTAGCTGTAACTAGCTAACTGGACTATAAATATAGTCACATATATAAACATTTTAAATGCCAACTAGTCCAGATGATAACTAATTAATAAATATAACGGATCTTTAACGACCTTGTAGACACTACAAACCCTATCATGTGTTCTACACACGGCCAACTAAAAGGGCCTAATAAAAGGTCTTTGCCCCAGAAATCACATTACGCCAACCCTGCAACAACTATACTGGATTCCCATCCGCGCCCGTATCACCCTCGTACATGACGTCCGAGGTTATACTTCGCACTTCTCGGTCACAGGACCTAGAATGGAAGCGCTTCGGGTTACGGTCAGTGTAGCCTCTGTATTTTGATTTAAATTTCAGAATTTGTACAACTGATTTCCTATAATTCAAGGCTTGGTCCGAATAAGATACTTCAGCATATTGTATTTTCACGTGTATTTTGATTTAACCTCCTGAGACCCAACATGAAACAAGCATGAATTTTAAATTTTTTTTGCATTTCCCTATTGCATTCTAACTCAGATAAATGCATGAAAAGTTTAAAACACACAATGTAATGCTAACAGTAAAAATTGATATGTCCTAAAATTTGTACAATGGGTCTTAAGTGTCATTGTCCAAAAAATTGGACATGGTCTTCATGTCCAATTAATTGGACATTGGGTCAGAACAAAAACAGAAAGAAGTATGTCCAATATTTTGGACATACACAAACAGCTCTACTTTCCCAGCAAACTGTAACAAAGTTCCATAGGTTTATGTATTTCAGTGTCCATCACATTGTACTCTTTGTGAAATTCAGCAAAAAAGTTTTCTGTTCCGGTAAGACAGAGAAAAATGTTACAGCCCATGCATCGAATCATCGATTTTCCTTTGGAACCCATAAGTCCAACGCATTGCAGATTTTATATGTGCAACCTCTGGCATGTGTTTGGCTCCAGACAATCTATGATGAATAGGTGGAACTGGAATGTGGGTGGAGTCGATTTAATGGACCGGATGATAAGTTATTACAGAATGTATGGAAGAACCAAGAAATGGACTGTAAGATGCTTCATGCACTGTATACATATAGGGATATGTATAAGTATATTCTTTATTTTTACCGGCTGCAAGACGCACTCCGGTGTACATACAGCATATAAACAACTGTCATCAAATCAATATGAATAAAGCATTCTACATATAAAAGTTTTTTTCATGTTATTATCAACTATTGGTAAAACTCGGTCATGAGAACGGGGCCGGAGAGAATATGCCAACAGCTTTTTAGGTGGAAGTAGCTCGTGGAGGATATGGCCAGGATTTACTAGAACCGTCATAAACAGACGAGTGTCGGCTTTAAGGCACATTTGTTCAAAGGTTGGACTGTCACCGGGGAGGTATTTATGACGAATCAATCTCTTTATAACAGACTGAAGTTTACCCCTGTCCATTTGGCTCGCAAAGCCCCACCATGCAGGGGATGCATACAGCAAGTAAGCCACTTGACAGCTGGTGGTGTGTCTTCGCTGCTGTTATTTTCATCATCTTCCTCTTTAACACTGATGAATTTCTCTGCCAGATCCAAGCGAAAATCATTGTATTTCATGATATCTTTTCTTGCAAATTTCAACAGAAACTTGTCGTGGCAATAAGATATCCACGAGTTAGCCACCGCCAAATCCATGAAGTGCATGAAGCATCTTACAGTCCATTTCTTGGTTCTTCCATACATTCTGTAATAACTTATCATCCGGTCCATTAAATCGACTCCACCCACATTTGCATTGTACTGATTGCTGATGCCTGGTCTCGTAACAAATATGTATTTTTTCAAGTCTTTCTGATTGGGATGCTGCTAAACATTTTCGAAAATATTTTGAGCCTGAATAATTTAGAGTTTTCACTCGCCTTGTCACCACCTTGTGCTGTCAACTCCTGGAGCTCTAGCGATCGCCACGACACACATTCTCCATTGCTTCCTATTCGAAGTCAGGTCCCTTAATTAGTGCTTCCAGATTCATGCCAGTTACATCGTGAATCTCATCCATCCATTTCTTCCTTGGTCGACCCCGTCTTTTTTCCCCTCACCACAAGCCAACATCATTTCCTTTTCTAGCCCATCAGATCGCATAACATGACCAAAGAATCCAAGCTTCAATCTTGTCGCTTTTTGTTTTAATGACTCTTCATTCTCGACACCAATCTCCACTCGTATTGATTCGTTCGTCCTTTTCTCTGTCCATGATATTCTCAACATCTTTCTCCATATCCACATTTCACATGCGTTGAGCTTTTTCTCCATGTTCTTTGTCATTGTCCACGACTCACACCCATACAGAACCGTTGGAAAGACTAGGGCTCTCACGAGCCTTTTTTTGTATCTATGCTCACATGCTTGTCCTTCCATATCTTTTCCAGTCCAATCATTGCAGCTTTCCCAATCGCAATCCTTCGTTTTATTTCTGTATCACATTTTCCTTCTTTTTCAACCAATGATCCCAGGAAAGTGAAGCTTTCTACCACCTCTATTTCTTCTCCGTCAATCTCAAAAGCAGGGCTTTTTTTCAGCCGGAACGCGCCGGTACGGCGTTCCGGCACCTTTTTCAGCTCCTAAAATATAATTTATCTATTTTAATAATTAAAACAATAATTTAGTTATTTTAATTTAATTTAAGTGTTTTTGAACTGTTTTCAGTGTTTATTGAGACCCCTCCCAACCCCCAATCCCGTTTTTCTCGTGATTTTAGCCCGCCCATAATTGTTGCGTTCCGGCACCTATTGTTCCGTTCCGGAACCTTTTTTTCTAGAAAAAAAGCACTGCTCAAAAGTATCCCATTCTGCTGTTGTCATAACTTTTGTCTTCTTTATGTTGAAGTATAAGGCAGCTTTTTCACTTTCTCTCTTTACACTTCTTATTAATTCTATCAGCTCATCTTTTCTTTTTGCCATTAGTGTTGTATCATCTGCATATCTAAGATTGTTCAATGTCCTTCCCGCAATTTTTACTCCCTCTTTTGCCCCTTCCATTTCCGCCATTCTCATTATTTTTTCCGCATATAAGTTAAACAGGAATGGAGACAAAATGCATCCCTGTCTCACCCCTTTCTTGATATTGAATTGATCAGTGTCTCCGTATTCTGTTCTTATCACCGCTATCTGATCTTCATATAGTCCCCTTAATAGCCATATCAAGTGTTTCGGAATTCCCATCTCAAGTAGGGTTTCCACATTAAATCGTGGTTAATGCAGTCAAATGCCTTACTATAATCAATGAAGCAGATGTGCACCTCTTGTCCATACTCCCTTTGCCGTTCCATTATCCACCTTAGGTTGGCAATATGGTCTCTAGTTCCTCGAGATTTCCTGAAACCAGCCTGGTTCACCGGAAGTTCCCTCTCTATTGTGCTTTCCATTCTTTTGTGGATTATTTTCAGTAATATTTTACTAGTGTGTGAAATTATTGCTATCGTCCTGTAATTTTCGCATTCCCTCGCGTCGCCTTTCTTGAATATCGGTATGAAGATCGACTTCTTCCAATCATTCGGCCATTCTCCAGTTGTCCATATTTGATTGCATAATTTTGTTATTGTTTTTATCATTGCATCGTCCCCTGCTTTTATCAGTTCTATAGGTATTCCATCATGACCCGGCGCCTTATTATCTTTGAGTTGTTTTATTGCCCATTCTACCTCTGCTTCCACAACCTCCGGTTCCTTTTCATACCCTGTAACATCAATTTGCTCTTTTTTGACTCGTTTATCTATACTATATATTGACGTGCATGTTGACAATCTATGCACTGGTGCAAGACAATCAATGTATGCATTACGGATCCTGACAACTCATGGACTACTTGGCCCCTCAATGTACGATGTGGTGACAGCTACCACAGTGGCGAGGATGACGTACGCTGCGTCCGCTTGGTGGGGTTATGTGGGGCAGAGGGGACGTGAGAGACTACAGGCAATCTTTAGGAGACTGATTAAAGCTGGTTATCTTCCTGTGGACTACCCTAGATTCGAACAATTGATCCGTATTGCTGATTCTAAACTTTTCACGACCGTCCTTACATGTCCTACACATGTGCTTCATGTGCTATTACCTCCTGTTAAGCATACTGGTTATACTTTGCGACCCCGTGTTCATAATCGGGTTCTCCCGACTGCTGACAGTCTAGCTCGTAAATCTTTCATAATTAGGATGATTTTCACCGGAATATAGGCCTTAGTACTTTAACCTGGACGTGATATACATGTGTAAACCAAAATGCGGTTAGCAGTTGGATTAATAAAGGATATACTTACTTACTTACTTACTTATATAACTCTTCTGTGTATTCTTTCCATCTTTTCTTCATCTTCTCTTCGTCGCATATTACGTTTCCACCTCCTGTCTTCATTGAGCTCATTCTAGGTGTGAATTTTCCCGTTATTTCCTTTACTTTTGAAAACAATTCTTTAACTCTCCCTTTTCTTCCTTCATCTTCCATTTCTTTGCACATTTCATTTAAATGTTTTTCTTTATCTTCCCGAGCTTGTTTTTGGAAGGCACTATTCAGTGCCCTTACCTTATCTTAGTCGCCTGCTTTCTTGGCAGCCTTCCTGTCCGCTGCCATGCCCACAGCTTCACTCGACAACCAAGTTGTAGTTGTGATTTTCTTCTTCTTTGGGATATGTTTCTCAGCAACTTCAACTATGGCTTTCTTCATTCTCTCCCATGTGTTGTTCGAATCATCTTCCGCCTCTATCTCATCTCTCTCAAGTACTTCAAATCGATTCTTTATTTCCATCCTGTATTCCGGTGTAATGCCCTTGCAGTCGTATCTAGTCATTCGATCTCCTTTCTTCAGCTTTTTTAATTTCGTTTTCAGTGTTGCTACCAGTAGCTCATGGTCGGTAGGCCTACCACAATCCGCTCCTGGTCTAGTTCTCACATCTATTATCGTACTGTTCCATCTTTTATTTACCAAAATGTAATCAATCTGATTCCTATATTTCCCATTCGGTGACGTCCATGTGTACCGGGGTATAGTCTTCTCTTTGGCTGTTCAAAACATGTATTCATGATTCTCAAGTCATTCCCTTTGCAGAATTCAACAAGTCTTTCCCCAGCTTCATTCTGTTCACCCAGTCCATGAATACCCATTGTTCCTCTATCATCTCCTTTGCATTGCCCCACCTTCGCGTTAAAGTCCCCCATGGTTATCAGTACATCTCCTTTCGGAGTTCTATCCATTGTACTCTGCAAATCATCATAGAAACTATCGTGTTCTTCTTCTGTTGCTATCGATGTTGGAGCATATATCTGTATAATAGTTGTGTTCACCTTTTCTCCTCTAAATCTTACACTCAAGATTCTATCGCTCACCGTATCATAAGTTCATAACCCATTATCGCATCTGTACTTGTCTTATCACACATGATTGCAACTCCATTTCCTCCTCTCTCTTTTTGTCCTGACATTATTATCTTGTATCCATTCCAGCTGAAATGTCCTTGTCCTTTCCGTCTTGTCTCGCTTAATCCCAATATCGCTAAGTCCAATTTTTTCATCTCTCCTTGAATCACATCCATCTTTCCAGTTTGCATAGAACGTACATTCCATGTACCCAATTTCATCTTTTGACTGCAGCTCAGGTTGAGTCTTTTCCCCACAATACGATCCACCTCAAAACGTCCATTCGGCTTTTGTCCTGTTGCTTCATTAGACCGAAGGGTCATTGACTCACCGTCTTGCTCTTTCCCAGTAGCTTTTGAGTCGCACTCCGGCCTGGGAGTCCCACCATCTGCGACTATCGTTTCTTTTGGTTTGGTGTGTCTCATGACGATTTTCTTGGCATGTTAACAGGGGTGGTTTGCCATTGCCTTCCCCTGGTTTTGCCTGCCGTGCCCGTTCGTTCCCCTTCCTTTGGAAGGGTACCAACAGTTCCCCTTCCTTTGGAAGGGTACCAACAGTCCGCACCACGTGAAGGTGGGCACGGAGGACTTAGGTTCACCAGCCCAGGTCGGATCCGAGTCTACGCTCATAAGAGACGTCGGTCAGGTCGCCTCCCTGCTTTACTCTGAACCAGAGTGACTGATGAACCTTTGCGGACCAAGTTAATTTGCTTGAATAAAATAAAAGACTCATGTTTTCATTAAAATAGCGAATATTCCGACTTGACAATTTAGAAGTCTTGACCTGATTGCGATTTTTTGGGTCTTGGTCTTGGTCTTGGTCTTGAGGTTCAAGGTCTTGGTCTTGGTCTTGAGGTTCAAGGTCTTGGTCTTGAGGTTTAAGGTCTTGATAACAAGACTGGGAATAATTGTAAAAATGATTACGACATTAAGACTAGGCTTAGACGTGCGGACGTCCGCAAAGGGGGGAGAGAGGGTAAGGTCAAATGCGGACAAGGGGGAGGGAGGGGTCCAAAGTAGGTCATATTTTGCGGACGTCCTTTATGGACGACCCCGTATGAACTTGACAGTTGCTGTTGAGGAGTGGGTGACTGTTGACAGTTATAATGCATACTGACTCCTGTTTTTAAATTGCTTCATCAGGGTGGGAATTGTCGGGGGTTGAGGGGTTCAACCCCTAGTCTTTCTTGGGACCCCAGTTAAGTCTTCATCGCACACCCCAGGGGGTCGTTTCCAACCCCATCAGTTGTGCTAGTGTGATTTAGCATTATTTGACTCTGAGTCTGACAAAGAGAAGAAATTTCCATGGTGTATCATGTATGCATTTTTGAATTTTCTCAACAAAGGAATTGATTTTGATTCGAGTCTGACTTTCAAAACTGCTACCGTTGAAATCAGCTGCTTTCAAATTTCGTTGACATCAGTATGTAAAATACGGATAAAATGTTCAACCCCCAGTCTTCTTTCTGTAATTTCCACAAGGGAACTGCTCTTTTTTCTCCCGATCTTCCATGTGGACTATGTGAGAGAAAAGATTAAATGCTTTGCCCATGCCTCAAAAGGCGACAACATAACTAGGCTTCAGATCATTCAAAGTATCATGGCTTCAGATCATTCAAAGTATCATTTGTAAACATCATCCTCATTCTACTTCAAATGACTTACTATTTACAGCATGGATTGCAAGGTTGGAACAAGTTTGCGCAGAGGCGTAGCTAGGGGTGCAGAGGGGCATGTGTCCCCAGGCGCCAAAGGAAGGGGATGCCAAAATGAGGGTTAAAATTAATAATTTTACACTTAATTTTGATGCAGTTTTAACTAATTTATCCAAAATAAATTTATAAGATTTAATTTTGGCTCCCAAAAATATCATTACTTACAAACAGGTATAATTTTGGCACGCCATTGAGCACTAAGGGGCACCATATAGGCCTACTATCTGTATTTTTCATATTTTATTTAATTAAAATTGAAATTGCCATTCGATATATTTGGAAAATGATAAATAAAACCGGGAGAGGGCGCCAGTTTTATAGTTCGTCCCTTTCGCGCAAAATATCCTAGGTATACACGCCGCTGAATTTACGAGGACTGCCTTGGAATATTGTCAGCTTGGTTTGCCATTACCAAGTAATTACGTGTAGTATGTTTCAGCTCAGAAAATCATTATTTCTCAGAGTTATTGGTTCAGTTGTATGATACTTTAGCGAAATATTTATCAGATAACTTGTTTACTTAGTTTAATACTTAATATAGACATAGAATAAGTTAATAATTCAAGGCGGCGTTTATCTAGCATGAGCCGCGCTATAATAATAATAATTATAAAATAATAATAATCTTTATTAATTCAAACTGACAAGTGCGTAGTAAGATTAGGCCTACATTGAAACGTGACAGTACAATAAAGATCTTAATTAAACACGGTTTGGCAGCCATACAAGGCTTCCGCTCTAGTGGGGGTTACGAGTATCGAATCGCGATCTAATGCTCTCCTGGCGTTACCATTTCGTCTATCCTCTGTGCACAGTAGGCCTATAGAAATTAAATTATAGAAATTAAAAATAAGTTTGTGAGGTTTGAATTTTTTGTGAACTTGAAATGTCTGATTTAAATATATTTACATTTGAAAATTTACTAATGAACAGATGTTTATCGAGTAGGGTTTATCACTGGGTGTGAAGTAATATGGATTCCTCTGCCTTGTGTCACGAAAGCTAAACGGTGTATTATTATACGGTAGTGCTACAGATACGTGACGCAAAGATAAATTATCCTGTCTTCATACTAGTTGATGGCGCAGATTTAGTCCATGAGAATTATATGGTGTCTGAAGGGTTTCTACGACTTGTCGTAAAATTAATGCGGCTTTCCTGGTTTCTGGTATGTTCTTAATAAAAACCTATTGACATCAGTAGTAATAAAATATACTAATAAAATACATGCCGTGTTAAATGCACTTTTTGAATTTTTATTGGGACTCGTAACCCACAAGTACTGGGTAAACCGAAGAAATGGCAAATTTAATTCAACAGAATCACCAGAGGTAAAGAAACAGAAAAGGGTAACTAAATAAAAGACAAAGGTAAATGAACAAAACAAAACAGAAGAAACAAAGGTAAATGAAAACGAGTGAATAGTGAATACACAGATTTCACATAGATAAATAGACAGAATCACAGACTCCATTTGTAATTGTAAACTCTAAATTCTACAGCTAAGCGCAGGGCCTCAGATTATTTACGAACGTCTTACGGGAGAGGTTTCCGGATAGGATGGCCAGTGCACGAGATCCGAGATACTAAGAGAGGAGGCAGAGCGGCTGCTAAGGCGGGTTTCGTTGATGACGAGAAAGCTTGGTAGGCGGAAGATCGGATGGAGAGAAGGATGGATGGAGGATGGACGAAAGAAACAATGGTGAATTGATAGATGAAACAGTGGTAAATGGACGGAAGAAACAATGGTGAATGGATAGACGAAACAATGGTGAATGGATCAAGGAAACAATGATGAATGGATAGAGGAAACAATGGTGAATGAATCTGCTAGTGAGTGTCTAAAGACGGAACATGCAGTAAAGACTATCATATCGCTTAAAGGTTGTCTTTAAAAACCAGACCACACTGGTTGATATAGGTTTTCGTGTGTCTGTATACGCTTTGGCCTCCAACAATCCAGGGATGTCCGTGGCTTTTATTCGTCAGTTGCTTGCAGTAGCTGTCCGATATTTTCTCGGTTTCTACAATTAAGTCGTGATTGTATGCATGGAATTGGTAATTAAAGCCAATTTTTAAGGATTGCACTGATTCTTCGCGCATGTTATTTGAAATGTTCCGTGATAATGAGTCTCGGCTTCTGTTCTGCTGGAAAGTTTTTATCGAGAACCATGGCTTAAATATTCGCTGTCAAGGCCACGAGATATTCGTCTTGTTTTTAAGGTTTCTATACTACAGATGGCTGAGAAAGACTGGGTTTTTCTTTAAAAGTTTTAAGCTCGGCAGCTAAAAAGGACAAGACTTATGTTCTTGTGTGCTTCTGAGTGGCACCTATTTAGAATGATTGGATAATTATATCCTTGCTTCACAGCCTTTGAGAGATCTGAAAAGGCTTCTATTCTATCGCTGGCTACGTATGTATGTATATATATATATTCACGTTTGCACACAAAGTTGGCTACCTATACGTGTGTATTGTATGAATTTGTATCCGAGTATACTTACAGTTTTATTAGGTTACAGTTCAGAAGTGTTTTCGAAAGAACTCGGCGTTAATTCATTATAGGCCTACGCAGAAGCAAGTTCCAGTGTTCTGCATTTGCACATTTCGTAATGCATTAGCACAATTTCTCCAGCGTCCTTGTAGAGTCTGTGCCAGCGTGACATTTCGCTCACGGGGACCTTAAAGGGCGTGGCCCCATTCAAACTGGTGAAGGATCTCACCCGATCGCTTCATTGAAAAATGGTCAGGGTCAAGGCCATACGGTCGCAATACTGTCCCTCCTGTCCAGTTCCGCAAGCGCCTGAAAACATTTCTCTTTGTCAGTGAAGACACTGACCGGGTCGGGAGCGCGGCTGATTCTGAGGGGCGCTATGTAAATTCTCGATTACAAATTACAATAAATTACAAATAGAGAAACGTGTACAATTGCTTCCGCTTAAGAAGTTTTGCAAGGAAAAATTGTTATGTAGCCAACCTGTCCCTAATATTTGATGTGTGTGACTGTGTGTGTGTACGTGTTTGCAGGGCTGTACTGGTAAAATTAGAGGTGAGTATACGCTACTGGTTAGTTTTCCGAAACAAATTAGAGGTGAGTATACGCTACAGTATTTTGTGAGCATACGCTATGGTATTTTAATACATATAAATATAAATATTTTGTGAGGTGAGTAGGCCCTATACGGTCTCTAGAGGTGAGTATACGCTGTATACCCGCGTATACCCTCGACTACAGCCCTGCGTGTTTGTCTACGTGTGTGTGTGTGTGTGTGTGTGTGTGTGTGTGTGTGTGTGTGTGTGTGTGTGTGTGTGTGTGTGTGTGTGTGTGTGTGTGTGTGTGTGTGTGTGTGTGTGTGTGTGTGTGTGTGTGTGTGTGTGTGTGTGTGTGTGTGTGTGTGTGTGTGTGTGTGTGTGTGTGTGTGTGTGTGTGTGTGTGTGTGTGTGTGTGTGTGTGTGTTCAGTGTTTTTTTCTAACAAGAAAAGGTTCCGGAACTGAACAATAGGTTCCGGAACTAAGGAATTATGGAAGGGCTAAAGCCCGAGAAAAACGGGATTGGGGATATTTTTTAGTAGCTGAAAAAAGGTCGACATATATACAGTGCTTTTTTCAGCCGGAACGCGACGTTCATGTATATATATATATATATATATACATATATATATATGTATGTATATATATATACATATATATATGCATGCGTGTATGTATGTAGGTGTGAAGGTATATGTATATGTATATGTATAGGTATATGTACATATGTGCGTATGTGCATGCTGTTTTCCCACTGCTTTTTCCTCCTCCTCCTCCTCCTCCTCCTCCTCTTTGTCCTCCTCCTTGTCCTCCTCCTCGTCCTTGTCCTCCTCGTCCTTGTCCTCCTCCTCGTCCTTGTCCTTTTCCTCGTCCTCCTCCTCGTCGTCGTCCTCCTCCTTGTCCTCCTCCTCCTCGTCTCCTCCTCCTTGTCTTCCTCCTCTTCCTCCTCGTCCTTGTCCTCCTCCTCTTTGTCCTCCTCCTCGTCCTTGTCCTCCTCGTCCTTGTCCTCCTCCTCGTCCTTGTCCTCCTCGTCCTTGTCCTCCTCTCGTCCTTGTCCTCCTCCTCGTCCTTGTCCTCCTCATTGTCATCCTCCTCCTCCTTGTCCTCCTCCTCCTTGTCCTCCTCGTACTTGTCCTCCTCCTCGTCGTCGTCATCGTCGTCGTCTGGTCTGTGTCTTCGCTCAGTTATTCCTAATGTTTTCGATTCTTAATTCGTCGTCGTCTTCGTCTTCGTCTGACTTGGCTTAAGCGCAAATTCTTTGCGTCGATCGATCAGTCTTTTGCCTTCTTCACACTCTCTCATTCGTCCATCGCTTCCACATATCATCTGCCTCCACCCTCGTCCCCATCCACTGCTTTCTCCATCCCACTCCGCTCCACTCCAATCCACTGCACGCCACTGCTTCACTTATCGCTCTCCGCCAACGACTTGGACTTCGTATAAACTGCACCGATCAAAACCTAGTCAAACTGCACTGATTCCTGTTCTAATTTGTTTGGCAAAGGGTGGGGTAAAACTAAAACGAGCAGCCGAAATACAAAGCTATGATACTACGACACTACGTAATAAAATGTATGAGTTTCTTTGTCTGCTTTGCATGTGGCTGCGTATTCATTTACCATGCGCCAACGATCCCTACCTCAGCTGATGGACTTACGCGGGTTGAGAATAAATTCGTCGCGTAAGTAAGTCTCGTATCGGACCTAATGCGATGGTGCCTTTGTCCGTACTACCTTAACCCGAGTTGCCACAATTCCCGCGACTTGCATTATGTCGAAGGCAGCTGGGTTTTCTATATCGATTTGAAAAGACTTTTAACTCGCGCTCACCGGCGTATACTTCCGCCAGCGATTTTCCGCTCTGGCTGAAGCGACCGCTGACTGCGTACGTTTGGCTCCTTCAGCCTGTCATGCCGACCGTCTTCATGTCAGACCGGAAACTCCGCCAATCAGATTTTTCTCTTGACATTTTGACGCAGGAAACACAACTGTCTGGAGGCGGTTTCTTAATTCTCTTCTTAATTGATTCGGAGCATTAAAGACTCTTTTGAATAACGAAGTAAATTTAGCTATAAAAGCGAGCTATTTATAAAGTACAAGAATCGTCTGCTTTTATCTTTTCTTCTTTACCTAAGTTCGACGCATACTTCCTATACGAATCACGTGTTACATGACATCGTACTCACCTTTGTGCACATTGCTTTTCTTGGCTGAGCTGAAGAGAATAACATTTAAAATATGGCTAAGTGGGAAAGTACTCATGGTAAGTTTTGGTGATTGTCTTGGAAAATTTTGTCTGACTAGCTTATAGTTTTTCCACGCCTTAGAAACAAAAAATTACATAAGATTCTTGAAATGCAGAAAGTTGTCAAAAACAATCATTTAACCCCTTCCCTGGGGAATTTATATGCCTCAAGCCTGTTTTTGGACGTATATATACGGCTTCCCCCAGTTGTCATTAAGAAAGAAAATTAAGTCGGCCGTCATATTTTAGGACCTCACTTGAACGAGCGAGAAAAGAGAGCGTTCTCATTTTGAGCACACCCAATTTAGTTTCACTTGTAAGAAAACGCCTCCAGTCCTATCCGATTTAAATGACTACTCATGGCTCACGTGACGATCAACAAGCCACAGACTGGTTTTTATATTACTCCGCCCACTTTTGACTCGGCATGATATATATCGGCGTCTTTGAGTAGGCCTATGCTTTTGCTTTGAAAGTTAAATTTGATAGAAAACATTTTAGTGAGTGCAAAATAGTTGGAAAGTTGGAAGAACGAAAAACTGTTGTTCAAACAGACTACTTTTACACAGTCGAAGGCTTAATCAGCACAAAATGTGATTTTGACGAACGATGCGGACGCAAGCGATTTGCCTATCGACAGAGAAGTTGTATTTGACTCATTTCACGTGAACCTATGATCTAATTGTAGGAAGTTAGGAACTGTTTTCGTCGGACCCCAACTGTCTTCACACCGAAGTCTGGCGGAATATTTTCGAAATTTTACATGCGATGGAGCGTTGTTAGCGGTCGTCACTCGCCATGGTTTCCGACGCACACGTGGCAATCCATCTCCCTGTCCTCGACCGCTTGTTGTGCAGAGCCCTCCCACCGGCCTGCATGAGTGCATCTGGGTCGCATCATTAGATCGGTCGGCGCTCGAGGTACATTGGCCCTCGTTAGAGTAAAACCACATTGATGAAGGACGCTGACAAAGAAGGGCAACAGAGTCGCGGACGACGACTGCTTTCCATCCAGAGGTTATGAATGTTGCATTATATACATGGTCAGCTGTAGCTGGTTCTGATTCCTGTATCTTTATACATTCTTGTGTCCATTCTATATAATATACAGTATATGTACAATTGTGTATGTATATATTGTTATTGGCGATTCAATAGAGACGACAACAAATAAACAACAAAACGAAAACCTAAGGATTTTCAGAGCAAACTATCCTTATGGTATCCAGGGGCGTCTACTCCATAGAAACCTTGGAGCAAATGCTCCATCCAAAAATAGGGGGGCTGTCAGTGTATGTAATAATATATTCGTTTATTAGAATCAGGATGACGCACAGCATTCTGGTACAATATCGCTCGTTCGGGCTAGGCTTGTGCCATCATTATTGGGGGAGGGGAAGGAAAAGGAAGAAGAGGGGAGGGGAAGTTGCTCCAATGACTTGGGGGGATAGACGCCCCTAATGGTATCTTCTTATGTTTTTCTCTCTTTTGTAAACATTTTAGCCCTTTGCAGTCTGACAACAGTCGCTGATAGTTTTCCAGACAGCCATGTTCACTGGTTCCATAGGTGGCCCGCATTGTGACACAAGTGATTATTGGTGGATAGTTATGCATGGAACCAATATTTGCGCAACGAACGCGACTATCAGGATTGAATTTCAGATGGGCCTATTAAGTTAAATTTGAATCTCACAATTTTGAAAGCGCTACTTAAAAGCTGCAGAGCAGGGCACCAGCTTATTCACGAGCAATGCGTCGTGTCAGAGGGTTATCCAGATTTTAAATTTTTAGGCCCCTACTTAAAGCTTTCAATAAATCAGATTGTTTAAAATAGGTCTTTTATTGCAAATGCCCATTTTATCAAGTTGGGGACAAAACGCATGTTCCTATTCGATTAAACATTTTTTAGCTTCTCGTAGTCAAAGTTTCCCGCAGTTTTAATTGGTGTAAAGTCAGGGTGAGAATTGTGGAAAAA
The DNA here is from genome assembly GCA_963556255.1 of Allolobophora icterica. Lineage (NCBI taxonomy): Eukaryota > Metazoa > Annelida > Clitellata > Crassiclitellata > Lumbricidae > Allolobophora > Allolobophora icterica. The sequence goes on along the minus strand of OY744606.1, from coordinate 44,383,668 downwards.
AGACTGGGGGGGTTAGAGTTTGATCCATATGGAGTTGAATATTTTATCCGTATTTTGCAAACTGACGTCAACGAAATTTGAAAGCAGCAAATTCAACGTTAGCAGTTTTGCAAGTCAGATTCGAATCCAAATCAATTCCTTTGTTGAGAAAATTTAAAAAAATGCATGCATGATACACCATGGAAATTTCTTCTCCTTGTCAGACACTCAGAGTCAAATAATGCTAAATCACACTAGCACAACTGAGGGAGTTGGAAATGACCCCCTGGGGTGTGCAATGAAGACTTAACCGTGGGGTCATACGCAGAGGCGTAACTTTAGTCTAAAAAGTGGGGGGTACCAATACTTTGGTCTAAAAAGTGGGGGTACCAATTTCTTCTCCGTTTTAGCTTTTCGCATGGCGCCCATTTTGAACATATTCCCTGCCAGTATTCTCATTAATTTTGGCTCTCGGTTTACCTGTGTATCTAAGTATTTTCGTACTTTTGGTGGTGACTCCGTTCTCTGAGAAGGCACAATAATAAAATATTGATTGACATTGCTTAAAAAGTGGGGGGTACAGTACCCCCAGTCCAAAAAGTGGGGGGTACGGGTACCCCTCGTACCCCCCACAAATTACGCCTATGGTCATACGAAAGACTAGGGGTTGAACCCCAAACCCCCGAAAAATTCTCACCCTGTGTAAAGTTGCGAGCAAAATAAGTGATACAAAATTTACGGTGGACTGTATAGGCCCTAGGCCCGGGCCTATAGGGCATAGTGGTAAATCCAGTCCTTTTATACGCGAATTAGAGAAGCGACAAAATAAGAAGGCAGGATTATGCCTTTAATAGCAAGCCTTCTCTTTCATCATCAAGGTTTCAAAATGTGTGGTCTGACAAAGTAGAAACGTCTTGTTTATCCGGTTGTATTATATAGCTCTGTTATTAGTAAGATAAAGTCCGCATTCATAAAAACAGACAGTTTATGTAAATTAACAGTCACTGTCACTTAGAAAAGGCTATAAATGTTCCATCAGTAGCAACTACCCCGAGCGCTCCTCCGACGTCTGCTTTATGGTGATGGAAGAACATCAGGTAGGCTACATCGGGTCGTCTACTGATGCCCACAAAATGACGTCGACTTTTTATAAGTGGGAAATATAGGGCCTATAAAAAGAACCTCGCCTTGAGTTTCTTGACCGCAGACAACATATTAGGGCCTACTGGAATCTTAATTGATTGTAGACATACAGGTGAAACTATTCGAAATCTGCAATCATCCATTCCTTGTTGATAAACAACATGGCGGCGGCCAAGCAATGACGATCGTTATGTTGAATAAAATATAAACCAGTAAAATCCAGGCGGTTGACTCGATGAGCAAAAAGTTCTTTTCTCAGATAAGACTATTTCCAAATGCTATGCAAACAAACGACTTCAAAACCGAAAAAACATTTCTTCGGAACTACAACTGGCGGCACCGGATGTGCCGCCAACGAGAACCCGTTTTACTTTATGCAAAGATTATCTGGAAGCACTTCGTGCGCCCAACAAGGTCCAAGTCAGAGAGTGTTTGTGCGCATTTGCGAAAAAGTTTCTAATAGGCTGCTGAAACATCTAAAAGGCTAAACCAATCTGAATGCAAAGACACGATTTGGTTCCAGTTCCACAATCGCAAGATCGGTTCCTGTTTCAAATTTAGGTTTGAAACAGACACAGAATATATCTATATATGTAAGATGTTTAATACTGTAGCAATAAGGAATTGTTCCCGTTTGTCGCAAATCTTCGACGAGCTGGATATCTGTGCAGAGTTATGGCAGCTGTCAATCGGCTCCGAGTGTCTGAAATCCCATTGAAGCCTGATGCTTAAAATGTGTGCACAAGTCATCATTAACATTGGTAGGCTATATATAGGCCTATAAGAGGTCTATTACATATACTGTAGGCCTATACTCTGCATGATAGTATATAGTGGCAGCATGGCACATAAAACGATAAGACACATAAGCAATTCATTGTGACAAAAATGAACTCATAGACGTATACAAATGTATGTTAAATTGTTAATATGACCTCCGAATCGGTTGTCGACTAAAGTAGTGCTTAGTCTCCAAATATTTGTTATGTTCTTTACAGATGTAAACTTGTGTTTACTAGTTCATGCTAACATATAAAACTACGTAGGCCTACATTTGTAAATTCAAAAAATAGCAATATAGATTCCATTTCCATGTGTGCTTCCTGTAGCGATTGGCGGATTGTAGGATCTGCAGATATATATGCAATGTTTGATGTAGCCTATGTAGAGCGCATATTAAGGACCTCTCAAACATGGCTGTCTAATGACACTAAACAGGCGTGTCTTGAAAAACGAAGAGAAATTTACTTGGTCGGAGTTAGCAGAAAAGTATGAAAGTTCACAGGAAGACTGTTGAAAGTAAAGCAGTAAAATACGAAATGTGAGCAATTCCGTTGACCGCTGGTCTACGAAACTAAAAACGAAGATCACAGACAGACTCCCGCACAACCCACGTGATCTGATCAAATTAACCGTGCCGAACAAGATAACTGCGAGTTCAGAAGCCAGAATGTTTACTAGTTTCTGCCTTTTGTCTTCTGCCAGAGTATAACCAAATTAGAAATGAACTGATTGAAACCAGTCACAATGATCGGACGTGCCGAAGACTAACGATGATGATCGCAGTTCTTCGGCGCTGTTGAGGTGTTTACCAGTTTCAGGCAAACCAAATGATTTGGTGGATCGTGAGGGGGATCGATGTGAGCGTGTTTGTCGTCAGAGGCGGACCTTTGGTCGTTTGGAGAAGAGACTGGCGACTTTAAAACGGACGTCTCGATGTTTGATGTTCGACAAAGATCGCAGACGACGTTTCTCAGCATGCATAAAGAAAATTTTGATGATAGGGTCACTTACGTGTAGGCGGAGGAGGAGGACGAGGACGAGGACGAGGAGGAGGAGGAGGAGGAGGAGGAGGAGGAGGAGAAGGAGGAGGGGTTGACGAAGAAAGAGTATTGACTCAAAATGTTGTCGAACACGGAAATTTTGACCCCTGGTCAGGCGGGGAATGAAAAGAGGAGGATAGACTGCGGAAACCGTGCAACGTGATACGTTAGCACTTCAGCTATTTTGTATCTTTTGCTGCGTTTCATGCACGATTCCATCTCTTTGGCAAATGAAAAGAGTACAGGTGAAAAGCGGTAAAGAATTCATTCGAAAGATCGCAGCGGCGTGCGCATGATCCTAATTGAAGCATCAGGAACTGTTGCTTTCTTGTGTGCGGGAAGAAAACAGGAAGAAATGAACAATTAGTTGCCATATATAGGATGGACTTCGGAGAGAAACAGAGGGAGTGAACAATGCATTAGATACGGAGATTTCTGTATATATATATAATATACACAATATAGTATATATACAGTGTTGGGTAAACTCACACAAGAAATGAGTTAAATCAAAACTCAACTCACGCACCTCAAAATGAGTTTAAACTCAAACTCAACTCATCCTAAGTGAAATGAGTTAACTCAGACTCACTTGTTAAATGAGTTAACTCATAAACTCACACGTTTCATACTAGCACGTTCCAATCGAGCAACAATTTTTCCATCACGCCTACTTGTAACAGAAAAATATATTCCATCAAGAATACACGGTACTTCAGCCATTTTGTTCTTAACTGCTCACAATATACAAAATATGCAGTGCTTAAATACTGTCCGCTGGCAGTGTTTACGACCCTCCCTGCCGTCACCACTCACCAGTATGGAAAGCCGACGATTTAAAAAAGGCTTGTTTCAACATAATATGTGTCGAGTGCCGAAGAGTGAGTTGAGTTTAAAATAAATGACAGTTAAAACTCAAACTCACAGAAAATATGAGTTAACTCAAACTCATAACTCACACTCTTTAAGGTGAGTTAACTCAAACTCATAAATCACAGCAAGTGAGTTAACTCGTGAGTTTAAACTCATATGAGTTAACTCATGCCCAACACTGTATGTATATATATATATATATATATATATATATATATATATATATATATATATAGTACAATGCATCAGATAGGCTACGCAGATCTCTGTGTGTATATATATATATATATATATGTATATATACATGTATAGCAGTTATAGAGATAATACCGTTGTCCATAGAATAAGTGCATTGGTGCGACTCACTTATTGACCTCAATGCAACTGACACGTTTTTGAGTTGTGTGATAAGAGGGAAAGCGATAGGCCTATATATGTCTACTTGCGGATTTTGTGTCTTCTCTGTGTCTGTATGTCTATCTCTGTATCTCTCTCTCTCTCTGTCTCTGTATGTCTAGCTGTCTGTTGGTCGATCAGCACAACCTTTAAAATGACTCTACATGTATGTATACATACACGGCGGGGTTCGAAAAAGTAGACCTATCTTAGTTGCTCACAAGACGGCGCTCTAAACATTGGTGATTTAAATCTATTTTAAGGCACTGCATCGGAACGTTGGTCAATTTTCAAGAAGCAGGCCCTAAACCTGGCCGGGCTTCGAGATGTCAAAAGGTTGCACGTAACTAGTCAGCCATGCATCCCCAACCTCTGTTTCGCTCTCAGTGATGTACGTCAATCAGTGTAGCTCCTCCCAATATGTCAGTTGATTAAGAGCAGCAAAGAGAAAATAAACAGAGGAAATAAACAATGAATGACAAAAAACTACTCAAAGAAGTACATACAAATGGTGATTATATACTGAGTTGGGGGCATATATATATAACGTGGCCAACAGCAACCGCAGCAAAATATATATATACTTCAATTGAAACGCGTCGGTTTTATGTAAAAATAATGAATCTTCACAGCTGTGTGGTTTGGTACAGAGACCAATCACTACTAGTTTGGTCCAGTGGCGGATCCAGAGGGGGGCGATTGGGGCGATCGCCCCCCCTAAGAGTCCAAAGAATATTTTTTTATATTTAAAATTTTAAAATTTTATATGCTATAGGCCTACTGCACTACAGGATAAATGCCATGTGATTATTATTACGCATGTACAGCGCCGGACTGCAGTTTGAATATTACCTCTACACGCCCTTGCTTTAATCATGCTCTAAACTTGATAAGTAATTTTAATTTTAATTCCTTTGACCTTGGACGTCCATGAAATCGTCCCCCGTAAAGTAAAAGTCTAGATCCGCCCCTGGTTTGGTCTGCTGAAGAGGTTGAAGGACTTTCAATATCTAACTTCAATTAAAGATTACATAATACGATTTCCACGACAGTAATTTCGTTACCCATGTGCACCCGAGACACACGTTGCCATCGCTAAACGGAGAGGAGCAGGAGGAGAAGCAGGAGCAGGAGGAGGAGGAGGCACATCAGTTGCTCAGCGACAGAAATGAATTGACGTTCAATCAGTTGGACGGTTTTTGGAGCAGAGGACACAGAACGACATCTTCAGAAGCGAACGACCACGAATAAAGCCAATATTTATGGACTGCAGGCATACATCGTCAGCCATCTGTAGTATATATATATATAAACTACATATATATATACTACAAATATATATACTACAAATATATATATATATACTACAAATATATATACTACATATATATATATATACTATAGACCTATAATATATGTTATGCGAATAGTTGACTAAAAGCCATATTTGAGATGCGTGGAGTGAGTCCGCGGAGCTGGAAGAAACCATTCTCTGCACGGAATACTTTTGTTTGGTTACCAGTATTAACTGTACAAACAACGCTGGGGCCAGACATTCTGAAGAAATTTTCTTATTCAAGCGAAACCAATTATGTCTGGTGGGGTGGAGGAAGCGGGACTTGGAAGTTGGAAGGGAGGGAAGTCTAACAGGGCCTAAAATATCTGTTACCTTACGCCAATGACACCAATAGCAATTACGGCACTAATTATAATCTTCGTTGTCATCATCACCATTGTAAAGAGTCATCTACAGTTAACGTAATCGTCATCATCATCACCACCACCACCATGGCAGACGTGGTGTTCGGATCCAGCGACATCTTTCGGACTCAAAGAGTCAAAGTACAATCGTGGCTTCAAGTGAATTTAGTTTAACAGTTATCGAATTAGCAAACGTGACACTGCTGTCTAGAAGTGCGCTTGGAGCTGTCATTGAACTCTAAACTCGATATGACGTCTCTTTTTGGCTAGGCAGTTAAGTAGGCCTATCCCCAGGCCCTATCGGTCAGAAATCGTTTAAAAAGCTCATAGCAAGCGATAAGGCGCGACAGCCCGTCACATTCAAATGTTAAGAACATACATTTCAATAGCGGTCAGTAGGTCGGCCTCCCAAAACTTTATGACCAAAAACAGACAAAAGCGAAAGCAGGAGTTACTGCTTCAGAGTATTTACTGCTGCAGCATCAACAAGCGAAGAAAGCCACTTGCGGCCTTAAGTTTTCGAACAGGTTCAAATGCCACAAAATATGATTTGAACATTTCGCAGTTATGCAAGTTATATGCCTCACCTTTAAAACTGTGAGTTAACCCTCATGAAGGACGCACCAAGTACCGGATGTCTGTCCTGCATGATGTGTGTTTTTATGAATGTTTTATGTATGTAAGTATGTATGCATGTATATATCGGATCAGATCAATTGCGTGGCGCCTATTCTAAGCTCTGAATGGAGCTGGCCTTAACGATGTTAGAGATGGATAACACAGATTGGTCCTTGCAACATATCCGAAAGAAACACGTCATACCAGCTGACACATTCAGCTGGTGGCTCATGACTACCGTTCAATATATTTCCAAAGCCTTCAAATTTCATCGATCCATCAATCACGTGGTCGACGGCTGCCATCTTCCCAGACTTCTAACTCCGACCGACCAATCTCAGTCGAGCCAAACCAATTCTGACAGAGTCGCCAATTTCAGCGCTGTACTGACGGTCGTCAGGACTCGGGTTCTGCACCGGACAGAATAACAAATAATCTCGATCACACCATTCCTCCTGTTTTGTATTCCAAACCATCATATTTCGCCGAGACCAGGTTTTCTAAATTTTCCCGAGAATTTCTTGGCTGGTGCATGATGTGTAGTATAATACCGTGGGCGGTGCTGGTGCTGCCTGCTGTCGCGCCCTCCACGCCACACGATGGACCTGCACCCTTTGTCTTGTGCAGCGTGTCTGGCGCCATCTCTGAATGGACATTCGTCGTGTTATTGTACGTTCTGCGTCAAACGATCGAACGAAGGGGAAGAGCAATAACTGAGGAGGCGGAGGAGTAGGAAGAGGAGGAAGAGGAAGAAAAGGAGGAAGAGGAGGAGGAGGAAGAGAAAGGAGGAGGAAGAAGAGAAGGGGAAGAGGAAGAGTAGAGGAGGAGGAGAAGGAGGAAGAGGAGGAGGAAGAGAAGAAAAAGGAGGAACATCTGAAGAAATGCGATGTGCCGTCCCTGACAACTCATTCCCTGTTTGTTTGCATGTCTTGGTCACCATGTGCTATCTTTGTATATGCGTCCAGATGTGCGATGATCTAAGTTGTTTTCTAAGACGAGTGGATTCAATTGCCTATTCAATTACCAGCATTGGTATTTAAGCTAGGATTCGGCCATTGCACGGCTTTAATAACGCTGTGCGTAATCAATGCCAGCTGTGTGTGAGTATACGCGCATTATAATGAAAACAGGAATATACGAATTGATACACCAGACAGGGTTATGGGTCAAGCATGTGACTAGATCTATTTAACTATTGCATTCACTTTCTGTCATTTGCGTACCCTTTCCTTACCATGATGCAAATTCACTCACACCCTCTTCTCTCTCTCTCTCTTTCTTTTTCTCTCGCATATTAATTTGTCTTTAATCTCACACGTGATAGACGAAAGAGAAATTTATATGTTGTGACAGAGCCAGAGAAAGAGAGGTTAGTACACGTATATTAAATACATAAATGCCTCTCTCTCTCTCTCTCTCTCTCTCTCTCTCTCTCTCTCTCTCTCTCTCTCTCTCTCTCTCTCTCTCTCTCTCTCTCTCTCTCTCTCTATATATATATATATATATATATATATATATATATATATATATATATATATATATATATATATATCTCTGTCTGTCTCTCTGTCTGTCTCTCTGTCTGTCTGTCTGTCTGTCTCTCTGTCTGTCTGTCTGTCTGTCTGTCTGTCTGTCTGTCTGTCTCTCTCTCTCTCTCTCTCTCTCTCTCTCTCTCTCTCTCTCTCTCTCTCTCTCTCTTGTTGCTTCTATTTCATCGTTCGGTTCTTGTTTTCTGCCGTGCTCTTGACTGACAGGTGGTCATACGTTTGACGAATGATAACGAATAAATGGCGATTACCAGCAGCGAAAGCGAAGGAGAGAAAAACGAAATCAGAATAATTCAAAACAGTTCCTCGTCTGGGCAAAGCAATGTTTTATTTTCCCTTCAAATGATTGTAGAAAAGAAACGACAACCATCAACGAATCAATCAATTTATGAATGAATGAGTCAGTCAATGAGAAAGTGATTGATTGAGTGAGAGAGCGATCAATCAATCAATCAAACTACCAATCAATCTAGCGACTTGTCCAATCAGTAGCATAACGCAGCTCAAACAAGAGGCACAGTGTCTACATTTTTATTTCTTATAATATAAAACGAGGAGTTCAAAGTCGTTGACCTACACATCCAACAACATCCGCATCTAGCAAATTCCTTGATTACTCGCACGTTCGACAAGTGCGCAAACGTTCATATCTCCACCCTCCGTAACTACCTAGCGATGAATGCCCTCACGTTATTGCCATTACAGGCCTAGATTGACGACACCATCCTTATATACACTGACTGATTGCCCTTGTGCAGTGTGTGCATCTCACATCAGCTCACACTTAGGAGCCAGAAGCCTACAATTACAAACTGGCTCTCAAGTTCGTGTTAAATGGCTGTATTTTACATTAATGACCAGTCTCCGGACGGATATTTATTCTGTGTTCTTTGATCAGGTTTAGAAACTTACTATTTGGCCCAATGTTTTTGCCTAGCTAGTTAGTCTAACACGCCTACTGAGGTTGGTGACTGAGAATTTTGCTAGCATAACACGCAAAGTAACTCTTCTAAACATAGTATCATATAATCATCGGCTTCCATGGAACCTTCGACATCAATTCTTCTCCTTTCCATGCCTCGATTTCGTAACAGACCATGCTATTTGATCGTGGTCTCGTCTTGTCAGGCATGAGCATCTCCGATGAGTTTCTGAAGAGGCGCAATATAAATGTCCGCTTACAACGTACAACTACACACAAATAAACAAACTCTTGCACTGACGGTAAATACACGCAAATAGCGTCTTATGTTCAGATGACGTGTGCAGATGCTTATTTCCACAAGTGTTCGCGCATGGTCTGCACTTAACGTTGATACGTGTTTTATGGATTCTCGTAATTCCCGTCCTGATACTATCTTTAGACGTCCTCGTAATCTTATACGCGTCTCCTTCTCTCTCTCTGTTGTTCGGTGCAAAGAATCCAATGCCGGTCGTTGCTATGCTTACGGATCGGACAATTGTTGCAGTAAATTAGAAGACATTGATTGCCCCACCGTCTCTTATAGTCCTACACTTGTAGACGACAGGGTCCTCCGCTGCTGTCCCGGCTACAGCTGCTTCTGCTGGCTGTTGCTTGTAACAGCAGAGCTCTGCTTTCTTCCACACAATGGGCTCAGCACTCATCTACACCGACCGACAGATCCAGAAATTAGCCGTAATTGCCGGCGTCTGATTATTATGGCACAGGCCAGGTATTAGTGCCGCACTTTCCTTTGCACTAAAGACAAGTCGACCAAATTGTGCCTCGCATGTGGTGCGCCAACGTATTACGCAGTTTGTGTAAAGTCCTGCAGACTCGATTCAGACTCAGAGTCAGATTTCTTGTGAGACCTAAGGCCATCGGAGTCAGATCTCTTATCAGACCTAAGACTAACGGAATCTGATTCTCTTATATATACAGCTAACGTAATTACTAAATTTAAACGTGCACAGTCTTACTACTTGTCAACAACAAGTATATATCTACCGTGAAAATATCATCATCGTCACTTTCCTATCACTGGTATTGACGATGAAATTGTAGTCGTTATCTTGTTGTTTTGTTACTCTGGTACTCTGCCGTCGTTGTCGTGTCAAATTGTAGTCCTTGGATGTCTTCCGGTGTCGTGTGCTTACCACCGAAACTCTTCACCCTACGAAGAGGATTCTGAATGCATCTCCATCGCAATCAAACTGTGCAGAATTTGTCTAATTCTCGTCAGTTTGTACGAATTTTATTGTCATTCGAACACGACAACCTACTCGATTTCACTAAACGACATAACACAGAACAAGAAGGGACTTTCTTTCTGGAGAGCCTAGTCTACCAATCTACAGCCTATTCCAATCAAACGACTATATTGTTTCTTTATCGTATTTTTAGTATGATATCACCGTCAGTCAGACTGCATACTGCCACTATGCCTGACCGACTGCAGTATGCTGTCTGACTGACGGTCTGATCAACTTCATCAACTGACCCCTTCGCTGTGTTACATTCTCATGCAAGACCTTCCTCAGCCCAGGTTTACCTCCACTAACTATGCATTGATTTTGATGGGTCCACGCCTCTCGGACCGGGGTAGACTTCAGATTTGGATCCCTCGCGGAAGGGACTGCTCTGAGTGCTTCTCCAGGTGATTTAATATCTGAAATTGGGTGGAAATTAAAATTCATCGCGTGGTCTCCACGTAGCTCTCTCCGATCCTCCGCCTGTTCAACCTCCAACTAACCGACTAAATATTTACCGTTCAGTGAGCAGATCGAATCGTGCCACGCCAAATTGTGTCATACCCCGAGCTATTCAATAATTGAAACCTTAATCGATATAGAACTCTGTTTGCATCGGTTCTGTCTCTTCCTCTTTTATCTTCCATTCCCAGCTTCTGCAGTACCCTACATCCATCGTGTGGTATGCCACTCAAAAGAAACCTACATAGGTTGATTTACTATTGTATTTGCTTATCCAATCAGAGCTCGACACTTGATAATTCTTTCTAAGCACACCAGGATAAAGAACGGACGAAGGCCATCCTCTCAAATTGGCGCCGAACGATAAATTACGCGAGATTATGCAGTCTATCGCGTCTGCTCCATTAATTGGTACGACATGACGACGACGATGACGATGATGCTGAAGTGGATGAAGAAGATGATGATGATGACGATGATGACGATGATAATCACGATGAATACCGCGATGATGATGATGATGATAACGATGGTAAGAAGTGAATTTACTTGTCAATTGTTAATGATTGTTAATTAGTAACTTCTACCGCGCCAGAGTCAAACGCACATGGCATCCGTCGATGACGCACAAACAGCTGCAGGCCGTAATGTCCAGAAGATTAGACCACCAAGAAAGAGAGATAGCCACGGAAGGTAAGCAGTCTTGAAAAGGTAAATAAGGGTGCATTATATTTGCGGCTTAATCAGGGTGGGAACTGTCGGTGGGTTCAAACCCTAGTCTTTTGTAGGACCCCTCACAGTTAAGTCTTCATTGCACACTCCAAGGGGGCGTTTCCAACCCCTCAGTTGTGCTAGTGTAATTTGACATCATCTGACTCGGTGTCTTTGACAAAGAGAAGACATTTCCATGGTTTATCAGGTATGCATTTTTGAATTTTCTTAACAAAATTAAATTGAGTTTGATTCGAGTCTGACTTGCAAAACTGTTAACGTTGAAATTAGCTGCTTTCAAATTTCGTTGACATCAGTTTGCAAAACACGGATAAAATGTTCAATCCCCGAGTCTTTTTTCTACAGTTCCCAAACTGGGCTTAATGTCCCATTGCTGTCGCTTAACGCCAATTCAGCCAAAGACGTCGTTAAACACTTTCCATGCAGTATTGTCGTATCCATCTTCTCTCCGCAGTAGTTACAATTAGGTCTTTCATTTTCTATAATCTATATATACATATATGTTTATATATACATATATGTGTATATATATACATATATAATTATATATGTATATTAGGGTGTTCCTTAGCAGTACACAAAAAAATAAATGTTTGATTTCTTATGTTCTCACCCCCTAGATTGATTCCAATTGGTATAAAAACAACTGCTGCAAAATTTTAGGCGAATATTTCAATTTTTAGAGGTCACTCAAGAGATCTTTAGTTTTCATGAATTTCTGCAATATCATGAATTTTCTACGCAAATTAAATATATATTTTAGCGAGCTTAAAGCAGGTAAGAATTAACAGCCACTGCCTTTAGAGAGTCTAGGAAGCTTGATTACAGTGCTGAGTGCCTATTATCTAAATTGTTTATGAATTGCCTGGCATCGAGCTGGCAGCAAACAAGTCTTTTGCAAGTTGGTAACGGTCGACGTTGTTACAGGACGAATTGGAGTAAATGCTGTTTTTGATTTTCTTTCTTCGTAATAATACAATGAGGACAACGTCTCTTTCAGAATTGTGATTGACAGGGGCGTCTATCCCCCCTAAGTCATTGGAGCAACGTCCCTTTCCCCCTCTGCTTCCCCCCTCCCCGTTTCTCCCCCCTAAAATGGTGGCACACACACTGACAGATCTTCCCCTCCTATTTCTTGGATGGAGCATTTGCTCCACGGTTTCTATGGTGTAGACGCCCCTGGTGATTGACAACCCTCAGATGTTCAACAGTCTTGGTGGCATCCTTATAATCGGCTTGGTGTGGCCATAAGTCCGGGTCACAATTCAGGAATCGAGCCAGAATGCCAAGCTGGCAAAAGAAATGCATCATATTTTTTGTCACGAAGTCCTCAAAATGCATGTTTCGGTAGTTGAGTAGTTCAATTTTGACGCGTTTTGCAGGCTCTTATATACCTTTCTTCTCATTAATTGTGAGGGTACACCTCCAAGAAAAATTATCACAAGCTCGATGCATTCTCAAAGTGGTATCACAAGAAAAATGGAATCAGTGCGATCGACAAGGCCCCAATTTTCAATCAAACGGACTACAGCTGAGGCCTGAGCTTCACCAGTAACGGAAGTCAATTTGGGAACACCAAGCAACTGGTTCACTCCAACTCCCGAAACTATTACTGGCTATCGATCTACAAGTTACCTTCCAGTAAGGTCTCTCAGGAGTTTACCACCCAAGGGGACATTAAGAGAGACATTTGCTTGAAACTGTTCTTAAAGCTGTGAAGCAATTTCAGCTCTAAGTTTTCTTATAGTGCTCTCTAGCTCTGTGGATTGACGAATGGTTGACTTTGAGCAACTGTTGCTAATCCAAATGCTGCCTTTCTGTCGCTCAGTTTGTTTCGATTGAGGACTGCAGCTAAGCTAGGAGTCATAATGTTAACTCAAGTGCTGTGAGTCCAACAACAGTTCTTTAATTTTCTTCCGAATTGCTGCTTGTGCTTGAATTGACTTTGCCTTTTGTCATCTCTTCAAGAAATTGACTCTCACAAGCTCATTAGCCACCTCCTGGTGTTGATCATGCCACAACTTTCTCTTCATTTCTGCCTGGGTTCGTTTTTCTCCTTGCTGTTCTTTCGCAGCAAGCGCACTGTCGACAGAGATCACACAGCCACGATGACCTGGGCAACATGAGCAACCAAAGTCTTTCTTCATCTTTTTGGATTGCAATTGAGCTGCTAAGAGCATTCATGTGAGCAATGTCAAACAGATTGTCAAGGTTGTTGACAAACTCGGCTTCATTGGCTCTCTGCATTTCACTACAAACTATGGTACTCGTATCTCTATAATTATTTTATTATTATATTATTATTATTATTATTATTATTATTATTTTAAAATAAGTAAATCATCTGGAACGGCCACTATTCCTCAGGGTTCGAGAGAGTTCTAGGTTCTAGACGCTATGTCTAGAATTGTAATCTCATACATAATAATAATCAAAATATTATTTTTATTATTATTATTGTTATTATTATTATTATTATTTATTTTTTTATTGAACCAAATAAAAACAGATAAGTAAAATATAAGGAAAGAACTAGGTGAAAGCAAGAAGAAATCTAAATCTATGATTTCGCTCCTGCGTGTAGTTTTAGTATTATGCACAGCATTCACTATTGGAGACCAAAGACACGAATACCTCAAGAAATTCAACTTTGTTGAGCTACCCCTAAATGTTAACCAAATTGACTAAAATTTTGTACAAGTTATTAATATGTCCATAGGAACAAGTTTAGGGGGTTAGACTTTAAGAATTCCAAAGTTGAAAAATAAGGAACACCCTAATGTATATATATACATTATATGTATAATATGATGCTCTTTCCTTTTTTGCAAGCATCAGATTTTGTAAGGAAGGCAACGATAAAGATAACTGAGCTTTTAAAGCAGAAAGCAAAGTGCCATCGCTTCCATGGGCACACGGTATAATAAAGTCATATTCGGGGCAGATTTGGATGCCACTGATGCGCTTTTATGGTCGATGTATGTATTCGCTGTTACTATAACAAATGTGCCTGAACTTACTGCACTTCTCTGCAATGAAACGTATGGAGTGTGGAGGATGGGGGAAAAATAACATATTGTGTCATAGGCATTGAGTATTTCTGCGTTTGTGCGTGGAACAAGTACAAACCCATATAATATCTGCACTCACTGTTCAACCTCTATCTTGCTGATCATAGATGTCAGTGGTGAATTCAAACGCCGTATGCAAAGTGCACTGGATCCGCAGGAAGTTCAGCTGAGCTAATTCAACGGAGGAAAAGAATATGCAACGACTGAGAGAGAGAGAGAGAGAGAGAGAGAGAGAGAGAGAGAGAGAGAGAGAGAGAGAGAGAGAGAGAGAGAGAGAGAGAGAGAGAGAGAGAGAGAGAGAGAGAGAGAGAGAGAGAGAGAGAGAGAGAGAGAGAGAGAGAGAGAGAGAGAGAGAGAGCTGCGACATTCGACTTTGATTTCCTGACGATTATTCTTCAGTGGCATTGTGTGTCTACGTTGTCATTCAGAGGAGTTCGTCCGTCGTTTGGGGTCACCGTCTATGAGCTTTGTACGGACGATCTCGTAGCACTATAAAAATAGAACGACTTTAAAGCAGCGGGAACAAAGTACTCGATTGATAAAGACCCCAACGAACGCCGCAGTCACGTCTACGTATGTAAAATAGTAGAAAAAGTCAGCTTATAGCACACGTTTGTCCTTCTGGCTACAGCGCACTTATATAATATTATGATGGGCACAGTGTTTTAGCGCATTTCATTGGCCGTATACGATAGAACGATACATGGTTCAACGAAAATCTTTCCTCCATTCTTTCATGGTCATATATACACATACATACATGCATACAAACGTACATACCTACATACATATATGCGCGCATAATTATGATCCATAGAAGTTGAGTTACAGGTGCTTATTTCCTATAGGCTTTATGCACTGATGTAGAATCGATGACCACCTAGACCGAGACAGACAGAGAAAGAGATAAACGAAAGCACAGAGAGTGAGAGGGAGTGACAGAGAGACAGAGTGAAGCATTGGCCCTTGGGAAGAAACAAGAAGCGAATGACATCAAAGGTAGAGGAACGACTCCCACTGTTATCGGTGATTTGTTCATGCATTTCAAGTACGTTCTTGTTTTTCCTGGTGCTGTTGTTGTTTTTGCCTGGTGCTATTCTTGTCTTCTTCTTCTTTCCTCCTCCTCCTCCGTTTCGTTCCGGTGCTCAGCGCTGATCGCACACCTGCATCTTACAGGTGACGAAAGTGCAACATGTTTGGATTAGAATGTTGTAGTAACAGCAAGTGAATATAAATTTCGACGACCATGAACAGAATTTGTGGCATCAAAGTCCACCTCT
The DNA here is from genome assembly GCA_963556255.1 of Allolobophora icterica. Classification (NCBI taxonomy): domain Eukaryota; kingdom Metazoa; phylum Annelida; class Clitellata; order Crassiclitellata; family Lumbricidae; genus Allolobophora; species Allolobophora icterica. Next base: position 44,367,832 of record OY744606.1, on the reverse strand, counting down.
AATCATCTATGACTAACTATTATACTTTTAAGTTTTGCAGTCTTCCTTTAATTAAGAATAATACAATGTTAGCGCCATAGAAATGAGATCTCGCTGGCGGCACATCCGATCGCCGCAAAATTTCATTCGCAATCGTAATATATAATTGTCCCTGGTCTATGGTATCGGGGTAGGGGTCCCTTTCGGGAGATTCTGCCAAATTGCTGTCCTATCTTTTGCTCCCTTGTCGGGAAGCCTCGATGGACCACGTGATCACACCCACGCGAGGAAGTCTTTATAAACTTGGAATTCGGGATTCACGGTATTCGGGCAAGAGAATAAGGGTGTCTTGCTCGAATCGCTGAGTGCATGGCTGGTGATTTGTTTTCTAAATCTGGCATGAGATTAATTGCGGTATGTTCATTCTGGGTTACATATTTATATTTTATTATTATAGTTTCAATTATCTGTATCTGAAATTCATTTCCTCCAAGAAATTGCTTTTATTACCTGATAGAGAAGTGCTCTTCTTCTTGTAGCTAGTTCTCAGGTTAAGCAACGTAATGACTCTTTGGATGAATCTCTTAGATGTCATATAATGAGATGACTTAGCGTCGTCTCAACTAGAATATTAGTTTTCACACTCATCTCTATCGTGTCAATTATAAGTGAGCTAGTTTCCTTTCCCCGTAGTTAGTTAATCTGAAACTAGAAATAGTCTTCATTATAGATGGAATGCTTTTATCGCAAGAAGTGATCCATTCACTTCTCCATTATCTTCTGAAACGACGTTCAACTTGTCTTACTCCACTCTGCACTCAGAATCTAGCAATGGTGTTAGGTGACTACGTTTGATGCGAGCAATAGGAGCCTATATGTGACCGCAGCAGATCATTGATGATACTGGAAAGTATCGATTCAAACATGTTGAACAGCTGTGTGTAGGAGATGTCTGCTTCTACAATGTCTGACTATGACCTCTTTCATGAGTGGACAAGAATAGAGGAATGGAATTGTGTTGTGTTATAACAGTGCGTGATCAGAGAGTTATGGGGTCTCCATGGCAACTCTAATAAGCTTGCAGTCGTCTTGTGTGATGATGCATTGTTTTAAACAGGTCCAGGTGTTGCAACCGAAATAGTAAGTATAATAGACATTGTTAGGCTACCTATCGGGTTAACGCTCGGCCTCTCCTTCATCAATTTAGGTGACGCATGCAGAGAACATGCAGGTACCATGCTGGGACTATGTTGGGACCGTACAGGAACCATGCTGGGACTATGTTGGGACCGTACAGGAACCATGCTGGGACTATGTTGGGACCGTACAGGAACCATGCTGGGACCATGCAGGGACCACGCAGCCATGAATAGCACGTAGTCTGTCCAGAGTACGTTTCCAAGTCACCGTCTCTTTTGAAATTGACAATTTATTGTTGAACCACGAAAGCATGAATATCGAAATGATCGATTGCAGAATTTACTGTCACAGCATTCAGACTTCGATGAAATATTAATCAGTTCAAGAACCTATGTGGCTTTATAAGAACGTCTTTGCTGATGGCGGCCGCAGATCTCCTTCACACGAAGACGACGACCATCGTTTGATTTCATCTGTCTCGATTGGTCACCTTCATACATATCTCTCACATCTTTATTCATCTTTCTCACTTCTTTATTCATCTTTCTCACATCTTTATTCGTCTTTCTCACATCTTTATTCATCTTTCTCACATCTTTATTCGTCTTTCTCACATCTTCATTCGTCTTTCTCACATCTTTATTCATCTTTCTCACATCTTTATTCGTCTTTCTCACATCTTTATTCATCTTTCTCACATTTTAATTCGTCTTTCTCACATCTCTATTCATCTTTCTCACATCTTTATTCATCTTTCTCACATCTTTATTCGTCTTTCTCACATCTTTATTCATCTTTCTCACATTTTTATTCGTCTTTCTCACATCTTTATTCGTCCTTCTCACATCTTTATTCATCTTTCTCACATCTTTGTTTATCTTTCTCACATTTTTATTCATCTTTCTTACATCTTTATTCATCTTTCTCACATCTTTGTTCATCTTTCTCACATCTTTATTCTTCTTTCTCACATCTTTATTCATCTTTATCACATCTTTATTCAGCTTTTGCACATCTTTATTTATCTTTCTCACATCTTTATTCATCTTTCTCACATCTTTATTCATCTCTCTCACATCTTTATTCATCTTTCTCACATCTTTATTCATCTTTCTCACACCTTTTTCATCTTTCTCACTCCCTCTTTCAACCTCGCTCTCGTCCTCTCTTCTGCCTCTTAAACCCTTTTCATCCTTCCTTTCCTCCCTATCACCGATACGTACAATAAAAAAGAAATAAGCTGTACGTCACATGTCTTTCATAGTTTTCCTATCGATTGATAAAATATAAGTAGATTTTTCTTAAAATAATGCTCGATAACCAACCAGCTTAATTAATCACATATTTTATCGCTCTATTTAATAAACCCAATGACAGTTCAGACGGTTGGTTCAGTTAGACGTATAGGCTTCATGTGAGCAAACTGCACCCATTTAGTCTCACCCAATTTCTTAAACAGTACATAAGATTTTTATAACCTTACATATATATATATATATATATATATATATATATATATATATATATATATATATATATATATATATATATATATATATATATATAAACTTATTAACCATCTGAAGAGTAAAGAGAAAGTGACACCAAGCGTTTCTTTTGCCTCTGAAACAGCCTTAGATTTAAGCCAGTCGACGTAAACGTACGCAAGACTTAGCTTTCTAACCATCTACGCCTCTCTACGGTAACTGATTAGTCACCAAAATGAAAGAGAAAACGGTGCAAGAGTGTATTGATAATGACGGCCTTTGCAGAGAACAAGCAGCTTACGGACCATGAAAATACAATAGATAATCTCTTCACAGCATTAGAGAAAGTATCATACACAACTAGAAATTCATTAGTGACAAACAATGACATCAGCAATTCATCATAATTATCATCAACATCAACAACAAACAACGACTTTAGCCACGGCGAGCACACTCGCTCTCGCATTCACGCACACTCACACTACGCTACATAAGACTGCACTGACATGTTATTTTGCAAGCGTTAACATCATACAAACTGAAATACCTTCTTGCCTAACAACTGTAAAGAAATATTGATAATTTTTTGCATGCTGTACTAGTTCATTCGAATTGGTTTTTGTGGTCGATGTATTCTACAACGAACGCGTTCTACTTGCAAAGTATATAAAAGACGCTTCTGAATTGTCCTGACTTAATTATTAGGCGCCTGATTAGAGGCTTAGGAATTGGGATTTGCATGACGCCATTGGGGATTCGGTGGCGCGAATCTACATAGTTGAAGTGGATGGTTATAGGATGATCTTGGACAGGAGGAGGATCGATGGACAGACGTCGGCTGTGAAATTGATTTACTTGCCAATCTCAGGAGATCGTTTTGCCCATTTTTAGGGGCGATTTCTTCTCTTCTTAGAGCCAAGGGTCGAACAGTTTCGACCTGACAGGGACTTAGACAGAGGCTCGTTTCAGTCTCTCCTTCTCCGGGATTTAACTTGAACGTAAAATATTGTCATAAAACGCTGCAGACTGCTAACCAAAAAAAGACATGGCTTGTCTGGAAAACAGATTAAACTGTAGCCTTCAGTTAGACAGTTTCAAACTCCGCCACTGCTTGTGCTCCGGCAGTGCCAGTCCCAAGCCTGGATAAAGGAGGAGGGCGACGCTAATGATCTTTGTTATCACATAGTGTCTTTTACTACTAGACAGTTTCATTTGGCCTCGAACGACGGTACAGGAAGGGGACTTGCTAAATTTCTCTCATGACGTTCGATTTAACAGTTTGTTGCTCTTCGCAAATGTTAAGTAAATAGAAACGTAAAGGTTGCAAAAAACTGTTTATTGGGCCAGTATGTAATCTAGAAGTTCTCATCTAAATCCTAATATTGCACAGCGACGAGGTTTTAGAGTCATGGTTTATTGACTCTATTCTATAAAATGCTGGGTGAAGCTACAACTGTAGGCCCTATTTACCGTTCAGAACTCATTTACGCCAGTCTCAGAACGTCTTTCAATTTCGAGAAAACATCCAACGACGAAAGAGAGGATATGATCACAACTTACCTGAGATAACAACCACCGTTTCGGACTATTCCTCTTTGATTGAATGCTGATGAACATGTTAAACCTTGCTCACTTATTATTTATTTATTTACTTGCTTAGTTTTCATACATTTACTTTAATCGTCCAGTGTTAAAGACCATCAGCTGCACGATTGAACGAAGGCACGACACAGTAGAGTACTGGAATCAGGAAGAAAAACTTAGAAGTATTGTAGACACGATGCATAACATCAGTTAGGCTGGTGTTGTTATACCTATGAGTAGTGTTGTAGTGTTGTTCGGCCTATCAGTAGTGTTGTTCGGCACATGAGTAGTGGCGATATAAAAGTCATTTAACTTTTACTACTTTTAAGTCGGGTGAAACAATGGCGATTAAGATCTGCGTCTCAATCGTCGTTGTAAGTGCTGCTTTTAGGGAAATTTATATAGCGCACGCAACACATTAAGCCATTTATTGTCAGAGCCTCAACAACCTAATGTAGCAATAACTGCAGTCAGTACAAAACAAAAAATTCCAGTAAATGATGCTAAGGTCAAAAGGTCAATACAAAAGGGTCACATGGACCCGCTGAGGTTGGATTGGCCTTTTCTGGATCAAATTTGGCCGTAGTAACATGGGCCAAATTAAATGTAGGGCCTACTGTATGAGTGCATAAAAAAACTGAAATAAACTTTAGATGACTGATAGTTTATTCATAACGATGGGCCAGAACAGTGTTCTAGTGTAATAATTATGCACAGCAGTTCCTTTACAAAAATAGCCACCTAATGTACTAGGTGACAAAGCAAGCACGATAAGCACAGTAACGTCAAGCAACACATAAACTAAGAATTTGAAAAAGTAAGACACGTAAGTAAAAGTAAAAGTAAAGAAAAGTGTGTGTGTGTGTGTGTGTGTGTGCGTGTGTGTGGCTAAGAATGGCATATGGAGCTGTTCGTATGCTTCGGCATGACCGAAAGAAGATTCTCCTGCAAGCAACGCATCTTTATCAGATGCCAAACACACGAACGCAGAAAGAGACACAGAGCAAGAGGGAGATACGAAGAAAGAGACGATGGGAGAGGAAAAGACGGAGAGATAGGGTGGAATGGGAATTGTATTGATGAGTTGGGCAAGGCCTCGTGGGCAGCAAGAACTATAGACAGACTGTACCACTCAAGGGGTGTGGCGAAGAATTAGAGAGCGAAAGATGTTGGTGCAGTCGAGACTGTAATCTGTGGCCCAACACAACTGACCAGACGTCGATAGCAATAATTGGTCATTAGTCATCCATCACTGAATTTCGACGGACCATCGAAGGGTGGATGGATGGATGGATGGATGGATGGATGGATGGATGGATGGATGGATGGATGGATGGATGGATGGATGGATGGATGGATGGGTGGATGGGTGGGTGGGTGGGTGGGTGGGTGGGTGGGTGGGTGGGTGGGTGGGTGGGTGGGTGGGTGGGTGGGTGGATGGATGGATGGATGGATGGATGGATGGATGGATGGATGGATGGATGGATGGATGGATGGGTTGATGGAAGGGCTCACGGGTAGATACTAGGCGTTGGATAGATGAATAGATGTGTAGATGTATAGATAGATGCAGATACATTGAAACTTAGATACATACATACATACATAAAAAACATGCATGCATACATACATACATACATACATACATACATACATACATGCATGCATACATACATACATACATACATACATACATACTGTGAACTGAGTTTTGTGTACAGTCTTGCAGTGCGAGATATTGGCGTATATATTTAGTGCGCTTACTTTAGTTTCACGTGTATATGTATATATGATAGATGTATAACGTTTAGTCTTAGTGACACGCGCGGCCGGCCGATATCGGCAGCGGCGCGCTATATGTATATTATTAGAGTTCGTTTAAGCGCACAGAAGACAGGTGTGTCAAGAGGCGCGAAGAATTATGCTGACTAGAGAAGTTTGAATTCGAGTGTGTTTGCTGTAGTAGTGTGGCTGACTAGTCGAGTTGTAATCGAATTGAGTTCTGTCTGTTTGTTTCTTATTAAACTAAAAGATATTAAACTGTGTTGCTGATTAGTTCAGGTTATACTTATACGTAGAATTAGTGTTCAAAAGGTGAACGTTAAATAGGCGTTAAGTACGAAGAGAACAAGGATTTAATCAGAAGGATTGTCAACGGAAGGATTGGGTTGACATTATTGGTGGCAGCGGCGGTGTGGATAAAAACTCACGGTGGAACAGCGTCGGTGTGGATAAATACTCACGGTGGAATAAATACTCACGGTGGATATAAACTCACGTTATCAAATCCTTCGGCGGATAGAAGAATCTACGACGGTGATAAAAGAATTTACAACGGTGTTAGAAGAATCTACGCGTTGTTGCTGTGTGACGTGTCTACGATATCAACGACGGTGGAACACGAGAAACGGTATAAAAATTTCGTTGTTTTCCACGAACAAATATAAAAGAAATCCCGTTTGTTTATCGATTCACACAACAAGAAAAACCGTGACTTCTTTGAAAAGAGAAATCACCAAAGTAAACAAGTAAGATGGAGAAACTAAGTGCTGAAAGACAAGCAGATATTAAGAAGATGTCTACGGAAAGGCTAAAACAGCGTTTGTTGAAAGCCGGTTTTAAAGAAGAACAATTAGAAGGTATGTCACGTGGTGACATGATACAGGAACTCGCTGAAGTGTGGGTGAAAGAAGAAGTCGAAGAAGAAGGTGCCGTTGGCGGTGCCGTAGAAAAGGCTATTGAAAAACCTCCTGCGCCTATGTCTATGGAGATGTTGATGCAGTGGATGATGATGAAAGAAGATAGGGAGGAGAAACGGAGACAAGAAGCAGAACGTGTAAGACAAGACGAATTGCGCTTGCAGAGAGAGAAAGAAGAGAAAGCAGAACGTCTGCAGAGAGAGAAAGAAGAGAAAGCAGAACGTTTGCAGAGAGAGAAAGAAGAGAAAGCAGAACGTTTGCAGAGAGAGAAAGAAGAGAAAGAATTGCGCTTGCAGCGAGAGAAAGAAGAGAAAGCGGAACTTGCAAGGCAAGAGGAATTGCGTCTGCAAAGAGAGAGAGAAGATAAAGCAGAACAAGTGCGTAAGGCAGAACTTGAATTGCAAAAGAATCAGTTTGAGATTCAGTTAGAACAGTTGAAAAGAGATAGGGAAGATGCTGAAAGAAGAAGATTGGAGCAGATGATTGAATTTGAAAAAGCTAGAAAAAGTGATGAAGAGGTTCGTCAGCAACAGATTGAAGCAAAGAGAATGCGTGAAGAAGAAAAAGAAAAAGCGCGAACGTTAGAGTTAGAACGTGCGGAACAGATCAGACAAGAAGAACTCAAATTTCAGAAAGAAAGTTTGGAAAAGGCAGAGGCAGAAAGACAGGAACGTCTGAAACTGGAGAAATCAAAATTGACATTGAAAGAAACGCAAATGAGAGAAGAACGGGAAGCAGAAAGAAGGAAGCAGCAAGAAAGTGAAACTTTGGTGTCAAAAATTAAGAAAATAGGTGATGCAATGAAGCATGTATTGCCTCAAATGCCAACTGATATGATGGAGGTACCATTATATTTTGAAACAGTCGAGAACGCATTTCGCAGTTTTGCTGTGGAAAAGCCGTTTTGGGTGAAATTATTACTACCATTGATGACGCCGAAAGCTCGAACCGTTCTGAATAGATTGTCATACGATGATCTAGACAATTATGATAGAGTCAAGCAGCACTTATTAAAAGAATTTAAGTTGACTTCGAGAGAATACAGAGCCAGATTTGTGGATGCTAAGAAGACAACAGAAGAGACTTATACGATGTTTACGGCAAGACTGAAGAACTTGCTAAACTATTACGTGAGAAGTCGAAACGTGAACAGAGAGTATGATACGCTCTTTGATTTGCTGGTAGCGGATAAGCTAAAAGAATGTTTACCGCCAGGTCCACTACAGTTTGTATTGTCGAAGGAAGGAACTGACTGTCTCCAAGCTAGTGCAGTGGCAGACTTAGCAGACATTCATGTAAACAATCGAATTGGGTTTGCGATCCCAAATATAAACAGTTATCCTTCTCAACGTTCCGTAAACCAAAGCCAGAGTGGAAAGTGGAAAAGTAATTCAGAAACAGGGAATCAGTTTAAAGGTAAAGAAGTCAAGGCTAGTGTCCCTGTACCCAATGAGACCAGAGAAGTGACGTTTGGTCGTCAGGGATTTAACAAATCGTCAGCGCCGTTTGCCAAGAGGGAAGGCAACACATCGTTTACGCAGTATAAGAGAAATGAAGGAAATGAACAACGAGGCATGGTTGTGAAGCGTTGTCACAACTGTGGTTCAGACAAACATTTGGTTAAATTTTGTCGAGTTCCAGCGGCAGCAGCTAGTTCTAGCAGAAATCAAGAACACACAAGGGTGAATTTGATTCAAGTGGTTAGTGATACAGATAATCAAACCGAGAGTCAAGAAAACCAAGAGACTGAAGTAAAGTCAGTAATGAAATGTGGTATTCAAAAAGAAATTCTATTGGATGCTGGAATTCAGAGAGAAGTCGCAGGAAAAGATGACAGTCGAATATTGAAGAAATCGTTCTTGCAATATGTCGAGGTTGAAATTCGTGCAGTAGACGGTAAAGAGCCAGTGAAAGTCAAAGCACTGAGCGACTCGGGAGCAGAAATTCCGGTGATTAGTGAAGAATTACTGGAAGGCATGAAGGTGGAACAAATTGGAAAAGTGAATTTGCAATGTGTGGCAGGAGATGCCATTCCTGCGAAGTTAGTGAAAGTCGATGTTAGACTGTGTGATAGTGACGTGGAAGAAGAGGGATTTCCGCGTAAAATCCAGTGTTCACTTACACCTTATGTCACCTTGATGTGTGCTAGTATTGCAAAGATGGGCAGTACAGAAAGATTCTTGTTGCATCCAGAGATAATTGCCGAATTAAAAGCCGTACCACAGATGAAAGTTAAAACGATACAAGGAGATGTGAGTGTACAAGCAAATGTAATGACGAGAGCGCAGAGTCGGAAACAGGAAATGGTAGATGTGGATGAGAAGAGTGAAACTGAAAGTTCAAGTGATGAGGAAAACGAAAGTAATGAGCAACGAAGCTTATCGCGAGATGGTGTAACATCAGAGATAAACGAGCAAGAGATGGCTGCATGCGAGAATGGCACATTAAATGAAACTGAAGAAGACAATGAATGTGATGTGGGGATAGGAGACTTGTATAGAGATGAAGAGATGGACGAAGAACAAAAGGTGCAGATTGCCGATTCGAGGAAGTTCGAAGAGCAACAGAGAAAGGATGAATCGTTGAAGCCGTGGTGGAAGTTAGCACAAGAGAAAGAATCTGAATTCTGTGTGATCAACGGTTTATTGCATAAGAAATATCAGATATTAGACCAGACGATATATCAACTAGTGTTACCAAAAGAGAGACGAATTAAAGTGATGGAATTGGCGCATGAATCGGTATTTGGAGGACATCTAGGAGAAGAGAAAACAAGAGAACGAATAAAGTTATCTTTTGTATGGCCAAAGATGAGAAGAGACATTGTGAAATTTTGTAAGTCTTGCGAGAAGTGTCAACTAAAGGCAAGGAGTCTGGTGATGGATAGAGTACCTATCACTCCAGTCTCAAGAGAAGAGGTCGCCTTCAAGAGAATGACGATGGACCTCGTTGGCCCGATCGATCCAGTATCTGCTGCAGGTCACAAGTATTGTTTATGCATTGTGGACTCGTGCACCAGATGGCCTACAATCTTCTTATTGAAATCGTTGACAGCGAAGGCTGTGTGTGAAGCGTTGATGGAACTGTTCATGAACGTTGGTGTGCCGTCCGTGATTACAAGTGACCAAGGAACGAACTTCACAGCCAGTTTGACAAGAGAATTTCTCAATTTAATGGGTTGTAGTCCAAGATTCGACACACCAGGACACCCAGAGGCTGCTGGATTAGTAGAAAGATGGAATCAGACATTTAAAAAGATGATCCATCATGTGATAATAGACAACCCGAGGAAATGGCACAAGATAATTCCTTTCACAGTGTGGGCATTACGAGAAGTGCCGAATGCAACTACTGGAGTATCACCATATATGCTTGTCTATGGGAAAATTCCGAGAGGACCATTGGCAATATTAAAAGAGAGTTGGACTAGAGAAATAAACTTACCACCTCATGTTAGAGTTAAACCAGAAAAGTATTTAAAAGAACTCAAAGAAAATATGGAGAAAGCATTATTGTTTGCAGAATCCTACTCTCGAGAAAAGCAATTACAATACACGAATCAGTATAACAAGAGAGCAAAGCACAAAGAATTTGAAGCTGGTGAGAAAGTCATAGTTTTGTATCCAACGTCAACAAACAAACTTATTTCTCGATGGCATGGTCCATGTACGATCATACATCGAAGATCAAAGTACTCTTATTTAGTCGATATGGGTGAAAATGGTCGAAAAATAATTCACGCCAACAAGATCAGAAAATATGTTACTCGAGCATTAAGTTGTGGTCTAATTGTTGAAGAAGATGAAGATTTTGGTTCAGTGGTTGAATTACCAATGAGGAATGAGGTTCAAGATGACAAGAATTCACTTAACCTCGATCCTGAACAAATTAGCCATTTGACAGTAACTCAGCAAGAACAGTTGTTGAAAGTTTTGAACAAATACTGTGACAGATTTTCAGAAAAACCTGGATTATGTACATTGGTCGAACATGAAATTGAACTAAAACCAGGATTTCATGAAAAGGAATTTGCAGCATACCGAATTCCTTTGATTTATCGAGCAGAAGTGGAACGTCAGATCAAAGAAATGTTAAAAACAAACATTATCAAACCATCATCGAGCAGAATGGCAAGCCCTTTGGTTATTGTTAAAAAGAAAGACGGATCTTTAAGACTTGCCTGTGACTACAGATACATTAACTCATTCACAGTGGATTGTAAATATCCGATGCCGATTGTCAGAGACGTTTTGAACAAAGTTGGAAAGTCTAATGTGATTTCTATTTTGGACTGTCGAAGTGCTTATTGGACTTGTCCTGTAAAACAATCTGATCAATGGAAGACAGCTTTTGTAACACATAATGGACTGTATGAATTTACTCGTGTTCCTTTTGGAATGATAAATTCAGGCCGAACTTTTGTTAAGGCGATAAATTTAGTTTTACAGCCTATAAGTGACTTTGCAGAACCGTATGTTGATGACATTGCTGTGCATTCTGACAGTTGGAATATTCACTTGCAGCATCTAGATGCATTTTTGATGCAAATGAGATTGCATAACGTTACTTTGAATTTGAAAAAATGCATATTTGGTAAGAGTGAGGTAAGGTTTATCGGTCATGTGGTTGGGTCTGGTAAGATAAAGATGAATCCAGACAGAATTGAAAGTTTGAGTAATTTGAAGATCCCAGAAACTAAGAAGCAAGTTAAGCAACTGCTTGGATTTTTTAATTATTACAGACAGTTTATTAAGGACTTTGCACAGATTGCGAAACCTTTATCTGATTTAACTAGTAAACGTGTTTCTGATAAGATTGATTGGACTGTTGAACATCAGCAAGCATTTGATTTACTTAAAGAGGCTGTGCGATCCAAAGTAGTGTTATATGTTTTTGAAGTGGGAAAACCATTCAATTTGTACTGCGATAGTAGTGACTTTGCAGTCGGTGCTGTTTTAACACAGATGGACGACAAGGGAATAGAACGCCCTGTGTCATTTATCAGTCAGAAATTAACTGATACCCAGAAGAGATGGGCTACTGTGGAAAAGGAAGCCTATGCTATTGTTTGGGCTCTAAACAAGTTAAAAGAAATTATAATTGGATCAAAAATTTTCATTTTTACTGATCACAATCCTCTTACATATTTGACCGAGTCAATATCTAAGTCTGCTAAACTTGTGCGTTGGGCGTTAGCCTTACAAACTTTTGATGTTGAGGTGAAGTACAAGAAGGGCAGATTGAATATTATTGCTGATTGTTTGTCAAGGTTATAAGTAATCGTAAGACTGTTCATTATTTAGTTAGATATATATATATATGTTTCATGTATTTTGGTAATTTCGCAAATTTTGAAATTTAATTTGCTCAATTCCAGAAGAAGGAAGGAGGTAATGTGAACTGAGTTTTGTGTACAGTCTTGCAGTGCGAGATATTGGCGTATATATTTAGTGCGCTTACTTTAGTTTCACGTGTATATGTATATATGATAGATGTATAACGTTTAGTCTTAGTGACACGCGCGGCCGGCCGATATCGGCAGCGGCGCGCTATATGTATATTATTAGAGTTCGTTTAAGCGCACAGAAGACAGGTGTGTCAAGAGGCGCGAAGAATTATGCTGACTAGAGAAGTTTGAATTCGAGTGTGTTTGCTGTAGTAGTGTGGCTGACTAGTCGAGTTGTAATCGAATTGAGTTCTGTCTGTTTGTTTCTTATTAAACTAAAAGATATTAAACTGTGTTGCTGATTAGTTCAGGTTATACTTATACGTAGAATTAGTGTTCAAAAGGTGAACGTTAAATAGGCGTTAAGTACGAAGAGAACAAGGATTTAATCAGAAGGATTGTCAACGGAAGGATTGGGTTGACACATACATACATACATACATACATATATAACGTACGCACATACGTATATAATGTAGCTTGCGGAAACGTTGTATGGGGCCTGCCATGTTTAATTAAAGAGAACGATTTCAAGTTTTTTGCCGTCGTTGATTTAAGCGCTGCTTTATACAACTCATCCTTCTGTTGTTGAACAGCAGGCGATTTGGAGTCTTTTGTTGCATCATTCCGCAGAGGACGAAAGGAATCTATACGGACATACAGAGGGATGACAGAGAAAGAAGACGAGACAGACAGACAGACATTATACGGAGAAGGAGGAAGTGATAGACCGATCTAGGTGAGGTTGTCAGTTCGGTTCCTATTAAGCCTTCGACAGGTAAGACTCAATCTGCACAAACAGGGGCGGCGATCACGGGGAGGGGAGGCGAGGGAACAAGTCCCTCACCTTTAACAGTGAGGGGGACACAGTATACAGTTGTCCTCCTCCGATTTTTAAAGAAACGTTGTGATTGCTATTTTTTTTAAAATAATTGCCAAGTGAAAACTTGACCACTGCGACCAGGCAGCTGACAATTTAACACGCTGCTACCAACAACTAACAAAAATTGATGAGTTTTGTTTATTATTATTTTTATTATATTGTTTCGCACTATGTTACTAACTAATAAAAGTCAATTAACTTTAGATCTGAATTAGTTTGCATGTGATTATACAATTTGATGGAAATATATATCTACATGCCGTTGCAAAGTGCCTGTCCTTGCTTTTTTAACGCATTTTTCGTGCACAGAAAAGAAGTAAAAAAGTTCTAAAATTTTTGACCCAGTTCAAAGTGTTCCCCCAACCGTTCAAAAAGATCGCCGCCTCTGTGCACAAATAAAACAAGCAATTCATAGACTTCATCATCTTTACATGTACATACTCTTACGCTCGTATAGGCCTATAGGCCTACACACACAAACATGACACTTCATAGCAATCCTTCTACTTTATGCATATATATATATATATTAGGGTGTTTTTATGATGCACATGATTTTTTTAACTCAAAGATCTTTTAACGGCCAGTTCGAATTATCATGCCAATTAGCGTATAAACGCCATATCCGAAATTATATCGCGATAGCTGAACATTTAGGACTGGCGCAAGGCGACCGAAATTAGGAACCTGGTGACCTGTCTCGGTGTGGCCAAAATTTTAGACGTTACGATGTCTGTTCTTCGTGTTTTCGATCTTCAACATAATTATATTAATTAATTAAGCTATTGTGGTTTTCTAGAGGAGACACAGACACCTGGTGCTACATCAATAGCATGGTATTTAACGCGAGTGGCTGTCTCCATTGGTAAGAGTATGTGTGTTGATCCCCGAATGAGTTTGTGCCAATCAGATAATGTCGTGGTTTCCGAACGGAGCAATCTGTCTACAACAATAATTCCCTCGCCCATGACGATATCGTGCAAGCATGGCGGTAGCGACGGAGGTTTCTCTGTTGGCAACATCATCTGAGGAAGAGGCGTCATCAAATAGCTCAGAAAGAGAACTAGAACCTTCAACGTCAGCTGGACCACCAAAGCGGCAAAAGGGAACAATCTCTGTAGTTACCCGTGATGTTGCAGCAGCTCTAGATCGTACCAAAACCAGCAGCAGGAATGCCTCTCACATTTTCTCTGCTCTCGCTGCATCCAATCTATATGCAGCACCAGCTGGTGAGCTGATCTTCAGTCCTTCTGCTATCCATCAAGCAAGGAAGGATAACCGTGCAGCCCTAGCAGCTGAGATTCGTGAATCTTTCGATCCGAAGGTTCCCCTTACTATCCACTGGGACGGCAAGATCATGCCAGATTTTACAGAAACTGGACGAGTGTGTTGATCGTCTTCCAATAATGGTATCTGGTAAGGATGTGACCAAACTATTGGCCATCCCCAAACTCCAATCCGGGACTGCTGCCTTCATGGCAGATGCGTGTTTGGCCGAGATCAGAAGTTGGGGATTGGAAGACAGAATCGTGGCCATGCGTTTCGACACCACGGCGAGTAACACGGGTTGCAAGGGCGGCGTATGCATCAAGCTGGAAACGGAATTAGGAAAAGACCTCTTGAACCTTACCTGTCGACATCATGTTTCTGAAATTGTTCTGGAAAAGGTATTTTCACTGCTTGATTCTGTAAGGTCTCCAAAATTGGAACTCTTCAGTCATTTCCGTGACTTCTGGCCGCAAATCGATCAGACCAAGTATCGCACAGCAATAGAGGATAAAGACGCAGCACAAAGAGTCAAAGAAATTCGAGAGAATGTCATCACCTTCGCACTGCAGGAACTGAATGCTGAATACCACAGAGACGACTACGAAGAGCTACTAGAACTAACAGTCATTTTCCTAGGAGGAATTCAACCGAAAAGAATAAAGTTCAGGTACCCAGGGGCATTTCACCGCGCGCGTTGGATGGCACGTGCGGTTTATGCAATCAAGATGTGGCTTTTCAAATAGCAGTTTCCCATTCAACAACACCAGAGGGCATCTCGACAATCTTACTCTCAAAAGATGTGGAATCATCTACTCCGAGTTTCACTTTTTGTGACCACAACCTACGTGGAGTACTGGTTCACCTGTACATCACCCATTGAAGCCCCAAGGAACGATCTTCAATTCTTGAAGGCAATCCATACTTACCCAGACAAGGAAGTCTCACAGGTAGCCCTAACAGCATTTTCCCGACACATTTGGTATTTGTCGGAGACCTTGGTTAGCCTCAGCCTTTTTGACGATTCAGTCACCTTCGACGAAAAACAGCGCATGGTCTATAACATGCGCAACAATCAGGGATCCGACGAACCTCCAAAGAGGCTTCCTCCCATACATGATCCATCTACAAAAGCGCTATCCGATTTTTTTACTATTTCTACCATCAAACTTTTCCAGCTCCTCAAATTCGATTACGCTTTTCTTGATCGAGATCCACAACAATATGGGAGTCAGAGCATTCGTTCAATGAGGCGAAAGACATTATATCCGCCTTAAGAGTGACGAACGATTTAGCGGAGAGAGGAGTGGCTCTAATGCAGTCCTTCAATGAAGCCCTGGTTCGAAACGAGGATGAGAAACAATTTGTTCTTCAAATGGTTGAATACCATCGAAATAGATTCCCAAAAGCACTAAAGGGACTAGGTAATGACAATAACTGAAGGTTCTTGGTTTGCTTTTGCCTTACTTTTTATGTTTAAGTGTTGAAATTGTTTGGATCTTCGAGAATTACAATGCATGAAATTGTTTTCTAAGTGGTAATTTTTCCCGGGCTTTGCGCCAGTTCTAAATCTCTTTTGATTTTCATCTAATTTGGCAAACGTTAATGTTTCTGAAGGTGGAACACAAAAACAAACTGGCCGATATTAATTTTGAAACTTCATATTATAGACACACCCTAATATATATATATATATATATATATATATATATATATATATATATATATATATATATATATATATATATATATATATAGCATTAGGCATGTGCTCAGTATACAATTATTATGAGATCATCTGGGTGAGAGTAGTTTCAGATGCTGTGTACGGCGACGAATGTGATCTCATTGCTTCCTCGCAGTGTGTGTGCGTGTGTGCGTGTGTGCGTGTGTGCGTGTGTGCGTGTGTGCGTGTGTGCGTGTGTGCGTGTGTGCGTGTGTGCGTGTGTGCGTGTGTGCGTGTGTGCGTGTGTGCGTGTGTGCGTGCGTGCGTGCGTGCGTGCGTGCGTGCGTGCGTGCGTGCGTGCGTGCGTGCGTGCGTGCGTGCGTGCGTGCGTGCGTGTGTGTAGAGAGAGAGGACGTGTGAATTATGAGTTTGAGGAGAAAGGAGGCTGCTGGAAGTCTCCTCTTCCGATGCCTTGATGCATAGATTAGCAATGTCTTACGACGGCTTAGCTGGCGTTGATGACGGTGCATGCGCTGATGCTGGTCAGTTCAGATGTCCAGCAGACGAAGCGATGGAACGACGAGCAGCTGCTTGGTGGCATCATGAGAATACCAGACTGGACTGGAATCGTCGCCAATGGACGCTGATGAATTGACGCAAAGGACTTCAGTGCGACAGACAGACTGACCAAGACTAACACACAGAGGGACCGAGAAACTACATCAAAAAGTCGCAATCGCTTCAGTAGGGGATTAGCCAATATATTTAATACACATACGCACACACATACACACATATACACGCACGCACGCACATACACACACGCACACGTATACAATACAGTTTGCTGTATGAATAAGATATCGGATTATAAATAGCCCTCTCATCACCGATTCTCGAGGTCTCAACACACTTACACACACTTACACACACACACTTACACACACACACACACACACACACATACACACACCTACACACACTTATACACAAACACACGCACACACACACGTAGCCTATATGGTCGCGTGATGAAACGGCTCACTGCCATCGAACTAGGCCTGCACAAACTATAGATCGATCATCGATTTCCACATCGATAATAAATAAATGAATATATGATACAGGATATATACATAACCCAGCATTACAAGCATCAAATGAATCATACATGCAGCATTGCAGCTTAAGCAGAATTGATATAGCGCCTTAATTTGTCCAACTCAGATGCGTAAAGAAACTTACATATTATATATATATATATATATATATATATATATATATATATATATAGAATATGACATACAAATTTGTACGCAGTAATCAGTACGCTTACGTGAATGTAGGCATATAGGACTATAGTCCATAGTTAGTATGAATATGATAGACTAAACATTTTATATAACCCGTTTACAGAATTCATAGGCAAACTGCTCAAGCTTAACAACTAATACACGTGTATGTACTTAGCAATATTTAATGTGTAATTGTATGTGTAGACGTATGTGTATAAACTTATGCATTGTCAAAGAAATATACAATTGCTGTATATTTTGTACCGCATGCATGCATGTGCGTATACGCAGCTAAGTGTACGTCTGTACGTATTTCTTTCCATATACTGTGCACACACACACACACACACACACACACACACACACACACACACACACACACACACACACACACACACACACACACACACACACACACACACACACACATGCATGAATCAAATCAAATCAAATCAAATGTCTTTTATTAGAACACACACATCAAATTCATATGACAAACACAGGAAACAAATGTACAAGTGCATTTCTAATGGGATGCCCCGAAGGGCTGAAAGCCCGCTAACTAGGGCACCCCAGTTTCACTGGCTGAGCAGGTGTTCATATGTTTTACTCAAAAACCAACACAAATCATGTGTTCAAACAGATCAAAACATTTACAAAGCTTAACTAGTACAATGATTTTAACCAGTACAGATCATCAATGAGATAGTAATATAGCAAATAATTATGACAATTTTACATAATGCTTATACTGCCATTTTTAAGCGACTAGAGAGTAAGACTACATTTGGTGAATAAGATATTTCCTTAGCAACAATTTAAAACTATGTAATTGTAAGGTCGAGACTAGTTCAGTAGGCAGGGCATTCCAAAGTCTTGGGCCGAGACATTTGATTGAGAGCCGTTTAGGAAATGCATACACACATTCCCATTACTAGCCGTTACATTCGGACACAATGTTCGTTGCTCATCTCACACATTCAGAGGTAAATGGCCAACTGCATTGTTAGATGGAAAACAATTAAATGTTTGATTATTTGTAATTTGGTCGTTGTTTTCCACCAATCTCCCAATCTCCGAGTCCCACGCCCATTCGACAACACAGTCAGTGAACCATTCACAATGCAGACAATTCAGTACCAAATAATTCACTGGATAACCTGGTAATCGGTTGGCATCAAAATTTCGACGTAGACAAGAAGTGCCGAACAATAGCGTCGCCCATGAATCCATGCGTGGAATGTTCTTGAAAATGTTCCCGACGAACAAAGGCTGCTGGATTCGTCTGACAAGCGATGACGACTCTAATTTTATATAGCGCCTTTGTATCATTGACAGAAAGCTCTCCAGTTGAGGTAATTTTCATTGCGCCCGTTGTTGCGTGGTCGACGGTGGAATCCACTCTTCCGTGACGAATAATGCAGCGAGAAAGGCGTTTTAATTTGGGATTTGCGTTTCTATGTCTCTTGTCTCTCTCTCTCCGTCTCCCTCTCAGTCCTAGTATGTCGGTTTGCATGTTTTTACACGCTTGTATGTGTCTGTCGCGGTATCTCTTTCTGGCGCGGTGTGTGTTTGCCTGTCTGTCTCGTTGTCTACCTTCGTCTGACTGTCTACGTTATTCTCAGTCTCTGTTGGGAGATCTGTCTGTCGACGTCTGTCTCTGTTTGTGCGTCTTTGTCAGTCTGTCTGACTGTGTCCGTCATTCTTTGTCTGTATTTATATCGCGATCTGTGCGTCTGTCCTGATCCGTCTATCTCGTTCTGCTCTCTGCGTCGATATGCATTCGAAAAGTAAAGATCAATAGAGTCGTACGATGTAGTTTACGGTTTAAGGCATTGTGATATATAGTGAGCAGCTGAACCATGTCCATGGACTGAAAAAACTGCAACAGGGCATTACATGCATCCAGGGGCGTCTACACCATAGAAACCTTGGAGCAAATGCTCCATCCAAGAAATAAGGGGGTAAGATTTGTCAGTGTGTGTGCCACCATTTTAAGGGGGGAAGGAACGGGAAGGGGGGAAGAAGAGGGGGAAAAGGGACGTTGCTCCAATGACTTAGGGGGGATAGACGCCCCTGCATGCATCTGGGGTACAAAGACCGCGGGTGTGGTTTTCTGTGCAAAATTCATTAGTCTTAAGCAGATATTACTTAATTAAAATCTCTACAATTAACGAATGAAAGACATTTGGCATTCGGAACGATAACAAATGCCTCACCTACTGCAAAGCCGTGATCGCAACAATTTCGAAGAACATCCGGTATAGAAAGCAGAAAGCGTCCCTATAATGCTCAGCAACTATTCCTGGCGTTACAGCAGAACAGATGGAGAAGGCACTTGATCGCTATTCATGAACCGACACCCTATATATTAGTTTGTTTCCAGTGGGTAACCAAACTTAATTTCTGATGTGCCCTATACTTGAACGATTTTGCCACAATTGAAGCCTTTGCATGTGCTAGGTATCTGTGACAAGTAAGAAGTTTGTGAACATGATTACAAATCCAACACTCCGCATGTTTAATAGAGGACACCGGAATGATATGAATTCTTGAATCAAACATTGTCGACCGCCGTAAAATGCTAATGTTATTTGGCGTACATAGATATATATATAGGCCCTATAGGCCTATATATTCGTTTATTGAAGAAAACTGGATGGCACACCGCACCCAGGATCATTAACATGGGATCATAGCGAAATAATAATATGGATAGCTAAAGCAGAGAAGTCTTGCAATGTTAGTTGAATAATACGAGTTCAGTTTTAAGAGCGGGCATTCATAGCACGACTTCACCTATAAATTCTTGGGCAGAATGAAACCAAAATGCCACAACATCTGCAAATTGGGCCAATGAACAGTCAGCATTGATCTGAATTGCTCACAATAACAAACAGACACTGCTTTATTTAAAACCGAGTTGCGGGGAAGTGTTTACATGCACGAACAATTCGTGCGTGCGAATGTATTCAAGAAATGGACCAGCGAGTGGAGCAGCCTAGTTAGAAGAACTTCATCAAACAGTCTAATTAAATCGTTCTCGCATACAGCAGACACATTGCAAGTCGAATCGTATCGACCATGGTAAGCAGAGTCGAAAGAGTCGTCAAGTAGCAGCAGAACCCTGTGTATAACCGGGAGCATCACGAAACAAATGACCGCAAGATGACGTCGACAATAGGCAAATAGACTGGCGGCACACAGTCTTATAGCTCTTGTAGTGCTCAGCTCACAAACACTAGAACGGACGCACGTACCAAGCACGCAATAACAGAAATATGAAGAGCTAGGCCTATATGGAGACGGGTGGAGATCTGGAGAGAGGAGAGCAGCTATGAATAGAAGATAAGAGTGCAACGGAGGAGAGGTTTGCAAAGACGCTTGCGGAGAATAAGGTAAGAGAAGAGAGACTCGAAGAGAAGATATTGGACAGGAGAATGTCCGTTGGTATAAATCCACTGGGTGTTCTGATGGTCCGAGGACTCGGGCAGGTCGACTCCAGCTCTTTTCACTAGCATCTTTAATCCACACACCTTCATCCTCGCCCAACGCAGAACGAGTAAGACCTCCATGAAGACGACACTTTTAAAGTTGAAACTACAGTCAAACGTCAGTCTATAGAACTTCTAAGCAGTTAACTCATGGCTTCCGGTCGCCACCATGTCACGTGGTCTAAGCAGTATATTCCCCTAACAGTCTCCCCTCTTCTACACGTGCTAGCGTGTGCACCATTTGAGCCCAACTCACTATGCAGACTAATGCAGCGTATGTAACGGAGAATATATATATATATATGTGTGTGTGTGTGTGTGTGTGTGTGTGTGTGTGTGTGTGTGTGTGTGTGTGTGTGTGTGTGTGTGTGTGTGTGTGTGTGTGTGTGTGTGTGTGTGTGTGTGTGTGTGTGTGTGTGTGTGTGTGTGTGTGTGTGTGTGTGTGTGTGTGTGTGTGTGTGTGTGTGTGTGTGTGTGTGTGTGTGTGTGTGTGTGTGTGTGTGTGTGTGTGTGTGTGTGTGTGTGTGTGTGTGTGTGTGTGTGTGTGTGTGTGTGTGTGTGTGTGATAGAATGGAAGAGGTGATAGATTGGATCATTTTATGATAGACTAGAACAAAAGCGAAGAAAAGAGACTAAAGTGGAACAGATCTAATTATATCAAGATTTCCAGACGTGCTTCCAGTCACCAGTCTCTCTATTTCCAATGTCACTCCTTGCTTGTTTGCAAGGAATGACATCCTTTTCACACCATGTCTGTCCTCCCCAATCACCTCTCTCCCCTTCTCTACGACTGTGCATTCCAATACACGTCGGGACATAAATATCGGGAATAAACTAATCGAACGAGTGCAAATACTTATAGGCTAAACAAGTGGTGTGATATTAACGCCGAAAGGGAGAGAAAAACAGATGGGGGGGGGAAGGCCGAATGGATGGGATGTAAATACATGCTACCTAAACAAATATCAGCCGTGGTACAAGGCTATTAATCACCGTTGCTTGGCCAAGCCCTCTGAATGTCTCCGGATGGACGGAGAACAGAGAGCCGAGTGTCTGCGACCGCAACCGACAAATTGAATTTACCTTCTCCGGATGTGCCACCGACACCTCGCATGCTCCTTGCTGGCCCGGCAGTGTGTGCAGAGAAGCACGTCCTCCCAGAATACACCCTTCTACTCCCCCTCCCCCGACATCCCATCCCTACCGCTTTTGACTGCTTGTATGTCTAACTGGCAAATAGCTAAGTGGCGAATGAGATAAGTGAATTAAAGGCCTGGCGAAAGAACATAAGAAATTTATAGGGTCTTGATTTCATTTGAGCAAATTTGTTTCCAATGCTCACTGGGAATGTTGTGATAACTGGACATCAAATATACGAACATCAAACCGTGGTCAAATAAGAATTATTCTCATTCCTGGACTGCTATGGTTGCCATGACCGGTGTTTCCGGTCAGTCCGGTAGGACTATTTCTGCCATTCTGTCCAACAAATATCACTGTTAACACAGGACACTTCATGAATTTCCAGCACTTTAGCTGTCTTCAAAGTTTGTCTAATTTTTACGAAAGCTATTCAAACTCACCATCGAATATTCTAGCCAATGCTCATGAGCGGCGATCATGGGGGTCGAGGGGGACAAGACCCCACCTTTAACAGTGGCCCGGCAGTGTATGGAGAGAAGCACGTACTCCCAGAATACACCCTTCCACTCCCCCTCCATGGGGGACACGCCATGTATCGGATCCCGCACATTTTGAAGAAACACCAAAAGAAGGTCATAAAATTTGTTTGCGCGTTAGCGCGAAATTTTTTTTTAACTTTCTTTCTACCAGATCAGTTCACGGCGATAAATTTTTTTACCTCTTTTTTGACCTGATCAGTTCAAAACTCTTTTTTGACCAGATCAGTTAAAAAAATGTCCCCCTCACTTGTCAAACAAGATCGCCGCCACTGGCCATGCTCGACAAGCAGGCAGCTATTGATGTGCCGGGTTTTCTCTTTTCTCCATGAACATTTTGATCTTGCTACTATGGGTCACATCTCTGCATATCAGTGACCTAAAGTGGACTTAAGCTTTATTATTTTTTTATTAGCTCACCCTAACTTTATCAATACATATTATTTTAATTCCAATAGCAAAACATGTTTTTATGTTGTAAGGTGAGGATGCAGAGGATGTTTTAAGAAAGATTTATCACTGCACAAAATCGCGAGTCTATATTATAGTGAGTGTCAATAATAAAAATCATAAATAATTATGAATTACAATTCATTTCCTGCACAAACAGCCTTTCATCACTGCACTTTTCAATTTATCGCTGCACATTTTGTGCATCATTGCACGTTAAAACAATCCCTCTGAGGATGAATAAATTGTAATCTTGGGCAATCACGACGAAATTGTCTTGCCATTTTGTCGTGAGCTCCATATCATCAGCACTCGGGTAGGGTATTTTCGAAGGAACCACCCATAACAACCTTACGGACTGCATGCTATAGTACTTAAGGAATCAGTTAAAGCGTTGGTGTCTCTGTGACTGCCTCATAAAATAGCTAGCGTCTTGCCTCTGGAACAACCGATATCAGCAAGTTGGTAGTGGTTCTGATTGGTCTGATCCTTGATAGGGTAAAGATATATATACTGTATTTTACGAGTATTTAATAGCGTGCTTAGTTTGCTTACCATTTGTAATTAAGACGTGTTTTGACTAATAGCATAGAAAAATGCTTATTTACAAGTAGGTTGTACAATTAATCGTTGAAAAAAGTCAAGTGTATACATGTAGGTAGCCTAATATGGAACGATTGTCGGCCGGCAGAATAAAACAAGCAGAGGTTAAGAAGCTGAGTACGGAGCGGCTCAATGAGACCTCAATGAATTAAGTATGGCTTGCAGGTTGAGCAAATCAAAGAATGGTTCCGAGAGGAGCCATTGTGATGCATTGGTGAAAAGCGGCTGAAAGACAAGGCTGCGGAATCTAGTGCTATAGCAAAACCAAAGAGGGAGCCAGTGGAATAAACGCCTGTCCCATTAACAATTGCAATCGAAGCATTGCTTCAGATAATGGAAAAGAAAGGCTAAGAAACACAGCAGTAGGTAGAAAGAATTCCAAAGGCACCAAAGCAACAAATGAAAACGAAGAGGCAACAGATAGAATAAAAAAAAGTGGAAGTTACAGAAGCAAGACGCGTGAACGAACAAAGAAAGATAGAACAAGTGAAATTGAACTAGAACAAAGCAAACTGAACTAAAATTGTCCCTGCCAAGATTCGGAAGAATGTTTCACGCTCTTTGTCACGTGTGGTTGGTTTGATTAATAACCGAGTACGAGAGTGATTTTCAAACGACAGACAGCGAACACGTGGATGCTTCTCCACTTCTCCAACTCCACTTCTCCAACTCCACTTCTCCTGCTAGCGCGCCATCAGGACGACCTGCGGGATATGTCTTCAACTGTAGGGCACTTTGTGATAGGTCGATATTTGCGCGCATTTAAAAATACGGTTCTGTTCAGTTAGCTTCTTCGAATAAACATTTTAAATAATATAGGCTTTTTATTATTCGGCACAAAAGCACTGAAATGGCGGCCACGGTGTAATACAGATGACTGAACAACGAACTCAATCAGAATCTGAGATCAACATTTTTTGGGCCATGGTGTATATTATTTCCTGACTCTGCCATCATGAATGTGCATTTACGCGTAGGATTATTCATGGAGAATGGCAGCCGGACAGGGACGGCAGGGCAGTGCAGGCGTCTCAGAGGTCCCTTGCCTCCCAGTGGTCGCCAACAATTTTATGCAAACGAAGAGAACAAAATGATGGCAAATCTGACAGCATTTTTATTTCACTATTGAAAGTTCCTTTTTCTTTGGATGTCTTTAAAGTTCATAAGGTCTTCGCATGTAATCGTATACATAAGGCAGGTACCCGTTTAATCTTGCAAATTCTGAAGACACTATGTAGTGTTCATAGTATTCACTCTGTCTCTGTCTCTGTCTGTCTTTCTGTCTGTCTTTATGTCTGTCTGTCTGTCTGTCTGTCTCTTTCTGTGTGTGCGTGGTCAGTACAGATTATATATATATATATATATATATATATATATATATTTGCGTGAGGCTGTGTGTGGTGTTCAATCATGCATGTAGGCTTACATTGAAGAAGCTGCACGCTGTGTATAGAGATTGCGCGCCGAAGGCCAGAGCCAGATCGGCTGCTGCTGCTGCTGCTGCTGCTGTCGTTGGTAGCGGTGCCTATGGTCTGGGAGTCGGTGCATGCGTCCATTGGCTGATGTTCGATATAGCGACGCGTGTGAACTTGCTCGTTAGATATCGGCGAACGACTACAACGACGACGATTGTACGAAGACGACGATTGCACGCTTCGCTGAACACGAGCGACGATGGAAGCAATCGACCGAAACGAATTATACGAACAGCAAAACTTTTCGATGAACTCCAACCTCGGTTGTCTCGTTTCTAACTGGCCTCTGTCTCCGTCTCTTCTTGTCCTGCCTCGCAAAAACAATTCTGGTCGCAGTGACTACAATAGTAAACCAAAGATCCGCAGCACATCGAAGCAGAGTCTAATGTTGTGACGTTCGCCAGTTTGGCTCGCATTCGGGTAAGTAATTTGAGTCGTTGAAGCAGTCTAATAGGAAAAGACCGATTACAGGCCAACTATTTCTGAGAATCATTTCAACAGACGATGACTTATAGTCAGCCTTACTGCAGCAATGCTTCTTACCAACCTACTCTAAACTAAAGTTTATCACTGTAAGATAAGTTAACAGCGAATTCACTGTTTGCGCGAAATTTTTTAACTGAAATCTTTAAATCCTCATCTTCCTCTTCGTCGTTATCATCATCCTTATCATCGTCAGCATCGTAATCCGTAGACCGTCGTAGTCGTCATCATAATAATAAAATTAAGTGTCACATGTCTCCATGTCTAGTGTAAACCCTCATGCCCACGGTCGCTCTTCTAAAAGGAGACTACGGAAATTGCTACCGCTTCAATATTTTCATAATGAACCTATATAATTAATAATTAATTAGAATGACTTGTCATCGTTTGTTGATTCAGACATCATGGATTGCGTCGTTTTCTTCATCGTGAGACTGATCTTACTTCCGGTTCTTGTTTCCGGCGACATGAGCGCCGTTCTCGAGTACTACATCCTAGAGGAAGTTCCGTCTCGAAGCCTCGTTGGTAATTTAGTTAAAGACCACCTTGACCGCAAATTCAACGTCTCCGTGCTGTCCCTACTTCGCTTCAGCTTCCTCACTCGCCCAGTTGGACCTTCTTCTGACGATCCGCTCTTCACGATCGACGAGGTCCGCGGCGTCATTCGAACAGCCGACCGACTGGACCGCGAGGCCATCTGCCCCCTGCGTGGCCAGGACGAATGCGTCGTCAAGTTCGATGTGGCCGTTCAACCAATGATGTTTTTCGAAATAATCAAACTGCGCGTCAAGATCCTCGACATCAACGATAATGCCCCGACCTTTCCCCGGTCGAGTGCCTACTTCGAGCTGTCTGAGACCGCCGAGCCAGGCAGCAGCCTCAACGTACCCTCAGCCGAAGACAAAGACACCGGGCAGAACGCCCTCTGTAGCTACACCCTCATGCCCCTCAGCGACCTCTTCGAACTCATCGTCCGACGCCGCTCCGACGGAAGTTCCGACCTGCGTCTTGTTCTGACCGGAAGTCTCGACCGCGAGATCGTTTCCGGTTACTACTTCATCGTCGTCGCGAAGGACGAAGGTAAACCGCAGCGAAACGGAACGATGGCGGTAAACGTGACGATAACAGATGCCAACGATAATTGTCCTCAGTTCGATAACTCCGCCTATGAGGTCCGCATCGCAGAGGATGTTCCGGTCGCCACCTCCGTCCTTACCGTTTCCGCCCGCGACCCGGATACGGGACCCAACGGCGACATCCGGTACAGCTTCGCTCTAAAGACGATGAAGGAATACGGTCACGTTTTCGGCATAGACACCACTTCCGGTCAGATCTACACGAGGTCAAGACTCGACCACGAAATCATCTCAGCCTACAAGCTGTACGTCGTTGCCACAGACGCTTCCGGTGGAGAAGACTCGCTTTCTGCGCATGCGTCCGTCGAGGTCAGAGTTCAAGACGTCAACGATAACTCACCGGAAATAACCTTCAGCGCGCTGACGTCACGCGTTTCGTCGTCCGTGGAGATTGGTCGCGTGTACCAGGAGACCGATGACGTCAACGGTTTCGTTGTGTACGTGACGCGCAATTCACCGGAAGGGACATTCGTTGCGCATGCGTCGATTAACGACGCCGACAGCGGAGCCAACGGAAGGTTCGACTGTACGATCGTCGGCGAAACGAAGAGGTTCGAACTGCAGCGGATGTTTTCGAACCAGTTCAAGATCGTGACGATTTCGCGGCTCGATCGAGGGAACCGACTTCATGATGACGATGACGTCTTCTATGACATGCGCGTTGTGTGTCAAGACACAGGCGATCCGAGGCTGTCATCGCAGGTTGCAATTCGAGTGATGGTCGTTGAGGAGAATCTCCACGCACCCGTCTTCTTCCAGGACGCGTACAAGGCATCGGTTTTCGAGAACAATCCACTGGGACAGACGATCGTCCAGGTGGAAGCGACTGACGAAGACGAAGGACCAGCTGGCGACGTCCTCTTCAGTCTACAGGAAACGAGCGACCTGCTGGACATCGATGCCACATCCGGGGTCATCAGGGCAAAGGTCGCGTTCGACAGAGAGGTCACTCCGTACCTCGAACTCGTCGTTCTGGGACACGACAGAGGATTTCCGGTTAAGTCGTCATCTGTTCGTCTTTCGATCGTCATACTCGACGTAGATGACGAACTTCCGTTGTTCGAGCGTCACCAGTATTCCTTCGTCGTTTCTGAGGACCGTGAAGTTGGAACGGAGATCGGAGGCATCGTCGCCATTGACAGGGATGAACCACCCTTCAACGGCATCGTCTACTCCCTGGACGCCTTCTTCGGCGAATCATCAACGTTCGGAATCGAACCGTCGACCGGACGGATCACGGTGTTGAAGCCACTCGATCGGGAATATCGTGACACTTACCACCTGTTGGGAACCGCTCGTCCAACGTCACTTCTTCAGGGAGGCGACGCGGGAAAAGTGACGTCATGCAACGTCAACATCTACGTCGATGACGTCAACGACAATGCGCCCGTCTTCGAGTTTCCCGTAACCGAGAACGACACCGTCACGGTTCACCGGAGCGAGGCCAGAATTGGTCACGTGATAGCGCAGTTGAAGGCACGTGACTTTGACGACGGAGACAACGGAAAGATATCTTACGCGGTTCATCCTTCGACCGATCCAGCAGTAGCGCAACTTTTTCGCGTCGATCAGTCGACCGGTCTGGTGCTTCTGACAGGGAACATGGAGTCACTCGAGCATGAAGATCACGTGGAACTCGGCGTCATGGCGACTGACGCCGGTCAACCGGAACGCTCCGAAGTTTCCGTTCTCAAGGTCGTCTTCACGAGGGACGAACCGGGCTTTTCGCTTTCCGGCGACGACTCCAGGTCTGCTCCGTCAGCGACTGAGGACAGCCTCTTGTTCATCTTGGCGTTTGTTCTGGCCACGTTGCTCGTTGCTCTGACTGTGGTGGCGATCATTCTGTTCGTGGCGAAGAGGGATCGACGATTCCGCAAACGCCGTGAGTCACGACCTCTGACGGCCAGCGAGCAGCGTGACAAGGAGGTGGCCACTGCAGGGGCCCCCCGACTGTCGCACGTCGGAGGGAGCGACAAGGTTGGACCGGCCGAAGAGAAGCAGAAACTGGCGACGATTGAGAGAAACGACACTGAACCATCGCAGGTAGGAGATAGTCAATGTATCTTCCACACTAAGGCAGCCATTTGGAATATCTTCATAGATGCTTCATTAAATCTCCATTATGTTTGTATCGAGTCCTACCCTATAACTAATTATGCAAATCTAATATAGCGACTGTCCACAGCAGCTGACTGTTAGCATGTTGTACTGATACATGTAGCACCCAAAAGTGTATTAATCGTGTTTGCGACGAACTATCCTTCAAAATCGGACAACGTCATGGAGGCGTTTAAACAAACCTGAGACCTCAATATGTAGCTTCATCGAGAAAAGATTTTCCTGTGTAGTTACACAAAGTTCTTACAAATGCAGCTGCTGTCATATTTAGTCAGGAATGTTTGATATTCCGTCCACTTGTCAGGGAGTCTCTCAAGCATGCAGCAGACTCTTTTATGTCACGTTCTTGCAATAACCTACTGACTGACTGACTGACTGACTGACTGACTGACTGACTGACTGACTGACTGACTGACTGACTGACTGACTGACTGACTGACTGACTGACTGACTGACTGACTGACTGACTGACTGACTGACTGACTGACTGACTGACTGACTGACTGACTGACTGACTGACTGACTGACTGACTGACTGACTGACTGACTGACTGACTGACTGACTGACTGACTGACTGACTGACTGACTGACTGACTGACTGACTGACTGACTGACTGACTGACTGACTGACTGACTGACTGACTGACTGACTGACTGACTGACTGACTGACTGACTGACTGACTGGCTGACTGACTGACTGAGCGATCGACTGACTAACTGACTGACTGGTTGGCTGACTGACTGAGCGATCGACTGACTAACTGACTGACTGACTGACTGACCGACCAACCGATCTACTTATTGGTTTCCCACTGTAGCAGAGTTCATTTCCTTAAACATCTTCTACGTTTTCTTGGACCAACTGAAGACGGAAGCGAACATAGGGGCCTACTTCGGTCATCCATTGAATAATAGTGCAAACGAAATCAGCAAGTAAGTAAGCGACTTAGATAGAAATGTGAGTAAACAAATGAGGACGTCGAGACTGGTGGAATTTATTTCGCTTTTATGAGTAGAGAGTTCCGGTCGATAACTCTGGCGATGCGTTCGATGTCTCGGTGTCTAAGGGGCGTTCAATATGCTACGATGACAATTGTTTCGGCCTCACTTCGATTCACCAGCTTCCTCTTTGTTATCGCCTGTGCCCATCCTCTGCTTTTGCGTCTTATTATTTCTCCTCCTCCTCTTTTCTTCTTTCTGCTCCTCCTTCTCTTGATTCTTCTCTTTCTCCGTATTCTTGTTCCTCTTCCTCCTCATCCTCGTCTTCCCTTTTCTCCCTACTCCTACTCGTCTGCCTCTTCTTCCACGTCCTCTTCTTCCTCATTTTCCTCCTTACCCTTTTCTACCTCTTCCACCATGCTCTATTCGTCGCCCTCTTCCTCCTTTTATTCCTCCATTTATTCCCTTTCCTCCTCCTCTTCCTTCCTGCTGCTGCTGCTCCTCGTCTCCTTCTTCCTCGTTCTCCTGCTGCGTTTGTCGACCTCCATGTCGTTCTTCATCCCTGCAGCCGGTTGGTTCTGCATGGCTGATGCTTAAGTCTACCTGAATGCCAACTCTACACATGAACGACGCACAGATAATATAATGGGCGCCGCCGCCGCTTCGTCTTTTCCCATTCCCACGTCTATAACTCTATATACATAAAAAGCATTCAGCCATATATACATAGATTTATATATACGACGACTCTTATATATATATGTACATATATTCAGCGTAACATGCAGGGCATATATTTATTTAGATTTTCAGTCCTTTTATGTTTATTATATATATATTATAGGGTATATCTATGTAGACCTATGTATATATATATATATATATGCATGCTGGAGCTTGTAGATGGATATATAGGCCTATGTGCATATATTATAGAATTTGCTGGATCTGCGGTTGAAATAATGTGAAGCCATCAATCAGTTGTCCATTCATTAGAGACATTCCTCCGCAGATTAATTGAATTCCGTGTCAGTTGTCTGCCATCGCGTTTATCTAAGCAAACATAGTATGCATGTATACATACCCAGACGTGTATACACGTGCATATTGATATAGGTCAATGACATGTAAATGGGTTACACGCGCGTTGGTATCATTATACTATACCAGTGTACAATGTATCGGCATCTGCACTATGAAAGGTGTTATAACCCAGATATAAGAAATGACTATGTGTACGGATGATTTCTTCTTTCTATTTAACAGGTTTAATATTTACAACAGAGCTTTTAGAAGTTACAGTAGACTAATTGTCTTCAGAATTTGATTAAAGAATAAACTATTAGCACCTAAATGAGCCCTCTGTCTGCCTCTTGTCTGTTTATTCGGTAACTGGTTTTCCCGCTTCGTTTATTTATGGATTTAGATTATACAGAAGCATTTCACTGTGTATACGCATCGCCCGCAGGCGTTTTAAAAAAGACATTTGCGGGGCGTAACTGAAGAAGTTGAGCTGTATTTTGCGGTGGAAGGATGGATGGAGGGATGGATGGACAGATAGGCGACCTGATGGGTGGGTATAGATTGGGCGGGTGGATGGATTTAAGACTGGGTTGATGTTATGTGTGGATAGGTGGAGGAGTGAGTAGGTGAATGATCTTATGGATGGTGGATGTACGGATGATATTTGTATCGATTACCAGCGTATATATATATCGTGCAAGTGAACGACCGTGAATATCTTGACGTTAGTTATGTTGACAGTCATTTAGTAGGAAAAGACAAACAGATTATCACAAATATATATCGACTATTCGATATTTCCTTGATCAACATCAGGCCCTATATATCTGAATCTTTATTTCCTTTATTCATCCACAATAATCTCATTTTTCTTCCCGATTAGAAAGTGTGCTTGTATTACATTACATGTGAGTCCCTAATTCTGAGATAATTGTCAGCGTGCTTCAGATCATTGTCTCAATTTCATTGAACACTGCGCGATTTTAACATTAAATGTGTAACTTCCGGTCAGTGCAACGAGCTGTCATTATGCATTCACGTAATGACAGATTTGAAATCACTCAACTGTAGCAGGTGCGAAACTTCTTAGACGCGCCTGTGCCATTGTCATTTTGATTGTCTTATTTCTTCTGTTTATTTGATGTTTCTAAAGAAATTGTTCGCTCAGCTTTACTTAGGGGAAGTTAGGGCCTATTCGCTGTGCTTATCCTTTGAGCGTTTCATGGTCTCATAGGTGCATTAAACACCGTATAATAAGTCGATTGACTCATGTTGACATGTAACCATAATTAAGCGATTATCTGTGGTTGTTTCTCGGTCTGGCAATTGTGTCCCGGTCTTTGTTAGCTCATTGTTTCATTTATCAGCTTGGCTCTAGGATCAATGAAGCAGATCATGATAATGGACATGGATGAATGAATTGATATACAGGTGAAGAGTTACATGAAGTTAAAACTCATCGACTAATGAATGGATGAACGGACAGAAAAACCTCAATTGCAAATGAGGTTATTGTGCATGATATGTCATCAAACGAGAAGCATAATCAAATAAAGAAGGTAAAATAAAGTTAATGAGTTTATTGATGGCGCGTGTGGCTAATTAGCTCTCAGAGATGAAAACAATGCCAGTAAAAGATGTCGAACGACAATGTACAGTTCTTGTGTATCTCTGGATTTCTACTCTAGTCGTTGACACGGAATTGTTATACAATGCCTGTGATTCGTGCTTCCCGGAACAAGCAAGAGACAAAACTTGCGCTGATCTATCCATCATTTAAGTTAACTTATTCTTAGCACACACACACACACACACACACACACACACACACACGCACACGCACACGCACACGCACACGCACACGCACACGCACACGCACACGCACACGCACACGCACACGCACACGCACACGCACACATAATATATCTATCTCTAATTCATTTATTTCTCTCCTGTCATTTAGGCCTATTCCTACGTTCGTTTCATCAATCGGTTGGTCGGCCTTTCTGTCCGCCTTTGTTCAATATCTTCTATCGTCCGCACGATAAGCCAAGCAGTCCTCTGCTTGTCCGCCCGTCGGTCCATCTGACCGTCCGTCCGTCCCATCCACCATCCATCCATACACCTGTCCGTCCACATGCATTTATCTATCAATGTTTGTATTCGATGAGTAAAATTCACGCAATAAATTCATGTGGCGTTCCTCCAAGATATCTGTTCAGAAGTTTTACCAGCCACCAGCCTCTCCATGAAAGAGTTAATTTTTCAAGCGTTACTAAAGGGTGTATGGAAAGTGATGGAGTGTCCTCAGTAGACGCAGCTCTAGAGGAAGTCACATACAAGTGGTTGACCCAACCACAGAGAAGATCCGACGTTGACTTGTCAATGGAAACGACCAATTTGCTCCGGGTCATGGAGCGAAGAAATTGACAGCCAGAATCCAGCTGTGACTCTAAACAGGCAGTCGCATTATCCAACTGGCACCACCAGACGTATACCCTGCACTAAGCGCTTGTGTTTGTATGCACATGGTATATATGTATGAAAATCCTCTCATCGCGTATCCCTGGGGCCTTGCATAAGGTTTCTTTGTAACTGTATTTCCAACCACAGATTTATATAGAGGCTGTTCAACGGAGACTCAGCAATCAATCAATCAATCAATCAATTTCGTTTATTCTTTATTACGTTTAT
Organism: Allolobophora icterica; assembly: GCA_963556255.1. Lineage (NCBI taxonomy): Eukaryota > Metazoa > Annelida > Clitellata > Crassiclitellata > Lumbricidae > Allolobophora > Allolobophora icterica. The sequence goes on along the minus strand of OY744606.1, from coordinate 44,334,288 downwards.
TACTCACCGGAGGCGCCACCGATCTGACTCCATAAGAAGACTATCAGACGGAATGCTGTTGAAGCGTTGACGGAAAAGAGGAAGAGGAAGAGCAGGAGATGATGATGTCATAGGTCGCTAGGCAACACTGAGACGATTTCGTGGTTCTGACTTACACATGCTTGCAGTGCAAGGGGAGGGGGGTGTTAAACAATGGTCGGCCCATCCCTGGAATATGTTGCTGGAAGATGGACTATGTTGTCAGCAGTTGGAATATATTGTCAGCAGTTGGAATATGTTGTCAGCAGTTGGAATATGCTGTCAGCAGTTGGAATATGTTGTCAGCAGTTGGAATATGTTGTCAGCAGTTGGAATATGTTGTCAGCAGTTTGAATATATTGTCAGCAGTTGGAATATGTTGTCAGCAGTTGGATTATGTTGTCAGCAGTTGAAATATGTTGTCAGCAGTTGGAATATGTTGCTGGAAAGTGGAATATATTGCTAGAAACTTTCTGCTTTCCTTGTAATGTGATGCTGAAAATTGCCTTAGAGGTTTCAACATTTCTTCTGCACGAGTTCATCTGTGTCCTATACGATTTCATGTGCTGCATGTTTAGTGTTTGGTTCTATAGGCCATCGGTTGGAACTCCTCTGAGGCTTTCGGGCGGCCATGAAAAATTTTCATTAGCAGCTTTGCGAGAGGTTCATCTTGCATTAAGTACGATCTCAATGCCTTCCAACGCTTCTTATTACGGGTGTTCATCTCCTAAATGGACTGGCTCAGACAAAGCCTGGATGTGCGCATCACAACATCGTAGGCTTTGTCGCAACCGATTGTACTGCCGGTCAGTCGTTTGAGTTTGAGTCAGTTTGAGTCATTCCCATTCAAAATCCAGTCTAAGTGTTCAACCCCTTCCCATTTCCTCACACCTGCGCAGGGCGAATAAATCCCCCACCAGTGGCCATGACGGTCGGAATTTACAGAAGAATGGAACCCCCGGAGTCTACTTTCACGTTTTCTCGTATGATCAGTTAGTGTCGGTGCATTGAGGCCGAATGTTCGGTTGTTCCCGGATGTTCGCTTCTGACCTTTATTTAATTTATGCGTCCGGACTCATTCAGCGCCATGCTCGAGGCCAATTCAGTTCACCACGTAGGCCCCTAGCTAAATACAATATCGGCCGATGTCGCCTTCTATGGTCGGCCCACAGTTCCCTTTCTCCCGCCTCTTCCCCCAATACACAGAGAACGCAGCAGATTCCGTTGCATCGCGCGGCTGCTGGGCAACATATTACTAGCACTGGATCGGGTACGGATCAGACCCTTTCAGCGTCTCACAGTGCGATGCAATGTATGGTCTAATGACAGCATATATTACCGAGATTGCAATGGAAGACAATGAGCTCTAATCGTAACGCTGTGGCCTTTCACCGAGCGCTGCGTCCAGAATTCGAATCCTTTTGCATCGGGTCCGTAATTTATGCGACTCAGTCAGTTCTTCAATTGCTTCTGCGATTCAGTTGAATCACACTGAGCCTCATGAAGACCTCGTAAAAGACGCACAACAAATGGGCGTTTACATCTCAGCTGACCTTGCCTGGCCTGACCTCACCTGACCTCACCTGACCTCACCTGACCTCACCACGCACCATCACATCACTCACTTCACCTCACCTTCTACGCTCTCCTGCCCTCATCGACCATCGCCTTTCCCTATTCGCCTACCAATGCATATGTCATATGCCACCTTTTTCTTACCTTCAACATCAGTGCCTATCCTCTCCTACTTCACCTACCCTGGCCTCCCTACCTCCTGGCCTTTACCCGCCCAGTGCAAATATCGCTCTCAGTAGTTGCTGCTGCTGCTTTCTGCTGCGGAGGCCTATAGAGTAGGGCGGCCACACACGAATATCGTCGGTCTACTACACACTTGAAATGATCTATCGAGCCTTCCTCTTTGCTGCCATCGATTTCAACGGCTACTCGTTAAATATTCATCTAATAACGAGAACCGTACATCCGCCCAAATATCTGCCTCTGTATATATACATGCGCCGCCGCCGTAAAATATTACTGCAAGGCGGCATTTCCGTAACGGAACTCGACTACACCAGAGCCCGTCGTCGGAATCGCCTCCCTCTCGACCGCCAGGGGGCTCAAAGCACAAAACGACTTCCGGAATGGCAGTCGATTTCTTCGCTTCTGAACACAGATCAGTCCATTCCTTAAAAATAAAAGAAATAAACTTGGATGCTTCAAATCGAAAATGTCCGGCAAATGTTCTTGGCCGCGTACAGCACGTTTTGGTTTATATGTCTTTCCGCCTTGAAATTCACGTACTCGCAATATCTTCTTAACAGCTGTACAAAGATACATCGTCATCGGTCGCCTTTCTAATGTACAATGTAGACCAACACCGTGACGAAAACCACATAAGAAATCCTCAAAGAATCCAGATGTATGAACTGCAGACAATGTTCTGCCTTACTTCTAGAAGCTTTTTTGGGACTGATAATGACGATGATGACGACAATGATGACATCGATGATGATGATGATGTCGACAGAAGCATTTATGATTGTGACAACGAAACTTATTGAGTAATGTAATGTAAATTGTAATTATTAAATTCTACTGCGCCGGTGTCTAATGCACAAGGCATCAACCGATGGCACACCAAAACCAAGCCGTAATCAGGTCAATAGTCAGGAGATCAGTCCCTAAGACAGAGAGGCAACTTATGGTGAATGAGCAATTTGAAAGAGGCAAGCCCTTAGTTGAGAAGGAAATGACACAAGCGACTGAGCAGAGCGCACAGACACAGGGAGAGAGTTCCAAAACTAGGTCTAGCAACCGAGAAAGCTCGTTCACCAAGAACAGTTCTTGATTTAGGTATGACCAGACAAAGATAAACGGGAGATAACTAATTTTGAGTATTGTGGCTGGCCAGAGTTCAAAGCTTCATAAACTATGACTGAGCCCCAATTTGAAAATAATTCTTTGCTGAAAAAAAGCCATTGTAAAGATTTAAGCATTGTACGTTCATATTTTGATGTAAGGCAGAATTACGTTTGTCTACTCTTCTTGGGCGCTTCAATGGACTGTCGCACGAGGAATGGTCTTCTAATTCATATCATTTAGCTCTCAGCACAGCTTGACAACGAACTAGATACTAATTTCACGAGGAATCGAAGCCCGTTCGCTGTGTGGAAATTCCGACACGTTTTCACAACGCCAGCAATGCTGCAATCGAAGGTGGCGATGAAGTGCTTGGTGATGGCGTTTCCATGGTAACGGTCCTCGTTAAGTCTGCCTCCTCATAGAACCCCCTTTCCCTTTCTTCATTTTTCTGCAATCAGGACCCAAATAAATGGACTACTTGCCGTGTAATCTAATAATCTATAGATGGTATGCATATAAACACACACACACACACACACACACACACACACACACACACACACACACACACACACACACACACACACACACACACACACACACACACACACACACACACACACACACACACACACACACACACACACACACACACACACACACACACACACACCTACACACACACACACACACACACACACACACACACACACACACACACACACACACACACACACACACACACACACACATATATATATATATATTACATTAAAGTACTTAAAGCCTATATACACATAATGTGCATACATACCTAGTTTATATACAAACTATGAACCATGAATGCATGTATATTTTATAGTGAGTTTATATATACACACGTGAGAGATGAGTGCACTTTCTGTCCAGTAATCAAGCTTGACCATTTGGGACAGGGCACTCATATCATTAGAGCTCCTCCGATTGGCATTTGCATAGCGCCTTCATCCCAATCGTCTCTCCTTCTTCTTCTTCTTCTTCTCCTGATTAGACACAAGAAGAAAGAGAGGAATGGCTTCGGGCCTCTTTCCTCGTCCTCAGATTTATGTACCAAACATCGATGGTGCTTCTTGTCTGCTTTATCCACTCCTGCATCGACAACATTAGCAGAATAATTCAGACTCGTTTGTTTATTTTAATAAGTCGTGTGTTGGACGAACGACACAGCAGCGCCATAACATTAGACACGTCGTAACAATAGGCGTCGTTACAATAGGCGTCCTAACAATAGGCGTCGTTACAATAGGCGTCCTAACAATAGGCGTAATTAGTCAATGTTCGTTTCTCTAATGGAAACTGTTTACATGGCTGATTCCGTCAATCATACAGTCAGTCTTTTGTCGTTTGTTGTTGTTTTGCAAAAGATAGTACACGTCAGGGGCGTCCGCAGGAATTTTTCTAGGGGGGGGCAAAGATTTTTTCTAGGGGGCTAAATTTTTATACGGGGCAAAATGACGTTTTGGCATGAAAGCTATTCATGAACACAGAAAACGGGACAATTTTCAAAATCCAGGGGGGCAAATGCCCCTGAGCCCCTCCGGACGCCCATGGTACACGTTTAAATTAATGTTAAAACTCGATTCATTCGCCATACGGAATTGTAATTAAAGTTATTAAATACTTTGCTTATTTTAAATTATCTTCAGTAAAGCCTGTGGCTATAGTTGCTGAGGGAAATTTATTACATAATTATTGCCAGAGACCGCAACGAACATCCATTGACCGACGATCAGGCTTCACAGATCGAGGTTCAACCGGGGTTAACTGCATGTTACCGATATAAACAAATAGGGACTATCTTAGTTTGGGGTAGTATTTTCAAACTTAATTAATATAGCCAAAAATTGCCAGCGAATACGGGTATACATATACGAAGCGCTATCGCGTGTTTGACCACATTTTACCAACAATCATTAGAAGTCAGTAACAACATTGCTTATTTGTCAAACTTATTATATCTTACACCTTAGGAAAACTAGTTGCAAAGTCATTCAACTGGCCTAAATGAGAGACGGAAGTATCTAAATCATATCTGATTAATTATTTGAAATTTAAATTACTTGGATGCTCAATAGGTAAGCCCCTAAATTTGTCGATCTCCTGAAGCAGGAAGACTTGAAATGAACTCTTTAATATAAATCAGATTACAGAAACCTGTGAAGTGATGCTTAAAATGTACAATCAGCTCGTAAAACATGGTTTAGATACCATTAAACTTTTTCTGGATATAAATGTACATAATGCAATGTCAACGTCTATGCAGGAGATAGAGATAGATAGATAGATAGATAGACAGACAGACAGACAGACAGACAGACAGACAGAGATGACCAGCACGTTTATCACTCGTCAATATATAGGGCTACAGATAAAGATAATACGCCTAGACCGTTGAAGATGACACATAGACATCTCCTCCCCTCCCTCCTCTCCTCATCTTCTTCCTCCTCCTCCTCCTCCCCCATTCTCCTCCTCCTCCTACGCCAACTTGGTACTGGTCCACTATAAGACGAAATCTGGCAGTGGCGACGCCGATCTCTGATTCGAGAGCCGAGAGTCCGATTGGACAAACATTTGCTCTCTGCGTTCGGTCGTCTATAATCTGAATCTAAAGCATCGACGGACAAACGGCGGATCAGGGTTCGACCCCCGGTCGACCGACGTCTTCTACATGATCGACCAGGAACTGCCAATACTTATACAGATGAACGTGTTTGTTGAATTGATTGAGTGATGGAGAGGCAAAGGGAACTGGATGAGATTGAAAGGCAACAAAGGTCGATGGCTGATCGAAAGTATACCAGTTCGTCAAACACACAGCTATAATATAGTCGCGTACACATCGTATAATTATATATATATATACAATATATGTAGAGGACACACTTATGTATGCATATGCATGTATGCATTGTGTACATATACAATATATATATATATATGTATACGATTGCACACATACGTATATACATAGATATGCGTTGACATGTATATTTATACGAATATTTGTATAGACTGAGCTCAGTGTATTCGTTGTATATATAAGCTTTAGCAGTTCTATGAATATATAACACCTTTAGGTATGAAGTGCACTTGTCAGTTGAACACCATAGATGCCAATATGACACCAAGTTCCTTCCCTCCATGGAGTGTCCTCCACAGAAGAGGCTTCCATATTCACAACATAAAATGATGAGCTACTTTGCATTTGCAGCTGACTTCCATATAGCGCCATTGTCATCAATCGATGGTCGACTCTTAGAGTGATTAAAACGGCGCTACAGAAGTCAGCTGCAATCAGAGATCATAATTCATTCGAGAAGAATCCAGGTTGAAGTCCGGGGGATCAGAGAAACCAAAAACCAGTCCATGGTGGTTAAACAAGTTTAAGGAGATGAATCTCAAGTTTAGATCTGAACGAATTAAAAGAACTGATTGATCGAACTGCAGCTAACAAGAGACCCAAGCAAAAGCCCAACGCTGTTCGAGTACGGGGCAGAGCAAGAGCCACAGTGTCCAGAGGCGTAATTTGGTCTAAAAAGTGGGGGCACTAATTTCTTACATACACAAAGCAAGGCGAAGACTGCGATCTCTGTCATGGGAAGGCTCAATAATAAAATACTGACTGGCATTGTTTAAAAAGTGCGGTATACGGTACCCATAGTCAAAAAGTGAGGGGTACGAGTACCCTAGTACCCCCCAACAAATTACGCCTGTGACAATGTCCATTGGTCGAGTACAATATATATTGTACGAGGGGTGAGCAAGGAATATAGATACATTACATTTACCAAGGGCGTTAACTGATGAAGGGTTGGGCCTAAGTGGAAGGCGACTAATTGTAGAAGAAAACTGACCAGTGTTGGCAGTTTGATCGGACGAATATGATTGAGGAGAGATATTTTGACGGAAGAACGAGAGGATCGGGTTATAAGTAGGTCGAGTGTATGTTACATTTCGTGAGTTTGGATAAGGACGTGCTGCTCAAGATCACAGTCAAAGAGGGAGAGAACCTAGAATTTTTGTAAAGCATATAGTTCACAGTGTGATATCTTAGTGTCGGTGTGTTTATTGAAGTCGTCCGTTTTTACTTTTGGGGTTTTCTTCAGAGAGAGTATTGTCCCTGTGAAATTTCGTCCTTGTGTGGTTTTGTACAGGAGGAATAGGCCTATATCAAGAATCAATCAAGAATTTTATTGTAACCAAACCAAATTACAAATCAATATACAAGAAAAAAATAAGTAATTTTTGGCCACAAATGCATGGTAACCCAAAAGGGCTATATACCCACTAAGTAGGCCTATAGGCCTATAGTATGATTCTTCTCTTTACGGAGTTTTTGTCCAGAAGGAATAGTGTTCTAGCGAGATTTTGGCTCGCTCTGTGAGGTTTTGTCCAGGAAGAATATAGTCTTAGCGAAATCTTTTTCCTGATGGGCTTTGTCGGAGAAGCTTTTTGTAGATTTGTCCTGATGAATTTTCCTGCAACCACTGTCCTTAATCAACTTGATCCTGCAGTATGCGACGGCGAATTTTCACAGTAAACTACCTGACGCATTGGTATACTGCACCAACACTAATAGGCCAAATGCATTCAGTTGAAATAAGTTTATGTACTTATTTGCATCGTAGTGTATACGTATTACATGCATACACATGCACAAAGCATCGACACACATTTGCAGACAAAGTACACCTGCGCTATAAAACCATTTATTTCTGTACATCCGTCGACATCACGAAAAATCGATTGTTTTCACAATTAAAACAAAACGCAAATATACTGATAGACCTCATAGGATATACTATATATATATGCTATATATATACTATATATATATGTTGGCTCTCATGTGCATGTATATGCAAATCATTCGTTTGTCTGTCACGTACAACCCGACAAAAACCAGCAGCGCAGTGTGTTTGTGTGTATATGGAAGGCGTTCGATGAAAATGAGATTCTGACGATTTCATTGTTGTCTCCGTTGATGATCGAATGATTCTTTGCATCAGCAGCCGCCTGTGTCTTTTGTTATCCTCTCGAATGTATGGACTGCAGCGGCTGGTGCTGCCACTGCTTCTTCTTGGCAGGACATCATAGATCTAGCGATGCTCTACATGCAGAATGGGAGAAGGGAATCGGTCGAAGACCCGCGGGAAGATAGATGGTCGAAAGAGGAAAGAATGGGGAAGAGGGAGTTAGGAAGAGGAAAGAACTGAGGCTGACGGAGCGTTTCGTTGAGAAGCAAAGACTGAGAGATACAGCAGCAAACATAAAGAACAGACAAACAGTGAAATGTAGACAGAAAGACAAAGGAATAAACTGGTACAGATGAAGTGAAATGGAACGATACACAGAGGAAGTGAAAGAAAAACCGCTACAACTGAAAAGTAAGGTTCACACAGAGTAACAGAAAGCGAGAGACAGAAGCAGAGAGTGTTAGACAAAGACACAAAATGAGAGAAAGATATCTGGAATGAAAAATAAAGAAATAGATAGACAGACAGACAGACAGACAGACAGACAGACAGACAGACAGACAGACAGACAGACAGACAGACAGACAGACAGATAGATAGATAGATAGATAAATGGAGAGAGAGAGAATAAATAGAGAGACAGACAGACAGACAGATAGACAGACAGACAGACAGACAGAAATAGGTTAACTACACTGGATCCGTTAAATGTCGAATGCAATTAGTTTGCTTGGTAGAAAACTCGAGACCGAAACATCCTTCCAGGCTAATATACTTATTACTTAGTCGTTTCTGTGTGAAGTTTTAGGCTAGGTCTACTTATAATAAATCCGAATCAGAAAACTGGTATCAGACCACTTGATAATCTGAAAGTGTTGTATTGATCTGGTTCGGCCATTTGTATTCCGCCGATTAATTGCATTGCTGTTTAACCTAATGGCTGTTCGATTGATCGATCGCTTGGCTGATTTGGGGTAGCGCAGGTTAAACCCTCCACCGACTGCATGGCTCAATTGATCTATCGACCAATCTAGTGGCTGATGAAGTGGCTCATTGACTGATGGTGACTGATTGCCCGACTCACATATGGCCACGTTTCAAACTCATGCTATTCGCAGCAAGACTGAACGATTCATATATCGGCTTTGATTTAAATCGGACAATATACTATATGTGTGTATGTACATATGCGGAGGGAGAGAGAAAAGAGGGATAGTTATTCTCTAACGGAGTATTTGCCCGTCATTATGACGGATTGAAAAAGAAAATGAATGGATTGTATATAAGAAAAAACATAGGATGTTTGAGACTGTTAAAGATGGCGTTTTCTGAGCCTGAGCCGATGACGGCGACAGTTATTTAGCATGCAGTAGAACTTCTGGCACTTTGTCTCGCGTAGTCCTAAGTTAACTTTATCTGGCATTATGACCACCCATCCACATAATCAGCAGCAGGAGCACCATCATCAGTAGAATAGCTGAAGCAAAAGCAAACACCTGCAGAAGCACCAGCACCTACAGAGCAGCAACAAAAGCAGAAGCAGATTGAAGCAGCTGGAGAACGGACTCGAAACAACAACAGATGAAGAATCGACACAAGCAACAACAGCAGCAGCAGGCGATGTAATAGGAAGATGGTCAGCAGCAACAGCAGCAGTAGCAGCAGGAGGAGGAGGAGGACGAGAGACAATTGACGATACAGCATCTTTCATTCAATGATATTCGTCGCTTCGTCGATTTATCTCTCTTCTGGGATTCAACGACTCACGTCCATAAATAATAAATTATTATTTGAAGACAAAATATATGTATCCAAATATCTATATATAAGAACTACATAACATGAAACCGGTTTACACTAATATGCATATATATAATATATATATAGTCTATATATATACAGACCTACTAGTTTAGTAGGCCTATATAGGCCATTGCATACAGATATAGAATAGGGGACATCCTTGCATGTTCGCTTGTTCACTGTGATGTATATATATATATATAATTATATATATATATAATTTTATATATATATATATATATATACTGCGTGATATGCAATATCACTAACTGTTTTCGTTCTAAATTTCAGTAATAGCGATTACAGCAGCGTTCACTAATCTATGCAAAGTTTAGGCTTAAATACACGTAGGTCTCAATATATTACACTAGGCCAATATTCGTCAATAATTAATCGTTCGCCTTTACATATGGGAGTTTCAACTTCTGTCTTGACTAGTGGTTGAACAAATCAAATTATAATAGTATGTTGATGTTAATTAATAAAGTTAACGTAGGCCATTTAACCATTTATCAAAGGCAATTTATCGACGTCTATTTCCTGAATATAGAAGCCGATGTAGCTCGTAACATAGTCGTATACCACGGACTAGCCTATAGTTTTGAATTTCAACAGCCATACTCACGCACTAATCTCCTATCGTTTTGCATCGGTTGCGAACGAAACAATGCCGAGTATTGTAACGCCACAAGCTCAACTTGCAATCGATTTCTATTGTTGCGCGAATAAAATGTCTGAATTAAAATTAAAATTATGGGTCTACAACAGCGGCACTGTAGACAAATCTACTTCGACACAGATAGCGACATGCGTAAAATTACATTGTTCGCATTTGCGTAGCATTCCATTGTGTGCTGTATATATACACGTATAATTATTTAAACAGAAGATCTCAGACTGTGGGGAGGGTTGTACGGAGATGGGCCCTATAGGCCCTAAGTGGTTGAAAGTAGGTAGAAGTCAGGGGCGTAACTTTGGTCTGGAAAGGCACAATAATAAAATATTGATTGGCATTGTTCAAAAAGTGGAGGGTACAGGTCAAACAGGCCAGTTTAAATCTGATTTTGAATTCAACAGGAAGCCCATGCAGCTGACCGAGCAGAGTTAAGGAGTTTGTACGAGTATATGCAGACACGTAGCTCCACGTGGGCCAAGACATGCACTTTGGATGCGTTGAAGCATCTTGACTTCCATAGTTGACATTATCAAGGCGAGAGCAGACAAAAGAGCAGGCTATGGTCTATGACATGTATGAAATGACATGTAACATTTGGCAAAAGCAGACCTTATGTGACATATTGCCCTAATATGATGGTGTCGAAATGTGTCCAGTGTCACTCCAAGCGTCTTGGCAGTTTTCAGAGCGAAACAACAGTGCCAGCAAGGTCAACGCTGGAATGAGAAGGGAAAGAGCGCAGTATTTGAGATATTTGAAGCCAACACTGCAAGAAGGAAGGAAGAAGTAGCCTAACGGGATGAGTGTGAGCACCTCTAGGTAACTGCTCGAGCGACTGTTAATAGGCCTACTGACATCAGCTAGATATTTATCTCGTGTAGCATCGTAACCTCTACATCAGATACGAGGAAATTAAGGAGTGGCTAGCAGCTAAGTACATGTGTACTTGTAGCTCCTGTAATTTGGAAAGCTATCAAAGAAACCTTTTAAACGGGAAGCAAACGCTGGTTTACAGATGCGCTGCTGCAGTGTTGCATGGCTGTTGGTCTGCAGAATGCATATATGACACGTCTGGTCCTCCGGACGGTGTCTTTACAGACAGTTTTTAAATCTTTACGGTAATTGCAGCTTAATCCTCGAATGCAGCCTCGGATGGATTTGACATTTGATTGCTCGGTTTTCTGTCTCCGTCAAAAAATACGCATGATTAAAATTAATGCAAATGTAGGGGCCAATATGTTATGAAAGTTGATACTTTATTTCAGTGTTTTGCCTGAAGCGTATAAGATATGTGTCTACTTCCTCCACTGCTACATTTCTACCTTCTCTCTATCTCCTCTGAGTTTACTCCTACTCTCCTCCTCCATGTCACTCTCCTGTTGGTCCTTCTACTCATCGACGGCCTCTTCTTCCTCTTCCAATTCCTCGTCCTCCTGTTGCATGTCTTCTTCGTTCTCTTTGTCTTCGTCCCCTCAGCTTCCTCTTGCAGAGACCTTGAACAGCTACACAGCCATTGTTCGTGTTTGGAGGAGGGATAGCAGTCGTTTTTTTAAAACCAGGATCCATTCAAACAACTCCATATGAATACTGCTCTTCGGACTTTTCATTTCCATAACTGCCTGAATCGAGGCTGAAGTCCCTTCCTCCTCCTCCTCCTCCTCCTCCTCTTCCTCCTTCTCCTCGTCCTCCTCCTCTTCGTCCTCCACCACATCACATTCACCACATTCATCTCGACCATCAAGGCCTTGCATCAGTTGCCGGCGACGCAAAGGTATTCAGTCGACGAAGCAAACAAAGCGCTGCACATAATTCCTAAGCGATCAGAACCGTCTCGCGTTATGACCTGCGAGACAGATTGGCCTTAGCACCGGATCGTGACGCGACCGCCGCCGCCGACTAAGACCCTTCCTCTACCCACCATACCTCAGCTCCTACACTTGACCTGTTTTGTGCGTGTGTGTAAGGCTTATGAAGCCTTGCGCTATATAAACTCCAGCAATTGGCCTCGCTTTAGCATTCGGGCGTCGTGAAATATAAGTGACGTGGCACTTAACGCTGGATGGCGTTAGAAACGAGCCCCTGGGATAATCCATTAGGAGATAGGAGCCCGTACTTCATCATTGCTTATTGCTTCGCCTATGTGTCCGACAACACATGGTATAGCCTCGGCGTCGACGATCGGCTGGTCCACCGCCGCCGCCACCTCGGCCGCCTCCGCCTCGGCCGCCACCTGGGAAGGGAACGAAGATAACGGATTAAAGCAGCGAATAGAGTCTTTCGCAACCCCGACATGTATCCTTTCCTCATATGGGCCTCCTATACTCAACCATTGCACATCTTCTTGTCCTTTGTTTGCCCGATTCTCCATCTTTCGAATATTACACACGTTATATACACGGAATTCTAAGTATAATTGCATATACAATTATACATACACATGCACATACATACACTTCTACGTACATGTACATATATATATATATATGCATTGTGTATATATATATGCAGCATAGTGGCATTTGCGTATTTATGTATTATACATGCGTTGGCTATATATACGTATGGCATCCACGGATTTCATCTGACAACCTGCTTTACAGTCACGACTGATGTATCGTTCGACCGTCTGCCACTGCAGTGAAAGATTGCGAGACAGCTGAACAGAACGGATTGAATGCACACTGGACAGATTAGAATTCTTGACGAGTTAGAATTCTAAGTCTCTGCTTGGATTAATTTCCCCATTCAGATGTCGCTTTTTAAAAATCGAATTGTAAATTTCATTAGACGTAATGTTGTAAATAAAGTGGTCTGCATGGCAGTGCATGTATCAGAAAGTTTACTTTAATTTGCTGTATGGGTAATTTCGGAAAAGGTTAAAGGCAAGATTACGATTTGAGACTTTAACATGAACCGCCATCGACTTGTGCAGTAGCCTATGGTTAATTCGCTGTAAAGGCAATAAAATATCGTATTAGATTAGATTAACTTTGATAAGATTAGATTAGAGATGGAGTCAGAGTAGCTAAGGCAAGGCTTCCGCATCATTGCATTATAAGCAGCATGGGCTAATACCCCATTCTAATGTCGTTGTTTACGGATGAGTGGTTGTCGGAGTATAGACCTCTATGAACAATTTCAAATTAGGCTGATTAATGGATGGCAAGACTTGAGCCTGAGATCGAATGAGGTTTATGGCTTTTACAGGGGGGTCGAGCCTTAGGGGATCATGCATGTGCCTTCCGGGCACGGACTTCAGATAAAACAAAGCTCTCTGAAGATGAACCGTGAAAGCAGTTAAATATTTCAAGACCTGATTTGCATTTAGAATTGTCCACTACTCACGACTGTCTTCCCAATGACCCGCCAGCTGCGTCTCCTTCTGTGGCTGACATAAGAAAAGGCATGATGACCAACCATTCTACGTATTTCCCTTGGCATTAATGCCTTTTTGTGCATTAATCTGTCCTTTGTTTAACAGCTATTGACAATTTCTTAAAATGTTAAAGTTACCAATAGAGAGGACCATGAACAATCTTTGATAAATGTATACAAAAAACCAATTATTGTCTGGTTTGCGTGATGACACGGACTAGCCACTGATTTGAAGTAGACCAATAAAAGTAATTAAAAATCATGCAGAGGCCTACTGCGCTCTGTGTAACTTATACAGAGCACGGTAATTTAATTTAAGTAGGCCTAATAAAACATACTCAGAGACATTAATGTCTGAGAAATTGTAAGATGCGCCCAGTGATGCAAGGAGTTGTACACGTGCATTTAATTTTCATGTCTTTCTAAAACAGCACGAACATGCACAGCTGCACCATGCATTTATGAACCAGTCTACATGTATGAGTCGTTACAGAGGGGAGCGGAGGAGATGCGTCGCCCGATGTGCAGACCTGCACATGCAGGAAGGACTAAGGTCTAAGGTCTATGAGTCTTCTCCATACGACCCATCGCAGTATACACAAAGGCCTGTATGAGTGTCATATATCATATAGAGAAGTGTCCGCTATAGGAATACGCCGAGTAAAAACCTCAGACTAAATTAAATCAGGCAAATCGATGCAGAATGTCCAGTGACTATAGCCAGAGGCGGTTGGTGGACCAAACTAAAGGTCACAAAAATACTAAGACTTGATTCCTGCATAAATACTCGCCAATTTCAACCTTAATTCACTCCGATTTTCTTGTCTCCGTTCTTGAATCACATCCTAGACGTTTCTGTATGGTGGTGTATTGACTGTATTCTACAGTTTGTAAGGAGAACGGTATCACAACAGCAACGCTCTGTGTAGGATATAATTATATGAAGCCATTTGGGCTTCACTTTTTCCCGCATAATTATGACGTTGTTGCTGGAGACACGAGTACGGTTTTATGTAACTTCGTCGGTTTTACCTTAATGGACTTTAATTAGACAAAATTAATATTTCTGACGATCTTATTTAGTTCCCTAAGGCTTGTGACGACTCATTCACTTTTCTCAGATTTTGATGACCTTTGTTAGTTTTCCACTTTTGAAAATAGTTGTACCTTCTTCTTCTTCACTTTCCAAGTTTTTTTTACCTTCTTAGTTTCCATTTGTGGGCAACTCAGTGGAGGGCTCTTAATCAAAATAGGGCACGGGTGAATGGTGATTGTACTCCAATTTGATTTGGGGAGGGGTACATGGATCCGCCTTTAAGTTCGGGGATCTATACGAGTCCGTGTCACAATAGTGGTGACTTAGTGAATAACTCTTGGCTGCATTAGAAGACTCCTTATGATGCCTGTCCGTTGGAAGCTCCTCTTTTTCCAAAACTTTGGTCCAGTTGGTCATTTCGATGAGAAGTCCTCTCTAGTGAACTGTTAGCAATTAACTGTTTGATATGCTCGCAATTACTTTGACCACTTAATTATCAACTAGCAGAAGATGGTTGACAGGGTGTCGGAGAGCTTGGCTCTGATCTCCCCCCCCCATATTTTATTGCAGCTCAAAAACCTAGTTTGATAAGCCTATCAATTTCTCCTATCCTTCTTACGATCTTTGATGTGAAACTCTCGAGTCGTAAGCAATCAGCGGCAAGTAGGCGTTGAGAACTGATCTTATGGATGTTGACCTGATTATGTCTTGGTGTTGGTGCGCGCCATCGGTTGATGCCCTGTGCACTATTCACGGGCGCGATAAAAATTACTACAATCACAAATAAAAAGGAGTCACTCTCGAAGGGGTGGATGACTGACCGATGTAATAGCCAAACAAACATCCATTGATTATCAACAACCGTAATAGTGTTATTGAGAAGAAGAAACGCGACCACTTAATTACAGAATAATTAGTTTATGTATAATACAGTTCACACGCATTCGCACGACGACTCGGTCTGCGCAATTAGCACTCCCCTCCGCCTCCGAATAACCACAGACACACACGCACAGACACACATACAACTGCTTGTTCAGATAAGCCACTCCAAGCTCCACATGCGGAACAGCTAAACTGCATCAGTTGGGGTAAGAATCAGACATCCGATCGCAAGCGCCATAAAACTGTCCTGAAGTTTTATCTTGGCCAAAACCTTAAGCGTAGCTCTGTGTATAAACCTAACTTAAAATGTCAAACATGTCCTTCATTATGTGGAACCATTAAAAAAGCCGTACGCAAGTCATAACCTTAAGCCTAACCCTCGCCTAAAGCCTTATTATTTCAGATACACAGGTTAGAGTAATGGAACTATTTTACTTAGCAGAAATCATTAGATTGTCCGAAATGTATCTACAGCCAGTGGATGAAGCAAACTAAAGAAAGAGGTTTTCAGAGATTAAAGAGGTAAATAAGCAAGGGGTGGTCGAAGTGGTTCTAACACAGACTACACATCTTTTGAACCACTTAAAACCCTTGTTATCTTATTTTATGTTATGTTATGGTATGCTATGTTATGCTATGTTATGTTAAGGAGGTGAAAAGATCAGAGGTAACACACACGTGTAGGCCTACGGGCTTCCATGGAAAGCCCTCTGAAGTGAGGTATCGAGGTTGAGGGGAAAACACTACCATGGAAGGACCAGAAATATTTCTAACCTCCCATTTGAACTCATTTATCGACCAATAATGATATAAAGCCAAGTGGATATAGGGCCAAAATGTCAGTGGATATGGGGCCAAGTGGATATAGGGCCAAAATGTCAGTGGATATGGGGCCAAGTGGATATAGGGCCAAGTGGATTCCAGATGAAGAAGTATTCCATAGACGCTCACTCAGCCAAGCACTAACTGGGTTTGCTTAAGCTTAACTCGAGCGATGCATCAACAAACCAAACGACCGCCTTAAAGCGTATAACCTAAGGGCAGTGGCGTCACGAAGGGGTGCGGGGGGTGCAGACCGCACCGGGTGACACCCTCAGAGGGGGGGGGGGGTGACACCCAACATGAGAAAATTATGAAATTTTTGCAAGCTGAGGAATTCCTAAAAAAAGGTCATCACTTTTTTGGGAGACGAATTCCTAAAAAAGGTCATCACATTTTTTTAGGGTGACACCCATGACTTACCGCACCGGGTGACACCAGCCCTAGTGACGCCACTGCTAAAGGTAAGGGTAGTTCGACCTTATGGCATTGTCCTTTGCTAAAGACACAATGTAGAACGAGACTTAGGCGCGAAATTCGACCTAAATTCCCTAAACCATGCGTCAATAGAACGAATGATTATCCGATAGATGGCAGATCACATCAATAATTGAAACGCCACAGTGAACGCCTCTTCATCCTCTTCCTTCTCGTCTTTCTCATACTGCTCCTCCTCCTCTCCTCCTCCTCCTCCTCCTCCGGCGCCTCTTCTTTCTCTCCTCCTCTCCCTTCCTCCTCCTCCTCGTCCTCGTCCTATTTCCTTCTCTCTTACTTCTTCATTTTCCTCCTCCTTTTCCTCGTATTCTTCTCTCCTGTTCTTTTTCATTCTCCTCCTTATCTTCCTCCTTCTCCTCGTCCTCTTTTCTTCTCTTCTTCCTCATTCCCCTTCTTCTCTTCCTTTTTCTCCTCGTCCTCTTTTCTTCTCTTCTTCTTCATCCTCTCCCTCTTCCATCGCCTTTTCTTCATTCGAGTCGTCTCCTTCGCCTCCTTCCCGTCGTATCGTAGGCCCTACAGCTCCTAGGACCTTCCTGTTAACGGTTTCAATTCTACCTCAGTCAGTTCCCACTCAATTCTATCATTTCCCGTTCGTTTTTGCATCCGCTAGGCTTTAGCAACCGCTCTCTGTCTGTTTATCTGTCCGTCCGTCCGTCTGTCTGTCTGCCTGTGTGTTCGTGTGATTAGCCTATAATCTCTCTGACCATTCTCGCTCTGTCATTTGGCAGTTTGCAGTGTTCTGTATAGTCCGTGGAAATCACTTATAGGATGTGAAAACACAGGAATCACGATTCTAATAAATAGCCTAATAGGCCTAATTATAATACTCCTACAAGATTAGTGTTACTGCCCCAAACAGACGCCAATAGCTTCTTGATATTATACGGTAGCAAAGCATTAACAATCATCACGCACACTCGCACAGTGCATATGTATATGTTATTATATATATTATAAGAACATATCATATATAGACATATAGTCGAATATATATATATACATATTGTATATATATATTTCGGAAGAATATATTATATAATTTTAAAGACATTATATTCACGTCATTTCTGTAGGCTAACAACCGTGGAAGCCGCTGTTCGTTTTCAAAGGAATTAATCGGGTGACGTCCTTTGATGTCTTAACTACCGCTGCCAGTGACCCATAATAGTCTCCCTTAAAAGTCTTCCTCCCGGAGAATCTATTTCGGAACAGATTCTTCTGTTTGAAAATAAATTTGCCCACCCGGTGATTAAGTCTATAGGCCTACTGTGAAACAAACGGTCCGGGGGAGAAATTATTTCATATTCCTTTGAAAAACCCGTCCGGGGGAGAAATTATTTCATATTCCTTTGAAAAAACTGTCCGGGGGAGAAATTATTTCATATTCCTTTGAAAAAACCGTCCGGGGGAGAAATTATTTTATATTCCTTTGAAACATCTCTCCAGGGGTGACTCTGCCCTATTTCTTTGAGAGGTACATGTAGAAAGTCGCATTTGTGTTAACAATTTAACGACGAGAGTGTACTAAAATCGACTGGGAGAGCAATGCAGCTCGTGGTTAAACTGTTAAAGTTAATGAAAAGTCTAAGCAGCTCGACTGTCTAGTTTCATTGTAAAACTATTATTATGTAATAATAATAATGACGACCTTTTTGGGGGGAGGGGAAGAGACTGAAAGAAATAAATGCAGAAAATCAAATTGATCAAGTCAGGTAATATAGATGTTCAGAACGACCTCCTTCCTGGGTTTTCGATTGGTACAGGAACATCGCTACCTTATAGTTTTCAAAGCATCGTGCTAGATGTGTACGCATTGCTGCGACATCGTACAAAGATATCCTGGGTTTTTGAACCGATGATCCACTGGAAAGCAGACGCTGTAGCAAAAAACTGAGCTCCTGCAGGATTATGAATATTCTTCGGGTGGTCTGCACGTGATAGCCAACCTATCAGCGTTATGCTATCTTTTGTCACATCCTTGAATAAAATAAGCCGGAAAATGTCTAGGTTCAGCCTAGCTGTGTTTATATAAGGCAGCACTGGCTACATAGAGTGTAATCCTTTATTTCTTTTGAGTAGGCCTAATACTGGCTTCCTGATAGTAGATGGCATTGGATCATCTGTGTTTCTTTTGTGGGGATTACCCATAATTCTTGAATGGCATGCCTAATCCACAACAAGGAATCTGAGAAAAGCCAGAGCAATCTCCTATTAGAAAACCAGTTTCCATTAATTTCAATTTCTATTCACTAGTTATGGCTACCTGATATCAGATAACAGCTTAACCTGATACCAGGTAATAATAATAAGCAACTAATATCCTCGCCTAACCTTAGTTTAACCTTAGGCTAACCAATTGAATGATAGTATAATGTGTATCAAATAATCACCGAGAAGCCAGTGCTAGTTCGTCTCAGGAAGCCAGTACAGTGATTTCCATTCATTAGTTCTGTCTCCTTATACCAGCTAAGATCTAACCTCATACCACTTGAAGGCTATAATAATAAACAGCCAGTATCATAATCTAATACCAATTAAATTGTAGGCCTAATCCGCAAAGAATCACAGTGAAGCCAGTGCTAGTATAGGTATCAGGAAGCCATTACCAATGAGTGAATGGGAGAGAGGACTTATTCATCAGAGGATCAATCAGAAACAGCACTGACAACACGTTAACTTAATTAATATACACCGTGTCTCAAAATAAACTGTGCAAAATTGTTTCTGTCAGAACTTCGTCAAATTTCCACCAATTTTAATAATTTTTGGTAGGTAGATGGCAAAATAGCTGAACTTTTATGCTATACATAAATTTTCCACCTCACGTGACTTATGTCACCGCACTACCTTGTTAAACACAGATGTACCAATTTCTTACATAGGCCCTAACGCTTACATTTTATTACATGCAACAAACTAGCTGACGACTTAATTAGCAGGCAGTAAAGTAAATATGGTTTACTTAGCAGAGTTTTTAATTGCTATGACAAATCTGCATCATCTGCTTAAAAGTGTTAGAATTGGGGCTCGAAATGTTTTACTTTACTGCGTGCTAATTAAGTCGTCAGATAGTTTGTTGCATGTAATAAAATGTAAGCGTTATATAAGAAATTGGTACATCTGTGTTTAACAAGGTAGTGTGGTGACATGAGTCAGGTGAGGTGGAAAATTTATATATAGCATAAAAGTTCAGCTATTTTGCCATCTACCTACCAAAAATTATTAAAATTGGTGGAAATTTGACGAAGTTCTGACATAAACAATTTTGCACAGTTTATTTTGAGACACGGTGTACATTGACTGTGATACAATTCACTTACCAGTAACATGTCTATACTTTCTTTCTTCTTGTCAGAGCCATTTCCTTAATTAGGACTATTCAATAACGTGCTGAAAGCCCTACCTGCACCTCACCGCGGTGAGAGGGTGAACAGCCAAGTAAGGGATAGCCTGGTGGGGCTATGCCATCAGTGGTGAAGACCTTGGTCGAAGACCTTGGTCGAAGAACCACCTTGGGCGTCTCGCGAGGTGGAAAGGCTCACCAGGAACCCCGAAACAGCTGGCCAACGCAGGAGGCAGGTGTTCGAAGGACACCTCAGACCGGAAGAGGCCAAAATGGCCCAACGATCTCCTTACCCTACCAGGAGAGGACTGGTCACCGCCTGGCAAGAGACCAAGAAACTCCTAACAAAACTAATGTACTGGAGGACATAGAAGACAGAGGATGGGAGTTAAAAAAGGCAATAGAACTCGCAAGAGACCGACCGAAATGGAGAAGTTTTGTTGGAGCCTCATCGTCGGTGAACACTTGACGGAGAAGAAAAAGAAAAAGAATAACGTGCTATATATATCACGTTATATATATATATATATATGTATATATATATATATATATAGAGAGAGAGAGAGAGAGAGAGACAGACAGACAGACAGACAGACAGACAGACACAGAGAGAGAGGAGAGAGGAGAGAGAGAGAGAGAGAGAGAGAGAGAGAGAGAGAGAGAGAGAGAGAGAGAGAGAGAGAGAGAGAGAGAGAGAGAGAGAGAGAGAAAAAGAGAGAGAAAAAGATAGAGAAAGACAGAGACAGAGACACAGAGAGAGAGAGAGAGGAGAGAGGAGAGAGAGGAGGGAGACAGAGAGAGAGAGAGAGAGAGAGAGAGAGAGAGAGAGAGAGAGAGAGAGAGAGAGAGAGAGAGAGAGAGAGAGAGAGAGAGAAGATAGAGAAAGACAGAGACAGAGACACAGAGAGAGAGAGGAGAGAGGAGAGGAGGGAGAGGGAGAGAGAGAGAGAGAGAGAGAGAGAGAGAGAGAGAGAGAGAGAGAGAGAGAGAGAGAGAGAGAGCTTTACAAATTTAATGATGATGATGTTTCTGATGATGATGACGACGAACGACGACGATGCAGATAACAATGATAGTAATGACGATAATGATAATGGTGACAACAAGGCAGGAGAGTTTGAATACTCATCTGAGACTCATTATGCTTAGGTGTAAAAATTGTACTTTGTTGTATTGCACCGTCTTGTATTTGAGTTAATATTGCATTGTGTTGCAATGTATCATGTCGCGTTTCATTGGGCTAAAGAACCATTGCTAATGTTATTGATGTGGTTTGTTGGACAGAGGATGCCCACACATGGCGGTGGCGGCGGAGGCGGTGGGAAGCCAGTGGTCGTCTTCATAAAGGATCTGTCTGAGGAGGGAGGATCGGTGGGAGGAGGAAGCGACACAAACAGCGACAGCGGCCGAGGACCGAGCAGCGAAGATGGAGATACAGTGGCAGCGGCAGCAGCTGCAGCAGCTACGACGACGGCGGCGACATCAGCATCTGTGGTGTTAACCCATCCTTCGACGCTGAGGGTCCGACAGAAGACGGGTGATCGAACAGGTGGACCACATCCGAACAGGTCCCATCTTCTGCTGGCGAATCATCCAGCTGACCATCTCCTTCTCAAGAAAGCAAGTCAGTGAAAATCATACACCCTTGCCTTTATCACTTATACCAACGACACACGTCTAATCATTCTGTCGGCCTGACTTAACATAGCATAACATAACATAACATAACATAACATAACATAACGTTTATTGGTCCAAGTAAAGAATTCCAAGGAAAGAAAAAACGATAGTAGTTACATAATATCATACTGTGTATCGGTAGTTGGGCCTATACATTAGTTAAATACACACAAGTTAGATCTTGGTAAGTTTGGTTCTTGCCAACTTCTTGGTCCACAATGGGAGACCCAAAAGGGTACAAGTCCCGCTAACTAGGGCCCCTATTATCTTGTGCAATGCGATGTGGTGGTCAATATGTGCTGCCTTCTCTCTACAGCACAGAAACGAAATGGGGAAGACTCTTTGAGAGTGTTCACATTTCACGAAACAATTAAAACGCTATCTCTTGGCACACTCTTAGTAATTGCACCGACAACAGTATCCTAGACGTAGGTCTAGCTGGCAAACTTTAAGCGCTATATAAATTGTCGTAATTACATTACATTAGGTACTTCTCATTACAATGAGTCCTCTAATATATATGAAAGTGGGACGCGGTGAAGGACAACTCAGAACCTGGCGGAAACTACCCTTTTCTATTCCGTAATGAGATCTACAGCAATGTGTTATTTTCGTTCCAGGGAATAGAATAGGAATAATAATTATTTAATATTAGTTCCACGGAACGAAAACTGGAACGAAAAATAATTGTGGAACGAGAATAGAATAGGAATAAAAATTTCAATATTTTTCGAGAACGAGAACGGAATAGAATAAAAATTAATTTTCAAGACGAGAACGGAATAGAATAAAAATTAATTTCTAAGCTACCCAACCGATAATTCTAACGTTAACTAATAACTATGCGGAATGACGACGGCTCTTGATTGACGTCACGGTGCGGCGCTATGATGAAGCTTCTCCGCATATTCTATATTCTATGAATAATGTACGCTCTTTGATTCAAACTTCTGGCAACAAGAGTGAGGTACTTGGACTCCCCATCAAACATGCTCCTGACAGCATTGCAGCAGAACTTTCTAAAGACATTCAGGAAATTGAAGAACATGTCGCTGTTCCTAGTCCCCTTGACTTCTGGCAGAGTAGACATTCAGTTTACCCACAGTTCGCTGTTATAGCTGTGGATTTAGTTTCAGCTCCCTCATCAGAGGCGTTCGTAGAAAGAATCTATTCTGTTGCAGGATGGATGTCTACAGGTCGCAGAAATCGATTGAGCAAATCCCTTGAGATGCGGGTGTTTTTGAAACTCAACAGTAAAATAATTGACTGGTAACTTTTTAGTGTGTCTGCATAAAGTGTTTTATTATCAGTCGCATTCACATTGTCCGACAGACATTAACCGTTCATGTTAGAACTGTGATAACTGTAAGTGGATTTGGCAGTGGAACTACAAATAATTTTTTTGGAACTAGAACTGGAACTAAAATTATCTATAAAGAGGAAGTAGAACTAGAATAAGAATAAAAATTATTTCTTAAGAGGAACTAGAACTAGAATAAGAATAAAAATTATTTCTTAAGAGGAACTAGAACTAGAACTAAAATTATAGCAGTGGAATAGAATAAGAACTGGAATCGAAATTAATGCTGGAACTAAAATAACACTGGGCAATTTGTTTCGCATTCTGCGGTTTTCTTAACTGCGGTCAAATTGAATGCTATGCGCTTCCATATAAAGCAACAGCTCCCGTTAAATAGAACTTATTTTGTTCGCCATTTTTACTGTCTAAACAAATCCTATGCGTCCACAGCTTCATTGCTCTTCCTCGGCTCGTTTTGCTTCCTCTTGTTTCAAAGTTGACATCGAACGCTGTTCCGAGAAGTAGTGGAATACGGCCATAGTGTAAACGGTGATAGAGCACCTGTGATGATGTGGGGCCTATATACAGTGCATCACGTGTTATGTTGCAGGATACATGCTGAGCCACTAATTATTCAAAATGGTGTACTGAGAATACAAAATACGATAGGTCTATGCAAAATGCATCACAGTGCACGGAGTAATTGCGTGGACTATAGACGCCCGGTTTAGTACAACTGCTGGAACAATGAGCACAGTAGTTAAATCGCCTTTACAATTTGGAAATGCCTCGGTGTCTTTGAAATGTCTGTTTTTTCGTCATACTGAAATCATGAAGAGACTGCGCTAAAGTCTGGACGAGATATAACGAAATATGTCTATAAAGTATTCTAGTAGGCGAAACACGACAAGAATCTTTATGGCATGTGAAATAACTGTCATGACCAACATCTGAAAGAGGGTTGGTCAGAACTAATGACTAGACGAGGACCATATGACGTCATATATATACAGTTCATTACTGACGTCCACTCCATTTGCTTTGCTTTTAATAATTTATTTTCATCTGTTTCTTTTTTGTATTGATTCGGCATTTTACTCACCCAGCTTCAGCTGGCCGTCTGTGTTTCCCTAGAGTGAAACGGGTCTCTAGCAGCTGAGTTAGATGAATATTCCCGGTCGATTAGAGAGAGGCAGGTATGAATGAACGAAGGGAGAATTGACGCAGTTAAAATCAATCTCATTCCTCCTGAAATCTTCCCTCACCACGCCGTCTCATTGTCTCTCGTCTCATGTGGGATACCCTTTGTCTTCGTTCTCTACATCCCATCGCCTCCCTTCTCCCGCTTATTTCCTAGCCCCTTTCCAGCTCGTCCCTCTGCCTCTCTGTCTCGATCCATCCGCCATTGGATCCAATCGCTGGATATGGCGCAATACAAATGAATGCATATCGACTTCTTCGTCGTCGTCGTCGTCGTCTTCTTCTTCCTCACCCACTCGCAATAATTCAAGGCAGTCGAAGGCTTCTATTATGTCTTTGCAGGTATTGTCAGGTAACTGAGTATTGTCTTCTTAGGCAACGATATTGCTCATTGTCTCATAGAGTGGCAACTGTTGATTGTTGCCTCTCTCTCTCTCTGTCTCCTTAGGCATGTGTGTTGTTGTGCTTCTGTTCTCGTTGACCCTACCTTCGTTTTGTTCTTAAGTATGGCTTAAGTATATATATCCCACTAATTGTAATTATCTTGTTCCCACATCTTTTTACCACATGGGCCTAGCATGCCTGTATACACATACACATGCATTGTAGATGATGACGCTAACTACTACTACTACTACTACTACTACTACTACTACTACTACTACTACTACTACTACTACTACTACTACTACTACTACTACTACTACTACTACTACTACTACTACTACTACTACTACTACTACTACTACTACTACTACTACTACTACTACTACTACTACTACTACTACAACAACTACTACTACTAGTAGTAGTAGTAGTAGTAGTAGTAGTCAGTGCTTTTTTCAGCCGGAACGAGCCGGAACGGCGTTCCGGTACCTTTTTTCAGGTACTAAAAAATAATTTATTTATTTTAATAATAAAAACAATAATTTAGTTATTTTAATTTGATTTAAGTGTTTTTAACTGTTTTCAGTGTTTATTGAGACCCCTCCCAAACCCCAACCCCGTTTTCTTCGGGATTTTAGCATGCCTATAATTATTCCGTCCCGGAACCTTTTTTCCAGAAAAAAGCACTGGTAGTAGTACTTCCACTACTACCACTACTGCGACCACTACTACTACTACTACTTCAAAGCCTGGGTAGTTACTTTGGTACTTCGGTAGTAAGTGGCGTTCCTACAGGCTTGAAGGTTCGTCGAATGACGTCTCGAATGGCACTCTTTTTGACAGATTTGCGTTTATGGTCCTTGCACGGACCATTAACGGAGAACTAATCTAGTTCACTCAAGCTAGCAGCGCTGTTGAATGAGTTTAGAATGAGAAGTGTTGAGGACACACACACCTAAACAGATGCTTTAACAAGTATTACAGCAAAGAGGCATCTATACTAGACCTGTCATTTATTGATGATAATACTTTCACATACATGTATAATGTGCACAAAAATCAGCGATAATGGATCGATGACGTGTGTATCAAGGCCCTTATCTGACTCAGCTAGGCGCTGTATAGCCTGCTTAACATGTGCGTTAGAGTACGTATAGAGCCCGATGTAATATGCAGGTCTATAGATCGGTAAATAAGTTTGATCGATAGCCGTATATTGGGTGGATAAGTGCCGCCTATTCCTATTCGCTAGTAGGTCGATCGTTATTTCTGTCGCAACTCCGATGCTTTCAGATCATCACGACATGGAGCTGCTGCTGTGCTGCTTTTTTGGTTGTTACAGGTCCACCTGCTGTTGTTACTTAATTTTCTGCTGCTACTGTTGAAGCACTTTTTGCGTCGACTGTTGCAGTTGCTGTGGTAATATATCCAGCTGAAAAGGAGCATCCGATCTTCTTTCTCCATTCTGAAAAAGTCTGCGAAAGGGATTATTTCTGCGGAATATATGCCCCATCTATATGCAGATTCTCCGTTTTGCCACCGCCTATTTCTCCCTTTCCTCTTTTACTACCTCTAATCTAACGTCTTCCAGATCACACTTTCCGCATCTTTAACGAGATTCCAATTCATTCCATGCTCCTTTTTAGGAGCAAAATGAAAAATACTCTGGGGTAAAGAACTGAAAGGTTTGAGTCTATTGCGCTGTCGTTCCGGTCTTCGTTCTTGACAGACAGACAGACAGACAGACAGACAGACAGACAGACAGACAGACAGACAGACAGACAGACAGACAGACAGACAGACAGACAGACAGACAGACAGACAGACAGACAGACAGACACAGACAGACAGGCAGACAGACACAGACAGACAGACGGACACACATAGACACACACAGAGTGTCACAGACTCACTGATTCACTTATATATATGCATGTAAATATATATAGCTGCATGGTGTAACAGTCACTTGGTATATAATGCATGCCTCAGTCGTTCGGTGCGGTTCACCGATGTATTTATTATCCCTGAATCGGACCTGAACATGCATATGCAGCCGTTATTCCCTCGGCGTCGTCTTCTCGCAATCACTAAAACCAGGATCATTATAAGCTCGAGTTGTGAACGCCCCGTGTATATGGAGGAATTTCGCGAATCGAAACGATATAACGTGACCGATTAGGCATTATGGTCGCCCGATGTAAGGCCACGTCTCTCGGCTTGCAGAAACGATACAGTTGCGATTTCACGTCACGGACGAAAAGAGTTACCGTCGAAATGAAGTGCAACGGTGGCCTTGTTGACGTGGCCGAAGTTGTTCGTTGACCTTGTTGACGTGGCCGAAGTTGTTCGTTGGCGAAATGACATAGGGACCTATAAGACGCGGTCGCTGAGATGACGCCACTGATGAAATGACGTCGTGACCGACATGACGTAGTATTCGCCGTGAATACAATTCAGCCATTAATACGTCATTTAGGAGTTGACGTCGTTTCATCCCAAGTGAAATCATCCAGTAGGCGTGCATAGAGCTTTCTGTATGCAAATTAGGCGCCAGGAGTGTCGTATTCACCGCAAAGACCTTTTTAGATTTACATCATTCTGTCTATAGCTCTTTAGTCTAGACTGCTGCATTTGACCCACCCACCAGTGATAGGTCATTGGCAGTTTTCTTGATAGTTTTTAGCACATCGGATTCCGTCTGATCATAGAACGAACATTCACACAGGGTTTAGTAAGTTTATAGTTCCTAACCGGTTTCGAATTAGGTTGGAATTTGCGCTTCTAGGGTTACTTTCTGGAAACCCGTGTAGAAGTGAACTCCACCTGACCCAGTGCGGTTTATTTATTGCATTCGGCCGTTGTTTGTCTAAAGCTGCCTAATTTCTCTGGAGACGATGAATACATTTAGACCGAGTCCCTTTGGCGCACGAAGGCAACGCTATGTGTCTCTTCTTTGCATACAACTACAAAGGGTATTGAATTACGTCGTTCCATGATTTCATAATATAATTTGTATTTTTGCATGTTTACATTTTATCAAAAAAATAAGCCAAAGTTGGCTCTACAGACTACATGAATTATGAATAAGCATAATGCTCTTTCCAATTCAATGTAGGCCCCTAGCATTTTAAAACTTTATTATAGTGTTTCACTGTACATGTAGTGAGTGAAATGAAGTTTCTTTCCTTTAGCCTAAATGGCTGATAAATCGCGGTATTTCACCTGTATTCTGTGAAAACTTACACGATTGTCACGACAAAATCTTTACTCGAACTGTGGCCAATGTGTATCTTGTATTTACACGAACGTTATACTCACTTTCAAGTCCAAACCCGCATGCGTTTGTAACCCTACTTGAGCACTTTCCATGCACATTTTCATCCGGAACAGCTTCTCACATTATCAGAAAATGTACAGCTGCAAAACTCGTTTTGGTTTAACCTGACCCATAGTGTCTTTCCCAGGGTGCTTTGAAAGTTTAAGCGCGCTGAGAATTCCTGGTCTGTGTTGCGATGAGGATGAGGAATGATCAGAGTTGAATAAAGACTTGACAGTAACACAGTTGCGATCGCCCACTGGCACTTCCGTTGCTGATGGAGATTATGGGCGTCCGGAGGGGGAAGGGGCATTTTCACCCCCCCCCCGGAGTTTGAAAATTGTCTCGTTTTCTGTGTTCATGAATAGAATAGAGCTATGCTATGCAAAAATGTTATTTTGCCCCCTCCCATAGAAAACATTTGCCCCCTAGAAACATTTTCCCCCTAGAAAAATTCCTGCGGACGACCTTGATGGAGATCCATTACCCAACTCTGTGCATGAGGGGTATTTTTCAGGAGCTGAACCAGTTGTGGACACTAGTGCCAAACTGCCAATCTCAAGACCCTCATGGGCCATGCAAGTCGGGGCTCGACATTGTCCATAGGAGAAGGAAAGCTAAAGAAATTGTAACCGAAAGCTATCCCTATGGAACAATCGGCTTATAGGTAGGCCTACTAGGCTTAAACAGGACTGAAGGGAGCAATTGTTTAGGGAACTATACTTACAATACTTGGTTATAAATATGTGAATTGCACGAAGCGCACGTGTCGGTTGCTAAGTGTGTCTTGGTTATAGCGTCACTATACATGTATGTGTCATAAGCAAATGTTTTCAGATGTAAAGTGTCAATTCATTCAGTGCATGCGGAGATTTAATGACGGAGATTTAATGACGGAGATTTAATGACGGAGATTTAATGACGGAGATTTAATGACGGAGATTTAATGACAGCCTATTCTACTTTTAGCCAGTCGATCTACAAGACGTATACGTTTGTGCGTGTCTAACGTGCATGTCTGTCTGTGTGTATGCCTGACTGTTCCTGTGCCTGCGCGTGCATGTATTGGTATGCGATATCTGTGTTAATCTCCTTAAAACAGTCGCCGCCTTCCGTCGTTGCTTCTTATCGTCGCCAGATGGCCATCGTAAACGTCATCGACGGACGACGATTATTGTCTGAATATTAGGAGCTCACATGTAAAGACAGTTTACGAGGAGGAGGAGCAGGAGGAGGAGCAGGAGGAGCACGAGGAGCAGGAGGAGGAGCAGGAGCAGGAGCAGCAGCAGGAGCAGCAGCAGGAGCAGGAGCAGCAGCAGCAGGAGGAGGAGCAGCAGCAGGAGGAGCAGGAGGAACAGGAGGAACAAGAGCAGGAGAAGGAGGAAGAGGTAGGAGGAGGTGGAAAGAAGCAGAGGACGACGACTGTGCTGCTCGGTGGTCGTCTATAAAATGTATCAGCAAAAGATTGCAGGACATCTATCAGACAGACAGAGACAGACAGACAGAGGCAGACAGGCGAAACATGGACAAGCATACAGATACAGCCAGACAGATATAGAAAGAGAGAGGCAGATAGAAACAGACAGAAAGAGACAGAGACTGACAGAGATAGACCAAACACCTTACACAAAAGAACGTTTTCTTACCATGTACACATACGACGGACTCACTAACACTTAAACAGAACCACACTGAGACAGACAGACAGACAGAAAAAGAGAACAAGAATGAAGAACGAAGGAAAGAAGGAAAGAACACTGGAAAGAAGGGAAGAGCAAGAACGAAGGGAAAAGAAGAAGAGAAAGAAGGCGAGAGAGCGAACGCACCACGGAGAAATAGAGGAGGAGGAGGAAAGAAGGTGCGCGAATGAGAAAAAGAAGCGAAGAAAAGAGGAAAACAGACTTCTTAGAGAATTTTGCCAACAGTAAATATAGCTATAGCTTGCATATGAAGCCATAATATGAAATATGAAAGTATTAAACAAATCCCTCTCCGTCTAAGGAACTATTTGAAATACCCGCCGAAACTTTTCAGCTGCTCGGCCAGGGTAGATATTATTCTAAAGATAATCTCGATTAGAATTTGAAATGCGCAAGACCTCTCACGCATTTCGTTGATGCCGTGGCTAAATTGCGACAGTAGATTGCCTTCCACTCGTCGTTTGGGGTTTGAATCCTGCTATATTGCATTCCACGCAGATTCAGTTATGCCACAATGTGGTCTATCGGCAACACGCTTGGCCGGTGTGATCAAGCGGTTGTGGGTTCGATTCATCGTAACGACCCTGGGCAAGTTGCTTGCACACGCCTGCGTCTGTCACCAAAGCGGTAGGCCCCATAATTTGGTACCGTCGCAAGAAGTAAACAGCAAGTTCTGCGATGCACTTACCCTGTGTCCAGGACCTTGCCAGGTCAGGGGCCGAGTAAAGGAAATGAGCGCCTCCGAACGTTCCACGTGGGGTATACGGGAGCTTAGATTCTGTTGGAAATGCAATTCGTTTTGGGACCATCGGACCACACAAGTCATGCGGTGTGGGGGGGAGGGTGTCCAGCTGTTGGACTGCGTTTGCAATATCAGCACTTCAGTCCTAACATCTTGTGCTGTGCACGAGTGGACTTGGTTAATGAAGTTGCGCAATTAATGCTCTGAATCGCGGAAATTAAATGCTACGAATCGGAAAAGCTGAGACTGCGTATACAAGAAATGGAAGAAAGCGCACTCGTTCACAGCCATAAAAACTAATTGTAGTCGGATATTAACCCTTTGCATTCGACAGAAAGCATTCAGTCACGTGGACTTTCTTCACAAGGAGCATCACACACACACACACACACACACACACACACGCACGCACGCACGCACGCGCGCACGCACATACACAAACACACACACACACACACACACACACACACCACACACACACGCAAACTCACCTACACTGTCATTACCTCAAGCGTATAGGCCTATATATATATATATATATATATATATATATATATATATATATATATATATATATATATATATATATATATATATATATATATATATATATATATATATACATACATATCCAATACCGATATGGGATATATATATCTCTTAGGCAATGACCCATATGAAGGTCATTCATTGCCTTTTAATTGGCGCAGACAACTGGGCACTAGGTTCACGTGCATCGGGTCAATCGGTACATACTTCGCTTGATTATAATGAGTTGGTGATTGGATTCACATTGCTATCCTTAGTTGGGTGATAATACCATCGACTGAAATCCGGCAATCGTCTGGTCATCGATTGATCCAATCGCCTCTGACCAACAAAGAAACATAATATTACGCTGCTCGTTATTATTTGTGAACGTAGGACAATATATCGCGCTGATTAATCAGCAAGTTTAAGCGCCCGTTTATATTGGAAATTTCCGTGACGTCACACCGATGAGTCATCGGGTTGTTTACTGTTTTTTCTCGCGTTGAGCACGCGTTAGCAATTACTCGCCATGGCCTTTATATCGAACAATGAAGCAGTGTTGTAATTGAACTGATTCTCAATTATTAGGCTACACAATCGAAAATCAAAGACTGCTTGTCTCTCGATATAAATTGGACAGTTCAACGGTTCGAAGCAGTGGCGTAAACTTGTCCAAAATATTGGGGGTCTTGGGTCTGGATCAACAGCGAGTCTCAGAGGCTCAGATCTAGACTCGACTGTTAACATAAAATTAATGACAGAACGTGAAACTGATGACATCACGTGCGCTTCCGGTGTTACGTAATACGTATGAAATGGGTGCGTTTTGTTTACATGTAAATTTGTTTCATATTGAAGATATAAACAAATCTTTGTTTGCAATTTTTTACATTATACATTTCTGATAGCATTTCAGTTCTTTTGTCTCTGTTTTTCTGTTAATGAAGAAGTTTGTCTGTATTGAAACGTAATATTTAATACTTCAAGAAATTCTCTCGATTTTTTGGGGAGCAATGCTCCATCTCAATTATTGTATTGAGGACGTGTGCCCCGGTTCCCCCCTCCAGTCTACGCCTATGGTTCGAAGCCCAATCGATTATAAACTTCGAAAATCGTCGACCTTTTTGTTATTGTTGTTGTTATTGTTATTGTTATTGTTATTGTTATAATAATAATAATAATAATAATAATAATAATAATAATAATAATAATAATAATAATAATAATAATAATAATAATAACGCCGCCGGGATCAGTTTCCTTCGAGAAGTTGGCGGCGACTCTCGGCCATCTCTGGGGAGCCGCGAGAGGTTACGTTCCTCTTCCAGCGCCTTTCCATCTGTATTCAGCGCTATAATGCCATCTCTTTTCGCGGCACGTTTAATGACTTAGCGGAGGACGAGGCCTGAATTTCCGGAAAAAAACAATAAATAGTCTAATATCTAAGTCCCCGAGGGATCATATGTACCTTGGGGCAAAAAAAAAATTATTATTATTATTATTATTTTCGGGATAATTCAGAACTAAATCTTAAGAATGTGAAAATAAAGTGAATTCTCTAATAGAGTTAATTATCTTCAGCATAAGAACAAAAGTGTTGTCTTTCTCGTTGCATCATCTTCGTCGTAATCACAAAATCACAATCATCAACATCGCCGTTATTAAAATTCACCGTCATCGCCATTGTCACCATCAATGTCTCCAAGGATATCAGTTGAGTTTTCTGTTCGTTGTCGTTTACTTTGACTGCTATGAAGACATTTAAGGACACAGCGTTTAAAGGATTATCACTTAGGTGACATTGAGACTGAATTAAGAAGACCTGTGTTGTTGCTTCTGTTCGTCTAGATCCCAGTCTATCTGCGTCTCTATCGAGGTCAACGGGTCACAGCGACGATGACCCGAGCAAGACGGTCTGTCACGACCTTACCCAGTGCCCCTTGCGGCGTTCCTGCAGTTCCTCCATCGGCGACGGAGGTTCGTCGACCTACGACCGACCTCTAGTGACGACGAACTACCCGGATAACGCTCGACAGATGGCGAGTTTCGGTCGCCAGAGGGCGGCAGACTTACCATTCCAGGCGGATGTGGCGCAGTGGCACCAGTCGAAGACAGCAGTCGCCTCAGTGGCAAAGGACTTAACGTACGGCGACTGTTTAGGGTTCGATTCCTTCGTGCGGTCAACACAACCGGACCGATGCATCCGGACATCGCTGCACGACCTCAGCTCCCAGTATTTGACCCCGGGTCTTGCCAAGGTGGCCCACCTGAGATGCGACGCGCGCCGACTCTCACGTAGCCACGCCCTCGAAGAATCGGACGTTCTTCAGCCACCGGGTGCCAAGGGTGTGTTCGCCTACGATGGGGCCTGTACTCAGACGTTGGATCGAGTGAGCGCCGTTAAAAAGCATCTGAGCAGACATGCAGAGGCTGGAGGATGCAGAGGACCAGAGGCCCTGGCTTACGATACGCGTGATACACCCGTCTGAGCGCCTCTAGAGTCTAGATGATTTACCGAATGCACTCATGCGTGATCTATAATCTATACGTGAATATTCTCTACCACCTGAGATGAATCTTTCGTCAGACGTCGAAGTGAAACGGGTAAAGATTTTAGACTAGATCCTGCTGTAGACGTTAGTTCAGCTCCTTTAGAATCATAAATGCGCCTATTGGACTGTGCATGTTTAGGTATCTGTCATCTTATGAAATGAGTCACTTGAAGGTAACGGGTCCACAGACTGTCATGCTGAGTCTTAAATCAGTGGCGGCGATCTTGTCTGAGAGGTGGGGGGGGGGGTACAAAGTCGGCCATGGTCTGGTCGATTACCTTTTTTATGAATTCATCTCCCAAAAATTTGTTCTTTACTTTAGAGGAATTAATCTCTAAAAAACCTTAAGGACTGTGAAAACCCTCACGCGCAATTACATTTCTTGGCCTTTTTTGGTGTTTCTTCAAAATTGGGGGGGGGGACAAATGTATGGCGTGTCCCCCCCCCCACTCTTAAAGGTGGGGGGTCATGTCCCCCTCGACCCCCCTAGATCGCCGCCCATGTCTTAAATTATGATTACTATATATCTGTCGTCGTCTAATCATCGTCAACAACATCATTGTCGCTCTCATCATCACATGTTGGCTATCAGTGAAATCAACAATTGAGGCCAATCAACTTCCGCAGGATAATAAACAAAGTAACCGAAAGTGGTTTTGGCTAATAGTTTAATACAAACTTAACTTGTATTTAATATTTAATATGTGAACACAAAGTGCTAAAGCGCAAAAGTAATAAACTGGTGCATCTGACTTATTCTCGTTATGACTGTCCTCTCGTAATTTGCCAGGTGATCATTTGACCAAAATAAATTCTTTCCAGTCCTCTAAATTAGGCATAAAACAATCGGATATTTATATAGCTCTACTTTGCGAATGTGTCAGATAAACTATAGGCGATATACAAGTGTTCAGATTCGTGCATACATTCATGAATACATTCGTGCATACACAATTAAATGCACACACACACACATATATATATATATATATATATATAAAATATGAATACACGTATAATTGTTATTGTAATTAGTAATATATTATGTAAAGCGCCTCTACAGGAAAAACTAATCAGAAGCACCGTCTGACGAAGCGATGTTAAATGTCAATGTCATTAAGAACAGAGCATCGTTCTTCAGTGAGCAAACAACATTGCTCAGATAATAACTATAGAAGAGTCACCGGGTTCATGCACACACCCACACACACACACACACACACACACACACACACACACACACACACACACACACACACACACACACACACACACACACACACACACACACACACAGAGCCCACCCAACAGATTTCCAGCTGGACAGATGACATGTTCAGAGTTCCTGAAGTACGCAGAATCGAGGATGACAAAGTACGACACATGATCCTCAGCCGATAGTACACGTTTGTCTCACCGTCCAGCACCCCCTCGTAGATGAAAAACGATGCGGTGTCCGGAAATTCTTCGAATTATGCACGTAGCTGGGACATTCCGAGATTGACAGTCGGTGCAGCTCCAAAGACTCTCTTCGTCTTTGCTCCATCGGATCCGAGATTTCCCGGCGAACGAAGTTCTGTTATAAGTCTGAGAGTTGATTGTCCAGCAGGAAACTCTGTACGTGAACCATTCCAGTCACATTTGACAAACTGATATAATTAGTTCCCCAAAGCATTGACCTCCGTTCATTTAGTGCAAAACTATTGATTTCAGAGTACAACATTTTGCACTACCAAAATGTCGTTCGCCGACGAATAATGTCCAAAGATCTATTCCGAATTTCTTGCAAGATAAACATTTATAAATTTTCTGTGTAAATATGCAGATAGACTATAGAATGGACCACAGTGCGACGTAAGAAACCCGATTTAAATGAGACTTCATCTAACATTCCAATAGAGTTGCATGCGATGAGAAACACTCATCATACATCAAGCCATGGCCAAATAAAATGATTGTGATCTGTCATATATTATACACAAGCACATGCGCACTCACAGACGCATATAGAATACCATAAATATATATAATACTAATATATAAATATATGTATTTAGACTATTTATTTATGTCGGAGTGAAAGGTGACTGTTAGGAAATGGAAGGATTGAGCGATTGAGAGCCAGATATTGAACGAGGGAACGAAGGGGAAAGGAGAGTGAAAACGGTGATTAACCAAGAAATGTGAAGGAAGGAAGAAAGTACAGAGCGCATGAACGAATTCCTAGACAATATGAAGAAAAATTAGGAAACTTTCTGAAATAAGGCCTACAGGACGCGTTATAGTGGAAGTGAGAAACATAAAGGTATAGCATATAAAGGAGAAGAAATTTAGGTTACAGACGTATGGTTACGACCAGGTAACGGATGCAGGAAGCGGGTGAGAAAATGACAAAATGTCGTAAAACGGACGGACAATTATATAGACTTAGGCCTATTCACTACAACAGTCAAAGATAGGCATTAATGTGGGTTTATAGGTACAGGCTTAAAAGAGAATGGTCGAGATACGAGCGTTTTTCAATAGGTGGTCGGCCAGTAAACACCAAATAACCTAATTGAAATGAAAGGCTAAATGATAAGACCCTTTCCATAAAGCGACAATTTCGTGAATGGATAAAAGATAGAATAAAACTCGTATGAAAGTTAATGAAGGGAAAGGTAATGAAGAGAGAATATGTGGAATGGTTTTATGAAGCTCTGGCACTTATGACAGAAGGCGAAGAATGATGCAGGGACTTAAAACGAGAAACGAAGAGTGATGGCCCTGTATACATGACATCTGCTTTTAACGACCTCGCTTAAATAGGATGATCGGGCGGTGATCGAACGTTCTTCTGGCTGGCTTTGTCTCTAAGTGGATTATTCCACAGCGTGACTGCGGCAGAAGGATCGAGATCAGAAATCTCTTTATTTTATGGCAACGTAATCTCCTTTCCAGTGACTTCTCTATAAACTGGCATCACCGGCTCATACCATCGTTATGGACGCACATAGTGTCAGTCGATGGTGCTGTGAATAACACGCGAGTGGTGAGCGAGAGAGGGAGTGAGTAGGTGGGTTTCGGTGGGTGAGTTGGGTTTCATATTTGGCATAGGTTGGTTGTGTGGGTTGGTGAATAGTTGGCTCAGGGTGGATGGGTTGGGTGGATGGAGTATAGGTGGGTGAGTAGTACATGGGTGATGGCCACTGATGGGTGAGTGAGTGGGTGGTCTGGGTTGATGGGTGATTGAGTCATAATGGGTGGGTGGATGGATGGATAGGTGGGACATAGATGGGTTGGTGGGACGTGGGTGGGTGGGTGGGTAAGTGAGTGATCGAGCGAATGAGTTTACAACAGTCTTGTTGTCCTCGAGGCCAAGGTCTTCATATCGAGTGCACTCGAGTTCGTTCTTAAAGGCCTTGGTCTTAGTCTTGGTCTGGAGACCAAAAGTCTTGGTCTTGAGGTTCAAAGTCATGGTCTTGAGGTTCAAGGAAGACCAAGATTCGGCTGTCATTGTGAACAGTCATTTAACAAAACTAATTTTAAAATGTATCAAGCCTGTTTGCGTCATACGACAAATATCTACGGAGCCGGATATAGGCCTAAGTCTTGTTGGTCAGGAACACCCATCGGCAGCAGCAACTAAGTTATGCTGTATCTGGAAGCCCCGCCGAGACTTGTTTCTGAAGCCAGACGGAATTTTTGAAAAACCATGGGAGAATTTCAAACAGACTCACGATTTGTACATTTATATCCAGTGCTTGAAAAGCTACTGTGCGTGCCAGCGACTTCAGCACCTATGGAAAGTATTTTTTCACATGGCGGAATTTTTATGAGGCCCCACAAGGCACGTCTTGGTCAGAAAATTCTCAGCGAATTGGTTTTTATAAAATACAAACGGTATTTGGAATAACATTTTGTAGGCCCCTATTCATGCTCAGGGGCGTAACTTTGGTCTAAAAAGTGGGGGGTACCATGAGCGGCGATCCGGGGAGTCGAGGGGGACAAAACTCCCAACCTTTAAGAGTAGGGGACATTGTATACAGCTGTCCCTCAAATTTTGAAGAAACACCAAAAAAGGTCAATTTTTCGTGCGTGAGCGCGAAAATTTTTTCACCTCTTTTTTGACCAGATCAGTTCAAAAGTGTCCCGTGCCCCCCACCTGTCAAACAAGATCGCTGCCAGTGTGGGTACCAATTTCTTACATTCACGAAGAAGGCGAAGACTGCGATCTCTGTAATAAAATATTGATTGGTATTGTTCGAAAAGTGGGGGGTACGGTACCCCCAGTTCAAAAAGTGGGGGGTACGGGTACCCCTCGTACCCCCCACAAATTACGTCTATGTTCATGCTTTTGTAAATACGAATTCGGGATTCTCTGCAGTCTGCGTTTAAAATTAATTTGCTTGCATAAAATAAAAGACGCACGTTTTCATTAAAATAACGAGTATTCCGACTTGACAATTTTTTTTAGAAAGGACTAGAAGTCTAGCTTGACTCGATTGTAATTGTTTGGATCTTGGTCTCGGTCTTGATCTTGAGGTTCAAAGTCTTGGTCTTGGTCTTGAGGTACAAAGTATTGGCCATGATCTTGAGGTTTAAGGTCTTGACAACAAGACTGGTTTATAAGCAAATGAGTGAAGAAGTGATCAGCACGCGAATTGGACGAAATATTCAATTCTAACATATCCTATTTTGACCACTATCAAACCACGTTTAAATCAGTGCATTTCCAAATATGAGTTTTACAGAATCAGTTCCCACATGATTCATCATGTATCGGTTTAATTGTGTCACAGCCTCTGGCTTCAGGTCGACCCCTCCACTGAAGGTGTCGCCAAAACAACATTAGGCTACTATTAATTACTGATGTTTTCTCTGACTTAGGCCCTAGGCCTAACGAATATTCGCCAGTGTCAACTGGTGTTGGGGAATATCTCAATAGACTAACATTTAGAACTTTTGGTGT
This sequence comes from Allolobophora icterica, assembly GCA_963556255.1. Lineage (NCBI taxonomy): Eukaryota > Metazoa > Annelida > Clitellata > Crassiclitellata > Lumbricidae > Allolobophora > Allolobophora icterica. Next base: position 44,295,596 of record OY744606.1, on the reverse strand, counting down.
GCAGATGTGTCTGTTTAAAGCGTTGAATATTCACGTCTGATTCGTGAAAAAAATTTGGCGGAAGTGATCAGCAGATTTATCGGTGATGTCAGAATTATTAAACACGCATATAATAAGTAGCCTTCGTTTGTAAGTAAGTAATTAGCCTCCATGTGACAAACAGGCATGCATTACATTGTGTAAAACGATTACACATAGGCCTATATTCGAAATAGACTATAAAAGGAGCAGACTTTATAGACATGCATGCACGGCCAAATATAACCATGTGTGTTTGTAAAAAGGCCTAAATATCCAATCGCTGTTGTCAATAGCAACACAGATATGAGGCATCCTGTGTTAAACGATATTAAATATGAAGCAGAAGGAGGTCTATTTTAGACGGAGTGACATTCCGCATTGGATCGAAGCCATTAAGATGTTCAGTGTGAAATTTCGCCTTGAGCTTTCATGTTATCAATTTTCTTCTTTCATAATGCCTGCCCCTCTTCTAATTACGCCGACATCAAGCGCCGTCTGGCGACTCAATGGCCAGACTCGTTTGGCGCCAACGTTTGCATGCAAGCGCATCGGTTGCATTAAAATTTAACAGCCGTGAGGCTATCTGGTGCAGGCGCCTGTAATTATGAAGCACCAGGGAGAAAGGGAGAGAGAGAGAGATGGTGGCTTATACTTAACGAACACTGGTCTGAATAAAGCTGCAGGACACACACGTGCCACGAGAGCAATTGAAATGTAAGCGTCTGTGTGTGTGTGTGTGTGTGTGTGTGTGTGCGCGTGTGTGTGTGTGTGCGTGTGTGTGTCTGTGTGTGTATGTGTGTGTCTTTGTCCGTCTTATCGTCGTGTCAAGTTGATCGACCATCGTGTCTCGTTCCGTCCGTCACTGCCCGGTGCCATTTCAGAAGTCACCTGCAATACACAAACGTCCATTGGCATTTCGATTGGACAAGTGTAAGGAACGCTCAATGAAAAATGCCCTCCTTCGAGCGTTTACTGCAGCAGGTCAACCACAGTACTACTGTACAGCGAACTATTGCCTATATAGGCCTTTATATATGTATACATGCATACATACAGGCCAACATGTTTGTGTGTTTGTGAGGTGCTTATAATGTTTCTTCACGCACCTACGTAAACTATATGATTAAGCTATAAAGGCAACATAAAGTGGTTAGAATAAACTGTAGAAATTTGTCGTAGGGCAATTTATATAGTCTGTTTCGTAATCGAAATGGATGTAGGACAGGAAACCATAAAAGTTGGGACACGACATCATGGCTTATGTTGGTCAACAATGTTCAGATGTGAACACCAGCAGGACGGGGCGAGGGGGCGGGGCAAGTGCCCTGTCTTGGTCCTGTGTGCGGAGCCCCGTGTCTAATTACAAAGAGGCGTTTTCATTATTACATCTCACACAATTAGGTAAGGTAAAGTATAGGCAGCAAACAACATACAATATATGCACACATGATGGTATATTAAGCATGTGCGCTATGGCCTAGATTCGAATCAATCAAGTCGCCTAGATATCAATCGGTAGGCCTATCTCTTCGGTGTCCTTTGCATTCGTGATGAAAGAATACCAGTCATTGCATCTGGAACAAACACTTGAGGGGCACTCAAGAGTAGGTATTTCGAATGCGTGTATATGAGAATGGAAGGAGGGAGGAAGAGAGTAGCTAACGCGAGGAATGGAGGATGTCCACGATCTACGCTTAGACACCGTCACGCTCCAAATACAATCAGATTATGGCAAGTCTAGATTGTAAGCTTTTCCATCGGTTATAACCGTCCGTCGCTGGCCAACGCTGTAGCAGCCTACAAGTGGCACTGAGATGCGCATTTAGCCTACTTACGCCTAGGCCCCTATGACATTAGACCTATAAATTGCGTGCAATTAGACAGTGTAATAAATTATGCAACTCAAGGACGAATAGGCATATGTGAATGGAAGTGAAGCTGGATACTTGGTTCAGATAGGATACTGCAAGGCCGTAGCCAGGATTTTGTTTGGGGGGGGGGTGTTTATCGGTTATAACCGTCCGTCGCTGGCCAACGCTACGGCAGCCTACAGGTGGCACCGAGATGCGCATTTGGTCTACTTACGCATAGGCCCCTATTACAATAGACCTATACATTGCGTGCAATTAGACGGTTTAATAAATTATGCAACTCAAGGACGAATAGGCCTATGTGAATGGAGGTCAAGCTGGATGGCTGGTTCAGAAAGGATACTGCAAGGCCGTAGCCAGGATTTTGTTGGGGGGGGGGTCCTTGAGCAAGCCGACATAATTCCAGTCTTATTGTCCTAGAGACCAAGGTCTTGGTCTCGAGTGCACTCGAGTTCGTTTTTAAAAGTCTTGGTCTTGAGGTTCAAGGTCTTGGTCTTGAGGTTCAAGGTCTTGGTCTTGAGGTTCAAAGTCTTGGTCTTAGTCTCGCAAGACCAAGACCAAGACCGGCTGTTAATATGAAAAGTCATTTAACAGAACTCAAGAATTCTGTATCAAGCCTGCTTGCATCATACGACCAATATCTATGGATGGATACCAGTAATGTTGGTCAGGAAAACCCATTGGCAGCAGCAACAGTTATTCTGTATCAGATAATCCATGGGAAGATTTCAAAAGGACTCACTATCTGTACATTTACATCCAGTGCTTGAAAAGCTACTCTGTGTGTGTCAGCGACTTCAGCACCTGCAGAACGTATTGTTTCACATGGCGGAATTTTTATGAGGCCCACCAGGCACGTCTTGGTCAGAAAATTCTGAGCGAATTGCTTTTTATAAAATGCAAAAGGCATTTGGTATAAGAGTTTGCATAAAGGACTTTTGAATACAAATTCGGATTTCTCTGCAGTTTGCATTTAAAGTTAATTTGCTTGAATAAAATAAAAGACTCATGTTTTCATTAAAATAGCGAATATTCCGACTTTACAATTTTTAGAAGTCTTGACCTGATTTCGATTTTTTGGGTCTTGGTCTTGGTCTTGAGGTTCAAGGTCTTGGTCTTGGTCTCGAGGTTCAAAGTCTTGGTCTTGGTCTCGAGGTTCAAGGTCTTGGTCTTGAGGTTCACGGTCTTGAGGTTTAAGGTCTTGACAACAAGACTGCATAATTCTGCAATAGGCCTACTGATTGGGAAAACATGGAATGTTTATCGCCATCATTTTCTCCAAACCTGGGCAATCATGACACCCAATTTTATAGCCAAACCCTGCACATTCATAAACATATGGACCTACAGGCTACAGTACCAGGTTCACTGTCATCCTCATTTTGATCAAACCAGTCTCTCGGCTGACTAATTTATTGTGTAGCCCCCCCCATACGACTATGCCAACAGTAATGGGTTGTTCTTTGCAATAGCCTTCCAACCAAGTCTTGTCAAATAGCATAAGTCCTTTCCTAGTTCATCCTGCTCGTGTGCCTAGGCATCAATTGCCCCTAACTTAGCATACTAAATGCTTGCTACTAGCCAGGGCATCAACATGGTTTTGAAAGTGGGGACAGAGCCCCAGATGATCCAGATCAATCAGATTACAAAGACGGTGAGTAGCAAGGTCATACTTAATTTTATGGGTCAGCCGGGTAGACATTTTTCACCGAGTACCGAATCCGAGTATTTGGATGTACTATTTGCCGGATCCGGGTACGAACCGAGTACCATTTGTTCCATATTCGAAGCTTCACATTTTCATGTAATGAAAAATTATAGAAATAAATTTCTGTACTTGTAAAAACTGACTAATACATTTTGAATTTTAGAAATACGTAATCAATTAAATGGACTTGACATCTGTTGTGGACTTCAGGTGTTGGTGTTTTTTTGTACTTTTCTTCTTCAAAATGAATATGCTAGATGAAGCTCAAAGCTGAAATTATGAGCCTAAAAATTCCGCATGTGAGGCAGATAAGCAACCATTTGTGTGTGCAGTATTTGCCGAGGAGAATACTTCCGAATAGTGGCGAAAAACGGGATATTCGGCCGAGGCAAATGTCCGAGGCGATTTCCGGCTGACCCCTAAATTTGCACACAGAATGTTTTATGACCTCTTCTAGTCATCAAGATAATTCATGCCGTTTGCTCTCCATAGTTTACTATGCATCGATATATTTGCTGTTAGTATGCTATATGCTTTTACAGAGGAGCGCTTACGCATAGGCGCACCAGGCGTGCGTGGCGCGCCTAGGGCCCTAAAACGAATGAAAATATTTGATTTCAACTACAAATAATAGCATTCTTGAATTTTGAATTATTTTAAATATAAGCTATTTGGTTTTTTTACAGTTTAGCATTCACATAAAAGTATAGTGTTTGTTCATTTGGGCTTATAATCCATTTGGGCTAATATATCATTTTTGTTCAGAGGGCCCCAAAAAATGTTTGCGCCTAGGGCCCCGTTTTCTGTAAACGCACCTCTGTGCTTGTAAAATGTTTATTAGATGTCTGAACACCAAAGTGCAATTAGCAATCCGTTAATAAAGAATATACTTACTTACTTATTCAGCCACAGTTTCACATCTGGGTGATTCCATGTCAGTTCAACCAAAGTGATTGACACGACCGACTCGGATTTACTTGAAATTTTGCCCACTTGTTGGGCCACATAAGATATGTATAAACCTGCAAAAAAATTGTTTTCGGTCAACTACATTCCGAGATACGGGTCGACGAACTTTGACCCGACCCGCTCGACCTCGTACCTTTGGACGTCTGTATCTCAGCTTATATGAGAGCTAGGAAGGTGTTCTTGGTGTCATTATTCAGCTCTTTTGATGAACTCTTTGGGCAAATTAATCATGACTGTTTAAAAGTTTAACATCGAAACCATATTCCACAAATTAGCACTTTAACCTTGACCTTGACCTTTTCGCAACTTTTTTAAAATCTGAAAAAATTCACACTTATACATTGAAGTGTCTTGAACTTCCTCAGAAAAAATCAGAATGGGATCTCTAACGGTTTTTTTTCTATAATTTTTGTGTGTATACAGTTACGTGCAAACTTCAATATCGCTGTCTCCTTAAATTGATATCGAACATGTTCAACTTGCTACTTTTGTCTATAGTTCATTCTAGTAATTTTGAAGTGTCTTGAACATCCTCAGAAGACATCAGAATGGGATCTCTAATAGTTTTTTTACTACAAGACTTAGTCTAGATGGAGGGATATGCCAATTTGTAGGAAATCTGTTTTCTGCCAACACTGCTTGACATGTAACATATAAATTTCTAAGTCTTAAGACAATATAGTTTATGAACTGTACTCTTGAATAAGTAGAATAGAAGGAAAGATGTATGAATAAAAAAGAACATGGATTAAGATCACATGTATTCATAAATTCAGAAAATTTATAACTAATGCTCCTTCACGATGTGTACTCTTTGCTATATATATATATATATATATATATATATATATATATATATATATATATATATATATATATATATATATATATATATATATATATATATATATATATATATATATATATATATATATAGCAAAGAGTACACATCGTGAAGGAGCATTAGTTAAGCAAAGAGTACACATCGTGAAGGAGCATTAGTTATAAATTTTCTGAATTTATGAATACATATGATCTTAATCCATGTTCTTTTTTATTCATACATCTTTCCTTCTATTCTACTTATTCAAGAGTACAGTTCATAAACTATATTGTCTTAAGACTTAGAAATTTATATGTTACGTGTCAAGCAGTGTTGGCAGAAAACAGATTTCCTACAAATTGGCATATCCCTCCATCTAGACTAAGTTTTGTAGTAAAAAAACTATTAGAGATCCCATTCTGATGTCTTCTGAGGATGTTCAAGACACTTCAAAATTACTAGAATGAACTATAGACAAAAGTAGCAAGTTGAACATGTTCGATATCAATTTAAGGAGACAGCGATATTGAAGTTTGCACGTAACTGTATAAACACAAAAATTATAGAAAAAACACCGTTAGAGATCCCATTCTGATTTTTTCTGAGGATGTTCAAGACACTTCAATGTATAAGTGTGAATTTTTTCAGATTTTAAAAAAGTTGCGAAAAGGTCAAGGTTAAAGTGCTAATTTGTGGAATATGGTTTCGATGTTAAACTTTTAAACAGTCATGATTAATTTGCCCAAAGAGTTCATCAAAAGAGCTGAATAATGACACCAAGAACACCTTCCTAGCTCTCATATAAGCTGAGATACAGACGTCCAAAGGTACGAGGTCGAGCGACCCGTATCTCGGAATGTAGTTGACCGAAAAAAATTTTTTTGCAGGTTTATACATATCTTATGTGGCCCAACAAGTGGGCAAAATTTTAAGTAAATCCGAGTCGGTCGTGTCAATTTCAGTTGCAAATTTGGTTGATTTGACACGGAATCACCCATCTTCTATTGAAATGTTTGACTTCTAAGGCTCCAGTGCACAACTTTCCAGATTCCACATCATCGGTTTAACAGGACCCCAACCTTTCTAGCCAAACCCAGGCCCTAAGCACCACCAAAATTTAAACCTTTAGGGTTAAAAGTGGGTCATAAGCACATCTGTACCAGATTTTTGAGTAGGGCAATGACTCACTGTTCCAATACCTTTGGATACTATGGATTATAGCAGTGCTGTGACTGCTGTCCAACCTTTCTGACAATGTGGGCCACCAAAAAATTATTCTTGAAGCCGAGGGCTGCACCAGTAAACTCAAAAGCAACGACTAAAATTTATTGAAAATTATTAATTGTGGAGAACCGGACGTTTTAAAACTTTAAACAAGTTTAATGCATCGTGGGAACTGGATTTTGTGTTCAGATTTTCAAGTGATAAGCCAATTTATGAACTAACAGCTATGCAAGTAGTCCGGTGGCTGTCTTTTAACTTCATTTTTTACACAAATTGCAAAAATTTTGCGAGCTTTGGCGGACCATTTAAAATCAGCCCGCGGGCCGCATGCTGGACAGCACGGGATTATAGGTTGATTGAACTATTCCCCTTTAAGAGAATACAATTTGCCACTGAATTTTGTACTGCAGGCTGTAGCAGAGACTACCGCATGCAGACATTTAATACAAGAAAACACCCGAACAAAACACCAACTCCGAAATGTCCGCCTTGAGGCCACCAATCACAAAGATGCCACAAGGCCATCAAATACGACCTTCAGGTCAAAGTCAGGCCTCAAGGCCTAACATCATTGGTGAATAATTGTATGTACAGCTGTAAATAGGCAACCTCAAAGCCAGATTGTCTTAACCAGAGCAAAGAAGTTTAATAATGATACTAACAGCAGTAATAATATGAATCATAAAAACGAAAACCAAACAAATAAACTGACATGACAGCAACAAACACCCCGATCAGAAGCAGAATAAGACTTAGCGGAAACAGAGGTTTACTTAACCAAATTTATTAGACAGCCAAAAGTCATCTAAGGAGACCTTTACCCCATAAAATAAATTTAGAATAGAATTTACACAAAACAAATAATATTAAACCCACTGAGCATCAACCCACTGGGAAAAAACATATACAGTATGCAAACAAATATTCCCATTATACATAAACGAAGCCAAGGTTAATGTATCGTTTAATTACTGTACACAACAGTGTTTGTCCTCACTGGTACAGACCAGGAGCATAACGACGTGTCACAAACATTGGGCCAGCAAACGAGCAACTGCATAACCCTTTCTGCATATGTTACAACTGTCAATTTCACGTTATGTCCTGGCATTTGAATGCAGATGTGTGACAGGTAAATGCAATCTGTCACCAAGCAAATTTAATGTGCGACAGAAAATCAGCAGTTGAGACCTAACACACGCTAATACAGCTGACGATATTCAAGTCACTAAAGTTTCAACAGAACTTTGCATTAGAAAAAGCACAGCTGCAATTTACCGTTATTCAAGACACTTCTATATCAAGTAAAGAAAAACAATGCAGCCAATCTAACTGTTAACATTTATAATAATAAGAACAATTATAAAATTGACAACAGTAATATGAAATAATAAATGATGATGATGATGGTAATGACACCCAAGTGAATGGCGACAAGAGGGAGGCTAGGCTGTTTCTTTTCCGATGCCTCACAATGGCATTTTCAACACAGTTGCTTTCCAAGGCACATTCACAGAGCCAGACACCAGCAAGATTAGCCATGAAAATATTACTGACAATTTGACACAAATACAAACTTAAGCACTTATTCCAAACTATGCTTCTTGAGAAAGACTTCCATGAAAAGTTATCAGAAAAACTCCAATTTACTGTAGTATTTTTACAAGTTACAAAATTAAAACATTCACAAGCAAGTACATCATATATACCAAGCACAAGACCCTGTAATGTAAGGATCTTTACAGTACAGTACAGATGCAATACAGACATAAAACCTAATAGATTACTTTAAAACCAATAAAATACTGCAAAGGATCGAGGATTGCAACAAACTATCAACACGTCGTTTGATATCGAATGTTGCACATTCAAATTTATAACAAATCTTACAATGGACAGGAAAAATTCTAAGTAAATTCTCCTGCAATCAGTTTCCTGTACTTCCAATGAACGAAAAACAGAGTTCAGAAGATTCTAAGAGCTCTACAAGAAACCAAGATACATGCCTTTGCACCGCCTCTTCAGAAGCCATTTCACGCATTTAATGTCATTCAAATTTATTCTAAAGTAATTTTTTTAGATCTTAAGATCACACTGTTCTTGTGCTAAACGCTGAACAAGCGTCAGCTAGATGTTGTCGTGCTCAGTGCTGTCACTGAGTTGGAAGTAGCTTCTCCATTCAGTGTAGAGTTTGCAGAGTGGTTATCTACCGGGGTACTGGTTGCGTTGCTTGTCGAAATGTTTCCACTGCCACTGACATTGTTAGCAGCACTAATACTGCTTGTACCGACGCTGACAGGGGGCAAGTTACCGTTAGTGACGTATGCAGAACCAAGCCCATAAAGATGTCCGCAGTATTTTACATCATCGATGTGATCTTCGAAAAACATCTGCAAAAAGAAATACAATATAAGCTAAAAACAAGTTTTGCTGCTCAACCTTACAATTTATTTGATTAGATCACAATTTCATGCAAGTCATTTGTATTATTTTTCATAAGCCATCGCTTGCAACTAGAGGACTGACATCATTTAAGGCTACTAAATCAAGTGCGTGGTTGACAGTCGATGCATATTCAGAATCCGTGGTCAGGGTTGTGCTGAAGAAGATGAAATACGACATGGAGCTTATGATGAGCACTTGCAGCAAGCAGGGAACACTCATCCACCGATTACTTCCATAGTCAAAGACAAAGTCATCAAATGCAGCTTGTCATCATGAACAGAAATGCATATAGATACTAATTATCTCTGTAGATTACATTCAAAGGCAATCAAATGTATTGTAATGTAAATAAACATCTGCACAGCATCACTTAAATGCAACTCCTCACATTGCTTCTGAGCCAACAATGCCAATCCAACCTCGAGCACGGCATTTCAACTTGTGATGAAATAAAAGCTGGAGAATAACCCGGAGATCTTAACTTGAGGTTCTTGGTAACCAAATCAAATGTAACAGTTCAACAAAACTGTTAAAGCTTTCATGCAGAATGATGGATACTCAACACTGAGAAAAAAGCAAATAACTCCTTGCATAGCTTTAAATGTTTGCAAGGTGTAAGTTTTAATAACCAGCCCAGAGGAACTGGGATCTGCCTTGATTAAGTTGAAGACAGGCTTGAGATGTCTTCTCTCAACGAATGAATTGCATTCAAAATCCTGTTCCTTGGATTGGCCTTGTTTGCAGGACCTAGCATAAACCGTTACCGTCTCAGTAAAGGTCAGTTTCTACTTCCATTTGCTGTCTGTGGACACTTGCAAGTGTCACAAAACATATCAATGCATAGATACTCTTTTCAAACACATATAAATTTACACAAAATAAACATTTTGTATCTAACCCATCTGACCAAGATTGTCTCTGCTCTTGATACCTGGATTCACCATTATGATGCTCACAAACAGCTGCATTTGACATTCTAGTCTGCCACACTGGCTATAGTGTTGAGAAACCTCCACTAAAACACGCACTATTCTGTCACACACAGCTCATGATACATTACCAACCCATCTTTAAGTCACACATTTTAAGATCTGTTAGATAGTCATGTTTTAGCACCTTTGTGAAGTTTTAAAAGGCACTACATAAATCAACAGATACTTACATAAACAAATGCTCCAAATGTTCTTTCTAAGTCAGCTTCTAATTTCTTAATGGGATTGTTCAGTGTACTAATATCACCAGAGCACCATTACATCTGCACATAAGTACTGCTAGTTTGTCAGAGAATCAATACTGGCAAACAATTACCTTTAACCAATAACAGTAAGCCATCTTCCTGGCTACCAAATGTGCCCAGCAGGTGAGTATCATTTTGAGCTGTAATTACTGAGACAGCAGTTTATCAAGTTCATGCCAGTCATCTGCAAGATCCTTAAAACTAAGGACCTTGTACCACACAAGGAATTCCTTCACCTAATCTAGGTATTAGTTTGCCTGAAGTTCCCGAATGAGAGTATAGTGCACCACTGGTCCTGCTGATGTGATAAAGTATGCATAAAAAGTGAAACTGGAAGAATGTAATAAAAGAATTCAGCAATGAGCCTTGTTTGGAATGATTACCTCACGCATTTTGAAGAAAACCATGCCAGTCAATAAACTATCACTGCCTGCCTGGTGTTGAGGACCAATTCGAGCAATCTAGAAAATTTAAACCACAGTTCTCTTTAAAAGAAATATAATTTAAAAATGAACAAAATAGATCTGCGGCATAAATAAAATTAACAGATTAAAATGCATTGCTGCCTCATTCAGTAGTAAATATTGAACAAATCATTTGTTACCAACCCACACTATTCCTAACAAATTCTATACTGTATAACATGGCTTTATTAGCTGTTCCAGCTTCAAATTACTTCATTCATAGGGTCTACTTGACTACTTTACCCACACATTAATTAAATATGTATGTCTAACCAGCACCACATCCTAGACACCCATAGTATTAGACACTACATCCCCTTCTCTGTCATTGTACCTCTTGACTACCAAGTGTGTTGGACTTGGGATGCAGACTCAACTCAGAGATGAGTTGCATTGCTAATGACAGACCTCCTTCACTGAGAAATGACACTTAATGGGTTTTAATTAGGGGTCAGCCGGGTAGACATTTTTCACTGAGTACCGAGTCCGAGTATTTGGATGTACTATTTGCCCGATCCGGGTAAGAACCGAGTACCACTTGTTCCGTATGCGAAGCTTCAAATTTTCATGTAATGAAAAATTATCGATATAAATTTCTGTACTTGTAATAACTGACTAATACATTTTGAATTTTAGAAATAAATAATCATTGAACTGGACTTCCGTTGTGGACTTCCGGTTTTGGTGTTTTTTGTACTTTTCATCTTCAAAATGAATATGCTAGATGAAGCTCAAAGCTAATATTATGAGCCTTCAAATTCCAGCATGTGAGGCAGACAAGCAACTATTTGTGTATACAGTATTTGCTGAGGCGAATACTTCCGAATAGTGCCAAAAAACGCGATTTCCGGCTGACCCCTAGTTTTAATTAACCTGAGAATTATAAATGGGATAAATATGTTACATGCTAATTTTAAAATAAACCCATATATATATACATATATATATACATATATATATATAATTATATATATTATGTATAATGAAACATACCATACACAGTACACACACAAAATCTGAGCACGATTCAATCTACCCAGCTTACAGTTAAAGAAGCATTCTTTATTCCTATCACTGCAGAAATGTGCAGCATATTTAATAGATCAGTCTACAAAGAAAGGCCTAAAGTGATAGACAGACAAAATGAGCATCTCAGTCGTCACCATTTTAGATATCACTTCCTTCAAATAGAAAAGTGTATTACATAGGCTACACTAGAACATGTGATGAATACTCAACTCGACTTAGGTTAAGGACTCCTACCTGGACCTGGCAACAATGACATGGACAGCCTGGACAGAGAAACCTACCCATCAACAACTATTGCAACACTTTTCTTCTTGGCAGTGCAAAGGCTAACTTGACAAAAACTGGAGAGTTTCAGAACTTCTTGGCCGAGCTATCACAAAAACTTCAATTTCAGCTATCATAAAAACTCCAGAGGACTAATGTATCTCCATGAAACACCAAATCACAAACTAGACCAAATGCTCCTAAGGCTTTACACAACTGTCTCACTGTAACTGTACAACAGTTCTCAGGTTAGATTAGAATAAGATGCAGCCTTGCAGCTATACTTTTACAGACTTTCAAACTCTGTCCACGACAGACCCCAAGAGTGTAGGACAAAGAGCTACTTCTTTGTTTATATAATAGTTATCCTGTCTGTACTAAAGATCTGCTGCAGTCACCTGTGCCAGGACTTTTGGACTATGACTGGTTTTGCAGCTTCATCTAAGCCAAGTATTAAATCACTCCATTTTCATCTTCATTCAAAAGAGCATTAAAAATTCTTTACATTCGATCAGATTACATTACCAGTGGCTGAAAAATTTGCACTGTCTTAACATATGTGGGAAATTGTTATAAGTTGCAAACCTCTAATTGATCAGACACTTCTTGCAGACCACCCTTGAGGTTTTTGCAGCTCTTCATGAGATATTTAACATCGTATATGTTGGGAAAATAGAGTCGAATCAGGTCATAGAACTCCTGTTCTTCGGCCGGAAGAGGACAGCATGTGAGGAGTTTAATCATGTAGCCAAAGTCGTAGTTACTGTTCAGAAGAAAACAAGTTTCTTAGAATCAAGTGACAAATCGTTGTGTACCAGGAAACCTGACACAACACCAATGTAAACTGTATTTATCATTTAAAGTGGTGTTATAATCCAGTGGTAAGCACATGATCAGCTGACTGTTAATACTAAATCAAAAATACAACACAAATTTCTGCTCTGCTCCCATTACACCAACAATAAAAAATGTTCATGAACTGCTTAATGAAAGATAAATGAGGAAACAGGTTGACATTTCCCAGGTTGATAAAGCACCTAAGTTTATTCTTTAATAAGTTAGCATATGCATTGATACCACGGTGGCAGACTCCAGCAGGACACAGAAATCAACGAAAAACAAAACAACAATATGAAACCAAATGGTAGTCTTGGTAACGAGACATTGATGGGTACGATCAAAGCACAGCAAGTTACTACAGCAATTTTTATCACCAGTTGCCTGTACAGTCATTGTGAGAAGCCTATTACCGGAGGAAATAACCAGAAATATAACGTTTTATCTTTTTTCTACAGCAATCAATTTAAACTGTTCAGAAGCTGTTTTTTTTGTTTTTGATGATAAAAGTTCTGAAGAAAATGAAGACTATGGCAAAAGTTCCAGTTATTTGTCCTAAATACAGATAGAAGGAGTTGTTGTGGCACCAACAATTCTCGAAAAATGTGTTTCGTACATCTTGTAGAAAAAGTACATCATGTAAAGTAAATATGCTAGTTTCTATATTCAAGACTACAGAAAATAAGAAACAATAACATATTAGGTATACCTAAGGACAAGCCTTGGGTATCCAAGCAACTCTGTGAGACAAAGTCGTTCAAAGAAGACTCTGATGGTTTGGACATGTAAAGAATACTAGTTGACTGAATCCCACACAATGCACTACATGCAATATTTGAAGGAAAAGGAACAAAGCCAGACCAAGACTACACTGGACAGATAATATAAATGAGGACATAACATCGCTTGGACAAGTTGGACGAACACTAAGGGGAGCAATGGACTTGACAAATGACCGAGGACAAAGGAGATGATTCATTCGTACCCATCACCGCCAAATGGCTAGTGTCAGGAACTGATGATGATGATGATTACCCGGTATGTACTATTTACTTCTATATTTCTATACTGTATACTTTAAATATTTCATTTCACATTTAATTGTTTCCATAATTATGTTTCTCTAGTAAACAAAATACACAACTTCAATAAATAAATGTCATTAAATATTAGATTAATATCCTATAACTATGTACCGGTATACACAGACATCTGACTGACTACAATATACAATAAAAGCTGAGTCATAACCAAGGTAAGGGGTTTAACTACTGCAGGCTTCAGCACACGTAATGCGGGTGACCACAAGCAGTGTCATTTCGTGTACCGAGGTTATAATACAGGCAGCGTAAAGCCGCTAGATAAATCCAGCATCCTAGGTAATATAATTTATTTTAATTGCCGGATATATGATATATCCGGCAACACAGGCAGCAAAAGGGTAAAATTATAGGACCAAATCAAGCTTCTCAAGTTTTAGCTATGTTGCAAATTCTCCATTTAAACATTGGCATGGAATAGTACTGATGTTGAAAATCAAAAGTGAAAAGCTTGAAATGAATTCAAAGAAGTGATCAGTTTGGAAAGATAGAAGCATAACTTACATAGGAAAATCTCTAAGAGCTGTATATGATAAATTTGCAACTTGTACAAATGGGAATTTCCAATGTTGCTTTGAATGTTGAATGATACATCAGACCACAGTGCATTCTATATCTGAAACTCTAAATTTGTCTCATTTTTCTGATGAGCAAGTATTCTCTCCGAAGGTCATAATTACTTGTTCGTGAATGTTTAGGTGCCTTGCGCATGAGGATTGCAAGTTCATAACATGCAATGAGGTTTTAAATGATCAAGATAAGGAACTGATATGTAAGCAGCTGTTTATGGTTGATTCTTTTCTACTGTATTCTACCATTTGGACCTATTCCAAAACAGTCTTGGACTATCTTTGAACATTAAGTCTTGGTCTCATTCTCTTTCTTGATACCTCGCTGTCTGGGTCTTAAATTGGTGTCAAAGTTTTATGTCTTCCATGCAACAGTGCATATCAGTATGTTAGCATATATTTACCAAGACACTTACTACAGTGCCTTATAAGTTCCTCTCATACTCACTACACGAGGAGCTTTCTAACTGACCTAAACAACTGCAACTAAGGTAGGCTGACAAATTACAATGTATTAGTACTAACTGCTTCCATACTTTTTGTTTAAATATTTGATCTAAAGACTTTGTCAAGGCACCGCATACCTATGGAACGAGATCCACTTGACGCTATCACTAAGTATGACTCCTGACGTCATCAGAAGCTCAGCAAAGTCGTTGACTTCGATTCCCTCTTCTTCGTGCTTTTTGAAAAGAATGCCGCAGCTGGTGAGAAGATCTATTGATTCTTTAGCGTACATATCCTCGCTAGATTAACCAAAAGCAAGTAACACAGCGAATTAAGAAAACTTCAGCACTGGCAAAGTCTGTAGCTTTAAGAGCAAAAGCATCTTCACATGAGGCCCTCAGTCAGACTCGTACAGCGGCGGGACTTCGGGCGCTCGCAACTTCGTATGCTCATGGCGGTGGGCGGTCATGACATTGAATGCTGTTGGACGGGCTAATCTGTATTCCTGGCTAAGGGCCTGCTTCACATACCTTGCTATGTACTGGCAAAGCAGCAATACTTGCAATATCAATACACAAATTACTAGCAAGCTTGCAATTTCTTACAAGCTATGTAAAGTAGCACTCTTGTTATATACATTTATTACAACACATACACGCATTCAAGTTATAAGTTATATAATTTAATCAAGGAAAGTCCTCAAATCCGTCAAACACATAACTAAGAACAAGTGAAACTCAGAAGAGTTCCACAGAAAATATAATATAACATTACGACTAAAACTTGGTCACCTACAGTCGCCTACACACACCAAGCAATCAAACTATAGCGTAGCAATACAGTATATACTTACGCAAGGTTGAACTTGAAGTTGAACTGCCAGGTACACAGAGGTGATGGTATGTTTCCAGACTCGTCTAGAAAGGTCATTCCGACTTGGATAATCTTAAGCAAGTCCACATTACAACGCAAGTATTGATACTGGTAGTCAGAGTTTGTCTTAAACTCACCCACTGGCCTAGCTACAATGCCAGGAAACTCTGTATCCTAAATAAATGACACACAGAAACTTCAGTTAGAGATGAAAAAGTTCAACCATTTTTTCAAAATTTCCAAATTTCTGGCAAGTGTAAAATGTAATCATTTCCAAACATAATACATTCTTGGTTGTAACATTCTCCAGAAATAATATGTAAAGCACATCACGTTTCTTTACTACAAACACAGCGGCCCAATTGTGACAATTCACCACTTCAAAACGACAAAAATTCGAATAATTACTATCAGCAATTTATTATTTTTGTCTGTCAAAGAAAGGAAAATGTGGATTTAAAAATTAAAACTTTACTAGTAAGTTGAATGAATACCATTGCAACATAGGGATATTTCTGAACAATGTTTCGAATTTTTCGAAATTCCTCTTCCAGATTTGACTGCCATACTTCTTGGATCCCAATATCAGCCGTCGGCATGTTTGTCACGGTCATTTGATGCTGCTCAATTCAAAATAACAACAGAAATAATTCATAGTAAACCAATTGCACATGACAAGGCCTAACACATGGTGATAGTTAAGTTATGCCAGAAACAGAAGCTACTTGCAGACATTTCTTTTTTCAGTCTTGTGAAAGGGCTAATGTACTAGGGTGGGTGGATGGCTAAAAGACGGGTTACTAAAATGGTTCTAGGACTATCGCTCATAGGACTATCGCTCACAGGGACCAACACTCATAGGGCCTTTCGCCCATATGCTGTTATAAAATATGTGCACATCAAAGTAGGGATGCGAGCAATAAACTTCCAATTTAGCTCTCAATTATAAAAGTAATCATTTAATGAAAGTCTGCTCCAACTGATTTCATATAACTTCAAAGTAGAGACATTCATCCACTTGGACAAATACAATGATTAATTATTAATGACAGAACTTTGTTGATCACATGGACGAACTCATCTCATATTTTGAGCACATGTATGTTCAGGGTTGTCGTCTTAGAGGTAGGTCAAGGTGAAAATTAAGGACCACCACTGTTCAACATCGATACATGGAATAAGTGTGACGCTGCTGCTGCTGCTGCTGCTGCTGATGGAATAGCAAGAACTACAAACGCATCGAGGATCGCACCACGGACTTCAGGCACTATTCTAGTGCTGTCACCCGACAATGTGATTGCGTGAAACAGAAATCAACCTTCTTCCAGGGTGTTACTGGCGTCGAGCAATGTCAGAGTGTCAAGCGCTGTCGCATCCTGAAAGATCGTGTCATGCGGGCAGCGGCAACGTATACGGTTAAACTGACATTTTGACATAGTTACAATCCTTTGCTTACTTATCGTTCAAGCAGTGAACAGTCTGAAACTTTACTCCTTGCTATAACTCATCGCAGCATATGAGTGATAGTCCAATGAGCGAAATGCCCTATGAGCAATGTATGAGTGATATTCCAATGAGCGATAGTCCTATGAGCGATAGTCTACATACCAATAAAGTAGCTGATGTATGAATTGCATATGACCCTTAACTCTGAAGCAGATTTTGTTGCTCATTCCATCTGATGTTGAGCATGTCTTCTGACACATCAGAACATCTCAGGCATCCAACCAGGATATCTGGTCCATTTCTAATGACATGGGTCATTCAGTCATGATTTTGGCATTTGGTGTGATATATATGCATGGCCTTTCACAGGCAGCCATGGATTAGCTATTTTACATATTACATAGTCTACCAAATGCAGTGCAGTCCATAAGTATGCTGATAAAATCAAAACACCCCACTCAACACATGCATCACATTACCTTATAGATTTCAATTACACTTCAAGCTTATTAAGAAACACATTTACATGAAGTTTACAACAGGATCACATGTTGAGACAATCCTGCATAAACTGTACAAAGTAGTTAAATTATCAATTGCTATCTGAGCTATTTCACACACACACATCCACAATGTTTATCATATTTCTAGCATGCCATTTAAACCAACACAGCTAGTGTTTACAGAACTTTAAATCTTAAGTAGTCAGTGTAAGATTCACATAAGAAGTTAAATGATCTTAAATATTTTTGTCTTGTGATGCACAGCATAGCATGAAGCAAATTATTATTATAAAAATTGTGAATGTGCAAAAGGTCAGACAGAAATGCGAATCTGAAGCATGGTTAGTCAGACATCAAGTGAAGAGCAGTTAAGATATGATCCCGATGTTTGAAAACCACGCATGAATAGTGAGTTTTGAGGCATTTCTTGAAGGAAGAGAACGAGTTTGAGCATCAAAGAAACATTGGCAGTAGGTTCCATTCCTTGACAGCAGCAACATGGAAGCCACGAGAGCCTTTGACAATGTTGCATCGTGGCTCAACCAATACCAAATACTCAAAGATAACAAAGACAAAATCCAAGATAATAAAGATAACAGAAAAGATCAATATCCAAAGATGACAGACTGAGTGGGAGGGATGTAAGTCCTGAGATAATTGGTTGAAGGAGTGCTCATAGTGAGGGTTTTATAGATCAGACAGGCCGGTTGAAATCTTGTTCAGTTGACGGAGCCGGGTTAAGAAGTTTGTATGAGAAGATTCTTGCAGCACCACAGGAGCCAGAAAATTTACAATGTGCTGAAGCCTGTTGACTTCAAGATCTGAAGTACCTGCAAAAACTGAGTAGGCATGATCAAGGCAAGAGCAGACAGGATGAGACAGCAGACAATGGTCTGTGACACGTTGGCAAGATCCATCCTTATGTCACATATTGCACTGACATGATAGAAACAATATTTGTAAATGTTTGTTACGTGGGCATTGTGGGGTCGAGGGGCATACTGTGACTCCATGTGTTTTCACAGTTTTTGATATGGAACAATACCAACAAGGCCAATGCAGTAATGAGGGAAAGCACAAAGGCAGTGGCATGAGCCAAAGATTGCCTCAGATACACTCCCACCTGCTGTAACTGAACTTCAGTGATTGGCTATGCAGCTGATTGGTGAAGGAAAGATTGTAAATAACAGAAGGAAGACAGAGATCCCTGTGGGAAACCACCAAGGAAGAGAGAAGGATCACACCGAGCAGAACCAGTACCCATTTGCAGAGACTACTGCAGAGGTAAGAAGCTAGTCAGTTTAAGGCAGTCCCACAGACATTGGAGATTTACTGAATCTAATAGTAGTTCTTGACCTACAGTGGCAACAGCAGCCTAAGGTCGAGGCACACCTTTCTAATATCAAAAGATGAGAAGATGTTGTCCTACGTAAATGCGAAAGCCTGTTCAGTGGAGTAGCCTTCATGGTAGGCCAACTGGTAAGGACTGAATTTAGGAGAAGTAATGTGTTTCTTAATACACATAAGGAAGAATCAAGAATGCTTGAAATCTTATTGAAATTGGAGAATGGTCTACAGTTTGACAGGCTGTAGTAACTTATTCAGGTCAGGTTTCTTAATTAGAGGTGTGATTACACCAGATTTAAACATGATGGTAAAAACCAAAAACAAGTTGATCAAGAATATACAGGACTTCAAAGAATGTTACAAGCAGTAAGACAAACAGACCAGGATAAGAGATGTCAGTCAAGCAGTATGTCGCTTCATCTGAGATTAGCAGTATACTGAGCAATTTTGTTTCAGATTTGTCGATTTCATAACTGAAAAATAAGGTGAAATCAGAATACAGTACTGACTTTGGCATTTGACAGCATCTTTTGAATAATAATCTTTAAAAAAAGGCCTTATATTCATAACTTGGAAATAATCTTTAGACAACAAACACCGAGTAATAGCATTGAACCCTAAACAAAAATGGTAAAACTGCCACTGCATGCAACTTTTCAACTCTAAGCCAACAGTGACCAAGAAAATACACATCAATATGTGAAAGCACATCAGTAAGTGTTTTTCTTATCATTAACTTCATTGACTTTGCTACACACTTTGTGAAACTTGACAGTGGCATTGGACCCTAAAAACCTTGGTTATCCTTTTAAAACAAATTACCTCTTCTTCCTTTTTGTACATTTACTAAACATCCCACTGTTTTGTCATACTGCTTCTCATCATTATATCATAACTAGCCACCATAGCGAATATAGCTATTATTTGATCATTTTTGAATATAAATAGATTTTCTTCAGTTATTAAAAGTTGTCAAATAACTTCCCATAACAGCTTTCATCCGATGCTAAAACCGGATTTGTGAATCATTGCTGAGCAATTGTAGAACTAGAAAAATACACCACTTTGACAAGACAGTTGTTAGAGCAAAATGTTGAATAAGTACATATGACTGAATTGGATAGGTGATTAATTCGTTGTGTACA
This sequence comes from Allolobophora icterica, assembly GCA_963556255.1. Taxonomy (NCBI): domain Eukaryota; kingdom Metazoa; phylum Annelida; class Clitellata; order Crassiclitellata; family Lumbricidae; genus Allolobophora; species Allolobophora icterica. Next base: position 44,275,274 of record OY744606.1, on the reverse strand, counting down.
GAATTTCTAATGTTCTCCCCTCAAATAAATGTGATCACAGAGTTTACTGATTTTACCTGTATTTCTCAGCCATCTTTTAGTAGCTACCTAGTGACTATTCATGATTAACGTTTACCAAAACAAGTTCTGCTTCTTATGCAACCCTGCTGTGAAATAGCATTGATGACTAGCATCATAAGTAGGCAGAACTTATAAAGTTCATACCTGTCTGCATAGCTTTCATTCAAATGATAGGCTTCAAGCCTACGTAACATTTGCAAAGTAAATTGAGTGCAAAAACCTTCATGATGATTATTATGTCAAAATGAAAGTGAAAATATTATATACTCTGACAATGACATAAAATACCCACTATGCCATCACTGCAGCAGTTAACAGATCATTGGCTTTTACACAATCATTGCACTTGTTGAGCAATGAGCATTGTTCACAAAATTTCTAATATATATATCTTTAAATATATATATATACATTTTTCTGCACAGTAAGCTAAAATTTTACACGGTTTGGAGTAATCAAACAGCAACTGTTCTAGGTAATCCAGAGTAAATCTAGACATGCAAGCCAGTATATGTCTAACTGGCAAGATTAATGGTCACCTCTCACCGATTACACAGCCTACAATGATTATTATTAAGTAGAAATTTCTATACCGTCTGTGTCTTTTGCACACTTCGCATCAGTCGATGGTGCACCAAAACCACCCCATAATTATGTCAATACCCAGCAGTAGAGCTGTCAAAATATATTATAGAAAAATGTGGCCTGGTGCCCGAGCTAATTTTCAGCGGGTATCCAAAGGCCCGTTAGTCCGTCATGTGGTTGTAATCTGTTACAGTAAACTAGGTGTACAGATATCCTAAAAGACTAACAAAAATAGCAACTTATTCTACATATGTCATGACTATGCATAGAGGATGACTTACAAATACCATCCACATAGTTGGAAAGGAACATAATAGAGTTAAAAATAACAGCAAACTTCCTAGTAGAATAAGCCAACTCAATAAGCAAGTCATCTAATTAAAAAAAATTGAACCATTCACACTTTTTGAGCTGCTGTCGAGTACCAAGGAACAAAAATTCAGTTTAAGAAGGGTTGCATCTTCCACCGTTATTTACTGCCTTTGCAGTTGAAAACTGTTGCATAGATGAATGACAGAATGATGAATGTGCAGGCCTGGCAGATGAAACAAGCACACACACAAGTTTACATTGTTGTTTAAACCAAGAATGATCAAAGGGGAGATGAGAGGGCATCACCAACATTCCAATTAACTTCTGTGAGATCTGGCTTTAGAAATGGCAGAGTTGAACCAAGGCTGGGGCACACATTCTGCAACTTTCAGTTCTGAAGGGAACGTGCCTAGTCAGGAGTAGCCTAACAGTCTAATCAGCGGTCATGTAATGACCACAACCTTTTGTTATACAGTCCATACATGTACCCTGTACATGCTGTAAGCATTCTGCTCTAGTTAACAGCCATGGTTCATCAGGTGAATACAGCAATACTGGGACTCTGATAAATTGGCCTCAAGGTCCAATGCCATAAATGGTCAGCCAAGACCTGAAGCCAAATGTCACGAGACTCAGTCTGCCAAAATTGGCTTCAAGGCATGGTCTCAGCCTGAAATCACTGCTAAATAGCAATGTATATACCCCAGCACAAATTCTCAGTCTTAGACAAAGCATGCTATTAAAACTAACTGGATGCAAGACCTAATGAAATTATCCAAAATAAGTAAACACTAGTAGAATCTGAGTTCTAAGTTAGGTCTAAACAGCCAAATATGTGCTCTAAGTTACGCCCAAAGAGCAGAATGTGTGCTCTAAGTTAGGCCCCAAGAGTAGAATGTGTGCTTTACCTAAAGTAGAGTAAAGCTGGTAAACAACAATTTGCAAAGTTTAAGAGACAATTTTCACAATTTGTGTAGCATATATATACATTATAAATTATCATAAAAATGAGTTATAAAAAGTCACAACAAATCCAAAAGTTGAAAACATCACCCGAGTCAAAACAGAACAGTATCTAAGAACTTCGTATTTGGAAGATATAGCATTAATAGCTGGTAACATAAATGTCGTCAGACCTACTGACTATTTTGTTAATCTCTAATACCACATATTTACGAATTTGTAACAAATGTGCATTGATGGGCAATAGTTAACTAAAAAGTTGCTAACTTTTAGTTTAACTAAAAAAATTTAGTTAAGGAAGAAGTTTAACTAAAAAAATAGTTTAGTTAAAACATAGTTTAACTAAAAAAATTTAGTTGCTAACTAAAAAGTTTAACTAAAAAAATCAGCAATATGTAACTATTTTTCCACAGTGAACATTGAACACTGTCAGCAAAAAAACATTTTAACACTGCATGGTTTTAGCATTAACAGCCTGTGTTTTCAAATTCATACACTACTTACAGTACACATGTAACTGTATGCCAGAACAGTACACATTGCATAGTTTGAAGGTGAAATTGTCATTAACGCTTTGCACTATTACAGTTCACTCAACGTCTTTTATTGTGAAAATGTTTGTCGTAAAAAGTTGGAAAAAGTTTAACTACTTTTTTTTAGTTTAGTTAAATAATTTCCAAAATCAGTTGCCAACTTTAGTTAAACTATTTTTTTTAGTTGGAAAATAGTTTTAGTTTAACTTTAAAAAAATAGTTTAGTGCCCATCACTGCAAATGTGTTCATTATTTTCTACAAACAGTGAAGCAGTTGTTTGTGAACCTCATTCTAATTTCCATTGGCTGTCTAAAGCAACATGTCACTGATGCAAGGTATGATCTTTAGTAAATGCACCTTGTGAGGTGGCCTGAACCTCATACAAGTTGAACCCCAGCCTCTCGACTTTTAAAACTGTCCCACATTCTGTGACTTATAAGCGAGTGTAATTATTAAATATATTGCTATTATTATACATTTACTAGGCATTACTATCTAATAAACAAGCATCAATAGATCGTGTTCAGCAATAGTGAGGACTTGGTTAAAGGTCCTTACACAGCAATTGACTCACATAATAGTAATTGTAATTAGTAACTTCTATTGCACCAGTGTCTATTGTCTACCAACACAAAACCAAGCCGTAATCAGATCAATATCCAGAAGATCAGTTCGTAAGACAGATAGGCAGCCTATGGTGGATAAGCAATTTGACACATCTGTAAGCTTTGAGAATGAAATGACACAAGCGACTGAGCAGAGTGCAGAGACACAGGGAGATAGTTCCAAACTAGGTCCAGCAACCGAAAAAGCTTGTTCACCAAGAACAGTTCTGGTTTTAGGTATGACCAGACAAAGATAATCAGATGACCTTGTTGAATAATGATAAGTCTGGGGAATAAGAACTGATTTTAAGCATTGTGGCTGGCCAGAGTTCAAAGTTTTATAAACTATGAGCCCCAAGTTGAAACTAATTCTTTGCTGAACATGAAGCCAAGGTCATATGTTCATATTCTTTGCTGAACAGTGAACATGAAGCCAATACAAAGACTAAAGCACAGAGGTTATATGTTCATATTTTTATGTATCTGGGTTGGCTCTAGCTAAGAGTTCTGCACTCTCTGCAGCTTCAGGATGTTTCACTTACTGATACAGGTAAGAAGCAAGTTACAGTAATCTAAGTCAGCGGCAGTGATATTTCAGTTAACTGAAATAGAAACTGAAACGAAAATTATGAATTTCCGTTTAACGAAAACTGAAACTGAAACGGAAATTATTTGCAAAACGGAAACTGAATAGAAACGGAAATGAAAATGTCAAAACGAAATAGAAATAGAAACAATAATTAATTCCGAACAGAAATTGTTGAAAATAAGTAAAAATTTTCCGCGTTTGTATTGGGTTTTAGTTAGGCTAAATCGCTGACTACGTAACTCTAGGGGTTTCAGCGGACCATTTATTCTGGTTATTATTCGATATCCATGCATCGAAATCTATGTTGTCTGTTAGAGTTAGGTTGCTAAGTTTTCCAATGAGAATGAGTTTGCTGGACACAAGCGCGAAAGCGGTTTGGCAGTATTTTGTTTATGATGAGAAAACGAAAAAGAGTTCGTGTTTAGTGAAAGTTGGATCAGACGTTAACAATAAACCATGTGGACTACAGCTTGTCGGCAAGAATTCGACTAAACTGAAGGTAAAATATCTATCATAATAGTTCGAAACTTGCGTGTGTCACGCCTTAGGCGGGAGTGTTACTGGGCCTGGGCCGCAAATTGGACAGGCCCACAAACAATAGACGTACAGACAGACACCTCTTTACATTCCATAATAAATTCATCCAATCCTCCGTCTTCCAAGCGTTCTCTAGGTCAGAGGTTCTCAAACAGTGGTACGCGTACCACTAGTGTAGGCCTACCACCAGGTGGCTAAGTGGTACGCTAAAAAATAATTTCAAAATTGTTTCTATGAGTTTATGCCCATCTTTATCAATTTTCCCATCTTTCTTTGATTAGCAATTAACTATTGAAGCCACTATTCTACGTAACCCTAATTGTAATCTCCAAACCTCTAAAGTGCCACTCGAAGGCCAAGCGTAGGGCACCAACCTATTACGAGCGCTATTCACGTCCACCGTGCACTTCTTTTTCTTTAAATTTTCTATGAGTTTTGCCCATCTTCTTTCTTCTGCATCCACCATGCGCTTCTTCTTAAAAGTTTAAATTTCTCTACGCTAATTGCAAAGGGACTTCGCGCTCGTCTCCTGTTTTTGATCTGACCTTTGCTGGTGGTATGCCAATATATTCGATTTTTTATCTGGTGGTGCAATAAAACTACAGTTTCAGAACCGCTGTTGTCTGTCAACGCAAATATATCTATGTAGAAACTGAAACTGAAATTTTCCAGAAACTGAAACGAAAACGGAAATTATTTTAAAACTGAAACTGTAATAGAAACTGAAATTATTTCAAAACTGAAACTTGAACTGAAATAGAAATTACGAACCCAAAACTGAATAAAAACTGAAACTGTAATTATTTTCAAAACTGAAATATCACTGGTCAGCGGTTCTTAAAGTGGTGGTCTGCGGAGCTCTGGTCACCGGTCCGTGAACAGTACTTAAAATTCATAATTTGTCTACTTATTCGCCAAAAAGTATAATAAACGGCTTAAATTGGCAACAGTAACAACAATATAGTTGCTATAAATAGCGACAGTGTTATATGAAATCCAATTTTTAATATAAAATGTCAAACATGTAAGCTGATGTGGAATAGCACCGGTCCGCGAAATGGCTGGTAAAGCAATTAATTACCGGTCCGCAGCATTCGAAAGTTTAAGAAGCACTGATCTAAGTGACTGTAAACCAATGCATTTGCCAGAGATGTCCTTGCAAACATTGGGACATAACACCTAATTCTGTGTAAGTCATGAAGAAGCATATATGACTTACAAATGCTGTTTACATGGCCAGTGAGAGACATGGTAGAATTGAAAACAACAACCAAGTTACCAAGCAGCATCTGCCAGCTCAACAATAGTGTCACCAAGTTTCATTGACTTAAGCTGATCAAATTTTTTAAGTTGCTGTAGAATGCCCAGTAGTAGAAATTCAGTCATTGATGGGCTAAGGAGTTTATTGGCTGCCATCCTGGACCGCTGGCTAAAGGTTTTCATGAGTAATTCAGAGCATACTCATTCCTTACTTACTTACTTGAGCAGAGGAAGGCTGAGAGGGATCAACCCGAATCCCCGAAAACGTTGAAAATACACAAAAGCCCGATTTCCCGAAAACAGTTTTATAGAAAACGGCACAACTCTCGAAAACTATTCAAAGTTAAATTGTAAACTCTTATCAATGACATAGACCTAGCGTGTCCTTGATCTATCTTGATATACTGCCTATTCACCTGTTTATTTGTAATTTTAGTCTAAAATTTATTTCGGGGATCCGGCCGAAATTCGTTTGGGGTATTCGGGTTTCGGGCCGCACCCAGCTGGGAGTTCGTAGCACTTTATTCTATCCAATTCTGGGGCGGCCATCATTGTTTACATTGTGAACGGTTGCGACTGCACCACTGTAAACCCAGTTACCTTCAGTTGGGCAGCCAAAAAGATATGTAATAATGCGTCAATAGTTCTGGATGTTAAAACGATAAATACCAAACAGCCAACTATATATGGTAAACAAAATTATGGCGTAATTACATCATTCAAGTTACTAGCTTGTGCACCCCCCAGCTAACTACGACTGCAGGTCACACCTTAATGTTGAGTCTTGGCTTCTTCTGTCACTAGAAAAGTACTACTCATCGAATATATATACATGCATGCCTTTATCCTACACGCATAAGTGCCTCGTTTATTAGGGGACCCGTTTATTATTTTTATTCATATCAGAGCGGGGTATGAGCTAGAACCGCATGGGTTACATAAAACTATGTAACTTGCAAGATTCAGGGCTGCAGCATTTATATGTTATGATTATGCTACAGCAAATTCAAACACGAATAAATATTATTTAACGTTTCCTAAAAGAAACAGAAATGTAAAAACATTTCTCCTACCGTCAGTAAATGTCGGCCATAACAGTCTAGAGCTCTTGATCGGCGTTCTTTATCACGAATCAGGCAAGTAAGTAAGTAGAAAAAAGTCGACATTCAATTTCCAATCGCAATCGTAAGCTTGGAAACCGATTCTTAAAAGCATAGCGCAACATATTCACCAGCTTATTCACAAGAGTTGCGCCAAGTTACAGATGTTGTCCAAAGGTTAAGAACAAAATCTGGTTGAAATAAACCCAGAAAGAAGAGATAGAGGAGCTGTTATGGTGGGTTGTGTCCAGGTTCAGCGAAATTGAATGAGAAAATATTGGACTTTAATTTTGAATAATGTATAGCTACATATGTTAGCCTAACTGTAAAGTCAAGATGCTGTTGGAATAAGTGAGGGGTGCAAAAAACACAAGTTTTTTCGAGATAAAAGTTCGTTTGTTGGTTTTTGTTTTGATAGGTTTTGCTGTTTTGGGTCGTTTGTTTTAAGATTTTCAGATGTTGGATAATAGAAATCATTTTTAAAATGGCATGAATGAGAGCTCCAACTCATTTAGGGCCTATAGTTGCAATTTCCGAAATTAAAATCATGAAATCAATGTTATTAAACTAGGCCTAACGTCTACAACGATAAGAAATTTAATTAGGTCTATTTAAAAAAGCAAAAAACAAAGTTTGCGGTTTTCTTGGTTTTTGGTTTATTTTTAAACAAACAAAAACCTCTTCACCTCTGGAATAAGTCGAAAGTCAAAGTTGAAAAATAGCAATAAAAATCGCAGGCTTCATAACTTCTTGAACATTAGGCCTATAAGCGGCAAGTAAGCAAGTAGGCCTATAAAAACGTTGACTTCAATAGTAATGTCCGATCGTAATCGTAAGCTAGGAAATGTTTGAAACGCTACTTAAAAGCTTGTCGTTAAGCGCACTCTCACTCGATCCATTTAACGATCGACACTGTGAATCTTACCACGGAGATTTAAATGTGGGACCAGCACGGTCCGTACATGTAGGCCCTATAGGGATCCAAAATTGCATGATAGGCCTACTCATTCAAATGGGCAGTGGTGGCGAAGGACAGGGCCGGATTAACCACTCGGGGGGCCCCATGCTAATTATACACGGGGGGCCCCTTCTGTATTGAGCATGGAATGATAGGAATGCCGTAAAGACATGACAATCAATTTGTAGTAAAGAAGGGTCAATGCTGTGTGCTGTACTGCTCAAAGACAGTAAGTATAGTCAATGCATACAACACAACTTTAGCGCTTGCATTTCAGTCTTGTTGTCCTTGAGACCAAGGTCTTGGTCTCGAGTGTACTCAAGTTCGTTTTTAAAAGTCTTGGTCTTGGTCTTGAGGTTCAAAGTCTTGGTCTTGGTCTTGAGGTTCAAAGTATTGGTCTTGGTCTTGAGGTTCAAAGTCTTGGTCTTGGTCTTGGAAAACCAAGTCTAAGACTTGTGTCAATATGAACAGTCATTTTACAAAACGCAAGAATGTTAAAAATTTATCCAATAATTACTAATACAATAGCTTTAGTATTTACACGGTTTTATTGTTGTTTTGGACAATTATTTTGACTTCCGGTTATTTACCGTGGAATTATTTCAAAACAGACTCACGATTTGTACATTTACATCCAGTGCTTGAAAGCTTCTCTGTGTGCCAGCGATTTCAGCACCTGTAGAAAGTATTTTTTCACATAGCAGAATTTTTTAGGGCCCACAGGTGTTGTCTTGGTCAGAAAATTCTGAGCGAATTGGTTTTTATAAAATGCAACAGGCATTTGGAATAACATTTCGCATAAAGAACTTTTGTGAATTATACTAATTCAGAATTCTCTGCAGTCTGCATTTAGAATTGTTTTGCTTGAATAAAATAAAAGACTTGTGTTTTCATCAAAATAGCGAGTAGTCCAACTTGACAATTTTTAGTAAGGAATAGCAAGCAGTCTGGATATGACTGTGATTTTTTGGGTCCTGGTCTCGGTCTCGAGTTTCAAAGTCTTGGTCTTGGTCACGAGGTTTAAAGTCTTGGTCTTGATCTTGAGGTTCGAAGTCTTGGTCTTGGTCTTGAGGTTCAAAGTCTTGGTCTTGAGGTTTAAGGTCTTGCCAACAAGTCTGTTGCATTTAGGGACTATTCAAGCCAAGGTTGTTTCAAATGTTAGCTACAGTATATTGACAACATATACAGTTAGCGTAAAATGATAATTATTAAAATTTCGGATCTGTTCTATTCATTGTTAACAGCTTAGAAACATTTGCGACTTTGTATCTACCTTGCAATAAGAGCTCGCTGCTGTGTAATTTAGTGTAGCCTATGCTAGCAAACAAATCGCGTCGGAATAGAAACAAAAATGACATCAGCGATTCAGCATAAATTATAATTACATTCACTGAAATAAGTCGAGACAAAGGAAATGCAAGTATACGCCCTACACAGCAGTTGGTTGCATTGCTGACTTTCAAATTTGCTTGGTGCAAAATCTTGCCTAAACTGAAACTAATGGCTCTTTCTTGTGAACAAATAATTATTTTGGGTAATAAATTCTGTGTTTGTCATGCAGTGTTCAGACTCCCATCGGGGGGCCCCCTGCTAGCGGGGGCCCCAATGCTAAAGCATATTGAGCATACTGGTTAATCCGCAGTGCCGTTTTAAGGCATAGGCACGCGAGGCCCCGGCCTAGGGCCCCGCGGCGACCCAGAAACAAAATAACAATATTATAAGTTCTGTTCTAACAAGTAACAATTCTGCAAAGTAAAGTAAGAACAATAACACATTATTATTATTTTTTTAAGACAAATGTCTACGGTCTGCATTTTTAGTTAAATATAATTATTGGTAATAAAATCAGAGCGCTATGGAAATAAATCAATAATTTTAACGCATCCATGCATGGCGACGATGGCGCTCAACTTGCTGTAGGCTATGGGCTATTATGTTTGTTTTCATTTGTCTGCTTTTTCACAACGCTATTCAAGGAATTTTTATGTCTTGGTAAGTTAAAATTAATTTTTAATATTAAATCTCTCTGTCATATAATCTAGTCATCTTATAAATTGTTTTAAACTTTAAATTATAAAAAGGGCAAAAAATTCGCACAGTTAATAGGATAAATAGAATGATGTTGGCGTGTCGACGCTCGGTACTGAGTCGGTAGTGAACTTGGCAAACTTATTTAACGTAACAAAATCACTTCATTTCCACCTCCTCCAATGTATAAGGTTGAGGTTTTTTAATAGTTTCTACCCTTTTTGTTATGCAGATTAAGATTCTGATTGTCAGTTATCACCGTCGTTCACGGTAAACCGATTTGCAACTTTTGGCCAATTAGGGCCTATCACTAGGCCTACGACCAATTAAGCGAAATATCAGACAACCCATCAAAAATGCGTAGAAATTATATGAGTGGTGCCGCGAAGAGAAAAAAGGAAGCAACTAAAATTGAAATGTCGAACAAACATCCAAAAGTATCTTCTTTTTTTCAAAGTCAGAAAACACAATCATCATCGCAGTCCGACATTGTTGAGACGTAAGATAGCCTACTCTTACGTTGTCTTACTCGTCTTCTGATGTCATTGTTTGCGATAAAGATGAACAGTTATTGTCAGTGCAAGATGATGGTCTACCAGTCGAAAGTACAGATGTTGTCACAACACCAAAATTCGAAGCCTATTTCGCAAGATGTAAGCCCTACGGAGTCAGCGGACTATCCAACTGATGCAGCCTTATGGAGTCCAATCACGGAGGAATTGCGATCTTATTGGATTCGTAACCCAGCTAACACACCCAGACGGGACCCAGACGGGACCCATACGGGACCCAGACGGGATACCCGGCGGTTTTTGTCCGCGGTTTCCGTACGGGACCCATACGGGATATCCCGCCGGGCATCCCGGTTCTTTCCCAGTTCATTCCCAGATGACTAAAAAGTGATACCCAGTTTAGCACAGTTCATGGGCGGCAATCCCAGGGGTCCAGAGGGACAAGACCCCTTTTAACAGTGGGGGAGGACACACCATACATCTGCCCCCCCCAATTTTGAAGAAACACCAAAAAAGTCACCCCAGTTTTTTCTCTTTTTGAGCAGATCAGTTCAAAACTCTTTTTGACCAGATCAGTTCAAAAGGGACAAGACCCCCGTGAACAGTAGGGGGACACACCATACATCTGCCCCAACCCACCCCCCAAAATTTTTTTTAGGAAACAGCAAAAAGTCACCCCAGTTTTTTTTATACCTATTTTGAGCAGATCAGTTCAAAACTCTTTTTTTGACCTGATCAGTTCAAAAACGTCGCCCCCCACCTGTCAAACAAGAACTCCACCAGTGGCACAGTTTACAGTATAGTATGCAAACTGTACTGTAAACTGTGCTATATAGTTAAAGCAATAAATAATCAACAAAAGCGTTAAATGACACATCAATTTAATAAAGTCAATTTAATAAAGTAAAGTAATCATGCAGTCGATCTGCTCTGTAATTTCATTTAACAATAATGTCACCAGCAGTATTGGTGAACTCCTGATCAACACTGATCGACTCTGACTCGGTCTCTTTGAATGGCGCCGATTTCAATAGTTGGTGGCCTCCAGTGCCATGATCCCTACCATTACCAAACCAACTGGCCAACTCGTCTTCAACCATTTTCCTCGTGCTGTCCTTTGTAGCAATATTATGTTTTACCGAACCTGAAATTTCAAACATGCAACATTTAGATTTAAAATAACAAGTTACAAAGAACAACAACATTTAGATTTAAAATAACAAATTACAAAGAACAAGAATTAAGAATTTGATGTGCTCTGATTTGTATTGTAAAATGATATTATTCCAACAACTCTTTCTGTTATTAAATGACAATATTTAGAGACACTGCCTGCACAATGTTCAAGATTAGAAAAGTCAAAACAATGTCGAAGATGTCTTAGCCTAAAAAATGCAATAAGTAATGTTTCAATGGTTTAGCACTTAATAAAACAGTCATTAGACTATTGAATGTTTTTATTTGAAACAAGCATAAATAGTTCCCACATGCCAACTGCATCATTTCGTTTGACGTCACAACTTGATGAATTTTCTTTACTATCATTAGCAATATCTCATTTATTTGAGTAACAAAGCAAAACATCCATTGGAAGCAAGAAATAAAGCTGAAATTGATAGCTTGCAATTGAATTATAGTCAGCTGTTCATCAAACTTTAATGAGTGACAAGTTATTAGCAGTAAAAATTACACTTGATTCAAAAAGTATTATATGCAAAATACATACCATAAATGTCGAACAGCTTCAATGACTTGAATGTCCTCTTGCCTCGCTGCCCTGTCACACCGAAACGTCGAGCTGGATCGTTTCCAAAAATGAACTTCATGTTTCGTCTGATGAATTCTCACAAATCATTTCCAGTTATCCACGAGTACTTGTATCTAAACAATAAAAGAAGAAGCAGATCAAAGCAGTTTAATCTTAACAATCTGAGCAGTCTTGTTGTCCAAAGTCTTGGTCTCCAGTTCACTCGAGTTCGTTTTAAAAAGTCTTGGTCTTTAGGTTCAAAGTCTTGGTCTTGAGGTTCAAAGTCTTGGCCTTGGTCTTGGTCTTGAGGTTTAAGGTCTTGACAACAAGACTGAACAAAAGACAAGGAAATCTTCTAATATTGCAATTTGACACGTTTTAAGAAAATGCTGGCCTTTTCAGTTAAATGTCGATATTTAAAAAAATATTTATGTACACATCTAACTTTATGGACACAAAGAAATAGAATTTAATACAACCTATTAACAGCAAGATAAAAAATTGCATGCCCTAGAAATTAGCAGCGAAATCATACACAAGGCTTTAAAAACCATTTAAACAGTAAAAAGACTCACCAATATTTTCACACCAATATTTTCATCGTTGAAGTGTCAAGCACCTTGTCCTCCACGCTCGACAAATCATCCTCGGTTTCGATGGGAAATTGCATGGCCTCAGGCAGCTCCGTTGCCGCAAGTCCGCCTGCTGCATTCAGTTGCCTCGAAATCGACTGCAGCGTAGATGAATGTAGTTTCTGAGTTTGCTGCAACTCCTCCAGACTGGCAAGATATTTTTATCACGAGTCTGCTACTAAAATCGCCACCTACAAAATCAAGTCTACACAGATAACCATCATACTTCGATTTATGAACACTACGGTGACAAAAGAAATCTTCAAAAATGTAGTAAGTGATTAGCTGTAACACAAAAATGTGCTGACACTTTTGATTGCAATGCAAAACTTTTGGGAATCCCCAGTGCTAGCATCCTAAATTCATATTTATCAGTTATGAATTACTACATAAATTTGATCAGTGACTATCGGTACTATGTGTCAACACACTTAAGGGGCTGAAAGGATAAATATATTCAACAGCTTATAATCCATGGCAAACAGTAGTAAAAACAATTTGATAATTTAAAGACACATTCACGATATGACCACACAACTACTGAATCATTAAAAATTGATAGAAATGAAGCAACATAATTATTCCTTATAACAAATCAAATGTGTAACCACTAAAGATAGCTAGATTTTAATCAATGTAACAGAACAAGAAATATATGTTGCCTGATATAAAAGAAAATTGGGTGATACAAGGGAATATTGATAATACCCCAATACTGCTCTAAAGACAATTTTTCAAAGAACCGCTTAGGATCAAATTGGTACCATTGCTTCAGTATGCAACACGTACCAGTTGTTCGAATGACTGGTGTCTTTGAAGCACCAAGAGGCCTTGGTGATTGGCAGTTGATATTCCGAACAGCCTGTATGGTTGTCTGGACGACTCAGCAATTGGTAAAGCCCACTGCACAGCGTTGACTAATGTAAGATAATAAAACAAAATGTAATCATTACACCCGTCAATCACACAGGCTGTTACCAAGCTACTAAGAACTAGTGAATGCAAAGCTTAAGAGTGAATCATTCATATAAAAGTAACTAAGAAACCATTTCATTCTACAGAATCATGGTCTTTTTAATATGTTTATTCAACACGCACTCCCGTTTGAAATATTCTAATTGCACCTTGTTTTCGATTAGTTGATTAAGGATTGCAGAGATATGATAACTACATCACAAAGACAATTAAATGGTTGTGTACTTGAAAATTTCTCAGACTAGTCTTCAACGTTGTCGACTCTTGTTGCATGAAGCCCTGCAATATCGTCATTCTCATCTTCAGAGTGCAGTACTTATTGATCTCGACAACTATCCAGTTTTGATGGTCACGGCAGCTGCAATGTTTAATTCAGCAGCAATGACGCTAGTTTTCAAGTTTATTGTAAACGTTCAACAATGTATAAGCTAAATTTAAAGGATACTATGTTCAAATGAAACTTTAAGCTAAATTTATAGGAAGTTTAAGCTAAACGTTCAAGTATAATCTATGAAACTTTAAGCTACATTTATTGGATAAATGTTCAAAATGTTTAAATGAAACTTTAATGTGACTTAACTGAGAGATGTCAACATCTAACACGGATAAACTTGAAAACTAGAGTCACTGCTGCTGAATATTTGTCGATGTGCTTTCATTTAAATAGCCTTATTGGTGTCTGGGCGCTAACTAGTGTCAAGGTCCCTCGTGGAAGGACTTCGATGGCTCAGCATCGTGCTTTTGCCATCCTTGGCCCTTCCCTTTGGAATGACCTGCCCCCCTCTCTCCGTAGCAAGATATTGCTTGGGATCTCGCCTTCTTCTCTCCGCTGCCTAAAGACCTTTCTTTTCCCTCGGGGCTGACACGCTGGGAGCGCCTCTGAATAGTCTATGCTGTGAGAGGCGCTTTATAAATAATCATATAAGATAAGATAAGAAGGTGCGACCTCTTGTCACACAGTAATACATAGCCCCTTGAATTTGAGTCAGACCATAACATTAGGACCCTCATAGCGCAAGTTTACCGTACAGTTCATAACCCTAACCAGGGCTGTAGTCGAGGGTATACGCGGGTATACACTATACAGTGTGTACTCACCTCTAGTAGTTATATTTATTTATATACTGTAGCGTATACTCACAAAATACTGTAGTGTATACTCACCTCTAATTTGTTTCGGAAAACTAACCGGTAGCGTGTACTCACCTCTAATTTTACCACTACAGCCCTGACCCTAACCCACTACAATCTCCGTTTCGTCTATCCCGACCACAATTAAATACAGCATAAACTGTTAATGTACACAGATATAGGTTCATTAGTATAATAAATATAACGTAATCTTACTTTTCACAGAAACAAATCGCGATCTGTCAAATATTTGTACATTCGAAACGACAGGCACACAAAATGGCGGACTGGCGGTAGAAATACGAATACCGGTAGGAGGCGCCACTGACACGGGGTGGACCGCAAGGGTCCCGTGTGTATCCCGGGGACAAAAACCGCGAGAATCCCGTACCGTCAAACCGGATGAATCCCGCAAGGGACCGGTGCGGGTGTGTTTGCTGGGAAGGGTCCTGCTAGTTGCCAGCATAAAGAGTCTGACTTTAGTACGACTCAACGCGTGTATCGAACGGGAGATAAGTTGCATAGACGTTGCTTAACTGATTCCTGTTTCCGTCGTGAACTGCGAAATGGTGACTCAGTTTGTCGCGAGTGGCTGCTCTTTTCTCCATCGCAGAAGTCTGTGTATTGCTTTGTCTGTCGCTTGTTTTCAACAACAACGATGGGTCATCAATCTTTCTGTCAATGATGGTGACAAACTGTACGGGTGAACGTTCTTTCTCAAAACTTAAATTAATCAAGAACGAGCTTTGCAGCCATACGATGCAAGAACGATTGAACTGCCTGTCTGTTATGAGCATAGAATCAGATGTGTTGGAGTCTTTGAATTTCGATGATATTATAAAAGACTTTGCTCAGAGCAAAACACGAAAGCGATGTTTGTAAGAAACTGTCGTTACAAAGTCACAATCCATGTATAGCAAACATGTACTCATATTATAATCACACTTTCAGTTTGTATAACAAATAAACAATGGAAACTGTAAAGAATGCTAAACTAAACTTTTATTTTACACTTGTAGTATACCCCGTGATCGATCGAGTCAGTCGATCAAGTCGATCGAAACTCGGCCAAGTCGAGTCGATCGAAAAATCTTCGACTCGATCGACTTGCAAGTCGAGTCGATCACGTGTTTTGACAAGTCGAGTCGATCGTTGTTTCCTCGACTTGACTCGACTACGAAATATTTTCTGACTATTTTTTGCTGCTACTTCACAAAATGCCTCACATGTTGCGATGACGTAATGCTTTGTGAACTCACAACTACCGTATTAACCTGAATTGAAGTTCATTGCAAACTATGAGCCTCTTGGTGATTTCGTATAGTGGAAGCTGCAGATACTGTTTTTCAAAGTTTTACGGTGAAAATGGAAAGATTAAGATGTGTTAAATATGCGCTAGTTTCAGGAAATTTCAGCTCTGTAGTCAGCATGATGTAAAAATAGTTGTTATTTTTACATCATGGTAGTCAGTAACGACGATCTCAAAACGTTCGAATGTCTGTATGTTAGGACGGGACTTTAATGCTTCGACTTTGGACAAAAGAGCAGTGGCTCGGAAAGTGTTTAATAGTTGCGTGAGCTAACCTCAGGCAAAGTACAGACCTAAGATGGATAGAATTATACATTATATCCGATATAACACATAAGAATATTTTGTCATTTTTTACAGTCAGTGGAAAAGCTTATTATACTAGGCCTACATATTCATGAAATGAAACGCGTCTATAGCACAATAAGTCAATAACTACTTTAGCAAGCATCAAATACAAAGCGCCAGCCAAAAGTTGTGTGAGCATGCTTGTGCCTCGGCTCTACAGAGCCAAAACGTGTATGAGAATTGGCACCTTTGGCGCCATGGCTCCCGGGCCCCTGTCCCAGAGATACAGTCCAAGTCGACAAAGTCGACCAAGTCGATCGTTTATTTGTCAAGTCGATCGAGTCGACGAGAGGTCGACTAGTCGACAAAGTCGATCGAGTCGATCGTCGGCCGAGCCAAGTCGATCGTAGCAGTTCCACTCGATCGATCACGGGGTATAACTTGTAGTACAAAGATTGATGTGTTGGCTGTGTTATTATGAGTTTAGTAACAGTATACTATATTAATAAATTTAACAAAATGACACATATGCACATAGAATGCACTAATGCAATACTCTGTATCTGAGACTGAGATATTGAGACGGAAATCGGATTACGTTTAAGGTTATTTAGGGTTTGTGCGGGTTGTGCCTAGGGCCCCCAAACTCTGTTAATCCGGCCCTGGCGAAGGATCTCAAGCAATCAATTCGTTTAAAAATTAGTAGAAGTATATTCGTTTATTGAGCAAAACTGGTTGGCACACCGCAACCATGAACAGATGAGTAAGTTGGATAAGAAGACAAAAAAATAATGTAGGCCAGGCGCGTAACTAGCATTACGCAATTACGCAACTGCGTAAAGATTTTAACGGTTTTTTGTTTTTGTTTTTGGGACATTGTAAATTGAAAGCGCCATAGGTTTTTTGTGTTTTCGCACTATTGCTTTTCGTTTTGCGATATTTTGTAATGTTCGTGTTTCTGCTTTGAGCGAAATAAAGTAAGTTATATATATATATATACATATATATATATATATATATATATATATATATATATATATATATATATATATATATATATATATATATATATATATAGGCCCTATATATATATATAAGGCCCACCAATTCTAAAAAAACTGATGCGTCTGTAACGTGGCTGGGTAGCTCGCTATGTATAATGTATTAAAGATGAGTAACGTCATCCAGGGTTGACAGGCCTATATGGCCATCGCTCCATATGAACCCAAGATCGGCTACACATGACCTTGTAGTTTGGGCATAGGCGTAGACTCTGGGGGGTCAGCCGGGTCACGTGCCCCACCAATAATTGCGGAGCCGGGGCAATGCCCCCCAAAATTCGAGAGGAGAATTTCTTAAAATATTAAAATATTATGTTTCAATATAGACAAATTTCTTCAGAAACAGAAAAACAGAGACACAGAACTGAAATACTATCAGAAATTTATCTGAAATGAAAACAAAAATTTATTTTTATCTTCAATATCTTCAATATGAAACAAATTTGCATGTGAGCAAAACGCCCCATTTCATACGCATTAACTTAACACCGGAAGCCTCTGCTGACTGTCCAGACCAGAGGTGAAAAAGTTTTTTTTCGGAAATTGGTTTAAAAAAGAAAACCACAAAATTTGATTTTTTAAAATAACTTTCCCATTTTTGTAGAAGTTACTTTAATAACATTGATTTAATGATTTTTAATTTTCGGAAATCGCAACTGAATTAAATTGAGTTGGAGCTCTTGTTCATGCCTTTTTTCATGATTTTTATGGTTCGAAATCCGAAAATCTTAAAAACAACCAAAACAACAAGAACCATAAAAACAAAAACAAAACAAAAAAAAACAAAAAAACAACTTTTTATCTTGAAAAACTTGTTTTAAAAAAGCAACTTTTCATCTAGAAAAACTTGTTTTTTGCTCCTCTGGTCCAGACCCCATGCCCCCCCCAATATTTTGGACAAGTTTACGCCCTTGGTCGACATAGGCCTAACTGCACCCACCGCCTGCATCTGCCAAACACGTATCGCAAAGTAAACTTTCTTACAGACAAGTAACGCAAAATATTTCATTACCAGAGTAAAAATAAACCCAATAATATGTTATCCACAAAATGTTTCACTACATTGATTGTACGATTGCTTTGTGGTTTGAAGATGTCAGATGTGCCATAGGCCTTATCATACGACGCAAAAAGTGCATATTTCTAAGGTTTACATTACTTGAAATTTATTAAAACTTTTACTTATAAATTACTTATCATTTACTTTAACTTGTTACTGGGAAAGTTAAGCAAACACAACGCAGGTTTTTTTTCTAATTGATGTCAGATGCCATTGACTGCAGGTAGGCCTAAACATGGGTCTATAGCTTCGCTATGCCCAACGCATGTTTCCACAATTTAGACTACTTAAATTACAGTAATTAAAACCAATATCTATACACTTATTATCATTTACCTTTCTTGGTTCTTTGGGAACCGAAAGAAAGATAATCCTGGATTCTTCTTCCTAGAATTCGTGCAATTAATAGCTGAACACCACATCGCGTCTGTAGACTTGCTTACCTCTCGAGAGACCGTACACCCGCGACGACAGATGTCGCCACGATCTCCCCGCTGCCGGAAGTACAACTTTTTTCATGAGTAACCAATCCTCTAAATATAGAATCCTTGTTATTTATGAAACAGTCAACGACCTCGACAGTACATCAACTCGTTCGCAGCTCTTATATAACAGAATAAAATAAATAAATTATATTCAGCAACCCTATAAGTAACATTTACTCTTTTGCGTACATACTTACCGAATTATAGATAGCATCATGCACAAATGAGCGGCAAAGCAGTCAACCAGTCGATCGAACACAGTCTAGAACATGATTGGATGTATGTTGCACGTGATATAAATCAAATAACATGATTGGCTAACGACAGAAACAAACATAATTTTATGTGATGACGTCAAATCTGTTACCACAGTAACCGGCAGAGGTTCTAAGCTTTTGGTAACAGAAAGAAGGTTTCTGCTCAAATCGAGCCTCTTTCGCTGAAAATTAATGACTTAAATTTAAAAACAGAATTTCGACAAGGTAAAATAATAGTTTGTTTATAATTATAATCATATTATAATTGTTTCTTATCGAAATATGTTCATGTTATTTGATTTATATCACGTGGAAGAAACGAGCCCATCGTTTGAGCGAAGGGTGACAGACAATGGCTTCGTTGTCGAGTAAATTTTGTTTACTTAGACCTAAAGCTTGTTTTAAGTCCGTAATTATAATCATGCTCGTCCCTAAATAAAAAATCATTATTAATGTTTGAGTAAATTTGTTTATGTAAATTTGTCCAGCTAATTAGATTATTAGAAGACAATTTGCTGCATTTGATAAGTGAATGGACTTGAAAACTTGTAGGCCTATTATGCGCGAATTTTTCGATATGTCTATTATAGATAGGCTTATGGCACGTGTGTGCGTGCGTGCGTGCGCGTGTGTGTGTATATACAGTGATGGGCAATAGTTAACTAAAAAGTTGCTAACTTTTAGTTTAACTAAAAAATTTTAGTTAAGGAAGAAGTTTAACTAAAATATTTTAGTTAAGGAAGAAGTTTAACTAAAAAAAATATTTTAGTTAAAACCATAGTTTAACTAAAAAATTTAGTTGCTAACTAAAAAGTTTAACTAAAATAAATCAGCAGTATGCAACTATTTTTCCACAGTGAACATTGAACACTGTCAGCAAAATAACAATTTAACACTGCATGGTTTTAGCCTTAACAGCCTGTGTTTTCAAATTCATACACTACTTACAGTACACTTGTAACTGTATGCCAGAACAGTACACATTGCATAGTTTGAAGATGAAATTGTCATTGACGCTTTGCATTATTACAGTTCACTTAACGTCTTTTATTGTGAAAATGTTTGTCGTAAAAAGTTGGAAAAAAGTTGGAAAAAGTTTAACTACTTTTTTAGTTTAGTTAACTAATTTCCAAAATTAGTTGCCAACTTTAGTTAAACTATTTTTCTTAGTTGGAAAATAGTTTTAGTTTAGCTAAAAAAATAGTTTAGTGCCCATCACTGTATATATATATATATATATAATTTTTTTATATATATACATATATATTTATTTTTATTTTTATATATAAATATATGTATATATATATATATATATATATATATATATATATAGAGAGAGAGAGAGAGAGAGAGAGAGAGAGAGAGAGAGAGAGAGAGAGAGAGAGAGAGAGAGAGAGAGAGAGAGAGAGAGAGAGACTCTGAAAGAGAGAGAGAGAGAGACAGAGAGAGAGAAAGAGAGAGAGAGAGAGAGAGAGAGACAGAGAGAGAGAGAGAGAGACAGACAGAGAGAGAGAGAGAGAGAGAGAGAGAGAGAATCTGACGATCACAAATTTTTTGCGATAGTTTGCGAATTTTGTCTGAATTTGTGCTGACATGGCCAAAACAGCAAAACACAGAGTTGTGCATTTGTCAATTTTAACAGAACCATGATGTGGCTTGTTATGATATGACAAGTAGGTTGCAGTCAGTATGCCTTCTTTTAAAAATATGTTTAGAAAGTCGATTTTAGTCACTTTCAAATTTGGAAATAGGACAAGTATGTTCTGAAAACATACTTATTGGTACAGAACAAACTTATAGATTTGTATAGACCCAGAGGAAATAGTGAAATAGCTGTAAAACAATTCTTGGACTCTTTTATACAGACTTGTTTTCATTTGTAATAGGTAATCACCGTCGCGCTGAAGATGAGAACTACAGGTATTCTGCTGAGAAATCTGAAGCAACTGCTGAAGAAGATGGCCAGGAACAGCAAGCAACTGGACGTGAAGGAGGGCGCCGAAGACCAAACAGGAGAAGGTATGGTGTTTCATTATTAATTACAGTGAAATTTGTTTGAGCCACATTTGCCAAGATTTTTCAGCCATTATGTGCAGTGTATTTCATCTGTTTATTATTATATGCAGCCCAAGTTTTATGATTGTCATTGGCTATTTTTTATGGAAAATATGAAACTGTTCTGGGTCTTTTTTGTGAAGTTCTTTATATTTCACATGGTAACACAAACTGTGTAACTTCTTCGACTGAAAGGCTGCATTTTATTTTGCTACCAGCGAAGGTTTGGGAGACAGGAGGAATAGTCTTACTCTGGAAGTCGATCACAAGGTTCAGTTGGAGGTAGCGGTCGACGTCGCGGCGGCAGAGGACATACCACCAGTGGTTCTTCGAGTCATCATACTAAACAAATACCACCTCTGATGGAGCAGAATTAATCTGACCGTGGGAATGAGGAGAAAGACACTCGTCGCATGGTTAAAAAAAAGTCCAAGAAAGACCCTCGTCGCTCGGAGCCAGCCAATTGAACTGGTTTAAAAAATAAGTCCGAGAAAGACGCTCCTCACTTGGAGCCAGCCAATTGAACTGGTTATAAAAATAAGTCCGAGAAAGACGCTCGTCACTTGGAGCCAGCCAATTGAACTGGTTTAAAAAATAAGTCCGAGAAAGACACTCGTCACTTGGAGCCAGCCAATTGAACTGGTTATAAAAATAAGTCCGAGAAAGACGCTCGTCACTTGGAGCCAGCCAATTGAACTGGTTTAAAAAATAAGTCCGAGAAAGACGCTCGTCACTTGGAGCCAGCCAATTGAACTGGTTATAAAAATAAGTCCGAGAAAGACGCTTGTCACTTGGAGCCAGCCAATTGAACTGGTTATAAAAATAAGTCAGAGAAAGACGCTCGTCACTTGGACCCAGCCAATTGAACTCGTTAAAAAAAAGTCAGAGAAGGACAAACTCAAGTCGTCGACCCAGCAGTCATTTGAGGTAAGAAAACAGCCGTTTCATTTCAGTAGATTTGGTTTCCACTTTATGAAGTCTGAATTCTTCTTTACCAAGTTCAAGATGAGTTTATAAATTAAAAACATGAATTAAATCTGTATCAGGCAACAGCTTTTATGCAACCAGCAAGTGTTTAATATATCGGTATATTTTAATTTTAGTCTGTGAAAAGTTTAACTTACGTTGCTCCTAGGTAGTCCACAAGACTACAGTTAAAATTCTCCTCTATATGGAAATCTTTAATTCATTCAGGGCATTCATGTAGCACTTCTTCAAGTGTCTCCTCATATGCATTCACTTCCAGGCCATCCCCACAGGCAAAAGAGTTTTAAGCGTTGATAAAGAGTAGTACATGTATCCCTAACCATAAGAACATCTTAAGGGAGGCTATGTCTGGTAGATGACCCAACGATCCAAACAGTAGGATTCTACTTCATTGTTGAAGTGTCTGCCTAAGGAAGAAGAATATGAATTTGGAATTCAGCTGTGCGTCTGTTGTCCGTCACAGAGAACTTTCTTTTTCAGACCAAAATCGTAATGTTGTGTTTTATCTTAGACTACCCAGCGACTGATTGTCAGTCTGCCGAACAATCAGAAATGCGTGATTCCTTCTGTCAGAACTTTTCAAGTTGGCAACTGCTCACAAGAGTCTTGATTCACAAGGCTACAAGCTGTGTCGCCCGTCAAAGCCTGACTTGATCCTCAACGTGGATAGTCCGTTAAATGCCGGCTCGAGCACACCGAGTCGATGCTCGAAGGCCTGAGAAGAAACACACAGGAAGTGGTTGACCACTGCAACCGGATGGAGGTTTTTACTGTCAAGGAAGGACATACGAGTACACATACGAGTACACTCAAAACCAGACGCTCCACTGCGAAGTCTACACGTCGCGACCGTTCTGCATCTAGATCGGCAAGCCATGGAAGGTCACATTCGTCGTCCTTCATCGATAACACCTCCACCGTCATTCATTGTGTGTTCCAAACATGCCGACTGCAAATCAGCGATTTCAGCTCACGATTGGCAGGACTGCAGGCGGCGAACTCAGACCTCCAGAGGCAGAGAGATCAGTTGGAAGACAAGAAGGATGAGAAAGAGCAAGGAGCGCCATGCCAAAGACGGTAGGTTTCTGATTTTTGCTAACTATTGTAATTCCAGTTCTGAATGACATTTTACATCATATAAGCTAGCAGCGATTAGTTTTGCTCTTTTAGTGGCACTGTATAAACTTTCAAATACAATTAAAATTCTGCAGATGTGTTGTGTAAACAGTGCTCTGGTGTAGGGATGGAATCCAAGACTTGATCTATAGCTGATTAAATTTAGACTCTTTGCCTGACCTTGTTATAATATAACTTTGATAATGCAAATTATGGGGAGTTATTGATGTACATTTGATATGTATTTTAATTGTCATTTACTTCTTAATGTTTATCTAAAATTTTGATTAAAGATCATTAAGATGAATATATCTTGTACAAACTAATCTACTCTGAACTTGTCTATACAAATTGTGAATTATATCATTCTACCTCATAATTTTATGTTGTGAAAGCTGATATTCACGTTGTGTACAAGACACGTGTCGCAGTACCAGTTGAGTAAAATTTCCTGAGGTCTTTCAATACATACTGAATATACTGAACTTAAAAAACAGATGGATTTATTTTTATCTGACCAGGGATTGTGTCTGCACCTCAAAATCAAACCACTGGAATGAGATACTTGGGGAGGGGGGATAGAGTAATGGTAGCACTCATGGCCAGGAGAGCATTAGGTTCGCTGATCGATTCCCGTAACCCCCCTCTAGGGCGGCGCCTTGCATGGCTGCCAAACCGTGTTTAATTAAGATCTTGATTGTACTTTCATGTTTCAATGTAATCTTACTGCATCTGTCAATTTTAAATAATAAAGAATATTATATTATTATTATTTTATTTTTTTATTTTGTTTTTTAACGCCCGAGGTACGAAAATCCCTCAGGCTCTAAGAAACTATAAAGCAGGAGTGTAATTACATGTAAGCTTGGAGGTCGCCGTCCTCCATGTTTATTATTATTATTATTATTATTATTATTATTATTATTATTATTATTATTATTATTATTATTATTATATGTGGATGAAGATTGACAGAAGCAGGCCGTGTATGACGTAGCTAAGTGTAGAATAATAATGATCGAAAATCTCTACACAGGAATTGTGTTTGCCTGCTGCACAGCTCCTCCAATTCCATGTTCACTGTTTCTTTCATTTCATGTTACTATTTTGTCATAACGTGTAATAATAACCTTCATTATTTTACTGTGTTTCAATAGGTGCCTTTGGATATTCTGGCAGGAAGTTTCCTGCTTGAGGAGGATGGGCATTGGGATGGCTGCTCAGTGTCGTATTGTCGGATTCTGTTTAGGGTGTGGTGGGTGTAGGGTTTGGTGGTCGTTTTGAAGAGGATGGGCATTGGGATGGCTGCTGAGTGGCTCTAGGGTGTGGTGTGTGTAGGGTTTGGTGGTCGTTTTGAAGAGAATGGGCATTGGGATGGCTGCTGAGTGGCTCTAGGGTGTGGTGTGTGTAGGGTTTGGTGGTCGTTTTGAAGAGGATGGGCATTGGGATGGCTGCTGAGTGGCTCCGTATTGTCGGATTGTATTTAGGGTGTGGTGTGTTTAGGGTGTGGTGGTCGTTTTGTGTTTGTATTTATTTTTTTATTTGTCTTTATTTTTTTGTAGTGTATTTGTATATTTTTTTTATAAGTATTTAGATTTTGTATTTGTGTTTAGTTTAGCGACAAAACAAGCTACAAAGCAAACAACAAACGACAAACTAAACAACAAAGTAAACAACAAAACAGACACGAAAGCAAACAACAAACGACAAAGTAACAAAATAGACAACAAAATAATCAAGACAAAATAATCAAAACCTACACCCCTGCCGAGCCTCTGGCGCGGCTTAATCTCCCGTAAGCTCGTGAAGGCAGGGGGGCCCCTGGCGCGGATTAGAATCCCGTAAGCCCTGTGTGTAGTTTTTGTGTTTTTGTCTTGTTTATTTTGTTGTTTATTTTGTTTACTTTGTCGTTTGTTGTTTACTTTCGCGTTTGTTTTGTTCTTTATTTTGTTGTTTACTTTGTCCTTTGGACTTTGCTTTGTTGTTTCTTTTGTCGTTAACTAAATACAATGCAAAATCTAAATGCTTTGTACTGTTAGTTTGTTTTTATTTGTCGTGTGTTTGTTTTTTATTTTGGTGTCATGTGCTGTTTATTTGGTCGTGGGTTTTGTTTTGGTGTTTATTGGTCGTTGGTTGAGGTTCAAGGTCTTGGCGAGGGATTAGAAGGATGCGCATGGAGGAGTTGGACAGACGGCAGTGGTGAAAGTGGTTTCGGTGAGCAGTGGGAACTCTAATACTCTAAAGAGGAGCTTCATTGGAACGCAAGCGTGAGCAGTGGGAACGCAAGCAAAGAATTTCGAGAGCAGTGGGAACACCGTTCCCACTCCACTTTAAACCCTGACAGACGGGAAGAGTCAGTGTGGAATCATATCATCAATGAACAGACGCTGACATAGAAGTTCTTATCGTTATGAAAATGCTGACTGAAGTCTACTTTGTCGAGACGTTAATAGAGGCTGACGGAAACAGAATGAGTGATATTCATCTAATAAAGATTGTGCATTAAATTTTGCAATGGTTTTCATTCTTGGTGTACAACAAACAGAAACGAAAAGCAGTTATTCATTTGTTTATCCACTTATTCCTCCATCCATCCAGTCATTCATCTATCTACCTATTTATCCCTTCACTACATTTGTTCAATCATGCGTTCATTCTTTTAACTGTCGATTCGTCTCTCGAGCCTTGGGAAGACCGATTAGAAGCGAATTGCAGTAGTCAATTCTGGAGCAAATGAAAGCGTGTACCAGCGTTGTGAAAACAGAGGATGAGACAGATCGTCGAACAGCCATAACACGTCTAAGTGGGAGTAAGAAACACGTGTGAAGTTAGAGATGTGATCTTTGAAGGAGAGAGAGCTATCAAGTTAACACCCAGGTCACGTACACTTGATGAAAAGGAGTAGTGTGGAAAGATTTCCGATAGGAGAGCAAAATCAATCTTCAGCAACTGTTGAGGGGAGCCAAACTTTTTGCAGCCATTAAGAGAGAGAGACGATTTGAGCACATCCAGGAATGTAGAGACTTCCACAAAGACTCAATACGCTCAACTAAGTGCAATTCGGATTAAGGAGACCCATGGACAAATGCTTGCACGTAATCCGCAGAGATGACCAGCAGCTCCCGAGTGGAAAAAGAGAAGGAATGTCAGCCGTGTAGAGAATAAAGAGTAGAGGACCAAGTACAGAACCTTGAGGAACGCCCAGCTTAATGTGGATCCATTTTGTTTAGTCACCCGATATAATCATGTGGGTTCGTTCAGACAGATATAATCAAAACCAGCAAATTATGTTTTCCAGCAACTGTTGACGGGGGAATGAAATAATGTCCATATAATTAAAGTATGGCATGAGCAACTTAGGCTCATGCCATACTTTAATTATATGGACATTATTTATTTCACTTCCACATTAGTTTTGACACCAGACAGATGGACAGACAGACAGAAGACAGACAGACAGACAGACAGACAGACAGACAAAAATACAGACAGACATACAGTATGATATGAGCGCCTCTGATTACGTTGTACTGCAAGAGGCGCTTTATAAATTCGTAAATACAATACAATACAATACAATACAATACAAGAAGGTGTTCACCCAGGGTTTCAAAGGTTTTTTGTAAAGGTTTTACAAAAAATCAATGTACCATAGTGCAGTGGTTCTCAACCGGTGTGTCGCGACACACTAGTGTGTCGCGCATCGACCGGCAGTGTGTCGCGTAAACCTGGTGTGTCGCTGGTGTGTCGCGATAAAATTGGTGTGTCGCGAATTCTCACAGCCTACGCCCGTCATTTCTACATTACACTTACTTACTTGAAGCTTAGCGGACGTAGGCTGTGAGAATTCCTAACAATCCATTTATAATATCTATTCTATTATATCGTAATCTAAGGTGGCCATGATGTCTATCTTATACACCATAGACCCCTACACGTTTGCGATGGCGCCGATGTTAACTTTTACCCATTATTGCAACATTTGAAATGGATAAACTGATCAGTATAAAGCGAACATGTTGCGAATCTTCTACTGGTCATGCGAAATCAAATTTTGGTAGCAATGAGACGGGTTCTAGCACCAACAATAGTGAATACGCAAACAATGACGCTGCCACTGCTAGTTTTAGTAAACCAATCAAGAAAAACATGAGAAAGAAGAAATCTAGAAAGTTATGTACAAGCAATCCTCAAGAACTCAGTTCTGGGCTAAGACATACAAAGGGGAACATTGCAATACACTGGAGAGGTGGGCGTCCGGAGGAGGGCAAGGGGGCATTTGTCACCGAATTTTGCAAATATGTTACAAAAATAAAATCTTTTTATTACTATGATTATTATAACAGCCCAACACGATTTTAAATGCAAAAACCTCTTAATTATTTAGGTAAGTTATTTATTTTTAAAGTTGTCACGTGTTCTATGTTCATGAATATGGAAACACGTCACTTTACTCCTCCTACAAAATGTTGTGCCATGTAAAAAATTTTGCCCCCTGTAAAAAATTCCTGCAAACACCCATGCTGGCGAGCAAAGCAATCAAAGAGTTGGTTTCATTTCATAGTTCCTACTTATCTGAGCAAGGTTTTTCTCGGATGATCAACATAAAGAAAAAAAGGAATAAAGTGGTCAGAAGATCTCTCTCAGCCTGCCTACGTGATGCACTTACAAAAACTGTGGATCCTCCATTTGCAAATAATCCACAGAAAATCCTGAACCAAAATCTCAAAATCTCAGTAACTAAGTTAACGTAGAAACTGGAAAAGATTCAACATGAACATTTTCATTCATTAAAAATGTTAAAAATTTTAAATGTTAAACTAGTTTAACTTTAACATTTTTAACAATGTTCACATACGATTGCATGGTGTGTCGCCAAATTTGGTGGCAAGTTTAGGTGTGTCGCGTGCCAAAAAAGGTTGAGAACCACTGCCATAGTGTAACCACCTGACAAAGGAAACAAGGAAAGCGAATGAACCACTTGTTATTTTCACCACAGATCACACAACAATGAACAGCCATCACTCGCTGATAACTGAAGTTTAGTTTATAGAAGAAATCCAGCTGTCTACACTCGCTCTTAGGAGTGCATAGGCCTATGCCAGGAGTGTACAGCATAGGCGTTGGGTTATTTCTCTATTTAGCAGTCCCAGGCTTAAACTTTGGTCCATATGAGTCTTTTATCAAAATAACAGCCACACTACTGCCACAGATAACTCGGTTCAAGGCCTTTTCGAAGACCAGTCCTGCTTGATAACTCTTCCATCTGCCACCACCACTCCATCACTTCTCCATTACCTCAAAATTCCCTAAACACTCCAGCCCCATCCACACCTATCCCACACATCTTTCCGACGTCACCAGAATCCCTCTACATGTTTTCCAGCCACCCTTCAGACTTTTACAATTTTACAAGCACCTTCCAATATTCTTTTCAGAATCCATAACTATTTTTCCAGTCTTCCTTCGATACTCCATTCTTCCAAAAGAAGAGCCCCAAGTATATATACAAATATATACACCCTAAGTATGTATTACAAACATATACACCCCAGTACTTTTCAGAAATAAGTGTGTTCGTGTTCGTGTTCGTGTTCGTGTTCGTGTTCGTGTGTGTGTGTGTGTGTGTGTGTGTGTGTGTGTGTGTGTGTGTGTGTGTGTGTGTGTGTGTAGACATATTGTTAGGCTAGGCAAGGCAAGATAAGGCAAGATAATCACACATTTACTGGCATCTCATTATTCCTATCTGTTTCCGAACCATTCCCTCGGTCCTTGTCAACATTAGAAATCAGTCATATGCCGACGCATAATGTCTATTTCCAGACACTGAAGTGTCTGTCAGCAAAGACATTATGCATTAGCGCGATTTAAACCATTAACAGCCATATATGTGTGTATATACATACATATGTATATAATTATATATATAAACATGTATATACATAGGCGTAGACTCTGGGGGGTCAGCCGGGGCACGTGCCCCACCAATAATTGCGGAGCCGGGGCAATGCCCCCCCAAAATTCGAGAGGAGAATTTCTTAAAATATTAAAATATTATGTTTCAATATAGACAAATTTCTTCAGAAACAGAAAAACAGAGACACAGAACTGAAATACTATCAGAAATTCATCTGAAATGAAAACAAAAATTTATTTTTATCTTCAATATCTTCAATATGAAACAAATTTGCATGTAAGCAAAACGTCCCATTTCATACGCATTAACTTAACACCGGAAGCCTCTGCTGACTGTCCAGACCAGAGGTGAAAAAAGTTTTTTTTCAGAAATTGGTTTAAAAAAAGAAAACCACAAAATTTGATTTTTTAAAATAACTTTCCCATTTTTGTAGAAGTTACTTTAATAACATTGATTTAATGATTTTTAATTTTCGGAAATCGCAACTGAATTAAATTGAGTTGGAGCTCTTGTTCATGCCTTTTTTCATGATTTTTATGGTTCGAAATCCGAAAATCTTAAAAACAACCAAAACAACAAGAACCATAAAAACAAAAACAAAACAAAAAAAACAAAAAAACAACTTTTTATCTTGAAAAACTTGTTTTAAAAAAGCAACTTTTCATCTAGAAAAAACTTGTTTTTTGCTCCTCTGGTCCAGACCCCATGCCCCCCCAATATTTTGGACAAGTTTACGCCCTTGAGTTTGGGGTCAGAAAATTCCTCGTTTCCCCCTTCCATATTAGGTCCTGCGCTCGAGGCAACTGCCCTGGGCACCATATGCCTCCTTCGTCCCGCTACTGCCCCCCCCCACTCTCTCAGCAGCTCTCTCTCTGTCTCTGTCTGTCTCTGTCTCTGTCTGTCTGTCTGTCTGTCTGTCTGTCTGTCTGTCTCTTACTCACTCACTCACTCTCTCCGTACCGAGAGCAAGACCAAGTCATTGTTCGAAACCCATTACTGACGAGTCATGGCTTCTAGGTCTACTTGTAATGCATCTTCGAAGAAGGCTTCCATCAAACGTCTCAGACAATCAACGTTTAGTTTCAGTTCGGGTACGTAACACAACAGTACTGGCGACGATCTTGTTTGACAGGTAGAGGGGACACTTTTGAACTTATCTGTTGAAAAAAGAGCTTTGAGCTGATCTGGTCAAAAAAGAGGTCCAAAATTGGTTGACCTTTTTTGGTGTTTCTTCAAAATTTAGGGAGTGGGGGAGACATCTGTATGGTGTGTCCCCCCAGGGCCGGATTAACCACGGTGCTGATTGTGCTGCAGCACAGGGCCCCCAAATTGTAAAAGTAAAAAAATAAAGAATAAAGGATTAAGGAAAGAAACAGTGCAAATTGCAATGCATTATGCATAGCAATCATAGCTATGACTAAATATATAACCAAATAATGTCATAGTATATGATGACGTCACTTTGATGCATCAATCTCAAAGGGATACATCGACCCTCTCAGTTACAGTTTCTTTACCTGCGGCTAATGCGGGACTTTGAACTTTTAAGTCATTTTTATAATAAAGCATAGACTGTGAGCCGCTAGCGTCAATCAAGATTATTATTCAACTTAATTCAAGCATGCATAGAACTGAGCTCAATGGATAAGAGGAAGTACAATAGTGGAGCAGAGAAGAGAAAAAGGAGCGCAGTGACACCAGACTAATATTTTATGTGAAGGAAAGGCCTGTTGTATTCCTACTCAATGCTGGCATCTTCTACTTTTAGGAAATTGACAGTTTATAAGCACCAGAGGAATATTTCAGGTCCCTGTGATTAAATATGATTACACAAAAAGGTCGGACTGTAATGAAACAAGAGGCGTTTTGACTTTATAAATTCTGAAAAAATTAACTTAGGCCTATGATTACAAATATAGTGGATTTCTTTCAAATTAGTTAAATTTAACTATGTACGTGACTAAAAAAAACAATTTTGGGGAAAAATTTTTTTTTTCTTTTTCGGAGACGGAATTTGTAACATTTCGGATAATGACCCATCTACTTCTTATGTGCTGTAAAGTATAACAAGTTATGTGTCGGGTAATTGTATGTCTGCCTTGCTTCTTAAAATTGTAAGGGGCCCCGTCATTCGATCAGCACAGGGCCCCCCAAAATGTAGATCCGGGCCTGCCCCCCCACTGTTAAAGGTTGGGGTCTTGTCCCCATCGTCCCCCATTCGGGATCGGCACCCATTAACACGACCTATTTCAGTTCTCATAGAGCTCGGTTCAGGCATTGTTGCTGACCGGAAGGGGGAATCGTGGGATCTGGAGTCCGAGTCGGTAGGCCCCTACCTCTGAGCGGGAACCATCGATATTGCGAGTCGCTCAGATTCAATGAGATTTTAGAGAGCCCCAGGTTAACCCCTACATTGTGGAATTTAAAAAATGAAATGAAATTATAATGGAAAAAAAAACCCAGTAAAGTAAGTAAGTAAGTAAGTAAGTATGTAAGTAAGTATATCCTTTATTAAAAAGCAACTGCTAACCGCACTTTGGTGTACATAGTTCATCAAATTAATTTAAGTACAATATATTATACATAATAAATATCGCTCCATATGAACCCAAGACTCGGCTACACATGACCTTGTAGTTTGGGGTCAGAAAATTAATTTAAGTACAATATATTATACATAATATATTGTACTCAAGTACAAGTAATTTAAGTACAATATATTATACATAATAAATATCGCTCCATATGAACCCAAGACTCGGCTACACATGACCTTGTAGTTTTTGGGTACTTACATGATATCCATTTTGGATTTTTCATATTTATTAACTGTTATTTTAATCTTGTTGCACATATTCAGTTAACTAACACACATCGAAGTTAACTAACACACAGCGTATAATATTTATTCAGTTATCTAACACACATCGAAGTAAACATGCATAGGGCCTATTGCCTATAGCCCTATGCATGCTTACTTCGATGTGTGTTAGTTAACTGAGATTTTAGAGAGATTTATTTAATTAAAAAATTTGTTCTTTGGTGAGTCTGTCTGTTTCTAGTCTACGTTAGCTGCTGGGACTTTGCAGTTGAGAAAATTTTTTAAATCACATTATGAAATTATATGATTTGCCATAGAAATTATGTAAAATGTTATTACTTTTAACCAAAAAGATGGTCTCCAAAATCCACCATTACAAACCTCTAAAGAAAAAAATTTCTTACCCTGGGGAAGGGGCACAGCCCCCTCCCAGGACCCCTCCCCTCAGTGTTACAAGCTGCGTAATTATTTTGAAGCCCTGGTTACCGTGGTTACGCCGCTGATGTAGGCCTACGTACTCTTCTTGACAAAAATTAGCAATTGAGTCTCAGTAGGAACGTTCCACTTCGGGAGACCCGGAGCTTGTCATTGCGAAAAGAAAATCCAACGATATCGCGCAATTAAAGCTCAGCCCTTGGCAGCCGGTGTGGCGCAGATCAACATCACGTACGTGAGTGAATATTCACGTGATGTTGAAATGTGAAAATGAGCAGGATCGTGGCGGTACGGTCGCCATAGAAAAAACGTATAGCCTACATTTACATTTTAAGTAGATTGGAAATGCAGGGTAAGCACATTGGCTGTGTACAGAAGATAACCATAATGCTACCAGAGATTACCCTCCAATCTATATTAATAAAGCGAGAATTCTGTGTGTGTGTGTGTGTGTGTCTGTTTGACCGGGCTTAACTTCTACAATTTTGCACCTTTTCACTCGAAACCTTCACTACTGTGTCAGCCTCGGTTTCGGACACCCAGTGGAGGGGTTGGCGACCCCCGTTTTCACCGCTACCATGGTGAAAAACGGCCAAAACATCGCCCCAAGCGATAGGAAAATTACCGTCCCTCCAGTGACATT
The DNA here is from genome assembly GCA_963556255.1 of Allolobophora icterica. Classification (NCBI taxonomy): domain Eukaryota; kingdom Metazoa; phylum Annelida; class Clitellata; order Crassiclitellata; family Lumbricidae; genus Allolobophora; species Allolobophora icterica. Next base: position 44,242,312 of record OY744606.1, on the reverse strand, counting down.
AGGCTTACAGCATTGGATGCAGTCCCTGCAGTAACATTAGGATTACTGCATTGGATGCATGCACGTGTAACAAACATCGAAGAGAAATTTATTGTTGGTAAGTCAATTTGGGGGTGGTGGTGGGGGGTGGTGGGGGTGGGGGTGGGGGTGGGGGTGGGGGTGGTGGGTGGGGGGGTGGGAGGTCGTGGGTGGGGGTGGGGGTCGTGGTGGGGGAGTGGGTGGGGGTGGTGGGCGGGGGTGGTGGGAGGTCGTGGGTGGTGGGTGGGGGGTGGTGGGTGGGGGGTGGGGGGTGGTGGGTGGGGGGAGGGGGTGGGGGTGGTGGGTGGGGGAGGGGTGGGGGTGGTGGGTGGGGGTGGTGGTGGTGGTGGGGGTGGATGGTGGTGGTGGGGGTGGTGGTGGGTGTGCAGGGATTGAAACTTATAACCCCGGGCAATTGTGGGTGAGCAACTTGTCCAAGGTCGCTACGCAGTGGCTTGAGGTAGATTCGAACCTGCAACTTTCCGGTTACAAGGCATATATATATATATATATATATATGTATATATATATATATATATTTAATTTTAAAAGCAACATGAACCAGGCCTCAAATGACTTGGGTGGTAAAATAGGTAAAGTGAACTTATGTTGTATGAGATCCCGTCTTGTTGTCCTCGAGACCAAGGTCTTGGTCTTGAGTGCACTCGAGTTCGTTTTTAAAAGTCTTGGTCTTGGTCTTGGTCTTGAGACCAAAAGTCTTGGTCTTGGTCTTGAGGTTCAAGGTCTTGGTCTTGAGGCTCAAACTCTTGGTCTTGGTTTTGCAAGACCAAGACCAAGACTTTTGACAATATGAACAGTCATTTAACAAAAGGCAAGGATTTTAAAAACCTATCCAATAATTAGGGGGGCCTACTCATGGGCGGCGATCCCGGGAGGGTCGAGGGGGACAAGACCCCCACCTTTAAGAGTGGGGGGACACGCCATACATCGGACCCCCCAAATTTTGAAGAAACCCCCAAAAAAGGTCATCAAATTTTTTCGCGAAAAAATTTTTTGGACCTCTTTTTTCATCAGATCAGTTCAAAACTCTTTTTTCACCAGATAAGTTCCAAAATGTCCCCCCCCACCTGTCAAACAAGATCGCCGCCACTGGGCCTACTAATACAATTGCTTTAGTATTTACACGGTGTGAGTGAGGCTTTACTGTTGTTTTGGACATTCATTTTGATTTCCGGTTATTTACCATGGAATGATTTCAAAACAGACTCACAATTTGTTCATTTACATCCGGTACTTGAAAAGCTGCTCTATGTGCCAGTGAATTCAGCACTGTATAACGTATTTTTCACATGGCAGAATTTTCATGAGGCCCACAGGTCATGTCTTGGTCAGAAAATTCTGAACGAATTCGTTTTTATAAAATGCAACAGGCATATGGAACAACATTTCGCATAAGACTTTTGTAAATACGAATTCGGAATTCTCTGCAGTCTGCATTTGGAGTTGTTTTGTTTGAATAAATTAAAAGATTAATGTGTTAATTAAAAATAGCGAGTAGTCCGACTTGACAATTTTTTAGTAAAGAATAGAAGTCTGGATATGGTTGTGATTTTTGGTATTTTTCTCGGTTTTGGTCTTCAGTTTCAAAGTCTTGGTCTTGAGGTTAAAGGTCTTGGTCTTGGTCTTGAGGTTCAAGGTCTTGGTCTTGAGGTTCAAAGTCTTGGTCTTGAGGTGCAAGGTCTTGGTCTTGAGGTTTAAGGTCTTGACAACAAGACTGATGAGCTCTGATTTTAAAATAAATCAAGTCCTCACCCTTACCACTGCAGGGGGGGGGGGGTAGAGTAATGGTAACACTCATGGCCAGGAGAGCATTAGATTCGCAGTTCAATACCTGTACCCCTCTAGGGCAGCGCCTTGCAGTGCTGCCAAACTGTGTGTTTAATTAAGATCTTGATTGTATACTGTGGTGTTTCGATGTAATCTTTATCTTACTGCGTACTTGTCAGTTTGAATTAATAAAGATTATTATTATTATAATTATAATTATAATTATTATTATTATTATTATTATTATTATTATTATTATTACCAAGGCTCATTCAGGATATCAAAGTTGGAGGGTCAGATCAGGAATGAATGCCGATGTATCATTAGGTTTAATTCAGGTCTCATTCAGAGCAAGTACCTGCAAGGAATGCTCACAAAGAAATCATATAAAACTACAGAATTATTTCAAAGCGAACAACTTTATTTAACTGCCAAATAACCAGACTCTAATTTCTAACTGGACCAAGATTTATTTAAATGTCAATAATCGTAATCGTAATCTCCAAACTTCTAAAGCGCCACTCGAAGGCCAAGCGCAGGACACCAGCCTATTTACGAGCGCTATGTCAGGTCAGAGGGGGTTTCCAGACAGTAGTCCAAAAGAGGTCCAAGTCCAATTTCCAGGAGTCCAAACCAAATCAAAGGGGGTTCCAGAGAGTAGTCCGAAAGATGTCCAAGTCCGATTTCCAGGGCACCAGATCAGAGGGTTTCCAGAGAGTGGTCAAAAAGAGGTCCAAGTCCGATTTCCAGGAGGCCAAACCAAATCAAAGGGGGTTTCCAGAAAGTAGTCCAAAGAGGTCCAAGTCCGATTTCCAGGGTACCAGATCAGGAGAGACAGAGCAGCTGTCAAGGCGGGTGTCGTTTACGGCGAGAAGAATTGGAAGGCGGAGGATCAGATGAGTCAGGGTAGGAGTACTTGAAAAGGTGAGACTTCAGTTTAGAGTGGAAAGCCCGGGGGGGGGGGTGATAGATAGAGGAACATGAGGATGAAGGACAGGTTGCAATGATGATGGAGGAACTGAGAAACTGCAGAATTCAGAGGGGAGATCATTCCAGAGGCGTGGTGATGTGTTGGATATGGCTCGGTTGGAGAACTTGAGGTGAGTAGTGACTGGGGGTCGAGAAAGACTGAGATAGGACGATGATCGGGTGGAGCGGGTTGTCTGAATGGTAAAGAGATCACGGAGGTACTTGGGCTGGGAATATTGTAGGGAGTTGTAGGTTAGTGATAGAACTTTGAAGTGGATTCGCTCTGGGATTTTTAACCAATGGAGTGATTTGAGGACGGGAGTGATATGATGATGTTTTGGCGTTCTAGTGACAGCTCTGGCTAGTGAGTTTTGGATAAGCTGTAGGCGCTTGATTTGAGTGGATTCAACGTTGAGGAAAAGAGAATTGCAGTAATCAAGCTTGAATCAGTAATCAAGCTTTGAATCAGTAGTCATTAGAAGTAACAGTAGCAGACACAAAGAGACCCTGTGACATTAAGTCGAAGTTCTACACAAATTTGCATTGAACACAAAATAGAAATTAATGTTAAGCAGAACATAGGACTGAATTGAAATAAAAGCAACAGGAACCAAATGAAATTAATGGGCTTGAACCAAGTTCAAGGACAAACCAGACTACATGTGATATATGTAAAACCAGTAATATATTTGTCACTGCTAGATTTGGCTAGGAGCAGGAATGTGAACAATATCCAATATAAAAGCAAGCAATGCGATGAGGCAGACATAATCAATGCCACAGAAACCAGAAACATGAGGAAATCAGACACAGCAAGTAAAAAGACATGACCTAAATAAGAAAGTTCATCAGTTCCTACACGACATGCAAATCCAGATAATGAGTACCAGCCAGCATTAGTGTGAACCTAAAAAATACAAAATAACTAGATTGTGGATGCAATTTGGTTTGCCCACCTAGCTCCTTAAACAGTGTAATTTTGTTTCATTATATAGCTGTTAAAACTAAAAAAATTGCAAAAACATGTTCTAGTCTTCATTGTAGTATAAAGTTCAAGTATTTCGACTGTACTCAAGTTCTGTATTACCCTAATATAGCTCCACAATGGAGCCAAAGCATAAAGTCAAAACTACTGGCGACAGGTAAGATTCATTATCAGCAGTGATATTTTACTTCTAAAAATAATTCCTAATTCAGTTCTAATTCAGTTCTGACCTCTTGAATTTTACTTCTAATTCTAATTTTACTTCTCAAATAATTTTACTTCTAATTCCTATTTTAGTTCTCAAATAATTTTACTTCTAATTTTACTTTTCCAAATAATTATTAATTTCTGTGCTGTAAAAGTACACATGCCAGGGGCGGATCCAGGATTTCTGGTTAGGGGGGCGTAAATACTACCAATCCAATCCCGTAAATATATATATAAATATATATATATATATATATATATATATATATATATATATATGAAATTAGATCACGCAAAACTATAATGATCCTCCATTCTGCCGGTCCAGCTACTTCAAACATCCTATTCCCAAATTGCAGTTATATTAGTTTTAGGTCAGTTTAGTTTGAGAACATTTGCTGCAGGTTTAGGGGGGGCGTACGCCGGCTCCGCCCCCTCTAAATCCGCGCCTGCATGCAACGCTTGCAGAGAGAAGCACACCAAACACCAAACCTGTCTCGAGAAAGAAAAAACTGTTTGAAGTAAAACAAGGGGTGAAGCTTTAGTCTTACAATGCTGGTAATTTGAATTTTGAGTCGTGTGGTTATCATTAATACGAAACGAAGAATTATCTAGTATCAGCGAAATCGGGTAGGCCCTACTGTGTGGACAACCATATCCAAAACGATATGCAGTCGCTGATGGAATTCATTCGAGTCAGTCGGCAAGATCTAATGCTCTTAGGCTATGCCAGCGTGTTACCATTCATCTATCCCCCTTCCAAGACTTATATTGCTTGTATTTCTCCAGCTAGTGCTGTTCCACAAATTCCATCATTATTCCCGTTTAGTACTTGGCATGTACACGTAGATCTGCCTGCACATGTAGTTTCGTCGAAATGATAAACCCAAAATTGGGCTATCTCGCTTCCTTCCGGTCAACATTCTCGATAAACTCGTAATTTTACAATTTAACAATCAAACCCGAAATAAAATGGCGTATGAAACTGAGGTCGTTGGTACGCAATTAAGTGGAGACAATTATTAGACAACGAAGACCAAAGATAATAGAAATGGTATGCGCCGCGTCTTCATCTCAACCGAAGTTTTCCAATGGATTTCGTTTGGAGCGCGTGCAATTTTACCGGTACTCGCCTTCGTCTCAACTTAAGCGCCACAAGAAGTAAAATGATTTTACTTCTGAAAATAATTCCTAATTTCGTTCATAATTTTACTTCGGCAAGTAATTCCTAATTCAATTCTTAATTTCGTTCTTTCTGCTGAAATAATTCCTACTTTTACTTCTAGTTTTCGTTAACGAAATCATTTATTTTTACTTCTAATTTTAGTTTTCGTTAACGAAAATATCACTGATTATCAGATGATGAAAAACATTGTTCCACGTTAAGTAGCAACACGCAATGACACTTGAGATCTCGTTCTTTCTCCTCTAAATCACTCCATGCAGATTTGAATGTCAAAATCTTCACCAGTCCATGAGCATCCTAAATGCACAAATTTGTACTGTCACTTCCTTCCACCCTCTCGGTCTCTTGCCCAGACTTGTCTCGAGTGTACTCGAGTTCATTTTTAAAAGTCTTGGTCTTGAGACCAAAAGTCTTGGTCTTGAGGTTCAAAGTCTTGGTCTTGAGGTTCAAGGTTGCAAGACCAAGACCAAGACTGGCTGTCAATATGAACAGTCATTTAACAAAACTCAAGAATATAAAAATTTATCAAGCCTGTTTGCATCATAGCCTACGACAAATGCCTACGGACGGATGCAAGTCTTGTTGGCCAGGAAAACCCATCGGCAGCAGCAACTAAGTTATGCTGTGTCTGGAAGCCCTGCCGAGACCTTTTTTTACGAAGCCAGAGGGTCTGATAAACCATGGGAGGATTGCAAAAAAGCTCACGATTTGTACATTAACATCCAGTGCTTGAAAAGCTACATTTTATTTTTATTTTTTTTATTTTTTTCGGATATTTCTATAGCGCCTCTCGAAGTCAACTACTACTCAGAGGCGCTCCCAGCTACAGCATTTGATACTGTGCCGGAATTTTCACGCCGAAGCGCTACGAGCAATTGCGAGTGAAGGACTTGCCCAAAGTCCGTACGCAGCGGCTAGAGTGGGATTCGAACCTGCAACCCTCCGGTCACAAGGCGCCGAACTTACCACTGAGCCACCACGCCCCACAAGCATTGGCAGCATCGGCCAGCGACTTCAGCAACTGTAGAACGTATTTTTTCACATGGCGGCAGGGACGTAACTAGCGTTGGGCTTGGGGGGGCTTAAGCCCCCCCAAACGAAGTTGAAGCCCCCCCAAACAAGTCAAGCCGTTGTATGCTTACGGCTAAAATTCGTATGAACACTGTATAAATGTTGCCATGTTCAAGGTTTAAGCCCCCCCAAACGAAAAATCCTAGTTACGTGCCTGCATGGCGGAATTTTATGAGGCCCCACAAGGCACATCTTGGTCAGAAAATTCTGAGTGAATTGGTTTTTATAAAATACAAAAGGCATTTGGAATAACATTTTGCATTAAGGACTTTTGTAAATATGAATTCGGAATTCTCTGCATTCTGCATTTAAAGTTAAATTTCTTGAATAAAACAACAAAAAGACTCACGTTTTCATTAAAATAGCGATTAGTCTGACTTAATTTTTTTGTAAGGAAAAGAAGTCTTGGGTTGAATGTGATTTTTTGGGTCTTGGTCTCGGTCCTGAGGTTCAAAGTCTTGGTCTTGAGGTTCAAAGTCTTGGTCTTGAGGTTCAAAGTCTTGGTCTTGAGGTTCAAAGTCTTGGTCTTGGTCTCGAGGTTCAAAGTCTTGGTCTTGAGGTTTAAGGTCTTGACAACAAGACAGCTCTTGCCCGACAAAGCCAAGCTTTAATGTTCTCTTCTATTGCCTCGTTGTTATGCCAAGGCAGTTAGTTCCTTCATGTGCACATCATCTGCAGAAGTAATGACAAAGTGGTAGGTCATACTGATTTTGACCGTCTTCTTGGGTCATGCAAAAAGCACATTTAACATCCTACACAAAATTACTGGTTTAACCATAACCACACACATGGGCGTCCGAAAGGGGCGCATTTGCACCCCCTGAATTTTGCAAATATTTTATAAAAATAAAATCTTTTGATTATTATGATCATTACAACAGTTCCAACACGATTTTCAATGTGAAGAAACACTTAATTATTTAGGTAAAGACCGTAAAGTCCTTGATCATCAAACTCCAGAATAAAGACTTGGACATAGTACAAGTACAAACACACAAGAATTACTGAGCAATTCTGCACATGATGAGCCAACTTATCTAAACGAATACAAATCATAAACAACAGCTGTCTTGGCCATTGGACGTGTGTGACCAAGTTGCCCAAAGTTAGATATTACACAGAGCTACTTATATTACTTTGACCAGGTAACAAACAGTTCACCAGACATCTCTTAAGGCCAGCACTACACACAACTAGGGCAAAAAAATTACAAACAGATATTGTTGTCCACTAGTAGGTCAGGGCCTTCGGTTAACGTAGGAACATCCATGAGGGCTACCTGTCCATGACAATTAGTTGATACGTGGATCATCTGCGTGCCAAAGTCCACCTTAACATTCACTTTATTCAGCCTGCTAATGACCATTTTTACTTGATTCAACAAGGATCTAACTACAAAACAGACCACAAAGAAACAGTTGAATAGCCAAATGCCTACAAGCTTATTAGAACAGTCAGTCATTGACCAAAATCAACAAAGAAAAGCGGTATTCGTGTTCTTCGATTCCAAGAGTATACCGGTACTCAACAATCTTCCTCACAAAGCAAGATTGGTAACAAGGTGAAAATTTGGTTATTGTGACTGCTCAAATATCCAGCAATTTGGGGGTACTGAAGAATTGGCAGAACTCAATGTACAATTCATTTTCTTGTATATCGTAGCACTTTTAAGGTGTTCTTAAAAGTCATATAAATATTGTGATAAATATTACCACAGTATAAATAATTACACAGTACGTCGACTCCCATCGCTGCCTGTTGACTAGTTTTTGGGGTGACGCCATTTTGAAACATAGCTTTTGAATTATAGATTTAAACTGAAATTAACGTTAAAACTAATATTGTTAATTCTAATGAAGTCCTCAAAGTTGTTGTAACGTTTAAAAAATATTTTATGTGATGGATTCCGGCGTATCGGCGTGTAGTCCTCAATGTTGTTGTAACGTTTAAATAATATTTGATGTGATTGTTTCCGGTGTATCGGCGTGTAAACGTTCTCTTTTAAAATGGAGCTCGGTCACACATTCTGACTGCTGCAGAGGCCGGGAGTCGACGTACTGTGTAATTATTTATACTGTGATATAACCGCCGTATATCAAGTTCCTACATTCATACATACTTACACAAAAACATTTATACATACACATAACACATGCATACATATGTTGCATACATAAACACATACATACAAACTTTATTCGGTTCCTTGCAATAACATCGGTAATCGCAAATTTATATAGCACAACCTGTCGAGAAGCTCATGAGAGGTGCTCCGGATCTAACAAGAACAATCAAGAAGAATGGTTTTAAAGATAATGTCCTCACCTAATTAACATCTTTGATGTGAATAATGGATTAAACTTGGCAGACATGTTCAAATCTCTGGAATAAGCTACCATGGTAGTGGAAAGTAACTTAACAGGTTTGGGTAAAACTGTGGGTAATCTACCCCACCGGCTCCGTTAAGGAACGAATCTGTACAAGTACCAAAAACGTTCCTTTACTGCCAGTGGCATGTATTTTCGTATCCGTTGCAGTTCAGTTCTCGCACGCATACTGCTCTCTAATTATGTGTCACGTGATATCAACAAGGCATTTAAGGCAACTGCAGAACATATATTCTCGGGTCAAGATGGTGGCAAGACCTAAACGTAATTTTATTACTTACCGCCATCTCGCAGTAAAAGACAGATAGTACGTTAAATAGAATGATGAAACACCAACATGTTTTACATAGTTCTTTTACAAAAATTTTATAAGTACCCTGAAATATAAAGACAGACTTCCATTTTACAATACAGATAAACAAAATGTGATTTTATGATAACAATTCTGGTGTTCGAAAGGCTGGTTTGGGCACTTCAGTCACTCGCTGGTGGTGCGCCATAGCCAGTTATGTTTGCGTCATATGTGTAGAATCTGGTTGAACATATAAGCTGAGGCGAAGGGACGAGGATGATTATTGTCTGTGATTCCTCGCCGTTTCGAGGATAAATAACAAAATTCTAGCTATCATTTCGTGGAATCGCGCTTTCATTGCGATATCCGATCCTCTGGTTTTGGTGTTATCGGTTATTTGTTCTCGTCATCCGGTATATGTTGGCGTAATTCGACATTTCTTGTATTTTTTCTTGTCTCGCTCTTTGGCGTGATTTATGTTGGTAGACTGTAAGAGGTGGTGAAAGGAGATGCGTTAATGTTACGTGCATCACCGGCACTGTCGCTGAGTAAAAATACTTGCATTGAACCGTCGGAAATGCGTGGTAGTCGTTTATCTGTATACCGTCTTGGCGCCAAGTAGCTGATCCGTTTCTCAACCTGAACGATTTTACCTTGATAATGCTTGTTGAGTAGTGAAGAAATGCCAAGTTCTGAAATACACTATATAACATTACGTTAGAACTCGATCAGTCGCTAGATCATATTTGGTTCTAAGGTGCAGTAGTGTCTTTCTACAATGCTGATGTTCGTGTTAGTGAGTATGTTGTCCTGCACGAACACTGTCATCTGTGATGATTACACCCAAAGCATTCACTCGGTCACCGTGAACATTACGTATCGTGATCCGACTGGCACGACCCAGAGTGAGTCTGATGGGAGTGGCCGTTATGGGCTGTTGAGTCGGGCTGCAGGAGAATATGGCATTGTTGTCCACATCAGGACATTAGATGGTCTCGCCCAGGGATGCATTCCACAGATGACGATGCCTAGCGAGAAGTGGATAGCATTAGTCGACCGGGGTCTGTGTCGAACAACCAGCCAGAAGGTCCAGAATTTGGCAGCAGTAAAGAATGCTTCAGCCATTGTCATATATAGCGGAGAAGAGGAAGGCGATCTCGAGATTCCACCAAAGACCAAGAAAGGTATATTCTGCATGTGTGCAATGTGCATATGAATCACCATGGTGAAAAAGTATTAAATTTTATTAAATGTCAAATTATGTTGCTAAGTTTAATATATATTGATGGTTGCAAATTTTTCAACTGCAGCATATATTTTCATTTCAACGATGTTTGTGAGGTTGACCGACCAGCCAATGAGTATTGGGAGTAGTTTTTGGTCTTCGGCCTTTGACCAGTGAAGTTTGATGAGTGTCCTCTGTAAATTCTCTGAAGGCAACTTAACCAGTTTTTCCCATGAGCAAGAACTGTAATGTTTAAACCAAAGTCTTTTTAATACAAACTATTATAACACAACTCAACAAAGACTAAATACGAGTATAGCTGCAGCTTGTAATATCATTTTCAGGTGAGTTCCCTATATGTATGGCTATTACAGTTTTATAAATCACCCATTGATAAGTGTCTGATCAGACAAGCCAGAATTGGCTAATAATGCAGCTGAGAGATGTTTAATGTCCTGTTACAGAAAACTCTTTTTAACAGTGATCAAGCATGCTGTGACATCGTAATGCCACCAGATGGTATGATGTTCAGCTATGCATAGAATATAAGCATGGCCTATTTAATAAGTTCTTGTGTTAGTTTGAGTTTGCCATTAAACACAATCTATATACATGACCCAAGTTATCTAAACATAAAGAGAACCCATTTTGTAATTTGTAATCGAGAATTTATATAGTGCCACTCAAAACCCAGAGGTGCTCCCGACCCAGGTCAGTGTCTTCACTTGCAAAGAGAAATGTTTTCAGGCGCTTACAAAACTGGACAGGAGAGAGAGGAGGACAAGCCTAAAGCCTTGAGGGAGGCTGTTCCAGCTGGAGGGCCCACAACCGCAAAACTACGAGACTGGGCAGTAGCAGTGCGCATCCAAGGAACTAACAAGTGGCCACGGGCAGATGACCGGAGAAAGGCCCGACCAGGCAAACTGGAAACCAGGGTGCAGTAAGCCCTGAGATTGAACGGAGCTGAGCCAACAAGACAGTTACGCATGAAGGAAAGGACCTTAAATTGGATGCATTGGTGAATGGGAAGCCAGTGAAGGGAGTCCCGGATTAGGGTCTCTTGAAGGGGCATTATATGAGCATTCAATTGCAAGTGCAATTACAACAGATTTCTGTACTCAATTTTTGAATATTGATTTAAATTGTTAAAATTACCAAATACCATGTTTAGAATATAATTTCTTTTAAGTTATGATGTCTTTTATTTTAAGAAGAGGTCTGTTCACAAGCTACATTGGAAGTGCCTTGCAGAGTTATAGTGAACAGTTTTATAACATTGTATTTTCAGGTTATATAGAGAACATGAAACAAGAATACACTGTAGACCTGTTCACTCAGTACTTTACATGATATCCTTCATGCTTCATATAAATATTTAAGCATAGCTGTAAAAATAAACAAGAGAAAATTTGGAGAGCATGTTGTCTGAATTTCATGCAAACTGAAGAATCATGGCCTGTACTATGTAAGCTTCAGTTTGAGTATCACATTTCAGAGACCTACTTTACAGAGATGAACTTCTGAAAGTACAAACCAAGAAGCATTAAAATATTACAGTTATCGGTTTACCTATGTAATAGTGGGACTGGTGCTATAATTATACCGTTTAGGGCTGAGACTTCTAAATAAATATTCTAAGGATGAAAGCCAATTGCAGTGTTGAAGTGTACACCATTAGAATGAATCTGGTGTTCAGGGGCATTTGCATGGTTTCTGGGGAAGACTTGGCACATCCAAGACTTTTAAAATGGGTCAATCAAGTAAAGAAGTTTTTACATGATGTTGCCAAAAATATGATACAGCACAGCCATTTCCATGTTAGTTAAACTTGTGATGAATTTATTTTTAATGTTACTTCTCATGGATAAATGACATGGCTTTCCTCTTTCCTTCTGAGGAGACCTCCCAGGCTTTTAGTCTTTCCAAAAGAATTTGGTATAAGAATATATTTGTAGGGTCAAAGACTGGGGCCAATAGCACATCTGCTTTTAAATTATTTCAGCGAGGCGGTGTTCATGTGGTTCACCTATATACCGAAAGCCTTGCCAATGTTTGTATTGCTTGTGTAGATTTGCTCACTCATTTTTCCATTAGGCCTCTATCTGTAATGGCTTTTACGTTGGTATATGGAACATCTTTCAATCTTCCTTCACTCACTTAATGGCTGAGCTACTGAATTTGGACTGGTCTTTGCAGTTACACTCGAGATCAGCAAGTAATCACTACTAACTAAATATTGCATAGTATACTTGCATCCTGCTCTGAAAACTACCTTCTGAAAGCTACCTGTATGTTTCTGTAGAGCACCCATGCCAAAATACATGGTATTCAAATAATAAGAGATCATTAACACACTGAGTGAGAATTGTAAACAGTGTGCAAAAAATCATACATGTATGGTCCTGCATTTCTGAACTGAAAGTTTTTAAATTGATGATAACTTTTAACAGGATGACCGACTACGTTACTTATAACTGATTTTATGAGACAGAAAAATGAGCATGTACCCTTTGTAAAGCACACAGCACAACTCTAATTATATAATCTGGTCATCAATTTTTTTTGCAGACAGGTATTATCAACCTTGTCAACGGTGAAGTTTCTTTTATAAGTAGAGCTTACGGTCCAACCATATAAAATGCTGTAATTCTGTATTTTTTTCTTGATAACATGGAGATTAACATTATACAGGAAATTGCCAGCGTCAAGGTTTGGTGAAATGAGATCTTGGTGTTGTTTAATTAGGCAAGCAAATTTCTAAATTTCAGCAGATTATATGAGAAAACTGTGATGTGACAATTACTTTAATTTGTTGCCAGCATCATGGTCAGCAACTTGTACGTTTGGTTGTTCTTTCAATATTATAATTATGAATTAAGAAGAAATCCCTTGCAAGCCCAAAAGGAGCGCAAACATCTACTCTATGAGCATGTCTATGGGTGGTGAAATTGCATCCTATCCTGTATTTATTGCCTTGATGTCCATTTTGTGCAGTTACTTGTCCTTGGCCTAGAGAAGCAGGCAAATGTAGATAGCCAAGAACACTTGACCATACTTTGATATAAACATCCGTGAGCATTTTAGCATCCGCAGTCCATAAGCTGCTTGAGGTTTGGGAATGACTCAACCCTTGTTTTATGACCTCACCTGTGACCTTATGCAGCATGTGGTTGTATGTTTATTTGTGTGATGTAGACCATGTTTTTGCCCAAGAGGATGTTCTTTCACAAAGAGGAAGGCTCCCAGGAACCAGCTGTATCTTCTATTTATAGGATGTAGAAAGATAATTGATGTTCGCAGTGCAGCCCACAGGAGGCACCCATCCAGGTTGTAAGACAAGCAGCTGGAACATTGCTTGAAGCTTGCAATAGTTCTACCATGTTCAGTCATCTGAGACCCTGCTGTATGTGTAATTAAACCTTTCGGGGGGGGGGGGGGGTGGGTGGATTATTCACTAGGATGTGCCTGATAAGGTCTATGTATGCCAGACATCCAGGACATTGACAAATGGCTGAGTGGGGTTTGCATTTTCTCACCCTTTCCTTTGTTAGTTCCTTTCTAGGTTATGATGCCCATGAGTCATTTATCAAAAGCACAGAACTTCTAGTGGTACTGCATGTTTATCTTATGGATTATTTCCTCATGATGTCCTGTTCCTGACTTCTTACTTGCTTTTAAGATGTTTGTTTCTTTAAACTTTTTGCTTAAAATGAGTTTAATTGCTTTAAACTCATTTAAACTCAAACTTGTGTTTGTTAAAATTTTTAACTTAGTATTTGGCATTTAGCTTCTTGTAAAACGGATTGTATAATAAATATTTGGCATTTTGGGAGAAGTGTCTGGCATTGTCTAAATGCACACAGCAAATAATATCGCTATATAGGACAACTCCAGGGGTCATTGTGGCAGCACCACCATTTGATTTTGGGAGGGGGACCCTGTTGAGTTCCCCATATTGCTTTTGGTGAGGGTAGCTTGTTGGCACCACAAATGGTAACAGGATGGTTTAACTGGAAACTGGACTTGGATCTTCATATGATATCACTCGGCCCTCTAACTCAAATGCAGTGCTCATGAATAGGCTAGGTTGGTGCCCTGTGCTTAGCTACCAAGTGGCGCTTTATAAATTTGCAGTGTTTGATTACAATAGAAAAATAAAAAAGCTGAAGCAAAGGTGTCATGAAAAATGTGAACTCTGGAAAAAGAAAGGAAATGATGAGAATTTAAGGGAGAAGAGTGAAAAGGGAATGAGGAAAAGAGTCAGAGAACCTAGTCAATCAAAAACAGACAAAAAAGTCAAATAACAAAATCTTCTGAATTTTTGGTGGGTTAAGAGCTGGACATTGGTACCAAAAGTCTGAAGACTAAAATAGTTAATAAAAATTCTGCTGTGAATCTTCTGTCGATTACTTCTTGTTGTTGCTGATGCACTGCTGTTGTTGTTACTATATTACATGGATGTTTGTGCATGTTTGCAGCCCTATTGAGTGTTGGGTTTTCTTTTATATCCGTCAACAATTGTCGGGCTTCTTTTGGTTGGGCTCTGCATGTGTTTGGAAGCTAGCCACTGATTGTCTGTGCATCATTTGTACCCATTGATGGACTTTTGTTCTTAACGACATTTTCAAACATTTAGGCCTCTGATTAGTTTTTCATGAAGAATTTCTTATTACAATTTAAATTGCTATGTTTATATGTCAGTTGATTATGCTAAGCAACTGTGCAAAAGGGTTTTTCACAATAACTGTTTAAGGGGTTTCTTGAGATCTGCACTGTCATCTAATTGGCCATCATGCCATACAGATGCTTACTAGGTTGTATACTAGAGAAGGAAACGGTTCCAAGTTTTTCATCGGTCATCTGAGATTGGGGTAACATTGCTGGACAGGATGTGCCTTTGCCTGGAAGCACAGATGTTAGTTCCAGTTTCTCTTAAATGGCAACTAATTAACTGTTGTCCACTCACTAATCATATGTGAGTTTTGAATGGCTCTGCTTTTCATCAACATTATCTGATCAATTCATTTACTGTTTGAAACAGTCCATGTCTGACGTGTACGTACTTGACTGAATATGCACTGACCACCTTGAATGTTAGACAGTCGTCCTATACATATTACTAGATCATTTAATATTTGTACATTTAATTAATAGGTATCGAATAGCAGTGGCAAATTTCAATGTAATCATATACATAGACAGCATAAAATTAAGAATGTAAAGTAATTATTTCTGTTCCTTTAGCTGTAATTCTGATGCAGTTAATTTTGAGTTGAGCATTCTAGACCAAGGACAACAGCTGCTTGTTGATCCGAGACTAGCTTGGCTGCTTGTAAAATACAGGAAATGAGTATCATGCTTTGCTAAATTGGAAGTCAAATACTTCTGTTGGCCAGACCAATGCGTGCCTTCTGATATGCTGGCTTTCTTCTGCTGCTTCAAGGCCATGTCATTCAGTTTTTATTTTTCTCTTATTAAATGTTTGTTCTCATTATTTGCTTTTTTTCAGGATTGAGTACTTCTCCGTATTAGCAACTTTATATTCCTTTTACTATGTTTCCTTTGGATAAAAGCAATGCATATATCTAATCTACTGACTTGTTTTGTGTGAAAGCCTTGCTGTGTGCTTTAGTTTTACCTTTAAAACACTTACAACTAATTCATGAAAACCTACTTCTCCACTCACCACCTTTTGCTGCTTGGCATCTTATCATGTATAAAAATTTTACCTCTGTTTCACAAATCAAGCTGTGTGCAAGCATTTTTGCAGATTTTATTTGGTAACAGCAGCGTCATACCTCATGTTTCTGTGAACAGTTTTCTACACCACAGTTTGTAGGCCTAAAAGTAGAAGTATCTGCACTAAGTATTTAGACTTGGTGAGGCCTAAGCTGTATAAAGCTTGGAGGCCCCTTGTTAAAAAATTACACCAGAAGGTCTCACAAAACTTGAAAACAGATGTCCCCTTTAATTATTTAACAGTAAGGCATTTCAAGTGAAATATTCAAATTATTTTCAAAAGAAAGCATTTACTCAGGCGAGATGGAATTTGCTACACATGCCATTTAAAAAGGTTCTACATTATATATATATATATATGTATATATATATATATATATATATATATTACACAAGATATTTTTTAAAAGTTTCCCAAAAATTATGAATTTTTTGGAGGCCCCTGTGGATTGTTAGGCTTTAAGCTGTAGCTCTTTTAGCTTATGCCTAAATCCCACGCTGTCGCCTGGTCAATAGTGTCAAAGGTCGCCTGGTCAATAGTGTCAAAGGTCGCCTGGTCAATAGTGTCAAAGGTTGCACTCACATGAAAGACAGCAAGCAAAGTTACCAGAGCCCAGTCAGTGACCCCAGATAAATCATAAATAATCCGAGTTAACACAGACTCGTTGGAATGAAACGTCCTGAAACCAGATTGTTGTACTTTGGGTGATAGGGAATTCACATCTAGATAACATGTCGACTACATCAACACAATCTTCATAATTTCCCAACCATCTTCATCAACCATGTAACTTCTTGGCTTACTGTTTGAGTTCCTTTTGTTTGTATTTTGTCCATTTGGGGGTACTGTGCAATGTAAGTCATTTGATGAGGTCAACATGGAAATAATCAGTCATTTCTGTAAATTATCCTCAATGTTGTTATCTTTAATGGCATCCATATTATTGTTATTAGTAGAAGACTAGAAGAATTTGGTTCCAGAATATCTGAGTACTGAGTTTGTTGTCGTCTGATGTGTATAGGGTGTCCTTTCTCTAGAGCTGTTAAATGAATTACCCTAATTGCATGCTGCTATGTGGCACAGAGACGGGGAGGGGTGAAGGCATCTGGGTTTCAGATCCGGGTAGAGCCTGCATGATGGGAATCTGACATACTGGTAGCTGTTGAGCCATGCAACCATAAGGAAAGCTGAACAGAGATTGCTGTATTATGTTTGTATGTGGTTGCTGAACGATCCTGTATCAGTATAAGCATGTATATATCTTATCGTAACTTATCTTACTTTACCCTGCTTTATCTTACGAGGACTCAAGAATCTGGTCTAATCACTTCTTTTGAGCTGTTATCATAATGCATCTATGAAGCTTCAATTGATGGTCTCTTCAAATGAAATTGTTGTCAAAGTAATAATTTATTAGAGAAGTCAGGTCTCCATCTGATAATTGAGAGGACCAGATTAAGAAAGAATAAGAAGGAGAACTTTTAAAAGTAGGTCGGTCTTAAACACCTGTAGATAAGTAGATAATTTGGAGTATAGAGAAGTGGCAATCCATGGCTCTGATGAATTAATTGTAATTGCTAATGAACCAGTTGAATTAATTGTGAAGTTGGAGAAATGTTTAAATCCACCTCTCATTGTGTCTTAGTTCGGAGCTATTGTCTTCAGTTTGCCAATGCCCAAGTCCACATTTCTTATGATCAGTTGCTTCTGTTTGAAGACAAATCCTGAAGTTTTAGTGAAAACTTTGAGCTTAATTTCACATCAAACCCACAGATTTCATTGCAATGACTTGTCTGCTGTAATGTTTCAAAGTTCCATTCAATTTTCTCCAAACTCTAGCATGAAATAATCTTGGTGAGGTGACAGCCTTATGTGTCAACGAGTTTCCAGTTTTGTGTCAGATCCATTTCTCTACAAGAGGCGGTCTACTATGCCATGATATTTTGCATTATATGCATGACAAAACATTGTCCATCATGATTAGCATCCAGGGACTGGAGCACAGGGAAAGCCTATTCCGTATACATTGTGTTGCAATAAACTATGAGTTATGAGCTTCAGCATTCAGTTTATGTATTAGATTGGAAATATTTATTTCAGTTTGCCCCATTATTATTGTTAAGCTACACGAGACCCTGTGATTTTTCTCCATAACTTATTCCTTGTGAAATGTTTTGTTAATGTTTCAACTGCACCTACCGTAATTGCGGTCTCCGTCTAGGCATGTAGTGTTTTGCATTTGTCTTCCTAGATTTTATTTGGATACAGAAAGTTGCATGTACACATTCTGGAATTTATTGCTGTTTTCGTTCTGTATATTAAGTACTGTTGATTCTTTGAGCTTAAACAGAATCGGAGAATTTCCTACAAGTTGAACATCCAAAAGGTAATACAAAGAGAGGAATTTAACTGCAGGAAGTCTGTTTCAGTTGCTCAGAAATCTGAAGTAACTGAACCACTGTGGTGAAGAGTTAGTTGAATCAGAGTAAATGTGCAAGAAGCAGTTAAGCCAGTGATTAAGTTTGATAATTGTGAGCTGTCAGTTCCGACTGAGAGACGTCATTGTTTCCTGCTGATGTTTTGTGTGTCTGTTACATTTCTAGCCGAAGAAATGATCTATGTCTTCATTACCAAACTTCGTGGAGAACGTATTGCAGCTCTTGTGGACAATGGCACCCGAGTCATGATGCACTTGTCTGTCGGCAGTGTTAATGCGATGCACTACAGTACCATAAACAAGACATCTATGTTGTTCCTCTCGATCTCGTTCATTGTTCTGATGATCATCTCACTTGCCTGGCTTGTCTTCTACTACGTACAGCGGTCAAGATATACCTACGCGAAACAGCGCCTTTCTGTAAGACGATAATATGCTTGATTGAAATCTTTCAAAGTCAGTAAATAATTATATATTAGGTTAGGTGTACTAATGGACCAGTAACGGTGATCACAGACATCAACATAGTGACTTGTGTTGGACTGATGTAGGAATCTAGCAGTTGTTTTACAACATAGTGCATTGTTTATATGCAGTATTCATTTGTTCAGAATGTTTCAAGCCTTAACAGCTAGCTAATCATATCTGACATCTATAGCTCACTAGGTAAGATATTGTCTATGGCATAAGTATCTTTTACAAAGGGTACCGGTATATATGTCTACAGCTGCTTCATATCAGCTGGTTGAAGCTTCGTTAAAACACAGATCAAGAGAGAAGCTGGCTTCAAAAGGAACAATCTCAAGTTCTGACATGGATGTTGGCAGAAAGGTGATCAGCAAAATAAGCCATAGAAATGATTATCAGCTTGTGGACCTAAACAGAATTATATAAATAGGAAATATTAGATTTTTAGCACAAACAACACAGATGTTGACCTTAGATGCTGCAATGTGATGGTTCCATGCAGATGGATGTACCGATGAGCTGACAAGTATTTCCACAACATATAAAATTTCATTTATCACGAATTCAAGCATCTTGATGGCTTATCCCATAGATAACAAAAGCAACAGAAGTAATAATGTTCAGCGGTTTAGTACTGTTTGAAAGGAAAGACGATACGATACGCCTTGTCACCAAATTGAAAATATCGAGAGATCATGTGTCTTCAGAACAGTTTGTATGCGGGTGAAATGGGACTGTTAAAGATTAACTGCAAAGACTTGGCAATGATTGGCCTAAGAGGAATTCCCCACAACTAGAATAGCTGTGATTTTCAGAAATTCTGACCACTGTTGTGCCACAATCATAGCTGGATATCGTTTGTCTTGTGCAGTTCAGAACTGTTTACCTTGCATAATGGATTTATCCAATGAGATTTGCTTATTTTGTGTGTGTTTACAGTAATAGGTGCTCGGTTGAGCCATGCTGATCATCTGATGCATTTTCTGTTCGTTTTTTGTTGTTTTTGTTTTGTTTTGTTTGTTAGCATTTTCTTGTATTTTCAACTAGTCCTTTACTTTTCATTCATAGTATACCTCAAGGACATTATTTTCAGGACATGGTTTTGTCCCCATCATTTTCTTTTTCTTTTTTGGTGCCATCTTATTACTATGTTACAAATAGGCAGCCCTAATTAAGCGGGACTTATGTCCCTTTTGGGCTTTCCCTATTGTATCCCGAATGTTTTTACATTCCGATTGGTGCCCACTGTACTTTTGTATTGAATTCGGATCAATAAAGTTGAATTGAATTGAATTGAATTGAATGCCCTGCTGCATTTCTTGGTCAACTGTCGTGCACTTTGGAGGCAAAGAGCAATGTCTTGTTCTGTTACACTTTTATTTTTCCTATTATCCATCTACCCCAACCAACTTCAACAGCCCATATCTCGGTCAGTTTTTGCTGTAGACACATGAAACTTTACAGTTCTTCATACCTTATGATCAGGAATACTTGGTGAAATAATCAAGAAATTCTGAATCGGTGTGTGGGAAAAGTGTAAATTTTGGTTGATTTGGCATGGAAATTCTGGAATGACCCTAGAATCAAATAAATTTCGATTTCAGTTGTCTGAATCCCATTATCTGACGCATTGCTTTCCAGCAGACTTGATTACTATAACTCACTTGTATTGATATCACTAACGGATGCACAAAACTCAAATTGTTCAAAACTCTCTTGCCTGAGCCATAACAAAGAGTGATAAATATCAGCATAGTACTATGCCCGTGATGCATTCCTCACATTGGCTACCCGATGAGCAAAGAATCCATTTCAAAATATGCCTTATAGTTAACAAAGTACTACATTTTAATCAGCTAATTTATCTATGTTCCATGGTGACCGCTCGTACAAATGCTGATGCAGCTCTTGATCAGCGCACAGTTTTTCTTGCAGTTCCTGTACCAAACAGTGTTGGACTCTCAGGCTTTCTCTTTGGCTGGTACAAAGCTATTGAGTTTACTGCCTGGTTAAGTTTAATTGACGTCATTCACTTCTAATCGTGATACTTGTCTGACATTACAAGTTATTTGCCCACCATACTTGGGTTAGTTTCTTTGATCTGTCAGATCTGGACTTGGTTTCTCCAATGGATTACGAATTTTCTCTAAATGATCAGTGATTGATATCGTGGGCATTATTATAACTATTGACTCATTAGATTAGATTAGATTAGATTAGATCATATTAGATAAGCAGTTTTTTTGAGTATTCAACATTTAATGTTAATTTGAAACATAGTGAATGTAAGAAGATGTTCAAAATTATAAAAAAAAGGCAAAACTAGTAGTTCAACTGGTTAAGCAAAACTGCAAGATCTTGACTGGATCTATCTAGAATTATTGTTACAAACTACAGTTTCTCTTCACGAAATCAGCCATTGATGATTGATTGCGTTGTGTGTTATGATAAGGGCAACCCTCAGAAGTCTCTAGATTAGATTAGGCTTTTGTTTTGTGCCTCTGTCAAATACTGCTTTCTTAGTTTACACAATTTAGCAGAAACATGGAAACCTGTACTTTAACTGATTGAGATATTTGTGCTTAAGTTATGCACATGTGTATGGATTGGTGTGTAGTATAATGTTGTTTATGTCTGGATATTTCTGCAGTTTGCTAGAACAGATGTTTCTTCCAGTTTTCTGTAAGCGACCTTTGTGTGCTGTCTGTTATGAATGATTGATTGTGTCATGTTTTTGTTGTTGTATC
Organism: Allolobophora icterica; assembly: GCA_963556255.1. Lineage (NCBI taxonomy): Eukaryota > Metazoa > Annelida > Clitellata > Crassiclitellata > Lumbricidae > Allolobophora > Allolobophora icterica. Next base: position 44,220,792 of record OY744606.1, on the reverse strand, counting down.
TTTGCCACTCAGCGACGTCTTATGAGTGCAGCGAAGAAAGCAATCACGAAAATGCCACTGCGCACGGTTCGTAGTGGAGAGGTTAGTGGGCAAATTCTGCTTCTTGCAGCTGTCCTGCGTGTCTGGGGAGGTCATAATGATGGTGGTCTTAGTCTTGGTGGTGGTCTTGTCATGGTTGTGATTGTGGTGGTTGTCATGGTGCTGGTGGTTATGTTAGATGTGGTGGTGATGGTGGTTGTTGTTGTCTGGGTCATGGTGGTGGATTTTATGATGGTGGTGGTGGTGGTGTTCATGTTGATGGTGATGGTGATAGTGGTTGTGATGGTGGTAGTGGTTGTGATGTGGTGGTGATGTTATTGATAATGGAGATGGTGAACAAGAATTTTTTTCTGGAAAGAATTGTACATATGTATGCATCCAGACATAGATACATACATACCGTACATAATATACATATTGTGCATTCATATGTACATGCATGCATGCACAGATATATATATTATATAAATTATGTATACACACATATATATATATATATATATATATATATATATATATATATATATATATATATATATATATAGATATGCATACATGTGTAAATCAAATGTTAAGGGTCTTTTGTTTAGTTAAACTTGCAGTGAAATTCAAACTGTAGCCTTTCTGGTTAAAAGCAATCAGCATTTAATGTATTCCTTCAGACTGTAATCAGTTTCTGACACAGTTGTTTTTCCATACTAGATCATCATTACTGAATATTTTGTTTTGCTGTGAATTTCAGGAAATGGAGACAGGATTTGATCTATGTGCCATTTGCATTGAGGGTTATCGGACATCAGATGTAGTGCGCATTCTACCATGCAAGTATGTTTCACGTCAACTGCTGGTCTTTTAAGCTGTCATTATGTTACTATTGCTATTATTATTATTATTATTATTATTATTATTATTATTATTATTATTATTATTATTATTATTTTGAAGCTGACATTTTAATGCACATAATTAAATACAGTCTTCTAGGTCACTGCGTTCCTGTGTTGAATGACCTTGCAATTCTGAACCAGATAATGTAATGGTTATGAATTAATGGAAATAAGAAATACTCGAAACCTATGCCGGCCTATTAAACAAGTGAGTTTAAGCTTCTTTTTGAAACTGGTTATTTAGGGGTATAATATCCTTAATCTCAGGTGGTAGACTATTACACATGGCAGGATAAAAGAGTAATCTATGTCTGCTGCTTGCTTTCGGAGGTAGAGGGCTGGCCACCCACCCTCGTGAGCTGAGACTAAGAAAATGAAGTTGCTAACACTTCATACGCATGGCTGCCTCAGGGCTAGCTTACAGGACTGCTCTTCTTCTTCTTACATTAACTGGTGCATAGTTATTCTGATGATCTCATCTGATAGTTAATAATATTAGCTTTTGTATTGTGAGTTAATGGACCATTTATTGTTTTAGCCGATATGCCAGTCTGTTTGTTGATGACCTGAGTTTGTTGAACAGCAGATGTCTGACAACTGATTACAAAGACTTAAATTTTCATGATAGGTCAACGACGATAGGCCAACCAGTTTCCAACGATTCAGAACGTTTTCCATACTGCCTGAACACAAGATTCTAACAAGATCTATGACTTCCTTAGAGCTGCATTTTTCATTGTTGTGTTTTTGCTTCATTGCAACATAATGTAGTTTTAATTGATTTCATGTCACCTAGCTTTTAACGTTATGCATGTTTTAGACATGTCTTCCACAAGTCTTGCATTGATCCGTGGTTGATTGAACACAGAAGCTGTCCCATATGTAAGATTGACATTCTTAAGGCCTTTGGAATGCAGGTAAGTCATGTTTTTATCTCTGAACTGGAATAATCTACAGCCACCTGTTGGTTTTATTTTGACCATGCATTAGTTTGATTTAGACCATGGGTTAAGCTGATCTAATAAATAATGTACTTCATTTATTTGCAGACATTACTGTTACTCTTTCAGCATTTTGTAATTTGTAGGTTATTAATTATTATCCTTCAACACTGTAAGAGTTTGCCATTCAAAAGTTTACGACTAGTCGTTCTACAAAAATGCGAAAGTTAAAGTTCTGTGTGACAAATACCTCAATACCGTATGTTATTTTGATCAGCATAGGTCAGGGTTTCTGATAACAAAGAGTAAAAATATAATAGACAGCCAATTGGTACAAGCGATTAATTTTTCATACATGAACAGTTAACATTTGCTAATTTTTATTTCTAGCATTGCATATTAAGTACAGTGGAAATTGGATCAGACGAAAGACAGGGAGCCAGAATAAAAATTTCATATATATGTGTGTCATGATTATGATAGGCTGCTAACTGGAATTAATAGTTGTTACATTTATTTCACTTAAGCAAGGTCATCAAGGACTTAAAATACAATAAAGTTTTACAATATTACGTGTGACTGGCTGTTGTTCATAGTAGCCATTTTGTTATTAAAAGAGGCCTTGGTTCAAGTTCTTGATTATTTAGCACATATTCAAAAAATGAATGTTTATTATTACATGCATCATGTCATGTACCGCACAGTACAGCTAAAAATTAATGGTCGAATTCTTGTTTTGTGTGTTATTCATTTTGCACTACTCCTGAGATTTTTCTGTGGAGATTTTTCATTTAATCTACAGAGTTATACAGCTGCTGCTGTCTCATTAACTCTTTGAATCTGTGTGAAATTCCTTTGCATTATTATTGTCATTGTGGCCTACATGTAATTTATCATATATTTGTCATAAACGACAGAACCATAGAAACCTTGTTCTATAATCCGTCCAAGGCATAGACCACGTATATTTTTGCCGCAGATTATCACCAAGAACATTTGCAAGTATTCCGACGCCAACCACTGTACACTTGTGGACAACAGACATGAATGGAATAGAGACAATTATATCAAATATCAATAGGTTTCAACAGACTCTGGAACAATGTTTATAAATCTGCCGGCCTGCAGGCATATATATATATGCTTGGACCAAGAATGCAAAGGACAGATTGGCGTTAAGCAGACACATTGTGGACAGAGATACAGTGGATTATTGACATGCCAGAATAGGCTGGATTGTTACAGTGATTGTATAGTGTAATACAAATACTGCAATGAATTAGAAGAAATTGGTCACACATCACTCTAGCCAGTAATGACGAGGGGAAAAGATGTCATGATACGTTGGAGGAAGTGGCTGATCAAAGTAACTGCCTAAATGCCTACTTCCTATAAATAGGCGTCATTGTGGTAATTACATGTACACTATCTATGGTCTCATGCATCGTTGTGCTGTGATGTTAGCTTTGGAAAAAGAAGGTTGCCTTGCCTCTGATGTTGCGACTTCACTGAGTTTCCTTTGGAAAGTTCGCTGAAGAGTAAATTGCCTTTTTAGACTATGATGCATTTGATGCACAGGAGTTTCAATCTTTTTCATCCAGTTATAAATACGTATGCCTATGCTCTCTCGTTAATCAAGTGGAGACATTTATCAAAGACCTACGATGTCAAACAACAGTAGGTGTATACGAAGTGCAAAGACAAAACCTTACTGCAACCTGTGCTGCTGTCGTGTGTTAGTCGACATTTTGTTTTAGCAGAAGGATTTTGCACTGAGTTATATTCACGGGACCGAAATTAGTTTTTGTAATAACCGATATTTTCTTCTAATCAGCCGTGTCTTAAGAGGATAATTTAACATTAAATACATTGATCTGGGAATGGACCAAGCTTAATTGTCATACTTAATGATAATATTTTGTACTATCCCTTTTCGTCAAGTGTTTTGCACTGTATCTACAAACCTAGAAAATGTTTGGTGATGTTGAGACTCTGCAATGATGCCATAACTAGCGTTGCAAACAAAGAATTTGAAAAATTTATTTTAAAATATTTTCTACAGATTGCAGAAGAGAGTTGGCAATGTGAATATGAATACTTTCTCTGATGCAGTTAGAGCATAAATAGCTGCTGCATGAAAGCCAGAGGAAAACTGGGTCTTTGTGGTGAGCTGCACCGCATGTGTTTGGGTCTGTAGTATTGAACAGGGCTGTTAACAATACTGAGAAAATGTATTACCAATACCAATGCTTCCTAGTAATATATTGGCAATACCGATACCAATACTAGTTTCTTAAGTATTGCAATGCCAATCCTTTTCGAGAAGGAAGTTTGCGTTTTGTTGTCATAAAGCACGTACCAACTGTATCAAGCAGTAAAGCACTGATATAAGGAATTCTCCGTGCAGAATCGCTTGAGCCAATGTATTTGAAGAAGCCTTCAGGCAAAGCTATTCGGTCACTCTGCACTGACATCACATAGGATTATTCATTTCTGTAGGCCTACTCATTTTTAATATCAACTAACTTCGCAAGCAGTTTCAAAGCTGCGAAGTGTGAATGCACCCAAATTGAGCTACCCACTTTTACCACCAATCACAAAGGGACATGCTTGTCTATCTGCCTGACCCCTTGTGGATCTGGAACTGGTTTTGACCCTTTGTGGATTTTGTTTTTGGCTAAACACTTGTGAATAAGGTGGTTCGCATGACTCGTCTTGTTTGGGTGCTCTAGAAATCGAGATTACGATTTTGATGCTCCGTGGTCACTCCCTTATATCCAAAGATTTTAAATCTTTGTAGATTCCTTAAATTCACAGCAAAGATCATAGATTGCACAAAGAGGCAATTTTCGAAGCATAATGATTATTTCTTAGTTTTCGTGATCACAACTTATTAAAATTGGATGAAAAAACAGGTGTATAGTGGAAAAAAGTATTGGTACCAAGTATTGGTGATTTACAGGCTAAAAAGTATCATCGATATACATGCGATACCAACAAATTAAGCTGTCGCTATACTCACTGAGATAATGAAAAAGTATCGGCGATACCAAGTTATTGCAATACTGTATGGCGATACTAACAGCCCTGGTATTTAAGGAGTTATGAACAAATAATTAGCAACAGTGATAACCCTTTGTACTGATAGCTGTGTAATTCTAATACAAATTCACAAAATAAGATAGATACATAACTGTTTTAAGCTCCACACTGAAAATTTGTATGAATAACTTTAATATATAGTAATCTGTTTTCATCTTTGCCTCTCCGTTTTTACAGTGTTCAAGCCTAATCAAGTGATTGTGTCTTGCATCTGTATTGCTAAGGGCAATTTTAAGCACAGTTTGGATTGAGCATCTGTCAGACTTGAAGAGTAAGACAGTTATCTTGTTTTTAGGTTTACCGAAGTCAAGACAGCACCATGAACATAGAAGCAGAAGTTGCTAGCACATCCTTTGGCTACTCAGAGTTCATCCCGCCAGACAGCGCTCGCGACTTCGACTCGGATGGAGTTGAGATTGTTCGCTTCCAGCTGGCACAGATTGAGTACCACAGCATGACTTCTCACCCACCTGTCTGTGACGCTGACTCTGAAGTGGAGACTGGTGCATCTGATGAACTTTCCTCATACGATCACCTCCTGGAAAATCCAGCTACTGAGCCTGGTAGGTCAGAGCCGCATCAGCCGTCTTCATCGGCCGAGCCTCGACGGTCGATCAGCGGTTCTGACGGCAGAGATCAGGCACCAGGAACAAGCAGCACAGATCATACTTACCTACATCTGTCATCAGTTCGTCGAGTTAAGAGCGTAGAGTCGGGGGGAACTGAAATGCAGTCACTGATGACTGGTCGCCAGGACTCGAATGCTGGACAGCAATACTCTTAGCGATGTCTTCTTGCTCCGCTTGATTTTGCTTTGTGCTTGTTGGGGAGATCTGTACATTACTTGTACTCATCTCTCACTGAAAGTTGCTTACTTTATTCAGTTTGCCTTTCTCTCCTGATCTTAGACATTAACGAATAATCCATTTGTAATTGAAAGTTCTGGATTGGAGATGTCTGCTTTCCAAATATGCAGATGTCCGACTGTTGTAGACTGTGTCACTACGTACATGCCAATCAGTGAGTCAGACTGACATTATCCATTTGCCCACTGCACTGTTTTCAGACACTGCTTTGCACAAAAGATGTTTTGCTCTAAATCAGGGAAGTATGTAGTAGGATTATGACTTTTTGAATCTAGGTGATTGGGAAGACACTTCCTAAAGCAAATGGAGATAAAGTCATACTGTAACCCTACCTGCCTGGATTTAACTGAAATCAGGACATTGCTGTCAAACTGAATGCCACTGTTTAGGCATATATGTCTGAATTGTGCAAAGTTGCAGTAATGCTGGAAGTAGGAAGAGCTATGCATGGGGCACTGTCTTGCTGCTTAGTGGACTGTAAAGGACAAAGGAATGATGAACAAACCAGTTGTAAATATGCATTGTTCTAAATTCAGAGTGATGAATTTGAGGAGGAGACGAGGCTGTGATGATGAGAAGCTCATTAGGGCGTGAAACAAGATTTCATTGTGGCTGAATGTTGAAATTCAAGCATATCTTGAAATTTGTTGAATGACTATTAAGAAAGTGCTAAACTTTCTGATGTTTTCATGTATGGTGCGGTGACTTGTACCTTGATAAGAAGCTGATTATGGCTTGATTTTGGTGTTCCATTGGTTCATGTCTCATGTGTTAGACACCAGCACAGTTGAAATTACTATTTACAACTTGCCTTGTATCACTTCCCTAAGTTAGCCTTCGTTGTAAGTTTAGTAAAGATGTACGCAGTCGTCAACAGCAAGCTTGCGTTTATGCAGCTGCGGTGTACTGAAATGTATGGATGGAATGAATTGCTGTCTGGACCTGCAACTGAGAAAGCATCTTTTGCAAATAATGTCCTTCATGAAAACAATAACTGTCACAGGGTTGAAGAAGGAATATGGGCCGGTCTTAGCATTAATTTGTATGAGCATAAATATTAATTGTGATGATAATACACCCCCATGCACATGTGTTTTAATGAACTTTTATCAAGTAGACCCTGAGTCAGTTGTTTGCAACTGGAAGAAATCTGTGGAAGCGTTGAACAAAATGTTATGGCCAATTGCAACAGCTGTTGTGTTGCTAACCGAGCACGTGTTATCTGTCGTATATAGAAATATTAATATAATTAGTGACTAGAAATCCAGATTGAACATGATATTGCAAATTATATTAGGGGTCATCTGTAAAGGCGTGTGCAATGAGGGGAGGGAGGGTCATCCAAATGTGGACAAAGGGGAGGGGTTGTGACCAGTGCAGTCGTCCACATCTAAATTTTTAAATAGTTTTTTAAACACCACCTTGTTTTAGCCTTCCCCGAAAGACAAAAGTCAGTGAGGTGATTGCCTAAAACCTCATGCACGGTATAAACTTTACTGCGACTGTAAAGAGGCTTTTATTGCTGCACATTCTGATTTGAAATTAAACTGTCACATAAATGTGCACAGGAACTGTGGAATATTTGTAAAAAGAACGATGACATTAAATATTGACTTTGGACGTCCACAAAGGGGAGGGGGTAAGGTCAAATGCGGACAAGGGGAGAGGGAAGGGTCCAAAGTAGGTCATATTTTGTGGACGTCCTTTATGGATGCCCCTTAGGAGCTTAATTTATAGGGTAATTAAACAATGCCATGATATTATTTATGATTGAATTATTGATGATCAATTGAAATTACGAAAATTGTGTTGATAATTTGTAAGGTAGATACCACATGATATTTTGAATACCATGTAATATATTAATAATCAAATAATCATAATGATTTTATCTTCCCCCCCCTCCCTGAAAATGTGCCTGATTAAACTTGCCTGTGCAAAATGGCATGGTTCCTCACAGTTTCTGGGGATTTTCGGTTTATCTGCACAGTCCTTTTGCTTTTTGCATGGGGCAAAGCAAAAACCCTCTAGTTTTGGGAATGAAGGACACATTTAAAACATTTTAAACCTGTGCTTTCTTGTCCAAAGACAAATAAGATAAAAAATCTGACTTCTGTTGGTTGAGATTTTTTATAACGATCTGTAAATATGTATAAAAGACTGTACAATTGATAATGCTTTCCACATCACTGGCTAGCGATTGTGTTTGTACATTTTACTTGTAAACATTAATTATATGTTTATAAGATGATGTGTTTTAAGGCTACAATTACAATTACCAGTATGAGATAGATTCCTCGACTCATATTCTAAGGGTAATTCTGTTGTAACAATAGTAATTTTTATTGCTCTAGTATGACAATAGGAATAAAATTATTTACTCTAATATATAAGTAATTCTGTTCTTTTTGCTGTATACATAATTTTAATGTACTGTATAAACTAATAATAATACTCTGGTCTCATTAACTTTAATTAAATTTTGGTTTGTTTTGGAGACTTTATTGATATTTGTTGCCATGACAGTTTTCTATTTCACTACTTCATGTTATGTGAATAGAAACTTCTAAAAGTTATTTCTGTAAAGAATCCCTGTGAGTTAGAGTTTTATTAAATTGAAAAATTGCATATTTGGTTCATTTACTGGTTCATTTAAATTCTTGACTATTGTTCTAGTGATGTTAGAAGTACTGGTCTGATGGCCAAGTTGTTGGACAGTTTGGCCCTTCGGTGTAGAGCTGGATTTAAGTCCGCCTGAATTAATCCAGATGTTTAATTCTCTGCTGAACAACTCTACCTATAAAGGTTTTCTTGTATCTGTATTGCTTTTATGATGCCTGTAGTACTACATCAGTGATCCTAAAATTTATTGCGCTGTGTTGGTGATGTGTTGGTGATTCGAAGAGGTTCTTGGAGGGTGCGGTAATAATGTCCCAGTGCATAGACATATGACACCGTACTGGTGAGCTAAATTTCAAGACTGTCTAAATTATGAGGCATGAATTAATTGAATTCTGAAACGTTAATATTGAAGGTTATTTGGAATTATAGTAGTGTTCATGGTAAATACACCTGGATGTGATTATCGGAGTTTTTAAATGCTTTTCACATACTCTTTGTTTGTAGGTATCTAAGATACATTGTAGGACTGCTTTTGTACTTTATGGAAAGGCATCAGATGGCCAGGGCTTTTTCATAATATAAGTATGAGCCTTTCTTATACTTTAGGCAGCTAGGCATAATAACATTTAGACTGCTTTTATCCTTTATATATATGAACTTCAGAGCCTGAGCATATGCTTGGTACGTGTAATTAGTTCTTGAACTGAGAATGAAATGATATTTCACTGTAGTGGCATTACAAGTCACAGTCCAGTACGGATTTTCCAGCTGTGTAGCCGATAGTTCTGATCTTCAGTAGTTTAGGAAATTGATTGTTTATTACATAATTGTTTTGCATAAGTGATGCACTTTTTTATTTATACAGTTGTGGTACATGCCCACTAACAGTTTATTGTATGTTAACAGTTTATTGTATGTGCAGTGCTCGGTAGAATATATATGGTGCATTAAAACTAATCACACATGTGACCTTTTTTAATTAAAGCTATGTCTTATTGTTCTTAATTATAGCTTTTGTATTTGTTGAGGAGGTTGTTGGCTGTTGTTTGGTGAGATGTAAGTGATTCTGGTTGGTCAGTAACTGTTGAACTGGACTTTTCAGGAAGCCATTTGGGTAACGTGTCGTTGAGAATGACAGTTAATCGGGTCAGTGTTGAAGGCAGGCTGAGGTGTGCATGTGAGCTGTGAGTACATGTACCTAACCTGTTGCTGCTGAACTCTGATGCCTGACGTCAGCAGCATGTGTAATACATGTACATTGCAATACAGTGCAACAACGCAATGCACTGTTACAGTTGCTCAGAGGTGCATTTTGAAGTGTGACCCAAGACCTCTGCTAATAATATTAGGGTGATCTCAAACAACCTATGATGGCCTTCCTATGTTTAAGAGCATTGAATTAAGGAACTACGAGGAATTAGCCATTTGAATTCCAAGTTAATGCAATTTTGTTTTTATGTTCTGTATAATATGTCTTGACTATACTGTTGTCATTGTTTACATAATTAGGTTGTTTGAATATGCACACAAAGTATGCTAAACAATTAAAAGCCAGCTTTTTAAATTTCAGGTGGCAAAGTAAACTGGGGTATTCTTAATTTCCATAAATGGGATTTGAATCCTGGTTTGTCTAGCACAGACTTGAGAAAATGCTGCTGGGAGGTGAAATGAAACTTAAGGAAAAGTTTTGACGTTTTTGATCTAATATGTTTTAATTTGGCATAATTTCAACTGGAGAGAATCCTAACTCCGGTGCTGCACCTTGATGACTACTAATACTGTGTTTGTCACTACTAGTGCTGTCTGTTTGTCACTAGTAATGCTGTCTGTTTGTCACTACTAATACTGTGTTTGTCACTACTAATGCTGTCTTTGTCACTACTAATGCTGACTAAGTCGATTAGTAAATGTGCTATTAACCGACTGTTTCATGTGTTGTAATTGATTACTACTAACTAATAATTTGTGATTTAATCAATTTTATTTAATGTGCATCTCATCTTAGTATGTTTCTACACCACTCACAACTTATAAGTTGTCTGCTAAATTAAAGTATTTATTAAATTTATTGATGACAGCTAGACTATGAAACAGTGTATTGTAATAAAATTCGTATGACAAATTCACTCGGCAGTTTTAAAATGTTTACTGTTTTCAGGTTAGCTTGATAGGGTTTAGAATTTGTTAATTTGTGTTCTTAATACTGGAAGTTTGTTTGTTGATGATACTATGGCTTATTTTGTGTTCGTTGACATGCCAGACATGGCCTATAGCTCATTCGTGTTGTATATGTCAAAATATTCTATAATTTCTGATTGGTCAGATGTAACCCGGTGTATTCATTTCAGTGTTGAGTATAATTGCAGTGTTAATTGCAGTGTGCAGTATAATTTGCAGTGTTAATTGCAGTGTGCAGCGGTGTTAATCAGGGCTGAATGATGATTATGATCTATGGCTAATTTAAGAAGATGAATGACGATCAAATCAGTGCATTGCCTTTTTAGTTGTGTTTCAAATTTCACTTTGGGCTTCAATCATGAAACCTGCATAATACAGTGTATGTATGTATGACTGTATGTATGTGTGTGTAAGTCAGACCGCTTTATTTTGTCTTCTTTTGAGGTGTCCAAACATGATTCTTTGGCCAATAAAAATGCTAATTTTGTATTGTGTTTTAGAACTTCATTGCAAAATAACACAGATAGGCAGGCAGACAGACAGACAGACAGATAGGCAGGCAGGCAGGCAGACAGCTGGCTGGTCGACTTACCAGAGTTTTGATATCTTTAGTCTCAGTAATTGCCCCATTTGATGTTGCTTATGAGTGCTGCATAAAAGTTGAGAGTCAATCAGTTGTTGCATTTTAGTGAATTCTAGTTTCCGTCATTGCCACTGGCAACGAATCTCGAGCAGTTTGTTTAGAGCCTTCTTTCCTCTGGTTGTCTGTGTTGTCTTCAGAAGTGCAACGGTCGATGCATTTCAGGCTAGTGTTTGATGTGATCAGGCAATAGTAATTTGCTTATCGCAGGCGGTTATTTAGCCTAAAGTCAGGAGGAGGATGATCACAGAGCAAATGTCTATGCACCTTATAGATATGCAGATAGTGCAGCCATTGTGCTTAACTGCAGATTTTCCACATTTATTGCTCCCTATAATGACCACTGTTATCAGACAGTACCCTTCAGGAGGAGAGTATAATTATGTGTGACGTGTTAGGCTAACATTTCTAATGCTGAGAAGCACCATAAGCCAACGATTCCAACTTCTTGTTATGAAATGCGATCTCATTTGGCAATGACCACCGATTGATACTAATTGTGTATTAAGATCGATCAGTCTTGTCGTCGAGACCAAGGTCTTGAGACCAAGGTCTTGGTATCGAGTGCACTCGAGTTTGTTTTTAAAAGTCTTGGTCTTGGTCTTGAGACCAAAAGTCTTAGTCTTGGTCTTGCTCTTGAAGTTCAAAGTCTTGGTCTTGGTCTTGAGGTTCAAAGTCTTGGTCTTGGTCTTGCAAGACCAAGAACAAGACTTTTGTCAATATGAACAGTCATTTAACAAAATACAAGAATTTTTGAAATTTATCCAATAATTACTAATACAGTTATTGAGTAGGGTTTACATGGTGTGAACGAGGCTTTACTGTTGTTTTGAACAATTATTTTGACCTCCGGTTATTTACTATGGAATGATTTCAAAACAGGCTCACAATTTGTACATTTACATCCAGTGCTTGAAAAGCTGCTGTGTGTGCCAGCGATTTCAGCACCTGTAGGCCGTATTTTTTCACATGACAGAATTTTTATGATGCCCCACTGGTCACGTCTTGGTCAGAAAATTCTGAGCAAATTGGTTTTTATAAAATTAAACAGGCATTTGGAATAACATTTCCATGAAGAACTTTTATAAATATGAATTCTAAATTTTCTGCAGTCTGTATTTACAGTTAATTTGCTTGAATAAAATAAGTTTTCATTAAAATAGCGAGAAGTCCAACTTGACATTTTTTAAAGTTAGGAATAGAAGTCTGGATATGATTGTGATTTTTGGGTCTTGGTCTCGGTCTTGGTCTTGAGTTTCAAAGTCTTGGTCTTGGTGTTGAGGTTCAAAGTCTTGATCTTGGTCTTGGTCTTGAGGTTCAAAGTCTTGGTCTTGAGGTTCAAAGTCTTGATCTTGGTCTTGGTCTTGAGGTTCAAAGTCTTGGTCTTGAGGTTTAAGGTCTTGACAGCAAGACTGAGATCGATTAGCCAGCCAACGTTTATTTACTGTTGAAAAACAGAAAATGCTAATGTAAATGTAATGCAAATGTGAAATTGCAGTTTAAAAATGATTGTTATAGGCCCTATGTGAAATTATCGTCTACCCAGACGTCCACAGTTGATGGGTTGTGCATGGTGCCACTGCATGGTGGGTGCAGCTGGGGCCCTGTTACGGACCCAATAAACGTGGCTCTCTACGTGGCAAGTAAACACATATATGAAGCGTTAATAATTTAAAAACCGAACTGCTGGTACAAGTGATCATGAGAATCTATGTAGTGCCTCTTTCATGATGCCTAAGACAACAATCAATGAAGTGAGAAATTCCGGAGAATTACATTACATTACATTCAGCTGATATCAGCAGAATAGGTCATGCTGCAGTGGGTAAGCAGGTTTAAGCAGGCAGCTCAGACTCGTGTGTTTATACAAACGCCATAAAAGAATTGGCAGAACAGACAGAACTGAGCCAAGTCCGCTACTGCCCGTTAGTAGACCTACTCGTGTAGTGCCAGTCCCAAGCCTGTGTAAAGGAGGAGGGCGACGTTAGTCATGATTATCTCTGTTATGACAGTGTTGTTAGCAGTCTTGTTGTCCTCGAGACCAAGGTCTTGGTCTCGAGGGCACTCGAGTTCGTTTTTTAAAGTCTTGGTCTTGAGACCAAAAGTCTTGGTCTTGGTCTTGAGACCAAAAGTCTTGGTCTTGGTCTTGAGACCAAAAGTCTTGGTCTTGGTCTTGAGACCAAAAGTCTTGGTCTTGAGGTTCAAAGTCTTGGTCTTGGTTTTTCAAAACCAAGACCAAGACTTTTGTCAATATGAACAGTCATTTGACAAAACGTAACTAAAATGTAACCAATAATTACTAATACAATTGCTTTAGATATTTACACAGTGTGAATGAAGCTTTACTGTTGTTTTGGACAATTATTTTGACCTGGTTATTTACCATGGAATGATTTCAAAACAGACTCACGATTTGTACATTTACATCCAGTAGCCTACTTGAAAAGCTGCTGTGTGTGCCAGCGATTTCAGCACCTGTAGACCGTATTTTTTAACATGGCAGAATTTTTTTGGAGGCCCCACAGGTCACGTCTTGGTCAGAAAATTCTGAGCGGATTGGTTTTTATAAGATGTAACAGGCATTTGGAATAACATTTCACACGAAGAACTTTTGTAAATATGAATTCGGAATTCTCTGCAGTCTGCATTTAAAGTTGTTTTGCTTGAATAATAAAAAACTCATATTTTCATTAAAACAGTGAGTATTCTTCTGACTTGCCAATTCTTTTAGTATGGAATAGCAGTCTGGATATGAAGTAATTTTTTGGGTCTTGGTCTCGGTCTTGATCATGGTCTTGAGGTTCAGAGTCTTGGTCTTGAGGTTCAAGTCTTGGTCTTGGTCTTGGTCTTGAGGTTCAAAGTCTTGGCCTTGGTCTTGAGGTTCAAAGTCTCGGTCTTGGTCTTGAGGTTTAAGGTCTTGACAACAAGACTGGTTGTTAGACTGCAACAAACCAACAGAATTGGGCAGCGAATTACAGCCATGCTGAGACAGCGCCAGAGTTAAAAACTGTTCTCGTGCCAGGTACTGCCGGTGTAGTAGGCTGAATAGACACCCCCGTTTTTAGCACTCCCGGAGTCTATTTATGCTAGGATATATTGACCGGGGAGTTAATTCTTACTAGGAATAAGTCTTTTTTATACGGGGAGTCTATTCAGTCTCCTGCACCGGGACAGCGGGTACCGGTACTTCTATATGGCGCAGTGATCGGCGTCGGTGTGATATGTGATAGAATATTTTTACTCTGTCAGAAATGAACAAAAAGGTAGAACAGTTTATTTAAATTTAGGCTCATTAGCCTACCTAGTAGTTTCGAACTGAATTATCTGCTCTATAGGAGGCAGCCAGTGTAGACAATTCAATACAATTGTTATTTTGTGGTATTTGCCTTGACTGGCCAGAGAATTCTAAGCTATATCTACATTCATGTATACATACGCTCCTATTCAGAGGCCCTTTTATGCCAGAGTTGTATGGTCTCGAGACTCAGTCTCGGTCTCGAAACGTCTCGAGAGAGGTTTTTTTATGTCTCAGTCTCGGTCTTGGAAACCGTATTGTCTTGCTGTCGACTTGGTCTCGCGGTAATTTCTCGAATTTCTAGAAACTGTCTTGAAGCGAAAGTCTTGTTCTGTCTCTTATTGAAAAAACATTCAGCGTACCTGCAACTTCAGCTCATGAAAAAAGAGTTTTCAGCCAGAGTGGACTTTTATACGTCCTCATCGTGCACGTCTAGCTGACGCTATGATTGAGGATCTATCTTGTATTCATAAAATGTAATGGTATTTAAGAATAGCTGGGAAACTGATACATGATTTGTTATCGTTTATTCTGTGATACACTGGAATGAATGCCGAAAATGTCTTGTACTGTCTTGGTCCTCGTGTCTTGGTCTCGGTCTCTGTCTTGGAACTCTGCAGTTGTCTTGGTCTCGGAACTCAATTTTCTGTAAACGCGCCTCTGCCCCTAATTAAATTTCTCAAAATTTAGGCCTACTGATGTCATTGAGAAGTGGGTGTTCTCAAAAAGACCAGGGCATTTACTAGAGACAGTAATTTAATTTCAACTGAATAGAAGAGGCCAATTTTAAGTACAGGTTTTAAAGAATTATGAAGACTGAAGTGATGTTAGGCCTACGTACAGCAGTCAGGCTAATTTTTGCGATTATTTATGCAAGATGCGTTCGGTTGTAGGCTCTATACATGTGCACTTAGAAACTTCTTTTCTGGCTACGGAAGTTTTGGCTGACTGAATCGAAGTGAAATTAAATGATTGCGGAGCTCTTTGGTGCCCTGGCTGGAGGTAAAAAAAGGGGCCTATACTTACATGTAGGCCTATAGGCTATAAGTTAGTAAGTCCATTCTTTATTAAGAAGCGCTAACAAACGCTCAGCGCTGTAGGCCTACAAGAAAGATATTACAGCATATTACTTCGCATTAGGCCTACATATAACAATAAAACAATGTAACCAATTAAGAGAAAAGTTATTACGAATGGATACATAAAAGATACAAAAGATACAAAAAAGGCTCTTTGTATAGCATCCTGGCAAGGAAGCATTTCCGAAACAAGTTATCATATATATATATGTATAGCTCTCGCGGTTATGAGACCGTGGGCGCAAAGAGTAGGCCCCTAGCGAGTGTGCTTAATAGGATTTACGTTAATAACTGCGATCACAAAACCGCGATCGTCAAAATAGCGATCACAAAATAGCGACGCACAAAAGCGCGACTGCGGCAAAACAGCGAGTAGGCCTACTCAAAACAGCGATTTTGCCAATTACGATGACCAATAAACATAAACATAAACAGATTATTTTAATAAACCGTTTGAACCTTCAGGAGTTCAATCAACACACGACTTAACACACGAATCAGGACCAATTAACGTACAATTAGGCTACCGTACATAAACATAAACATCAATCACTTCCAAAGAATATAAGATTTCAAATTATTGTGATTAACCGTTTGAATTATTTGGAGTTGCCAATCAACACACGAACAATACATCGCAGGACAACTACCAAATCCATCTCGTAGAATACAATGAAGCTGCGGAAAGAATAAAAATAATCGTCGTCGATTACACTAATTTGCGTCTCCAGGTTTAACATTAAATCGACAAGCTAGTATACTTCGTTAAACATTCTAAAGACAGGTTTCACATTAAATTTGTAACATTAAATTAGATTAGAGTCTTGTTTACTTCGTATGTATACTTCGTTAAAAGACGATTAAACGCTATTTTGTTAGGTTTTAACTTAAATCAGAGGCTACGAGTAGGCCTACATTGGAAATAAATCTATTAGATCGCTGTTTTGGTTGTCGGTATTTTGAGCACTCGAGGTTTTTTTAAATCGCAATTTTGTGATCGCTATTTTGACGATCGCGGTTTTGTGATCGCGGTCAGTGGCGTCACTAGGGGGGTGCGGGGGGTGCGGACCGCACCGGGTGACACCCTAGGAGGGGGGGTGACACCCAAGATGAGAAAATGAAATTTTTTTAAAGATTAGGTCTTTAAAAAAGGTAAAGAGGAAAGAGGTAATGGCATTATGGTAGGAGACCGGAAAAAGAAGGATGCAAGAAGTAAAAAAACAGGCGGATGACTAAAAAAAAAAAAAAAAAAGGGTCATCAACTTTTTTGGGAGATGAAATCCTTAAAAAAGTTTTTTTGGGAGACGAATTCCCAAAAAAGGGTCATCTTTTTTTCTGAGGGTGACACCATGACTTACCGCACCGGGTGACACCAGCCCTAGTGACGCCACTGATCGCCAGGCACGTAACTAGGATTTTTCGTTTGGGGGGGCTTAAACCTTGAACATGGCAACATTTATACAGTGTTCATACGAATTTTAGCCGTAAGCATACAACGGCTTGACTTGTTTGGGGGGGGGGCTTCAACTTCGTTTGGGGGGGCTTAAGCCCCCCCAAGCCCAACGCTAGTTACGTCCCTGCTGATCGCGGTTATTAACATATACCCTTAATAGGTGGCAGCACTGGATGCAATACATGGCAAAAATATTAGCAAAGAGACTATAGCCTATATATAGCTTCAGCATTGTTACAGTGTCCCTCAAATGAGAATAATGAAGGTATACGTACGCCTACCCATGACGCAACAGCCTCCGGACTATACCCTCCAGGGCCTCCCGCTCCTGCCCACTCGCAAAAACCCCACCACACGGCCGGGCGAGCAGTAAAGCATCCTACCACCTGTAGTGGTACATCTATAGGCCTACCACATCAAACAAACAGTCCCCCGAAAGCCCGTGTGCTCTCAAAACCCTAAGTGCATAGATGGTCTGCCTTGCCTTAATGGTAAGGTGTTTGATATGACTCGATTACCCAAATTTCTCATTAAGGTCGACACCAAGAATATTAAAAATGCATAAACTGAAGTTCTTCGTCATCGCCGGAGATTGTTTGTCAATTGACGACCGCATAATTATTGAAGCTGGACTACGGTCTTTCTGGATCTGCCCTTTGCGCTCTAAACTTTCACTTTTGTCAAGCTTTGGGATCAACAAACGAATTAGATGTCCGAATGAAAGAACAGTAAGAAGAGCATGCAGTACCTAATTAAGCCAGTCCATATAGCATTCAGAGAGGCAGCCATAGGTATGGAACTTATGCGACTTCATATTTTGGAGGCTCGGTGTATGAGGGCGCTTGTCCAGTCTTTCCATTGCAGCCGATCTACTGAGTGTACAGTAAATGCACTCATTGTAGCTGAGTTAAAGGGCGCAAGTGGAGATGAGACCCTCCTCAAGAACAGTTTTGACGTCACATTAAATTAAAGTAACTAAATTATTCTTTTATTAAAATAACTGAACTATTTTTAGCAGCCGAAAAAGGTGCAGGAAAGCCGTTCCGGAGCGTTCCGACAGAAAAAGCACATAGGCTATAGACCTACAGCGTGTATATATAGACACATAGGCTTACAGCATATAATTATGCAAAATCGTAAAACTTTTCTAGCATGTATACTCCAACACAGAATCGTATTCCGATAAGTTCAAAGGGTTCGACCAGCGATTGTAGAAAAGGCTGCGTAATTGACGAGGATCAGCTGAAACAAAAATCGTGTTAAGCCGAGAAGGGGAAGACAGATAAGAAAGAAAGAAAGATATAGAACAGAGAGAACAGAGAGAACAGATTGCGGAAGTGCATTCCCGAACCTTGAAGCAACAACAGAAAAAGTGCTACTGCCAAGTGGAGTATTGGCTTGAGGTATAACCAGAGACTGACGATCAGAGCATTTAGAGTGGATTGATGATAACTAATCTGAGAGGTAAGGATGTCTTGCAGGTGCTGTTGTTGACCAGCAAGCTGCAGTGTCTTCCATGCAGTAATAGGCCTACGCCAATTGTGAACTTAGCATAATTCTGCACAGCGTAGCCGATGCCACCACGTGTTAACATTTGTTATAATAATGATCATAGTTTAAAATGTACTTTTAATAACCATAGCCAATAAGTTCCTAACTCTGCAACCTTTATCACTCTCCAATTCCTCTTCCGCTCTCTTTGCCCGTCTTTCTCTATCTCTCTCTGTTGGTCTGCCTTCTCTGTAATTTTAGCGAATTCTTTGGAGTGACATCGTGCAACCGGCGGCTCGACGAATAGCTGGTAACGATATGGTCACGATATGGTCATGACATGGTCACGATATGGTCATGACATGGTCACGATATGGTCATGACATGGTCACGAGATGATCATGATATGGTCATGACATGGTCACGATATGGTCGTGATATGGTCATGAGCCGACAAAAGGCGAATCCAGAAATCATAAGAACAGAACATGCAGTGCATCATTTACTTCCACCTTCACGCTCGTTTTGAATGATGACAAAAGAAGACAGATTCAGACAAGAGGATCACAGAGCAGCTGCACAATCGATTAGACCCCATGCATTGGGGCGACAGGGTTTCAGATGGGTAAGGCTAATTAGCATTGGCTGTTAAAAGCAATTCAGGTTCAACAGAGGAACAAATTTTGGCAATTAGTCGCGACTTCGGTGCACAGAAAAATGGCTTAGAACTCATTAACTGCGCGCAAAGAAATCGTGAATTCCAAATTTCTAAGGCGTTAGGGCCTACTCGAAAGCTAAACGCAGGGCACCAGCTTAATCACGAGCGCTGAAAGAGACAGATTCGAGAGCGGTATGCCATTCTTGAAAATCAGACCTACCAGTGAAGTGTTAAACGGCTGGGTCATGCACGTACGTGTTGCTATTTTTGCAAGAGTCCTTCAAGAGAAATCGAATTCTGACATGTTTGAAGAACTGAGCTGTGTTTTTAGGAGGAGCTTTAGCCCGCTGGGAGCATCGATGGCGCTTCCGTTGCCTATTACGAGTAAGTTACATATATAAGCCGGATCAAAAATAACTAGAACCGTTCTAGACCAGTAATTATTATTAACTGTGTTTGTGTAGGCCTATGCACACCTGCAAAAGGAGTGGCGGGGAATGTGGCAAGGAATATACAGTTACTTTATCTTTCGCTACATTCTCAAGTGACATAATCTAAAGGCCTGGCTGTCTCGGTCATATTTTTCACCGTATAATATTTTATGTAGATGTCTAGGTGTCCAGAAATAACCACCTGTTTTTGTCTAGAAGTAACCACCTGTGTCTGTCCATCTGTTGTTTCAGCATAGTTGCGCAATCGCGGCGATAGGCCTACTACATTCTTGTAGCTACATTCTTGTAGCGCAATATTTTATAAACAGCGATCGTTAGGTGTAAGATAATTAATTTCCAATTGAGATCATCGAACTTTCGAACCCTTAGAGCGCGCCGTATTTTCAGTCCATGTACTTTATTGTGTCACACTGAAAGTTGGTTTTGCGTGTAGCTAATGCATAATTAATTGTTAGACGAATGTATAGTGCTGTGCATGTAGAAATATGCATGATCCCTTTAAAAACATATCCATGTTTAAATCATGCCAGCTCTTCCAGTTCGCTTCCTCTATTCCGACGCTTCTGTAAACTTCCATGGCTCCGTCTTCCTTCACATGATCCCTGAGTTCTAGGTCTCCTTGTTTTTCACCACCTTCTCTCTCTATCTGTGAGTGTCTGTCTGTCTGTTTGCCTAACTCCCTTTATCTCCTGCCTGTCTGTGCATCTGCATCTCTCCTCACATGTGATCTGTCTAGCGTAGACTGTAGAGGCGTTAGTTCATCCTGGGTCGAGCAGTAAACATTATCTTCGTGAGCTTATATTTTTTCCGATCTTCCACCGCAAATCTCTACCGACCGTCCGATGAGCATCTGCCTAAACAGTTGTAATTCAAGTCAAGGCTCTACTCACGCTTCCCGGCATAACCTCGAAACCATCTGCGCTGGCGCACACATGATACAAAAATGCAGGTAGGGTATGCAGGCCTATACTGAGATCGCATCTGATAAACAGGCCTACTGATATCGCATCTGGTAAACAGGCCTACTGATATCGCATCTGGTAAACAGGCCTACTGATATCGCATCTCATAAACAGGCCTACTGATATCGCATCTCGTAAACAGGCCTACTGATATCGCATCTCGTAAACAGGCCTACTGAGATCACATCTCATAAACAGGCCTACTGAGATCGCATCTTATAAATAGGCCTACTTAAATCGCATCTCATAAACAGGCCTACTGAGATCGCATCTTATAAACAGGCCTACTGAGATCCCATCTCATAAACAGGCCTACTGAGATCACATCTCATAAACAGGCCTACTGAGATCGCATCTTATAAATAGGCCTACTGAGATCGCATCTTATAAACAGGCCTACTGAGATCGCATCTCATAAACAGGCCTACTGAGATCGCATCTTATAAACAGGCCTACTGAGATCGCATCTCATAAACAGGCTCACTGAGATCGCATCTTATAAACAGGCCTACTGAGATCGCATCTTATAAACAGGCCTACTGAGATCGCATCTCATAAACAGGCTCACTGAGATCGCATCTTATAAACAGGCCTACTGAGATCGCATCTCATAAACAGGCCCACTGAGATCGCATCTTATAAACAGGCCTACTGAGATCGCATCTCATAAACAGGCCCACTGAGATCGCATCTTATAAACAGGCCTACTGAGATCGCATCTTATAAATAGGCCTACTTAAATCGCATCTCATAAACAGGCTTACTGAGATCGCATCTTATAAACAGGCCTACTGAGATACTGAGATCGCATCTCATAATATCGGAACGTGCAGTTACAGCCCCGGCTGCTAAAAGTGCTGTCAATACGTTAGTGAGCATGCGGTTCTTGTAATGTTATTTGCCCAGAAATCAATCTACAATTTCTACATCATCGTCGTTAAAATTCTGATGAATGCATTGCCTAATATGCAAAGATGCCCTAAATTTGTTAACTTTCTTTATTGCATCTCACAAATTAAAAGCCTGAAATAGCTTCAATCCAGATCACATTCAGTCCTAATCAAACTGAAGATTGGGAATCGAGAATGATCAGACTGAAGGAATTTTCCGAGGGTTTCATACGAGCAATCAGTCATATCGTGTCGGTGCAGCGCAAAAGGCCAATCGGTTTTTGTAGTCCCTATCGCATGAACACAAATTGAGGTCAGTTGTTGAGCATGGCATGAACACGTGATCTTTTGACTGCGTTGTCCCGTGTGGTTACTAATACTCCAACCTTTCTACACTACGCGTTAAAGTTGGAATTCAAGATCGAATTAGACAGTAGGCCTAACAGTTCGCTCATTAACGTTGTTGTTGTTGTTGTTGTTGTTGTTGTTGATGGGGTTTTCCGGTTACAGGTTGTCCTGAATATTTGTCTATACTTTGACATGACTTGGACATATATTCTGTAGAAGCCCACTCCACCTACAGGTGCAAATCCCATTAGCTACACCGACCCACAAAACATATTAATGTCAAAGAATCGTCTGAGACGAGAGAGCGGGTATCAGCAGTGAGCCATCAGTAACTTCGTCCTTGTCTCTTCTCCCACCCCACCTGTGCTTCTTTACACGATTGCTCGGTCTGCTTCTTTCGAGATGGCACTGGAGACCAATTGAGGAGAAAACACTGCGGCGGCGGTAGCGGCGGGGGAAAAGAGGGAAATGTGCCGACGGTGGTTGCGTTGCATCAGCAAAAACCGTGTCCTCTTCCTTGGCTATGGTATCATCTTTCACATACCACGAAACAGACTCTGGCGCTGTAGACAAGCGCTGCTGCCGTCGGGAGCCAGCCGTCTCTGTTTTCAGGTGCTACGATGGTTTCTGCAGTGGATACACACACATACCTCGCCGTTTCCAAAAGCGTCGACGGCTTCATCGCTACCTTAATCGAGCGACCCGCTGTGGTGGTGGATGTGGCGGGGTGGCACCGAGGAGACGCGGCCGTTGTCTATTAATACCGGGATCGGATCGGATCGTCTTAGGCGATGTATTTCTGGATTGGCCGGCACTGAAGCTGCTTGTCTAAACCGGCCGCGCGTTGTTCGGTGTCAGTCGTGAGTTGGCTTCGAACGGCTGAGCGGAAGACGAAGGCTAGAGATCCTCGAAGCGTTCTCGGTCAGTCTCGCTTCATCTCTCCGTCTGTCCATTCCCTCTCTCTCTCTCTCGTGGTCGATCGTCGCTGTGGGCTCGATCGTTGCTTATCGGAAACAGAGCGATTTCTCGTTGCGTTCTCTAGAGTTGGTGGTCGGAATTCGATTCTTTAGAAGCTCCAACGACAACAAACATGTCCAGCGAATCATCGTCTGTCGTCAAACGTACCGTCAGAAGGTAACCATTTCTAGTCACCCGCTGCAGAATGCGTTGCCAGGCAACGCTTAATTGATAACTGAAGCTCAAGAGGTGTTTAATGCCTAGACGAAAGCTTTACCGTGTTTCCGATTACCTTGACGTTTCATGTACATGTTTAACACTTGACTATTACTAGAACAAGGTTTTCAACATTTTAAAATCTAAATCTTTGAGTCACTAATAGGCAATTCTTTCTCCAACGGATTATGATGTTTGACTGCACGGTTTCACCTGAAATGACCATTGACTGATGCCTTGTGCATCATGAAACGGCGCTATAGAAGTCATTTAATTAGTTTAGATGTAATCCTAGTTAGCAATTTATTCTTTAGAAATTAACGACTTAATTGATTGGTTAATTGTTTAATTGTTTAATTACTTAATTACGACTCTTGCGGATTGCTTACGCGCTCTCAAAGGTTCAAAGGATGTGATGTCAAAATGCATTTGACCAACTCGGCTATAAGGAGTAAACTGACCCTACACTTACTAGCTTCCGCCCTCATATATGCGATGGTAATAATTAAGAAGTCGCTTACACTTCACAGTGTGGCTGCCTCAGAAAGGGTTAGCTTAGGATACTGCTCTTCATCTGCTTGATTCAAACTTACGTTCCAGTGACACTTTAAAACTGTAAATTTAGTAAACTGTGCTTTAGTAAACTGTGCTTTAGTAAATTGTGCTTTAGTAAACTGTGCTGTAGTAAACTATGATTTAGTCAACTGAGCTTTAGTAAACTGTGATTTAGTACACTGCGCTCCCGTAAACTGTGCTTGAGTAAAACAGACTTTAATATAATATTATAGGCCTATCGCAAGCTCAAAACTCACATCTGGTAAAAATTTCGAAAGCGGACAAAGGCTTTTATTAGGAATCGTGAAAACCATAAATTTATGACATGTATATTAACACTTTAGCTACTAGCGTGTACTAAAAGTAAATGGGAAACCAATGCAGCTGTCTTTAAAGTGTTAAACGAAGAGCGATGGCGCAATAAGGTACAGACTATAAGCAAAAGACTACGAAACACTGGAGAATATTCTGCTCCGTCTGTTTCTAGGTGCTCTCGAAATCTGTCTTAGTCTGAATATATATTGTGTGATTCATCGTTCGTGGCGTTGGTTCTTATCTTTGCTCTCTTACCAGTCTAAGTGTTGTCGAATAACGACACCTGAATAATCTCAGACTCGCCTCCTAAATCCTTTACAAGTACCTTCTTCTTTGAGGTCATACAAAACGCGGTCAAGGTCGCTTTCAAAAATTAAACATGTACCAGTGACAACAAAAGCTAAGAGACGCCTGCCTGATGATGACGTTGAAGATGAATATTGGCGATGATGATTACGGCGACAATCACGATGACGATGAAGAGAAACGAACATGATGTTGATGACAATGATGCTAATGATGACCATACACTGTACATGTATTCATGGCCAGTCATCTAATATGTATGACCCGTACAACAGGCAGGGAGATTGGAGATTTGAAGAGGAGGAGTTTAGAGTATAAAACAGAGGCGGCAGCAGCAGCAGCAGTAATAGTAGTATCATGGTGCCCTACATAGAAAGATGGAGGGGAAGGGGTGGCAACGGATGCAGCCCGTTGAATCCACTCGAAGCCCAGCACATAAATATAAAGACGATAAGTAACTTCTCTGCCGACCGACAGGCGGCGCTATCTTTGGCTCACAACAGCAGACGATGGATAAACGGAGGATGCGCCGCCCAGCGCCCAGCTGCCGTTAGGTGGCGCTAGGAGTTTTATCAGACGCAATAAGTGTTTGTTCTGATTCTTTTTTTGTGCTTCTGGAGTGACTTCTATAGCCACCAGACAATGCAAGGACACGCTGTAAGAAAAATGAAGAAATCGGTTAGAGAAAAATCCATGCTTTATTTTCCAAAAGGTTGAAAATCAGCGAACTGTGAAATCGATCATAGAAATATGAGACCAAACGACAGCAATAATTATCTGAATGGCTGAACATAAATGAGATGACCTTTATAGCATTCCAGATACCAAGAAGAAAATGCTTCCATGTTCACAAGCATAGGCCACGATCATCATCAGTTCCACTCTTAGAGCGCCTCTTTCTTTGTCCCGTTTTGTCCCTTTCTGCCCGTCTCTGACTGTATGTACCTCTGTCTTTTTCTGACTGCATACATCTGTCGTCTGTATACCCGTAACTATCCCTCCGAGAACCTAAGTAACTGAGGTTAATACAATAATGAAAGACATGTGGCACCATTACCTTCAAAATCATCATCACCATCGTCATCATCCTTGCCATTGTTGTCGTTGCCGCTTTAGTCGTCGTAATCATCGTCTGTGTTCAGATCGGATGAGAGTAGACTGGACATTTAGTCTTTACCCTCCCGTCTTTTTCTGTGCCATGAAGTCAGAAGGTGGAAGGGGTGATGGGGTCGACACTCTTCCGACGTCATTTCAACGAAGATCTTTCGCTTATTCCAATTCCCTCCCCATTTTAGAGATCTAGGCCTAGCCTTTTGAAAGCAACGACAAAAGTCGTAGAATGAACTCAAACGATCCATACTAATCGACTACAGTGTGTTTACTTGTATGGGCCTGTAAGTATAGGCCTACATGTGTGGGCCTGTAAGTATACACGCGTGGGACTGTAAGTATACCCGTGGCTATAGACCCATAAGTACACGTGTGCAGGCTTATAAGTATACATGCGAAGTATACAAAACATGTGTAGGCCTACACATGTATACTTCGACTGTAATCTGTATCTGATTGGATCACCGCATTGTGTGTGTGTTGTAGGACGGTCACGTCCGGTCATCCATCGGCTGATGACCTGGATATCCAGGTCCATCGCAATTATCAAGTCTACCGTGGCATGTCGCCCACCAGCTCCAACAGACTGGAGGTAAACGACGTCGATCCTACCTTAAGTCTTATTTCAAGACCAACCCACACGTAGTCTAAGATCTAAGGGTCGACGAGTAGACCCCTAATCCACATTAAAAGAAGAATATGTTCCAAAACAACTCAATAAATCCTAACAGTATTCAATTTCTTATCAACTCAATAAATCCTAACAGTATTCAATTTCTTATCAACTCAATAAATCCTAACAGTATTTAATTTCTTATCAACTCAATTAATCCTAACAGTATTCAATTTCTTATGAACTCAATTTATCCTAACAGTATTCGGTATCTAATTATCAATTGTGGAATGGGGTTGGAATGCGTCTCAAAAAGCCTCTACCCCCAAATGTCCATCACGCCACCTTCACGTGGTAACCCTGTTGATAACAGAGTGCGTGGTGGACGACCGCGCCCTCGCCGGGATATGCCAGCCCAGAGACAAGGAGTCGGAAGGACGGACGATGAAAACCATCGACGCTTGGAGATGGTGTCTCCGTAAAAACACCGAGAGGAAGGCAACGGGAAACCACCTCTATAAACTTCCCAAGACACACTGAAAATGACGACGAAAAGGAAGACCGCGACAGATGATGCTTGGATGGATGATGACCGAAGGATATAGCGGACTGAAGAGAAGAGCACAGAGAAGAGAGGAATGGCGTCATTGGAAGTTGAAACCTGCCGAAGGGCAGAGAACTTAAAAGATGAATTATCAATTCAGTTTATTCTAAAAATCCGGTTCCTGTAGAGTATGATGAGGCTGCTGCACGCGCTTTTGAGACTGTGTTGATCGTGCCCGTCATGAATGTCTGTTTTTCAGAATAATAATTGTTTATATATTGTTTATATAATATTTATATAATAAATAATAATATATAATAATAATAATAATAATAATAATCTGCATAGTAATTTGTGAGCGACCTTTGTTACTTAACATCTGCCCTTATCGTTGCCATTTCAATTAGCGGTTGTGTATAATATTCATATATCTCTGTGTATTACTTATAAATTATAATTAATACAATAATTTTTATGTATATTATTGGTTCTTACGCCTCTTCTACCTAACTGTATATGTATTTTGATGTGGGAATATTTCGATGTTTTCTGTAGCTGAGGCTAAGAGAGCTGGAAGATGCACTAGAGCAAGAGAGAGCAGCAAGACTTCGGGTAAGTCACATCCAGTATATATGGATTGGAGGTTGATGGATGGTGCGTGAAATGAATCGGACTTCGAGGTCTGTGTGGGTGTGTCTACCTGTCTGCTTATTTATCTGTTTCTCTGTATGTGTCTTGCGTAGACAGAGAGAGGCAGACAGTGAAAGGCCTATATATAATAGGCATTTCACTATATAGAATGGCTATATATATATATATATATATATATATATATATATATATATATATATATATATATATATATATATATATATATATATATATATATATATATATATATATATATATATATATATATATATATATATATATATATATATATATATATGACGGACCTACAGTATATAGCCATTCTATCTTTATTGCCTAATGTCTTTCCCTGTCTTCATTTATGTCTATAGTTCTTAAGGTTGTCATTCATCTTGTTTCGCTTTTAATACTATAATAGTTAAATTTACTAATGAGCTAATTACGGATTTCGGTTGACAAAC
Organism: Allolobophora icterica; assembly: GCA_963556255.1. Taxonomy (NCBI): domain Eukaryota; kingdom Metazoa; phylum Annelida; class Clitellata; order Crassiclitellata; family Lumbricidae; genus Allolobophora; species Allolobophora icterica. The sequence goes on along the minus strand of OY744606.1, from coordinate 44,193,161 downwards.
GAGCATTTGTTGTGACTCGTAGGCTGAACAGGAGCTGTCCGAAGTGAGCTACGAGTTGACCATCATCACTGAACGCCTTGAAGAAGCCGACGGTCAGTCATCTGCCCAGGTAAGCAAAATACCGGACGACATCATCTAAGGTGTTAGATACTCAGGTTAAGTCATTTCAAATAAGATCACAATGCAGGGAATCAGCGCTCGTGAATAAGCAGCTGGTGCTCTGCGCTTAGCTTTAGAGTACCGCTTTAGAAGTTTGGAGTTCACGATTACGAGAATGATGACAAGAATACTTAATGAGCATTGTATTAGGCTCATGAATACTTAATGAGCATTGTATTAGGCTCATGAATACTTAATGAGCATTGTATTAGGCTCATGAATACTTAATGAGCATTGTATTAGGCCAAACGACGGAGCTATGCAGACATAAATATTGCTATAAACACAATGTGAAGCGCATTAACTCTTAAAATGTTTGTAAATATCGTCAGTGAAATTTAAATTACATCCGAAAAGAACGCAGTAGAATATTTAGGAGTAATAGGTATTTAAGAGAGAAAAAATGAGTTGATTAACGCATGCGGTCTACATGTACGATATATGTGTAGACCTACACATGATCATCATGATAAGGAAGTGGTTATTTTCACCAACAGCAAATACAGTAGCATTTAAAGTGCACTGGTAATATTTGCATTTGGGGGTGCCATGTAAAGTTGATCGATGTATTGATTGGTTGAATCGATCCATCATGGTTCAGTGATGTCTGTTTATGGTAGGGCGAGCTGCACCGACGCCGAGAGCAGGAGGTACTGAAGCTGAGGAAGGACTTTGAACTGCTGACCGTTCAGCACGAGTCCTCTGAGGCCAGTCTCCGTAAACGACACCAGGAACTTCTGAACGACCTCGCAGCTCAGGTCGATGCCCTCAACAAAAGCAAATCCAAGTGAGTCAGGGACCATCGCCTCAACTCTATCTTAGTCTGAGCTACACTTCACACCCTCTGACCGAACCATTCGCTGTCCTTACCTGCTACACGCTGCTCTAATCCAACATCACTTAACGTAGGCCGAATATATAATGTGATGCACTGTTGTCGAACATTTATGTAGTGCAGCTTTAGAGAATTTTCTGGTGTCATAAACTTTTTCTCGGTGTTCTGCTCCAGACAGAGGTATAAGAATCCAACGACATTCTTCCATGTTATGTGCCATTTTCAGAATTGCTTTATAGTTACAAGCAGACAGGTAAACTAAACACTCACACAAATAGTTAATAATATAGTTAATAAACTAAATGGTGAACAATCGGATTTTCTTGATCATGAACCGATGACCTGGAGATCATGTGTGATATGACGTTGTCTGAATATGTTTCGATGTTACATGCTATAGCGTGGCATGGCATCATAGGGTGTGGCATGGTATGCCATATATGACATGGAATGGAGCAGAGACTATCAAAGGATTAGCAAAGAAGTGCTGATCAGATGTATTGTTAGTGCGAATGGTGTCTTTGTTATCTAATCAGGTTCGAAAAGGAGAAGCAGACTTACCTGATTGAAATCGAAAGCGTTTCATCTGCCTTAGATGGATCCAACAAAGCCAGGGTAAGACATCGACTATTTCAACGTTAGCAGTTTCCAAGTCAGACTCGAATCAAAATCAATTCCGTTGTTGAGAAAATTCAAAACTGTAAACATGATGCACAATGGAAGTTTCTTTTCTTATCAGAGACTCAGAGTCAAATAATGCTAAATGCAAATCCAGTTTCTCGTTCATGAGATCTGCAAATTTTTCTTCCAGGCCCACGCTGAAGGAAAGGTCGAGGGCCTGGAAGACCAGATCAGGAGACTGAAGGCGCAGGTGGAAGAGCTTACTCACCTGAACTCGGACCTCAACAACTGGAAGGCCCGTCTCACCCAGGAGAACTTCGAACTGCACAGACAGGTCCAGGACCTTGACGGAAGCAATGCCACCCTCGCTAAAGCCAAGTCTGTCCTCCAGATTCAACTGGACGAAGCCAAGGCCCGCCTCGACGAACTGACATCTGTAAGAACACGACTGCATCTACCTCCTTGCCATCGTCATCATCATCATCGTCGTCATCATCATCATCGTCGTCGTCCTTGTCATCATCACCATCATCATCATCATGATCATCACCATCATCATCATCTTTATCATAATCATCTTTATCATTATCATCATTATCATCATCATTATCATCATCGTCATCATCATCATCATCATCATCATCATCATCATCATCATCATCATCATCATCATCGTCGTCATCATCATCATCGTCGTCGTCCTTGTCATCATCACCATCATCATCATCATGATCATCACCATCATCATCATCTTTATCATAATCATCTTTATCATTATCATCATTATCATCATCATTATCATCATCGTCATCATCATTGTTATCATCATCATCATCGTCGTCGTCCTTGTCATCATCATCATGATCATCATCATAATTATCACCATCATCATCATCTTTATCATAATCATCTTTATCATCATCATCATTATCATCATCATTATCATCATCGTCATCATTACCATTGTCGTCATCATCATCGTCGTCGTCGTCCTCATCATCAGCACCATCATCATCATCATCATCATCATCATCATCATCATCATCATCACCATCATCATCATCATCTTTATCATAATCATCTTTATTATAATCTTCATCATCATTATCATCATCATTATCATCATCATGATCATGCTAAGTCACACTAGCACAACTGAGGGTGAGGGGTTGGAAACTACTCCCTGGGCTGTGCAATAAAGACTTAACTGTTCGGTCCTAAAAAAGACTAGGGGTTGAGTCTCCAATCCCCCGACAATTCTCACCCTGATGGGGCCAGCGCACCGTAACACTTATCTTCTACATCTACCTCGCTTCGGTACCAAATAACACTGCTTGATGACACCACCAACCAAGGTGCAATGTCGTTAGTCTCATCAGCCACCTCGGACCCTTAATCGTTGGACTGAACACGTAGTGCATTACCGCTCGCAGTGTTGCAAAGTAATTAATTAGCATTCATAGTCCGTTGTGCGACTCTGTAATTTTGTGCTACAATTGAGTTAACTAATGAATAATCGTCTGCGTTGAAATCCAGGAGAGAAATTCGTATAGCATCACTTTGACGAATCTGCAAGTGGAGTTGGACAATGCAAATGGGCGCCTGGAGGAGGAGGCTGAAGCCGCAGCCAGCCTCAGGGCCCAGCTTCAGAAGGCGCTCACCGACTACGCTCAGCTGAAAAGCAAGTACGACAAGGACATCACACTCCGCATCGAAGAGTTCGAGGAGGCCAGGTAGGACTGACTGAGGCACTCCTACCAATTATAACCATATTTCAGGTAGCTATGAAGTATTGGGTGTCAGCAAGTGTGATTATGATGATGACGACGATAATAATAAAAATAAAAGCGGTAGTATATAGTGTTAGTGATAGTAATAGTACTAGTAGCAGTAACAGAGGTAATAATAATAATAATAATAATAATAATAATAATAATAATAATAATAATAATAATAATAATAATAATTATAATAATAATAATAATAATAATAGCCATTCTTTAATATTCTTTTTTATGGAATTATTTGTCATAATTGAAGAAATATTTGATGATAACAGTAACCAGCAATCATTTTCGGGTAGGCGGGCATACATGCATCCATGCATAGTATACCTATATGTATCTATATCAGCTCCATAGATCTACATGTATGTCATGCTGCGTTGAGAGTGTGACTTTTGAACTGTTTGATGGATTTCAGACGTAAGATGACGGCGCGCATAGCGGAATTGGAGGAGTTGGCGGAACAGGCCCGAAGCAGAGCAGCCAGACTGGAAAAGGAGAAGATTAAGCTGACGATTGAGATCAGGGACCTCGGGGCGGAACTGGAATCGGTAAGTAACAGGAGAACAGAAAGACAAAGATGAAATTTATTAGGACTTATTGAGTATAATTAATTATTGGATGTTACATAGCAAAGTCCGTGACAGCCTATACTTCAAGGACCGTGCAACTATAAATAATACATAATTAATAATTATATAATTACATATATATATATAATTTTATATATATATATTTATATATATATATACACATATACCCATCTACCCAAAATGCTTGAACTGCAACAAAAGTCATACGGTAGATCCATAGCTTCAGCTGCTTGAGAGTTGAGACTGGTCAAGTGAACAACGGTTGTTGAATGAAGTTTACCGAATAGGCGCTATATAAATGCCGTGTGTTCTGCAGGCGAATGGCAACGTCGGCCAACTTTCATCGAGACTGAAGCAGTCGGAGACTCAGCTCGTCGAGTTCCAGAGACGAACGGAGGAACTGACGGCTGCGATCAACAGCACTGGAGGCGAAAACCAGCGCCTTCAGGCCGAACTGGTCCGTCTTAAGGCACTCGTCCAAGAACTGCAGGACAAGAATGACGCTTTTGCACGCGAGAACAAACAACTTTCGGGTCAGTTGTCTTTGACTCTGATATGCATGCAGTTTTTACTTCACGTCTTTTAAGTTACTATAAAGGGCGTTGAAGCACAGCTATCTGTGGTTTGATATTTATCTGGTAATGAGTAGGTTATTGGGTAGGGGGGTTAGAGTAATGGCAACACTCATGGCCAGGAGAACATTAGGTCGCGGTTCGATACCCGTAACCCCCAGCCTCTAAGGCGGCGCCTTGAATGGTTGCCAAACCGTGTGTTTAATTAAGATCTTGATTGTACTGTCATATTTCAATGTAATCTTACTGCATCTGTCAGTTTATTGTTAATAAAGATTATTATTATTATTATTATTATTATTATTTTTTTTTGCCCCGAGGTATACAGGATCCCTCCGGGACTTCAATATTAACTAATGTAAAAAAAGTGTCCGGAATGGCCCTATTCATCTGTTTCCTGGCTGGCGAAAGTACCCTTAAAAGCTACAGCGTTGAAACGCTGTATCGTTATCGATAGGCGTTGGTATAAGAAAGAGGTCTCACGTGGGTCCCTCGTAACCGTGCATAGCTTCAGTCCCAGGTCCGAAAGGAAACTCAGGCCTTCGTTGTTGATCGGGCCCAGGGTTTCGAAGGCCAAAGGAATAGAGGTGTGTCGAGGATATTTCGGTGTATTTGTCGATTTTGCGGGTCGATTATTATTATTATTATTATTATTATTATTATTATTATTATTATTATTATTATTATTATTATTATTATTATTATTATTATTATTATTGTTTTTGTTGTTGTTGTTGTTGTTGTCGTCGTCGTCGTCGTCGTTGTTGTTGTTGTTGTTGTTATTATTATTATTATTATTATTTCACAGAGGGGATGTTAGTCACTGGAAGCATTGTCCTTAGTCCTTGTGCTGTTGGCAAGCTAATTTCTAGAGTAGTTTTCCTGTGTGATCACAGACGGATTTCGCGATGCCCAAGGTCAAATCAAGGACTTGTCTCGCCAAGTCCAGGAGCTGCTGGCGATTCGTTCCCACCTGGAGGCCGAAAGGGACAGCCTGGCATCGGAACTTTCGGACACACGGGATGCTCTGAAGGATGCCCTGGCTCGCCTGGAGGCTGCAAATAACTCCCTGACCCAGATCAGGATTGACCTGGAGCACCGTCTTAGGTCGAAGGACGAAGAAATTGAGAGTGCACGGTTCGTAGACACGAATATTTAAAATGCTCATTAATTTTTGCAAATCTACCTATACTATTTAAGGCACCATGTTCATTAAAAGCTGCGGTGTTCAAACATTTAGCTGGTGTTGTAATTGCTTCTGTAGAGCCTAGTCTCGCTGTGCTATCAAAGGAAGTGAAGAACGATCAAAGACAATTTCGATGGGCTGCGATATTCTATTGTATTCTAGACGGACATTTATAAAGCGCTGTTGCTGTCATGAGTGGAAGAAAAACCGTTGCGAAGGAGCGAAATATTGGGATTCATTTTCATTTGAGCATTTATATAGCGCCCTTTCAGGGGGACTACTCAGAGGCGGTGTATGGCTGGATGTATTGCTGTATTCATTTTTTGTGGATTTGTGTCTGAACCAGTTCCTTTTCCAAACGATCATTGTTTATGCTGCTGAGTTTAAAAGGCTTTTTGTGCAACTAAAGAACAAAATAACCAGGGGCACCCGCAGGCTTAAAAAAATTCGACGCACATCCCAAAAAATGTGGGCGCCCACCCTTCAAGCCCCGTCCCCTCCCATCCTACCAGTCCTCTGTCCGCCGCTCGTAGTCATACACTGAAAATTACTCAGAATGACTCATTAGAAAAATTCAATTTAGATAACATGCCGTATTGTCATTTACCAAATCTATGAATGCGATGCCTAATCCTTGTGTGGATTTGATTTTGTGAGTGGACGCACGTGCGTCCAGTGCGTCCGCCTGCGGGCGCCCCTGAAAATAACAGATAATGTTGAGGACGGAAATTAGATGAGATGGGATTTGATGAGATGGATGATGATGATGATGATGATGATGATGATGATGGTCTTTGCAGAAAAGCTGGCCAGAGAGGAGTGGAAGAACTTCAGAAGACGATCATTGACATCGAGACGAAGTACAAATCGGAGCTCAGCCGTTATAAGAACAAACACGAGAACGAACTGAGAGAGATCGAAATCCAACTGGAGACACTGACGAGGTCGAACAGCGAATTGGGCAAAGCCAACAAGTCTTTGGCCGCCAGAGTTAAGGTATACAACCCAACAGATATTCATTTACATCCATCGATCTCTCTGTCTCTGTTCAGAATTTTATGTAATTGTAATTGTAATAGAACATTTATATAGCGCCTCTTCAAGGCAGTCTAATCACAGGGCTCCTTAGGCTAGCCTACATGATGTTAGTCATTAAGAACAAAGTTTGTAAGTAAATAACCTTTGTTCGAGTCTTAAAGCATCAGTGTTCACTTTTTCTGTCTGTTTCTGTCTCTCAGTCTTGTGACCTGCTCTGTCTCTCTGGCTTTGTTTCTGTCTGCATGTCTCTCTGTATGTTTGTATGTATGTATGTATGTATGTATGTATGTATGTATGTGTGTATGTATGTATGTATGTATGTACGACTTGTATCTGTGCATGTATGCATGTGTGTATGTATGTATGTCTTGTATCTATGTATATTCATTCATTCATTATTCATTCATTAAGACATTTATATAGCGCCTCTTCAAGAGGGCTACTCAGAGGCGCTCCAGACTCCAGCACGACTATACAGTACAGTTTTTAATCTAGTGTAGAATGTATCAGATAGGGTCCAAGGGTATGTATGTATATATGTATGTGTGTATGTATGTATTTGTCTATGTGCTGTTGATGCTTATGCGGATGCTTCAGATGATGAAGATGCTGCCTTATGTATTCATGTAGGAGCTGGAGCTAACTCTTGAGGAAGAGCGTCGCATCGTGGAAGAGCTGCGTGGAGCTCTGACCTTGGCCGAGAGGAAGAGGATCGCACTCCAGACGGAACTGGATGACGTCCGTGCTCTTCTGGACGCGGTAATTCCAGAAAGCGTTTCTATAGAAACTGAAAATAGGCGGATTAAGAGGGAATCGCTGGCTGAAATTCAGTCTATAGTCTGCGTGGAACGTTCTTTGTCGCGCCATCGACCTTTAATCGATTAAAGTGTTTAGCGATTAGTCGATTAATTAATCGTTAAAATCCGAAACCTACTTTAGATTCAACGATTTTCCTATTCACTGTTTATAGACAACTATAGTCAAGAACAGTTTTTGGGGTTTTTAATAATAGCTTTTAATATAAATTTAGATATATATGAATGAAAGAATTATAAAAAGTCTTTGAAATATTTGGATATTTCGATTTCTTTAAACGAGCGTCGTCTTGGTTACTTGACAGTCTGAGAGAGCGCGCAAGAACGCCGAGGGATCTCTGCACGAGGCTACGACACGCATCAGTGAGCTGAACATCTTCGTCTCGTCGGCCACTGGAGACAGGAAACGCTTCGAGGCCGAACTGTTGGCTCTCCAGGCCGAAGCTGATGAGGCGAACAGGGCACGCAGGGCTGCAGAAGAGAGAGGAGACAAACTCCAGCTGGAGGTAAACCGACTGACGGAAGAGCTGCGCAGGGAACAGGACAACTACAAGCAAGCCGAGTCACTGAGGAAGTCTCTTGAAATTGAGATTCGCGAGATCACAGTCCGTCTTGAAGAGGCCGAGTCCTTTGCCCAGAAAGAGGGCAAACGTCTGGTCGCCAAGCTACAGATCAGGGTATTTTCACCAAACACAACTCAGTATAGGCCTCATCGTATCATCATCATCGTCATCGTCGTCGTCGTCATCATCATCATCATCATCATCATCATCATCATCATCATCATCATCATCATCATCATCATCATCATCATCATCATCATCATCATCATCATCATCATCATCATCATCATCATCATATCATCATCATCATCATCATCATCATCATCATCATCATCATCATCATCATCATCAACGTCAAACAACAACTACTATAATCATCATCATCAGGATAATTATCATCATTATCTTCATTTTCATTATCATCACCATCATCATCATCATCATCATCATCATCATCAACAACAACAACATCATCATCAACGTCAAACAACGAGATCACTATAATCATCATCACCATGATAATTATCATCATTATCTCCATATTCATTATCATCACATCATCATCAGCATCGCCATCATTGACAACAGCAGCAGCAATTATCAACAGAACCCCAAAACAGCAATGGCAGAAAGCTGGCCTCAAAACTACTCTATCATCATCTTCTTTTCCTTTCTTTTCCTTTCTTTTTCTTTTGTTTAGTCATCAATTGGTCCATCGCCGGACTGTGTCGATCGTACGACTCGAGATTCTCTTCTTCATTGGCTTCTGTCCTCTGGCAATAAGCTGAGCTTCAGCCCATACGTCTACGTCTAGTACCAATAATACTGATATCGTCCACCCATTTCCTCTCTGGTCTACCTCTGATACCTGCTGTTCGATTTTCCTGTTGTTATCCATCCTGCAAATGTCTCCACAGAAAATTGAGTTTCCTTTCAATAATTATTTGCTGTATCCAGTCGAGTTCACTGCCCAGCGTTGCTGATCTTTTGTTGCCATCTGATGTCCAAGGTCTTTCTGTGGCATCTCATTTCAAATGCTAGCAATCTGTCCTTGTTGTCTCTGCTCAGCTTTCGTGATGCTTGTGTATGTAGCAGATTGAATACACATGTTATGATGATTTTCACTTTTGATGTGCATATTGATCTCTCTCCTATTCCAAATGTTTTTCCAGCCCAAAATTACTCCCACTGCTTTTGCTATTCCTCTTCTCTCTTTAGAACAGTCATTAGACTTTGAACATGTAGGCCTACAAATTCACTCACATTCTTAATCGAGATCGAGAATGTGGGTAGATTTTTGGGTGAATAATAACAACAACATGTAGTGGTAGTCGTAGTAGTAGCAATTCCAGTAGTAATAGTCTTTGGATGCTGTAAATCACAGTCCGTGAAAGCCAGGTTATCACGGACTTTGCTATTCAACAATAGTTACAGCCATGCAGTAAGTTCTACATTTACCTTTCTGGCTCCGTTTTGAATTTTTGTTCCTGAGGGTTCACATCTACATCAGATGTAGACTTAACGACTAATTAATAAATAAAGAAGTACTTGCACACAAAAGAACAACCAGATGATAAAAATGATATTAAAAGATAACACACACACAAATATATATAACGATATTATAATATAATAATGATATTATAATATATGATATAAAATTAATAACGACAATCAAAATAATGCTTTTTTTTTTACAAAATTCTACTTCGAGTTAAAATAGTAGAATATGATTGGAATGATTGAAAATAATTAGGATGAAACTGTGTCATTTGCGATCGGATTTGGTAGACATATAAGAATATAGGATAGAACAAAGCCTCTATAAAGCACAAATCATTAGACTGTGTCACATAACTTATATAAGTAGGCCTAATAGTTGAACAGAAGTGGATGGCAATTTTGGATGGGTTTGCCAATTCGCTTGGTGAGTCAAATTATGACACGTGACAATAGAGTCTCATTGTTGCTTGTCTGTTGTTTGTCTGCGAGGATGATTGATGAAGGAGCCTAGTATTCACAGATGATGATATGCAATCGGAGTTTCGAATCTTTGTCCATCGTGCGACTTAGGCTGTGCACTGTTTCACCAAGAAATATAGGTATCGACAAGTTATCATGGTATTGAGCAACTGTTATCGTGCTTAATGTTGATCAAGAACGCTGACGCAATTGAATACATACATACGCTCGCATTTCTATAGCGCCATTCCACCTATAGTGAAAAAAACTGCACTAAATAGTCAGCCAATCGAAACAAGTGGGTTTTAATGGTTGAATACTCTGGTGTAGTTCGTTTCCTGCAGGGATAAACACAGACAGAGTATATGCTGCTTAAGGTATTTGCACGAATTGACTGGCGCCATTGTCATCGACAGGTGCGTGAGTTGGAGGTGGAACTCGACGCGGAACAGAGACGCGGACGTGACGCCATTGCCGAGAACCGGAAGTTGCATCGTCTGGTGGCTGAGCTGCGCGCGCAGTACGAAGAGGAACATCGGTTGTCGACGGAACTGACCGATCAAGTCAACTCTCTGTCGCTTAAGATTGCAATTCTTAAGAGACAACTTCTGGAAGCCGTGAGTTGTCAAATTCATCTCAATCAACGAGGCATGAATTCCTTAGGTAACATATCTGCAGTCGAATCTTCAACACTCACCTGCGTGCAAGAGGCAGCATTTGTATGGAGCCCAAGCTGACCCAGAATCATTGCACATCTGAAAATATGCTATTCGTTGTCATCTGTTGACATCGTAGGAAGTCGTCAGTGTAATTTGAGTTGTTTCATCATCATCATCATCATCATCATCATCATCATCATCATCATCATCATCATCATCATCATCATCATCATCATCATCATCATCATCATCATCATCATCATCATCATCATCATCATCATCATCATCATCATCATCATCATCATCATCATCATCATCATCATCATCATCATCATCATCATCATCATCATCATCATCATCATCATCATCATCATCATCATCCGCAGCAGCAGCAGCAGCAGCAGCAGCAGCAGCAATAGCAGTATCTTCATCGAAGTCGTCATACTTGCCATCATTTTAGCTTCATCAGCTTCGTCTTCGTCTTCTTTCGACCTCTTTTTAGCTTCTTTCGAACTCTTTTTCATCGGCAAATGCTGTAAAGAGTGCGCAGACAGAGCGGCGTGTGAACGGCTGCTGCGTGCATGTTTTGTGAATGGCTGTGTCTATATTTGGTCTTCTGGTGATCTGGTGTAGGATGAGGTCGTGACCATCACGATGAACAAGTACCGCAGGGCTCAGCAGCTGCTCGATGAAGCTGAACGCAGAGCCGAAACGGCGGAACGAAACATCACAATCCACGTGTCACGTGCTCATGGCGGCGGCGGTGGCCACAGAGCCAGATCAATGTCGATCACCAGAGAAACGAGAGTAGTCAGAGCTTAAATGGAACCAAGTGAGTACTAGTACTCTAAACACGACTCTTCTTCACAAGGATCTCCTTCTAATATATTGCGCTACATAAAGTCTTCATTCAGCCTAATAGGCTTAGAAATTTTTTTTAAATACGAGATGACGCATGCCCTCAAAAACATCATTACGGAGAAGTTGCGCAAAGTGTTTTCGTTGTGACGAATCCATTGATGACTTATTTGGGGCGTTTTCCAAGTGTCGGAAACTCGCTTATTCGATGAAAAGGTCAAGTGACGGAAGTTAGCATTTGTTCTCTGCTCAGCTCTCCCTCTAATGGAGGCATGCGATGACTCAATCAGGCAATACTCACGTCAAATGTTGTATAACTTAGTCTAACAGATAGAATTCGGGGTTTAAAATTTTTTCCGATCCAGCTGCAGTAATGTGCATGGAATGTCTTATTAAATAGTGTTTGCTGGAACTTTGAAAGTTTGTATGTCATTTATACTTTTAAAAAGTATCTGGTGTTATTTGGTGACATACTGTCCGATGGTCAGACTATAGTGTTAATTCGACTGATGGCATATAGTCTGGTGGTATGCTGTGTGCCTACTAAAGTTGTACATTTTCATGCTGCGATATTGTCATAGGCTATAAGAATGACACGGCACAATGTGTGTGGGCCTACTCTTTGACGAAACCGCTCAGCATATGCACCTATTTAAAATCGTCTTATGCGATGTAAATAATTCTAATGCTCTAAGTAGTAGAGATTCTGCCTAAACATTGATGTCCACCTCAAACATATTTTCATTCTAGCGTCGGTTCTTCTATTTTTGCAGATGGTATACCAGCAGCCAAGTCGCAACCTGTCTCAACGGTTCCCTCCCCATTCAGCACGTCATCTTACTTACTAACATGCAAAATGTTGTTGGACACCTTTTCCTATTGTAGCTTGTTTCTTTTATGCATTTGGTCGACGGCGGCGCATTGATCCTTTCGTTGGCAGAGATTGGTCAACGATGTTCTACACTGTATTCACGCATAGCGGTTGAAGCAAATATGGCGAACGTTGGCCAATCTCTTTTTAATACAGGATCTCTACTGGATATAGGATAAAGACCAAGGAATTTATCTTCCTGTATTCAAATCGTCATGCACGTTGTCTTTACCTAAAGTCCTAAATAAACAAGGCTTAAGACGAGATATTAGATGCTTCCGATAGTTGATTTGCGTTGGTCAGTAGATAGAGTGACGATACAGTTACACAATGTACCATCGATGGACACGACTTTCATGCGCTAAATAAATATATTTATTAAAACTGTAGTGTTGTTGCTATAATAACAATATCTGTTGCTCTTTTAGTCTTCGTTCTTGTATTGGTCTATATTATTAGCGGTACGAAGTTTATTACTTAGCCTAATATACTTAAAAGACCACACATATTTGTAATGTAGCCTAAGCGATGTAAAGACGAAAACTGTCTAAAAAGTGAAGCAATTCTATACGAAGGTTCGGAACTCATTTAGGTCTATTACAGACGTTCTGGCCTCTCAGATGATGAGATAAAATTCTCCTAATTTATTGACCTCGAGTCTTCGGATCTAAATGAAAAGACACAAATTGTCCTATGTCCATGTTCCATTATATCTTAAGCCTACGTAGCATCATTTAGGCCTTACCTTTCACATAGGCCTGTGCCAGTGTTTTTACTGTTTCGAAAGCAATTTAAGCAGTTCAAACATGAACAAATACGCGTACGATTCTGACAAAGCTGGCAGTTTCTTAGCAGCCGGAAACAGTTCTAAAAGGCGCAAATCCTTATGTGGTTTGCAAATCCTTATGTGGTTGGTTTAGTTTATCGGGCAGTTATTGCACGCAGCTTCGTCGGACGTATTTTCCATGAAAGGCGAGAAGGTCCTGGCGTTGAACTGCGAGGGGGTCCTGGCGTTGAACTGTGAGGGAGTCCTGGCGTTGAACTGCGAGGGAGTCCTGGCGTTGAACTGCGATGGGGTCATGGCGTTGAACTACGAGGGGGTCCTGGCGTTGAACTGCGAGGGGTCCTGGCGTTGAACTACGAGGAATCGTAGCGTTGAATATGTAGGATGATTTTTTGGCTAAAGAAAAGATTTGCTTACATCAGTGAAACAAAAGCAATACCAGTTGCCGAGGTTTGCTCTGCTCTGCAACCAACCTGTTACTTTCACACCGGGATTCCAACGGCGGCAGATGCAGCTAAAACGGCCCCATGCACTGCATAGACTCGGTCGGCCTTCGTCGGCGGCGGCGGCGTGTCTTGTCCTGCCGCCGCCGTTCAGTCGATGAAGACGAAGTCGTTTCCGATCTCCCTTGGACTGATCTGGATGTAGACGACCCAGTACATGGTGCTGAGGACGCAGAACGCAACCGGAAATAGAATCCTCGAGTATCGGTCGATGGCGTTCGCCAGAGCAATGTTGTCGTATTTGGGGCAGGGTCCTCTGTCGGAGCTCGGGGAGGAGACGGTCGTGGCCAGGGCGGATGTTGGCTTTGCGGGCGCGAGTGGTAGAGCAGCAGCGGCAGCACCCCGACCAACGCACGGAGTGACGGCGACGTAACCAGTGCACCCGCTGATGCTCAGGTAGCGTAGGTCGCACTCAGTGTACAGTTTACGCATTGATGTCAGACGAACTTCCTGAAAAGAACGACGTTCTTACTTATTAACTGAACAAGGACACGAAGCGCGTGAAAGAGACGACGAAAGCTCTCTCTGTAAGTGCAATTATTTGCATTAGCTTCATCTTATGGTCTAATTTGGTCTTACGGACTAATCTTCTGGATAGTGACCTGATTACGGCTTGGTTTTGATGCGCCATCGATTGTTGCCTTGTGCAACACGGACACAGCGGCATGCGCAATAGCTAATAGGCTAGGAGTTACTAATTTTAATTACAATATTAGTATCCGGTGGCTCTTGTGAAAGCGTCACGATCAGACGCTAGGGCGAGCGAAGTAGGTGAGACGATGGAATTAGATGAATAATGAACGAACTATGCATGGATAAGTGCATTAATTAAGCTGATGATTGGTTCGTTCATTCATTCACACTGTCATTCACTCAATCATACTTTCGTCAATTTCACAAATATTCTATCATGGTTAACATCTCAGCGCTTCCTTAATAAGACAACGCAGTAAACGTGTTTGGTGCTCCAATACAAATCCTATTAAGAGATCAAGCACGCCAAATGTATGTGACACAAAATTTTTGTAGCTTATTAATATTTATATAGCGCCGGCAACTAGTCGAAACTGCCCCAGTGCCGTTTCAGACAAATACTAAAGGAACACTTCAACTGGAGTCATTACCGTCTGAATTGGTTCCGTTTCTCCAGCAGAAAACGAGGTTTTAATTGGCAGAGCAACGGGTGTAATATCCATGTTCCCAACCGTCAGCGGCTTCGTCGAATTGGCGCCAAAGAAACTTGTCGTCTGCTCGCCGTTCTCCACCACGCGACGTCTCTGCTTCGGCCTCGTTTTCGCCGCAGCCGAGACGCGTACACTTCCGATGTAGCTGACGGCCGCGTACTCGACGATGGACGCGAAGACCATGACAAAGCACGTTACTAGATAGACGTCGATGCTTTTCAGGTAGGAGATCTTGGGGAGGGCAGTGTTCGTGCTCGATATAAGAGTCGTCATCGTCAGGATTGTCGTTATACCGAGCGCCACTCGAGCCGGGGCCGCGTCCCGGTGCAGCCAGAACGAGACCCAAGACAGCACGACAATTAGACTGGACGGTACGTAGATCTGGATGATGTAGTAGCCGAGACTCCGAACGAAGTAGAACTCGCAGGCCAGACGGGAGTAATTGCCTGTCAAATAATAATTAATACACTGTAGATCTCTCTCTCTCTGTTCGAACAGAATTTTGCGATCTTAAACTTTATTAGGCATACTAATAAATGCACTCACATGCTGTGATTCATCGGATTAATTCCCTATGCTTCGTAGCTCAGCCTCTATAATTATCTGTAGGTGAATCCCAGGTCACATACAGAGCATTGCATGTATGAATTCTCTATACAACATCATAGTCATAGCCATAAGCTTCTTATTTACGTGTGAGATTGCATAGTTACAGGATAATCTCGTTGACAGCATACATATGAATGTGGCAAATAAAACATGTTAGGCTTAGCATGGAACATATATTGCCTCAAATATCGCCCAGCCAGGTAGATTCTTCAAAGACTTCTGGACGCGTGAATTTTCTTACGTTGCATGCAGGTGACAAATCACTGTGTGTGGGGGGGGGAGGTGTGTATGAGAGAGTGTGGAGGAAGTCGCGCCTGCGCAGTGATCATAACGCTGAGAACATTCAGCGGTTGAAAGCAGGGTTTAAAGTGGGTGGGAACGCATGGGAACGGCGTTCCCACTGCTCTCGAAATTCGTTGCTTGCGTTCCCACTGCTCACAAGGCAAGAACCCTGGTAATGCATGTGTTCCAATAAAACTCTGCTTTAGCGTTCCCACTGCTCACCCAAACCACTTTAACCCCTGGTTGAAAGGGATGGCTAGTGGATAGGAGCATGAGTTATACGCCTGTGGCAGTCTAAGGCTGTTCAAAATGCGTGACAAGGATTGATGTGATCTTTATCGATAGTATGCGTTAGCATCTCGTTTGCTAGAACCTGTGTTTAGATGTTTGGGTCAACGACTTTGGAACTGTTTTATGGAACTTTTCTTTTAAATAATGAGAAATCAAAATCCAGAGATTGTGTCCTGTTTTAAGTCGCACTATGCTGCGAGGGCCCATCATTCGAGAACTTTGTAGTGTATTGTAACAGCAACAAAGAAAAACTGAAATCGTGGAATAATTTAACTATAGTTAAGATTAAACACGCAAGATAAATCTACTTGAATGCTTGCTGCGATGTTTCTACTAACCTGTCGTTAGGACTTCCAGTTTTTCTCGGACTCGATATCCTCTGACCTTGACCTGGGGCAGTTGAACATTCTTGTCTAGCGTGACGGAATCCTTTGGACCATCCTTCCATTTGTAGGCGATGTGCTTAACCGAATAGGCGTCTGTGCGTATAAAGGAAAAGTGAAATTCTTCTTAAGGTTATCGCAAAAAAGGCCATAGCATCATAGAAGACTTCAACGAAGTCAAAATGTTCTGTTATGATTGTCAGCTTTGATATAACTATGCGTCGTTGCCTGTACTGATATATTCCAGAATATCCTTCTGCGCAAACTTAATGACTGAAGGGACGCCACATAGGTCTAAACGTGCCCTTAGACTACACCTACTCCGAAGAAGAGAGTAGGCCCCCTACGACTTATCAAGCAATGCGCGCGTGTATTGCGTGATGCTGCGAGTGGCAAAAGGAACGGCTGCTCTACTGAAGGCGTGCCAGAAGATAGATCAATCTTCCCACGCATGATTGCAGCGTTCGTGAAGATACGCCAGCAATTCGGCGCCGTACAAAAGATCTGCACTGCAGGCTTTTCAACGTTTATCCGATCGATGCCCACATCACAGGCGACAACTCGTCGCTTCTTCACGAGGGACCAATAGATGTCGCTACAACATCTTTAGTTTTTTTATCGAATTCCGGGACACACACACACACACACACGCACGCACGCACGCACTCACACACACATACATACATACATACATATACACGCAAGCTATTAAAATTTAATATGTATGTTCTACTCAAACTGTGGTCCGCGGCCCATTTCCGTTTCGCGGGTGATTGGTTACCGCGGAATTATAACCGGAATAACAATTTTGATCGTACTCGAATAAAATATTAATGTATACACTATATAGCGTAAAACATTAAATATTACAACACTAAATAAACAGTTTAAAACATACAACAGTAACAAAAGTAAAGTGGTAATAAACAGTTTCATCATTAGAAATCTAAAGTTTCATATAACATGTCATATAATGTTCGTGATGTTGGTGCTGAAAAGCAACATCCGTAGTGAGGCAGGTAAAACAATTACCGGTCTGCAGAATCAGAAAGTTTGAGAAGCAATTACCTATATGATACTGACAAGTATGTTTACGATACACGAATCGGTCGATAATCGCAGCCATTCAATTACAAATAATAGCTATTAAGATGCAAAGTCATTTAGATATAATTAGTATCGTTTTTGGTATGCGACACAACGGCCGATAGTCGTGGTAGGTCGTCGATTTAGCCGATGCCACAAGATGAAACACCAGCAGAAGTTGAAGTATTCCAAAACATACATTGCGGCTATATACCACATTAGAACTGCATGAAATACAATTATATAATATAACAAATTATACATTTACTATGTTGCTTTTTCTAGTTGCAGTGTACTTCGACGACAGGCGGATATATTGCATGAAAGCGAAACTGGCCGACGTCATGAAATCTCATCCCTCTGCCATGTCCATGGGCATTAGGTGGGACCCAGGTGAGACCTATACGGGTCTCATATGGGAATATGAGCCCTATATGGGCTTCGTGGGGCATGCTTGCTATAGTATCCGGTCTATAATGGCTTCCGATTGGAGTCGGCGATACATTCAACGTTAGATGTGCGTAAGCAAATATAGCCACACAGACATATACACAGAGCAAATAGCCAGCCAGCCAGAGATGAAAAGAGACAGAAGACTGACAGACAAACAGATAAGGACAACTGTTAAGAGCCAAAATAATGGAAAGACATGCACACAGTCTCCGTATACGTTCGTGCCAGCAAAGACAATAAACCCCAGGGGTGATGTAGATAAAAGACGGACAGTCACTCAAGCATGAAAGCAGCCGAAACAGAATCGGAAGGACGAGAGATTGATGGAGACGCACAGACAGACAGACAGACAGGCGGACGGACGGACGGACGGACGTCCGCAAGTACGCAGGGATAAATGGCGTAACGAGAACACGTTTGCTTGACCAAAGCTCTGTTAATTCAAACATAAAGATACAAGAGACGAAGCCGAAGATAGAAATACGTATATATATATATATATATATATATAATATATATATATATATATAATTATATATATAATATATACATTCCTTCCTTTGCCGCTCCATATATGTATATACATGTATATGTGTAAATGCATATGTGTGTATATTCCTACTAGACCAGTGGAGTTTAGGACTAAGATGAATGGACTTGGGTCGGGGTTTTACGCAGAGCGAATGAGAAAGTTGTGGCATTCCAATGTATCAACTTACAGCTTTCAATCTCAAGGGAACAGACTTGCGTGTCCATCGGAAAATACGTTAGGTCCATCGAACAGGTGGCTGTCACCGTTAGCCTGTCAATCAAAAGCAATGCTCCAATTAAAAAGCCCCAGTTTAAAGAAAAACAGAAACAGTGACCAGATGGATACAGCAACAGACCGACGACCCAATGCCAGTCAAAGACTTGCATCATTATTGCCGTTTTAACCATCATCATCAGCGACAGCTGCAGCAGCATCATCATCGTCGTCATCATCGTAGCAGTTATCATCATCATCATCATCATCATCATCATCATCATCATCATCATCATCATCATCATCATCATCAAAAAACAAAACACTTCAACTACATCTTTGTCATCATCGTCGTCTATCATCCTATTATTATTAATGATGATGATGACGATAAAGATGATGATGATGATGATGATGATGATGATGATGATGATGATGATGATGATGATGATGATGATGATGAGGATAGTAATAATAATAATAATAATACATGCGATTTATCTCTGTTCATATCATTTAGACTCCCTGCTCTTCGCATAAAATTGTTTTATACACCTTCTGGATCATATCCTTTGGTTTCTAAACACAAAACAGTAATAATGATAATAATAATAATAATAATAATAAACAAATAATCACTGCCATCATCGTCGCCAACATAACGACGCTCGTCATGAGACCACCGTCGTCGTCGTCATCATCGTCGTCGTCGTTGTCGCTGAGACTGACCGGAGACTCTGAGTGATCCATCCGCTTGGTTTGATGCGCAGGAAGGCATTCTTTGTGGTCGCCGTGTGGAAATTGGCGGACTTGGCGTTGGCGAAGAACGTATCTGGCCACCAGATCTTGGCGAGCATTTCGTTGCTGATGCACAACTCCTCCTCGGCGTCCGTGAACTGGAGACGGGGATCGTGCCAGTGCTGGCGAAAGTAGAAGTCCAGCGTGAAATCCTACGCAGAAATATTCGTTTCTTCATTGCCTGCGAGTGGCGCTATATAAGCTGTGCTTTCTTCTAGAAAAAAGGTTCCGGAACTGAACAATTAGGGAAGGGCTAAATCGAGGGCAAAGCCAGAGAAAAACGGGATTGGGGGGTTGGAAGGGGTCTCAATAAACACTGAAAACAGTTCACAACACTGAAATTAAATTAAAATAACCAAATTATTTATTTTTATTATTAAAATAAATAAATTATTTCTTAGTAGCTGAAAAAAGGTTCCGGAACGCCGTTACGGCGCGTTCCTGCTGAAAAAAGCACTGTATAGAAGCATTTGGTTACAATTACAATTAATGCATTTGCCAGTTATACGTCTCAACATGTCATTCACGTCACAGCTCGTCATAATTATCAAAAGTCTTGTCGTTGCACTCTAGTTATTCCTGACCTTCCGCGCGTCTCGATTGACCTACATAACAGATTATGAACCACAGAGGACATCGATTGATACGTTCGGATCACGTTGTCATGTAACTCTATTGTTCAGATCTCGTCAGAACAAGGAGTGATGATAATTGAAATTGGTCGATTGTAAAACTGATTGATATTTATGCGATGTTTCCTTCATTAGCAATCTGTCCTTTTGTTAATCCGTCTGTCTGTGTGTCTGCGTGAGACTGCATATCGGTGGGGGCCGATATATTAGGAAGTCCGTAGTAATGAACGACAAATGAAACCGCAAGTAACAAATGTCCAATCACGTGACCGTGTGATAAGCTCGGACAACAGGTGCGCTGTCCGTTTTGTTGCTCGAATCGTTGCTCCAGATGGTTTTTATTTTTGCTGACATGGATACTTGATCGTTTGGAGCGCTATTTTGTTTTTGTTCTGGATAAAGCTTAACCAGTAGGCCTACTTTTCTTATAGCCGTCAGTGATGCCCAAAATGATATTCGGTAATTGTTCTTCGCCTGATATTGTGCTGTGTGGTCCGTCTCCATAGTCATTTGATGTCACTTGATAGGTGTTCTTTGGCTCACTCTGGGTAATGTCTACATTCGAGCAACCAACGTCCGTCTGTCGTGATGATTCTGCCCCCTGATATTTGTTATACTATTCCACCTGCACGCCTGCAACCGTCCATGAGATGATGAAATTCGCCCTAGCATTGCGCTGCAATAATATTCACCCGCACGATCTTACCGTTACCTATACAGCGCATAAAAATGCAAGGTATTTCTTTGGCAGATTCTGTACTGGGTATAGAATCGCTGTGGATGCTGTTCGCCAGCCATCTTGGAAGTTTGATCCAGCAGTAGATGGCGAGCGAACGCAGTAGCCATCAACAGAACTTCTTGAGACTGGTCTGTTGCATGTGTGTGTGTGTGTGTGTGTGTGTGTGTGTGTGTGTGTGTGTGTGTGTGTGTGTGTGTGTGTATGTGTGTGTGTGTGTGTGTGTGTGTGTGTGTGTGTGTGTGTGTGTGTGTGTGTGTGTGTGTGTGTGTGTGTGTGTGTGTGTGTGTGTGTGTGTGTGTGTGTGTGTGTGTGTGTGTGTGTGTGTGTGTGTGTGTGTGTGTGTGTGTGTGTGTGTGTGTGTGTGTGTGCTACTGCTACTGAGTGGTTCTTGATTACGTCTGTAATGGTGGCGTCATGCTGGACATTAAGGCTATCTCACATGTCAAAGGTAGCGAATAATATGAGATGCTGCTGTAAAGACGTTATTAATTTGTACACATACACACAAAGAAGTATAAACTACAAACAACACATATACATGTACATAGAAAACACACACGCACACAAGAAATAATATACATGTAAACAGAGCATAATAGTGCATACAAACAATATGCATACATGCACATATGCTAGCATACACATATGTATAATCAAACGTACATACATATGCATACGTACATACATGCATACATGCACACATACGTGCATGCATGTATGCGTGCACACTTACATACATGCATACAAAAGATACATACAATTCAATTTCAATTCAGTTTATTACAACAAAGACAAAATACAATCAAGCAGTAACACAATATGCAGAAGTGAAGGTATACAACAGGAGACCCAAAGGGTACCCAAAGATATACATGGATACAATCATGCAAGCATACATATAATATAGGCTATATATATATACGCATGCAAAGTATAAATGCATAAAACAACATACATATACGCATACATACATACATGCATACATACGTGCACGCATGCATGTGAGGCGTGTATGTGGCACAGCTATGGACTGTTCGTATACATTGTGAAACGGAAGGCTAACTGTGTTTCTCACTGAGTCGACTGAGGCATAGGTACGATGCGAACGCAGTGAATGGATGAATGAATGAATGGATGAATGAATGGATGAATGAATGGACGAATGAATGCATGAATGAATGGATGAATGAATGAACTGATGCGTTTAAGTGAAGTACAGCTGCTGACCATGTTGGCTTCGGAGATGGAACTGACGCTTGAGACGAACATCGTTATGCCAACTTCCACAAGGTTTCCTATTGAGCATACATTGCACAGACACAAAACTAACTGTAAATGCATGCATACAATGTCACATAATCTTAACATATATACACATATATATATAATAACAGCTCTTTGAAAATAAGTTAATATTTTGAAAATATGTTCGGAAAGTGCCAACCGAATTAATGTCATTCGCCAACCGAATATCTAACTTAACAATCGAAAATCTTAAAAAAAATATCCTTATACGTAGTAGTTTCAATCGTCAGACTTTTTCAAGACTTTTTATGCTGTCAACATAAATTGATAATAACTAAATTAATGAAACACTGAATACCAAAATTGTATTTTGCACAACATTGAATGATTAAAATGGTATCCACTGAGTGAAAAACAAATCGTATATATCTGCTAAAATCTGCATCAGCATAATTAACCATAATTTATCATACAATTATCGTTCAACCACTGTTCCAGCAACTAATTCGTCGCCTGAGAATTATCTTGTCGTATCTCCACTTTTTTTTCGAAAAGTAGTTAAGAGTTGATTTGTAGCAGAGTTTTTTTGATCTTTCTTCAGTTTCAATGGCTAGGAGATACGATAGGTCGTTTTAAAGATATTCAACAAACTATACTGTCGTATGTCC
The DNA here is from genome assembly GCA_963556255.1 of Allolobophora icterica. NCBI lineage: Eukaryota > Metazoa > Annelida > Clitellata > Crassiclitellata > Lumbricidae > Allolobophora > Allolobophora icterica. The sequence continues at coordinate 44,170,243 of OY744606.1, read as the reverse complement.
TGTTTTCAGAAACATTTTATCGTATCTCCATACAGCATTCATAGTGAAGCAGTCTCTGTTGTTGTATGTCCACAGAAAGCTCGTCGCTGATTGGACGCGCAGGAGATACAGCAGTATAAACCTGTGCGCTTAGCTGGACTATAGTGTCGCATATCCAGACAATTAAAAGTTTTTCTTTTAAAAATCCGGACTATGTAAATGAATATTTGAACGAAAACACTCTGTAATAATTGGTCGTTGCTTAATTTAATCATTTTGTGTCTTTGTTTTCAGAAAGATGGTTTGTAATATTTGTAAATCCAGTTTATACAAAATTTTCACAAATTTCAGAATAACAACTATAATTGTTAATTTTTTAAATGCAAAATCTTTATGCAATGTTGATGTTTTAATATGACGTCTGTGTGTGAACTGTAATTTGACAATGCCCTACTTATTGCATTGAATTTCTCATTTTTCCGCAAAATGCGGCCCAAACTTCTACCTCGTTTATCTCGGAATTTTGGAAAATGGAGATACGCCAAGATAATTCTCAGGCGACGAATTCTATTCATAAAATGACCAGTTGTACAGCTGCAGTCATAACATGGAAATAGTTTATCGCCTGGAGTTTTCTGTGGTAGCAGTTGCCGTATCCTAAACAGCAGTAAGAATCTCATGAAACATTCATTCATAGATATCATTTATATAGCACCTCTCCAAGGTACAACTTGAGAGGCAACCCAAGCTTAGGCCTGACTAAAGGAAACAGTTTAAAGTGCTTGCAGAAGTAAGTGCGACGTCCCTGGTTAAAAGAAACACGTAGCGCTAAAAGTCTTGAAGTGCGTGCACAAGGAGCACGTTCATCTCGAGTCGTTTCTGCGGCCAGCGAGACCCTAAATGGGGCAGCAAAGTTTCTGTAAGTAAGTAGGGGTACACTCATTTGGCATGACCTAACCCACATTGAATTTTATAAACAAACACTGAAAACAAAGGAGCCCAAAGAAGGCTCGATATTTTCAAGGAATTGCAAAACACGTCAGGATTTAGCACAACATTAAAACGATAGAGCTTAGAGCCTTAGAATAACTCAATCTGATGTGTGATCGGCAATTACTATAGGACTTTTACACAGTGACTGACTGATGAAAGAGATGCTATTTTTGATGGAGATGTTAACAAAAGTTTGGTAATTGAGAATCATGTCATTTTTTGCAATGATGTTCTGGGCAGGCGGTAAAATGTTAAGACAGTATTTAGAGTTTTTACACGACTGGTGCTTTAAAGAATTTACTCAAATTTCTTAAAAATGTTAACAACGTCCTGAGTTTCGCTCAAAAGTTCGCCTAGCCCAATTTAAGGCACAATGATCAGCCAATCCTCTCCACTTGTATGTCACATGGTGGTCGATTGAGTCAAATGGCTGGATGCTTGCCCTAGCGCCTGCGGGTTCGAGCCAGCTGAGGGAACTCCGTGTTACGATCTTGTCAAGGAGCTCGAGAATGTTCTTTGCGCACACGTAATCTTTCACAAACAGTAGAATTTGGGGCCAATGTGAACTGGAAAGTAAAGGACAGGTTCAGCGATGCACGGGCTCTGTGTCCTGGGCTTGCGATTCGTCCAAGGACCTATGAAAAAGGCAATAAACACCTTCCCTAATCCCAATAAGGGACACGGAAACTTTGGATTCCAACTCATTCTGCTGATAGGAAGCGCGTCAGCTAGCAGGAAACCTACCAATACTGAGAAGATGTTCCTTACTTCGTTAGATAGCGATCGCCGCATTACTTACAGAGGATGTAGTCACTCTATGCAACTCGTCGAAATGGACAGAGGAATCTTGCATTATCAATGAATGACAAAGTAAAGGAATAGGTATAAGAATTCTGACCATATTTCAACATCGATTAAAGGAACCTAGGACTTGGTAGACTATTTTTTAGGCAGACATGACGGACTGTCGCCTTCATCTGTAACATAACTGCGATTACGAACAATGCGACTATACGATATCTAAATGTCAGTGAACTGGGATCACATGCTAAGTTGAAACCTTCAACACAGAGTGCACGCAGGCAGAATAGAGGCTCAAGTAAAAACGTGGATCTACGATAATTAGATTTCTTAGCGTAAAAATCAAGCCAGCGAGCAGTCAAGGTCAAGCCTCAATCATGTTCTCAAAAACATCGTTTGCTCTGTGTAATGGTATCTACGCAGAAAGCGAACAGTTTACAGAGAAAGAGCGTTGTAATCTGGCACTAAACTACTCCTATAAGCCGTATCGTCATTTGGAGCCACCTGGGAAGCTGCGAGTGCTCCCTCAGTATCAAACGTCTATTGATATTGCAACGCTTCAGGAAATATGACGAGAAACTAGACTGAACGTGGTTCTGAGAAGCGGAAGGAAAGTGATTAGGATCTTTACATAAATCTAACTTATTCAGATCCAGCCTGACGTTCTTATTCGACTTCTTGTCGTCTGCTGTTGTTTTGATCGCAATGCACGTACGCAGTCATCGCGATTAATCAGCGCTGGGTCCCGTCGCTTCATCAACCTTGTATTGGTGAGCAGAGGACGGCAACTCTGTGTGCTGAGCGCTTGACTCAGCAAAGCAACGTTCGTTCGTGTCGACGGTTTCTGAATCAGTTCGTCAGTCACAGAAGAACAGCGTCGTCGCCGTATGTTGAAGCATGAAAATTGCGTCGCTAATTGCACCAGGGATACTAGATTGCGGGTTGTGCAGTGCATCGGCGTTAACCGGTCACGGCGTGCTTTGCATATTTAACTACTGGAAACTTAAACCGCCACTAGGTCTATTAGATTTACCCAACTAAATGAACAATTTGCATAGGCGAATAATTTTGTAGAAACCGTGACTCTAGAATAATGTAAAGTAGATTTAATATGAACATCGGCCGAAATGTCTAAAGTGCTCATCAAAGTTGCACTCGAAAGACGAACTTAATCATCAAAACTTGATACAGGTTGTCAGATACGCCTATGTCTCAGTGTCAGATCGAAATCCAGGAAAGTTGAGACAGAACCAGCGTAATATACGGATGTCAGGTGTTTATTTACAGCTTCATGGATATTCGCAAGATGATTAAATATGAGTCAGCTTAATGCAATTTTCGTTTTCAGCTTGAATTTAGTGTGTTTGTATGCTTAAGTGCATGTATGTGTGCATGTATGCACGTATGTATCTAGACATTTTACGCTATAGCGCCTTTTAAGTACCTCAGAAAAGCGCGTCCGGGTACCGGGTCTGAGGAGGCTGACATTCTTAGCAACCGGCCACTGATCGTATATATCATCACCGCAATAGAATGGTTGGCACCATCCAAGGACTCTCTTGACCTTTCCAAATGGAACCTGACACTATTCAGATAGTATCCTGAAACCCCCCTGATGGGGTATATAGATCTCCCGCATGGCTATACGGGAGATCTCGACAAGAAGTGTCCACCCTCAAAACACTTAGAATGATTATAATAATAATAATCTGTTCTTTAATTAAGCGCCTGCAAACACACTGCGCTGTACAGTGAACATACATAGCCTATAGTAGAAACGGCAGCAACGCAGGGCGCCTTAGGCCTACATAGGCCTACATGCATACAGTAGAGGCACATGGTAACAGTTTTACAGGAGTCGGATATAGCTGTTTAAGCGGCAGCCACACGGCGACAATCAAGGCCTACTATTCATATAACCACTGCCACGTAGCGAGTGGAAGGCTGAATAAATCTTACGGGGTCTACCGGGTTCGATCTTGGTACCTTCAGCTCTTCACGCCTGTGTGTTATCCATTACTCTACGGGCCCCCAAGAAAGGGCGAGAGAGAGAAACAACTCCAAGAAAGTATTACTAGGTCACATCAGAAGTCTGAAAAAGCAAAAAATATTCAGCAAAATCCACATAGGCCGCTATGACCAAATAATTGCTAAATAATGACACGCTACAGAAATGTGCAGCCATTTTGGCCACGTCACGAGCGCCTTGCGATGGGAAGAGTAAGAGAATTTTTCAAATAATAGTCTTCGTTTCGTCGAAGAAATGGAAGCGCTGTGCTGCATTGGATGTAGCCTAATGTTTCGATTGCTTTGATAACAATTAATTTTTGTTGACATTAAATTGGCAGTTCTTCCGACCATGTGTATACCATACGTGATTTAACAACGTGCTCGCAGTTTGTCTACTGCAAACAGTCAATGCATTACAGTTATTTCTAATTTCGTCATTTTGATCAAATATTCTGCGGACAATTATGCCTATAGATGTGCTTCTACATATCTGTGTATATCAGTGTATTTGTGCGTTTGCGTGTATGCTTTGTGACTGCGATTCATCAAGAAGTGCCGACCCGTCTGCTTTCCTGCTGTCCAAAGAAAAGAGAAGAAGAAGACTGTTGCTGTTTCTGCTGTGTCTCTGTTAATCAATCCATCTAGCTGATTGGAGTTCAAGACACGCGCTTTGCTCGTTTACCAAATTAAATTACTGCGAACGCGCTCTTTCAAGACCATTATCCGAATTCTCCGCATCTGTTTCGAAAGCGAAAATGTTCCGAAACAAACACAGCCGATGTTCCTTCGTGCGGTTTTCCCTGAAATTAAGCCAATTTCTTTTTTAAAAAATGAGCGGATTATCGTCAGAATTTACATGTTAATCGGTTTTCTTGTAGGCAAAATGTCTAGTTATATTGAAGTTAGGACAGTAAATAGTGGTTATAAAGATTAGAAAATGAGTAATTGATCAATAGAATGCCTTGAGATTTAAACTTTGCGTGACGACATTGCAGTTGAACGGTTCACGGAATACTGAACAGTAATTCCACTCTTCCGCAGATGTTCGTTCATTGGGGTATTACTTGACGCACATGATTCGAATGGGTTCACTGACCAAATTATTAAGTGCGGTATACGGAAGTTAAATGGCTGGTTGTACAGGAGCTCATTCTTCCGGAGAATCACAGAAGAAAACGACCCGAGGGGCACGTCAAGTCCCGGAAGGAAGTGAATGTCTGCGAAAGACATTAAGCATTTATTATCGATTCACAATGAGTTCGTGTTTCTCTACATCCCGCTAAGGTCAATATATGTACAGCGTAGTCCTACTTACCTTGTGCACACATGCATGCACATAAATATGGATGCATAAACCCGAGATTGGTATGTGCAGGACTCCTAAATGTAAACCTTGACGTGGGGCCAAAGACGAATGATGCGTGGCAAATAGAATGTTTGCCAGCAAACAGAGAAGCGGCCGCGTTATATCATGCAGTGCATTGTTGAAGCTCATTTTACGGAAACATTTTTCATATTCGAGAAGGTTCAGTAGCATTCGTCAGCGATTAGTCATCTTAATGAATACTTTGACATTTCTGTCGGATGTCCTCTGCTCCCTCGGTTTCTTTATGGTCATCCTCAGCGATTCAACTTCTGCTTTGGATGTTTTCATGATTCTCTGTGCATCAACATTGCAGTCACGTAATCTGTCTGTCCTTGCAGTACATGTCATTGGAATCTGTCTGTCGTTGCAATGCGTCTGTGTATCTGTTCTTAAAAAGTGTCTGTCCTTGAAGTTAGGACAGTAAATAGTGGTTATAATTCGTCTGTTCTTGTAATATGTCTGTCCTTGCAGTGTATCCCTCACTGCAATGTATCTGTCCTTGTACAGTGTCTGACCTTGTGCTGTGTCTGTCCTTGTACTGTGTTTGTCCTTGTACTCTATCTGTCCTTGTACTGTGTTTGTCCTTGTACTCTATCTGTCCTTGTACTGTGTTTGTCCTTGTACTCTATCTGTCCTTGTACTGTGTTTGTCCTTGTACTCTATCTGTCCATGTACTGTGTTTGTCCTTGTACTGTGTTTGTCCTTGTACTCTATCTGTCCTTGTACTGTGTCTGTCCTTGTACTGTGTCTGTCCTTGTACTGTGTCTGACCTTGAACTGTGTCTGTCCTTGTACCGTGTCCATTTCTGTTCATGTCTAACTTGTTTGCATGCTGTAAGCGACTTTCTCTCCCTCTCTATCTCTGCCTCTTCACAGCCTCTGATTTTTATATCTTCACCCTATCTTTGCCGCTACTCTGTTCCTTTCGCTATCTCTTTGACTCTCTCTGCGTTGTCTCCGTTATGCACAGTGTCTTTCAATTTCTTTTAATATCTCCAGCGACGTCTCTTAACAGGAGCAGCAGCAGCAGCAGCAGCAGCAGGTGCATCCAATATTCATGACATTGATGATGACGACCAATTTTCCGCTTTCACCTGCACAACCCATACCCTGATTAGCTGCATTGGTCAAGGCGTACGTCAAGGCCCTTGTCGTGCGTGATCATGCCGGGTCGTGTACCGATCGTGGTCATATTAGAGATATATGAATCCCAGAGCTGACACGGTCCGCACATGGAGACCCTAAGTGGCATGGCAGTCATTCAAACGTGCAGCGGTGGAGACGGATCTTAGACTAAAAATTAAATTTTAAAATGAGCAGGTTCGAGGTCATATAATAGGAAAATGCGTGCATTCACATTTAACACTGCAACAACGACAGCAGCAGTAGGAGCCCTTCACTGTGCTTCATGCAGGCACCTCTTTCCAGTCACTTGCTGATGCATTTCGGACCAGCAGACCGCTTGGCAGACTTACAAATAGACAGAAGGATATTTAGACATACAAACAGGCAGGCAGACAGAAGGAAGGACGAGCTAGCAGAAGGACGGACTTGAGGATCGACAGAGAAGTGGACTAACAGATGGACGGAGAGACAACTGACCAGCAACCAGGCAGACAGACTGACCGATAGTGGTTGATGGCAATGGTCGCTATAGAGGTCAAAAGCGTTGTCTGACCACGTCATCCATTATGTTTACCAAACTCAATTATAGGCAACAATTATAGCAGAAGCCTTCGCCATTAGGAGGTGCTCAGGACATTTGGAAGGTGCCCCAATGGTGCTATATAAATGTTTAGTTACATTGCATTGTTACATTATAAACAGTCGTTGACTCGTGCACTTTACGAAGTGCATAGAGGCGAAGTCTCACTAGCACTTGATCATTGTCACCACACGAGCCTATGCCGCTGCGCTCGTATTGGAATTGTAGAAAAAAGATTAGGGTGGTCGTGGATTGAACATCGTATCTGTATTTTAAAAACTGATGTCAACGAAATCTGAACGCTGCAGCCGATTTCAACGCTAGCAGATTTGCTTACACGACACACCATAACAATTTCTTCTCCTTATCAGAGTCTCAGAGTCAGAGAATGCTAAATCACACTAGAACAACTGAGGGGGTTGAAAACAACCCTTCCTGGGTTTGCAACGAAGACTTAACTGTTGGGGTCTTAAGAAAGACTAGGGGGTTTTAGCCCCAAACCCCCGACAATTCCCACCTTGCACTGCGCACCTATCTTACTCATTTGCTCATTTATATGCATAATGTCTTACGATGATGGAATGACGTCAAAATGTATACTTATTAGGAACAATACACTAATTGCAGGTAATATGATCTGAGGTTAAGGTAAAGTAATTGAAATAATTTATTAGGTGTCTTTATCAAATGTAGTCATCGGAGCAGTAGCGTCTACCAATGGTGGGGGGGGGGGGTTGGTTGGTTGGTTGAGGGTTGGGAGAACGATCTCCCACGGTTGACAGAAGTGGTGGTGGTGGGGGGGGGGTTTAACGGTACTGGTCAGAGCACAGTTTTAATGAACATTATAATATATTAACTTCCTATTTCAGTTTTTAGCTTGTAGTAACTTTTGCTATGGACCATGTATGATGCTGACGTACAATAGGGCCTATATAAAAAAAATTAATTTACAGTTCTAAGTGACTTCTGAGCCTCTCATATATAAGTCGGCATGGGGGGGGGTTGTTCTCCCATTCCAGGTGGGGATTAGACGCCTTTACATCGGAGAAAGTGCATGAAATTTATAGTACTGTTTACTTTATTCCATCCAGTATCAACTTTATTAAACTGCAAAACAGCTTCGATAAAACGTGGCGATTCTTCTCATAGTCATATTCATCTGTATTAAAATGTGAGTTTGATTAGATAGGTTTGTGATGATAGCCTATGCTTGAGTGTATATGTTGTGTTTTTAATATTATAATTCCCAGAATCATTATATCAAACAGAGATAATAATATTAAAGTTATGCTAGAGGAAGCTGTCTACTGTGTTCCGAATCAAGAAGGAGAGAGCAGAGGCTCACTTAACGGCTGACACTTTGTCGTTTGATTCAGAGCAGAGGATCGTTGCAAAGCGCGTCACGTGGCAGTCCTGGGATTTCTTCAGCTGTACGTTTTCGCATTTGTATCGACGTTATGCTGTGGAATTGATTTCTTTTAATAGAGAATATATTTACACACGTGTTGTCCAGTCTAGATGTCTTCCTCTTCTAGCCGGAATAATTCCCCAAATGAGTCCCGTAATAGTTAAGGAGAAAATGGCTCCACATTCCCAATGGCCCAACTCCGACTGCCTGGCTATATAGTAGTCGCTGCATTGTCCTGGGATGTGGCAAACATCATGCAGAATTTTCCTGACATATTTGTCCCAACCTACATTCGACCCGTGAGAAACCCGACAAGTCAGATGAAAATTAAAACGGGAGTGGGCGACCCCCGCGGCGATTTTTTTCTGACGATGGTTCTGCAGACAGATGGCTCGATGATCGGACAAGAGAAATGAAGAATATTCCTCTACTTAATCCAATCTAAGTGCACTTCGGCATGATCGGTTTTTTACAGGTCATAAGCTTACGCATCAGACCATTGTAGGAATTAGTTGATAATTAATAGATTCGTAGCATTTTAAAACAAGAGGAGCCACCAAGAGGAACGTGGATGGTTGTCCTCGGTCTATTCAGTGGAGTGTATGGAATAACTTCCTCGGGTGTGAGAGTCGCCATTTAGAAACTTACATTTCCCCATATAATATTTATACTTGCAAATAATCGACACTAACAGTGATTACCTTCCTAGAAAGTATTTAATAGGTAAAATCTATGGCTGTGGCCCGCCATGTTTTAAAAATAGAACTTATAACATCATTATCGAAAATGTATATTAATGGACGCATTAGATTCCTTATGATAGTGTATATGTTAGAGGGAATGTGTATTTTCAGGGAATATGTATATTCCCTGAAAATTTCAGGGAATGTGTATAGAAGCGGGATCTATGATGAAAATGTAACTAAGGCAAGAAGCTGGATTAGCGATGAAAATGTAACTAAGGCTAGAAGCTGGATTAGCGATGAAAATCATATACATATTCCCTGAAACCTTCAAGTGATTTCTATACACATTCCCTGAAATTTTCAGGGAATGTACATATTCCCTGAAAATACACATTCCCTGTAACATATAATACAGGCTGTTGTAAATTCTTTCTTTGTCATTGACAGGTCCCATAAAATACCGCTTAAAACAAATGACCATAATCACCAGCGTAAAATAACAATGCATCACTTTACCGTTGACCGTTTGACAGAGGAAATACATTTCCGTGTGCGTGTATAGGCTACGTGATACCCTTTATGCGCCTGTGTTCTCCCAACTGGCGAATTATTAGCAAGAGTCCGAGCTGATTGAAGGACCGTCTCAAAAACTCAGCGTCAGTTAGTCTGACATTCGATCCCACTTGAAAGTGGTTGATGTCCAGTATATTCTTTGGAATTGAATGCACTGCAGACGGGCGACCCCGATATACAAACACAGTTTGTCTGGATATACAAACACAGTTTGTCTGGATATACAAACACAGTTTGTCTGGATATACAAACACTGTCTGTCTGTATCTGAGATAAATCAAAGCCTGAATCGACTCCGACAGGAATAACATTGACTGGCGAAAAACTATGGCTTAACAGCGTTTGGCAATGCGCTCACCAAATAGGGTTCCTAAGTCTATTCTCGAGTTGATGCTTGATTGCACACAGCAGCATTTAGTCATTCAGTGCGATTCTCAGCCGTTGCCTTCCCAGAAACAATTGGCAGATTGATCGTAAAATGGCAGAAGTTTGTAAAATGTAAATTCAAAATTAATTTTCAATTAGTTAGTCCAATCATGTGATTGCATGAGGGCTTGTGACATGGGATCCATTCAACTATGATGAAAATCTTGTATCGAATGATCTCTGCATGCAATCCATTATGCGAAGTTGGACAACCATCTCATTTGGGCTAATTCATCTAAATATACTTCGATGCGTTGCTTTGTTGTTGCAATTATGTTCTGTTCTTTACAGGCAGGAATAATTGATGATTTGCTCCAAGCCGTATCTGATGTATGCCTGCGTGGAGAAAGAACGAATAAATAGGCTATATTTAAGGCACCGAAAGGAGCTTTGATTCGTGAACACTATCTCTGTATATTGTATAACGGAAGAATATTCCTCTACTTAATCCAATCTCAGTGCACTCCGGCATGATCGTTAGACCTGCAGCAAAAAGGATGGAATTGTACTTGCCTGACAATCTTAGTTTTATGGTGGAATTTATGTTGGAAACAAACAATAGCTATTCATTTCTGCAGATATAAACAGTGTTGACAATAAAGCATTGCAGTTGATGACACTTTACGGCTTGGTTTTGGTGTGCCATCGGTTGATTTCTTGTGCATTACACATCGGCGCAATAAAAGCCACTAATTACAATCACACAATTACACAGCAATTGAGGTACAGCAATAAACAATGAACAATGGGGATTGATAAGTAAACAATGTAACAATGGAGACAAATCAATAAACAATGGGGATGAATCATTGGTTAACGATCTGTTTTTCGGTTAGCTTCAGGTGCGAGGACGCCGCGCGATGTCAACCGTTGCAGAAC